>JAETXT010000012.1:2184426-2768375 GCA_019188255.1 Verticillium longisporum
CCACTCGCCGTCCCTGTCCGCCCTCCCTGTCGTGCCCAGTCTGGCTTGTGGGCTGGCTGTCAGGAAGCCCTGTCAGCGTACCATGGCCTCTCTGTCGGTTGCCGTCAACGAAATGACGCCCTCGAACAAGGACTCGGTCCCCGGCTCGTGAACCAAGCATCTGCACGTCAGAAGGCCAGACTCCCGCACTAGAGCCTGCTGTGCCTGCCAGCCTACACGCCGCCCACACACCACGTACAGCTCCGTGGTCCAATCGCAGTGCTGCCGTGCCCCGGGCTTCACCTCGACAGCCTCCCATGCCCGGATCGTGTGGCGGTTTGGCTAACGATCCGGCTCGCCTCTCGTCCGCGTGGGGCCCATCCAGATCGCGGGGCCTGTGCCTGGGTCTCTATGTGCCTCTGTACCCGTTCTCCCCGCTCCTCAGCATCAGCCCGCCACAGACGACCGTGAGGTACTTGGTATCGCTGCCTGTACATTGACCTTGTAGACACGGCTCGGTAACCCGTCCCCAGAGCAGCGTCTGCCGCTCTCGCTATTCATAGGCCCCAAGCCAGGCCTAGCGGCGGTTCAGGGTCTGTTTCGTCCCATCCATGGTCCCGTCCTCCAGGTCCGCCGTTTTCTCAGTGTTCCCTCGCTCTTGACTATGGCCTGGCCCTCGCTCGTCACAGCTTGACTCTTCTCCTCTCTCATCCCATCCTCCATTCACTCGTTCAATTCCCTTCCCGTCATCTCCCTTTATTTTCTCTCCGCCACGCCAATCTACCAGACACAGGCGTTCCCACACGACAACACAACGTTCATGGCCTGGATGGTTTCCGCTACCCACTGATATTTGGCTTCGTCGCGGCTGGTCGCCTACGCTCTTTTAATATCGACAGCCTGCCGTCTTCGCCAATATGGACTCCGGGGCTGGATGAACCCCCATAACGACCTCTGGGCGCGGGACGACGGCAGTGCTAATGGCATCGGCAACACGAACGGCGGCTCGGCCAACTCCTTCGCCGGCCAGAACAACGACACCTCCCAGGCCGCCCTCATCAATGAGTTTCGATTCGCCGCCGCCAAGTCTATCCGCACGTCTGTCATCATCCTCGCCGCCTTCAATGTCGTCGCCGCCTTCGCCACCGCCGTCGGCATCATCTGGCACAGCTACACTACGAAGAAGCGGAAGGATCCGAGATTCAAGTTCTTGTGCGTGGGCATCAATGGCAGAGCCATGGGAGGTCTTGCCAAGCTAACGTTCACCAGGGCCTGCGGGTTCACCTTTGTCGCGCCAGCGGAGACGTTTCCCCTCGTCTTGTCCGTCGGCATTATCGTTCAGGGCATTACGTTCGCCGTCGCACAGTCGACAGGTCTCAAGTCCATGTTGATCCTGGGCTGTACCACTACTTCTCAGATGATGCTGCCTGGTCCGTCAATACACTCAGCGTCGTCATGCGTTCTGTTTGCTAATACTCTTTCCAGCGGTTTTCATCGTCCCTTATATGCAATTTGTATTTGGCCTCGAGGTCACCTCACGGGCATTACGACAGCAGCCGTTCGCATGTCGGGGCAAATGGACTGTCGCTGGTTGCCTTGCCATTGTTGGCACCTTACTCCTTATTACCTTTGTCGTCACGCTTTTCATTCGTCCTCCCAACTTTTGCTTTGGCTCCCTGTTCTGGTTTGTCCAGCGCTGGAAGGCTGGCGTCTTCATCCTCCTCATCGTCATTGCCGCGACGCTCCTCATCTGCACCGTCATCATTGCCTGGCGGCTGCACAACAACTGCCAGATCGAGGAGTCTGAGCGTGTGGCGGCCTCAAGGATGGTCTACTACTTGACCATGGCCATCATCTCTACCGTACGTTTGTTGATCCGTTTACCACCTGGATAATATGCAATCCTAACAAGCGCACAGGTCTTCATGATTCCGTTCTTCTATACCATCGTATTCAACGATCTCAGGACTGCCGGCTCGCAGCCCCTGAATCTTTCCATGATCGCCTCCGTCGTCGCCAACCTTTCCGGTCTTCTCACAGGTGGCTTGCATCTGTTCCTCCGCGCCAACTGCCTTGCCACGATCGGTGCCCGCGAGCAGTGCGAAAAAGACCGCAGGAAGCTCAAAGAAGGCATCCGAGTCTGGCCCGGTGATCACGACTACAATTCGAACGCCGGCTCGCCATCTCGATTACGGGCGCCTGAGCGCCTGGACAGCAGCGTGGCGTATGGTAAGATGGAGGAGGAGCGCATCGAGAGTCCGACCGGCACACCAACCTACGACAGCCGCAACGCCCCTCGCCTGCCTGCTCTGCGACCCCCCACCGTTCCGTCTGGCCCGACAATTGTCGAGCCGACACCGCCCGCATCCACCCTCCAGGTCATCAAGGACCAGATCCGCAAGTCTACCTACTCGCTTTTCCCTCGCGACAGCAGCGGCGCACGGTCCTTCACCCTTCTTCCCGCGACAACATACTCGCCCAACGCAACGACGCCTCGTGGTGAGAAGTTCATTGACAACGATGATGATATGCAGTCACTCGTGCCTCCACCACTAGTTCACGCTGGCGGTGTCCGCCACCGCCGCGATTCCTCCATGCACTCCCATGCCACGGTGCAGATTGGCTTGCGTTTCTCCAACGCCGAGGACGCACCAGCTCTCAACTCTCGCTACTTCCGGGATAGCGAAGAGATTCACGTGCTCGGCTGCCCGCTGGAGCGTGGAAAGGACGCGTCCAAGCGGCCGAGCCCGCTGAACGCGGCTGCCACCGACAGCTATGACGGCGAGTCGACGCTCATCGGCTCGTCGGCGGCGCGCGACTCGGGCCCGACACTGAACTCGGCCGTGTACACGCCGTACAGCCCCA
Organism: Verticillium longisporum; assembly: GCA_019188255.1. Taxonomy (NCBI): domain Eukaryota; kingdom Fungi; phylum Ascomycota; class Sordariomycetes; order Glomerellales; family Plectosphaerellaceae; genus Verticillium; species Verticillium longisporum. Next base: position 2,187,271 of record JAETXT010000012.1, read on the forward strand.
AATCGCGCATCACGAGCCCGAAGGGTGTGGGCTTTGACACACCGAAGCGCATGGCCAGCCCACAACGGGCCGGCAAGGAGAGGTGCTACAAGCCCAACTGCGACTGCGACCTGCTGCACAAGCCCGACTGGATCTAGCGGGCCAGCATGCGGGCCAGCGTGCGGGTGTAAGAGAGAGAGACGGTGTGCTATGTTGATTACATTGGCAAGGAGTTTGTGGGAGAGGAGAGAACATTTCATGACACATATATGGCCCTTCTTTTCGTAGACGGCGTGGGCCGTCTTGTTTTTACACTTTCCTTCTGTATCGGCAGAAATCTGATACCTATACGACTGGGACGGCCGACGCTGGGTTTGGTGAAGTTGGTATTTCAGGGGTGTGTGTGTATGTATGTGACCGAGCGAGTCAGAGACGGACACGAAAAATCGGCAAGAGAGGGGGTGGGGATTCTCCGCTGAGGATGGGCCAGAGCATGGCCTCTGCATATATCTAGGTACCTTTCTTGAATGCAAGACGGGCTCAGCATGAACATGTGCAGTCGGTGGTGATTATGGCGGCACGGTGGATTGTAACCCCATACGTTGCTCGGTCGTGCATGCTTTTTATTCTTTGGGGGTATCTTTCTACAGTCTCGGCTCGATCGCCCTCACCTCTTCTTGGCCTTCTCCTGGCGGACCAGCGCGTCGTCCTCGCGCACGCGCTTCTCCTCCCAGCGCTCCCAGCCGGCCTGGCAAAAGTCCTCCTCGAGCAGCAGGTCGCGGACGCGGAACCAGCGCACGACGGGCCACCGCAGGACCCAGACGAGCAGGCCGACGTCGCGGGCGTGGGTTGTGGCGGCGAACCAGGCGACGGCGCAGGCGGCGCCGGCGGCGAGGCCGACGAGGACCTGCTTGGTCGTGTGGTAGCCGAGGTAGACCCTGCTCCAGGCGACGGCGGCGGCGGTGGCGACGGCGACGAGGGCGGCGACGGCGCGTTCGGCGCGGGACAGGGCGCGCGAGCGGTAGGGGGGGCTGCTGCTGCTGTTGCTGTCGTCTGTCGTGGTCTGTCGAGCGGGCGGCCCGCGGTGGCGGACAAAGAGGAAGAGGACGAGGTAGAGGGCCCAGAAGGCGACAAACTGGGCGTGGGACGAGGGCATGCCGTAGCCCTTGCCGTGGATGCGGCGGGGGCGGTCCTCCTTGATGAGGCGCTTCAGGGCAAAGTTGACGGCCTCGCAGGCGAGCTGGCCGGCGAACATGAGGGCGACCTCGGCCTCGCGCGAGGCAAAGGCCAGGGTCGCGTAGACGATGCAGAGGGCCTGCGGCAGGAGGGCGAGCCAGGCGCAGACGAGGGAGAGGGGGTCGGAGGGGTCCTGCGGTGCGGTGCGTTAGTTTACACGGTTCGTGCAGAGCTGCAGAGAAGGTCTGCAGAGGGTGCAGAGGGGTGCAGAGGGATGCAGAGGGGTCTACAGCGGAGAGGGCACGGCATACATAGTAGACGTGGGTCAGGGACAGCGAGGCGAGGGGTCGCGTGTCGTCCATGGTCGTGGCGGCGGCGGCGGCCCTGTGGGTAGAAAGGGAGCGACGGGGTGTGTCGGTGGTCGGAGGCCTATGATCTGAGGCCTGACGATCAACCCCTCTCCGAAGTGAGGACGGTAGGCAGAGGAGAGTTGGACGGTCAATGGGGGCAGGCGTGGCGGTCGTGGTCGAGGCCAAAATATCGAGTCTTGGGCGTCTTTGGCGTCTTTGGCCTCGAGACGAGACATGTGACGCCAGTGGCACCTTCCCAGGGTCTGGGTCTGGGTGTGGGCGGGTCAGGAACGACTGGGGATGCTGACATAATCACCCACCCTTCGTGGCTTCCAGGCGTCAGCACCTCCCTCGCTGTGCTACCTGGCAGGCTCCCTCGTGGGGCTACTGGAAGGTGCTACCTCATGGGGCTACTGGCAGGTGCTACCTCGTGGGGCTACCTGGCAGGTGCTGCCCGGCAGGTAAGGTGTCAGGTACTGAGGCCCTGCTCAGGCCTCATCGTGCTCTCGGCGAGGCGGCGAAAGAGTCATCCCACGACCTCTTGTCCGCCGTCACTTTCTGGAGCACGCCGTCTGGAAGCAAAGGGTGGCGAAGAGAAGGGAGCGAAAGATATAGAACAGGATGACACGATCGACCGCCTTCTCGCCGCTCCGAGATTCTCAATTCCCATCTCAAGCAGAACGGGTCATTGGGCACCCTTTTTAACGCTGGCGGCGTGAGTGTGGGTTGTCGACCCGACTGACGAATCTCGCCTCATCGCTACTACTTGGTACATCACTACTCAGTGCATCACTACTCAGTGCATCACTACTCAGTACATCCACCTCAACTCATCATCACTTCAGCACAGACAACGCAACGTTTCGCTCATGATTTAACCCACGCGCAAACAAGTCATTCGCATCTGCATCTGCATCACAGTACATGTCTTCATCTATGCATATCCAGACGACAGCCTCCTCGTTATGATCTCGCCGCCCCGGACGCCTCACCAACACCAACACCATGGACGATGACGATGGCGCCGACGAGCGCTACATGGAGCTCGAAACCCTCGAGGCCATCTTCCCCGAGATTCAGAAACACACGCCTGCCCCCGCCATGACGACGAACCTCGAGTTCTCTCTCGAGCTCCCCGTCCATCCCGCCAACCCCGTCACCGTCCTCTTCCCCGCCGCCTCGGACCCGGCCAACCCTCTCACCACCCAGGATGCCACCACCTCCGCCGCCACTGCTGCGACCGCCCAGGCCGGCGACGGCCCCGTCGACTCGCACGAGCTCGTCCATCTGCCCGCCGTTCTCCTGCGCATCGCCCTGCCGCCGGGTTACCCCGCCGAGCAGCCCCCCGCCGTCGCCATCACCACGACGCCGCCCTGGCTGACCCCGGAGACGGTCGAGAAGCTCGAGCGCGACGGACCCCGTATGTGGGCCGACGCCGGCCGCAACCTCGTCGCCTTTGACTACATCGACCACGTCCAGCAGGCCGCTGACGCTGTCTTCCACATGATCGACGCCGCCGGCACTCTCCGCATCGACCCCTCGCACAAGCTCGCCATTCTCGACTACGACATTCAGGCCCGCCGCGCCGCCTTTGCGCGCGAGACGTTTGACTGCGGCGTCTGTCTTGGTGAGGATGCCCCCCTCCCTCCCATGAGCGCCTTTTCATGTTCCAGTGTCACTTGGTGCACATCTACGTCTTTCTTCTGCCGACCTTACCGCGCCAGCGTGTGACAGTACTATACACGGGGTAGTGAATCATGACTGCTAACATTGCGCAGAACCCAAAAAAGGCGCCGTCTGCCACCAGATGCTCGACTGTCGTCACGTCTTCTGCGCCGCCTGCCTCCTGGACTTTTACGCCACCGCCATCACCGAGGGCGACCTCGCCACCGTGCGATGCCTCGCCCCCAGCTGCGCCAAAGACCGCGCTGCTGCCGCTGATGGTCCTGCTGGTGGTCCTGCTGCCGCAAGCACCGCGGCCGCCAAGAAGAAGAAAAAGGTGAAGACCTTGATCAGCCCGAGCGAGCTCCTCCAGATGGGCCTCTCCCAGGAGCTCGTCGCCCGCTACGTTACCCTCATGTACAAGACGGAGCTCGAGTCGGACAAGAACACCATCTATTGCCCTCGCTCCTGGTGCGAAGGCGCCGCTCGCTCCAAGAAGCACAAGAAGCCTTCCGGTCTCGAGCTGGGCGAGGCGTCTGACGACTCGGACGACGCCGACGCCGACGCCGACGCGGAAGCCGCGGGCGGCGGCACCACGAAACAGAAGAAAAAGAAGAAGAAGAAAAAGGCGGCATATGACCCCGCCGACCTGCTGTCCATCTGCGAGGAGTGCGGCTTCGCCTTTTGCAGCCGGTGCTGCCAGTCCTGGCACGGCGAGTTCGTCTCGTGCATGCCTCCGCGCGACACGGGCGAGCTCTCCGCCGAGGAGCAGGCCTCGATAGACTACCTCAAGCTGCACTCTACGCCCTGTCCCACCTGCGCTGCCCCCGCGCAAAAGACGCATGGCTGCAACCACATGATCTGCTTCCGGTGCAACTCGCACTTTTGCTACCTGTGCTCGGCCTGGCTCGACCCCGCCAAGCCGTACCAGCACTTCAACGAGCAGCCGGGCGGGAAGCGCACCTCGTGCTACATGCGCCTGTGGGAACTCGAGGAGGGTGACGGAGACGACGTCGGCTACGGCTTTGCAGGCGGCGCTGGTGGTGACCAGGCTGCCGTGCAACCGCCTCCTGCTGTTCTGCCAGACGTCGTTGACGTCCCGCCAGTCCTCGACGACGACCCAGCCGGCCACGACGAGAGCGATAGCGACAGTGACGATGGGCGGGAGGCCAATGACCAGGCCCTACGAGACAACGTCCCGGGCGCTGTGGCGCGCGAGGGCCCTCTTGTCCTGCGCATAGGCGGAGACCCCCAACCACGCATCGCCGCCCCCCTTCCTGCACCTCAGGCGCCGCCGCCGCCGCCAGGCCGCGGTCGAGGCGGCCATCACGGCGCGAACCAAGCTCGCGGGGGCGTGGAAATGGGCATGGACCTGGACGTGGCAACAACAGAGGCGCCGGTGTGCGCGCTGGTCCTCGACCGAACGGGGCCCAAGAACGCGCGGGAGGAAACATGCCTCGCCGCATCCCCGTCAGACACGGAGATGGGGCCGACGAGATGAACCCGCAGGACGCGGCCTGGGTCAGGAACTTTGTCCAGATGGCCCTGGCCGACGTCGAGGACGACAGTGATGGGGAAGCTGACGACCTTGTGCTGTTCGCCATGGCTCAATGACCTTGGCCACCTACCATGTAGATATGCGCACCACCACTGACTGACCGACCCTTACGCAAACCGGAACACGGGGAATGGCACACGCTGCAGTCAGGTCGCAGGTGAACCGAGGGCGGCACTCAAAAGAAATCAGGTTCAATCCCCGCTCTCCACCCCTTCCACCTCTCCCCCTCGCCCCTCCCCCTGAATGCGTTTTTCTGTGGTGTGTCCTCGTACGATTCTGTGATCCGGGAACGCTCCGTTCTGCGCATGACCGGTGTGATTCCCAAGTCCGTCCTGTCTCGAGCACATGCACACTCCCTACGTACCTGATGGGTAGCAGCCGTGGCTCTCGCACCCCGCCTGCGCAGGGGCGCAAGCAATGACTGGCTGCCGGTGGGCCTCCCGAATGGCACAACCCTGAGCGGCCTGGGGAGGGGGAGGAGGGGGCAAGGGCAGGCTTGATTCGATGGTGGTGGAGGCTCGCCGCCCGTTCGATGATACCCTCCTTCATCCTACGAATCAGCGTGGCAGCTGCCGCAGGTCGAGACCAGCCGCCCCAATCGATTCTTGGACGCAACAGGACCAGGAGGAGCTTGACGGCGTCCGCAATAGGCGTAGCTGGGCCCTTCTCTCTCTCGACAGCGTCAGGCCAGGTGTCCGTACTCGAAAGAGAGATGATGGTCAAAACGAGCTGCTTGCAGAAAGCGGATGCAGGCTGTACCGTACCGAACCTTCCCTTGGGTCAACAGAACCACGGACGTGCGTTCCTCTGGCTCGGCTCTGTACTCCGGGCAATCAGCCATCCAGGGTCGCGAACGAGACGGTAATCAAATATGTTGGGCCGTGTGTTGTGCCGTGTGTTGTGCCGTGTGTTGAGGCAGGGATGAGTCCTTGCGTATGGGGGGTCCTGGAGCTCGCAACCCGTTTTCGTTCCCGGCGACAAGTACCGGAAGATTAGAGTCCAAGACTGTCCACATATTCTGCAGAGTCAAGGTAGAAACATTGATGAGGTATCGATGACCATAAAACGAGCATCAGAAATACAGGAAGGGGTATCCCTGCTCGAACCATCGTGATGCGCACCAGGTCTTTCATGACCTTCCTCTTGAAGATACTCGCGCCTTGGAAGCGTCCAGAGGAGCCAGGAGGACCCCGATCAAAGCCTCGTAGGAGACTCGCCACCTCCCAGGAACAGCACTGCACCACACTGTGCAGTACAGTAGCATGGCGATTCGCGAACGACGCTGATGATGGGTGGCCAACCCCAAAACGTCCTCCCGTATGTTGGCGACGAACCCAGGACAAGCTTGGACACTCCACTTACAGAGGCATGGTGCCGGTCGGAGAAAATCCCCAGATTCGATGCAACTCTGCCCTTCCCCCTCTCGGTAGCTATCCGCCGCCTCCTTACTGTACAAGAGATGGGGGAGATGGCCTCACATAGGGCCAGGAAAGGGAGCCGCCGTTGTCTGGGATCAGGGCATAGACTTGCGGGCCTGACCCTGTCTCGTCGGCCGCGGAAGTTGTCGCCGTCTGGCCAAGATCACCTCGAACCTAAGCCCTGCTGTACTTTAGACGCACGCAGCGTCCTTTCTTCTGGGGGCAGGTCCCCCTCGTATGCGGCAGTTGGGCCACTGCTTGGTGATATGACATGGCATGCAGGAGACGACAACTGGTGCTGAGCCGCCAGTCGCATCTCTGCAAAGTGTGATGGGCCCCCGGCCCGCTTGCATTCAGGGCAAAATACCAAGGAGTGCGGCCGGTATGACTCTGGACATGCAAACGCCGCTGTTTCCCTCCCATCCTCGCTTATCTATGGTAATCTTCCGACGCTGTTGAGAGGAACTGGAGCGTTGAGCCGAAGAGCAGTGTCGTTCCTTGAGTTCTCCAGCCGGGAATTCGTCACGCAGCGACTCGGGTCTTGAAGCGATCCCCAAGACTGTTTCGTCGGCTGCCCAAACCAAGACACGATACGGCTAAACTACCGAGCGCAGGACCACTGAGCCATGTGTCAGTGAGACAAAAGGCCACGAGGCGTGCTTGGAGAACCACAACAAGGAAGGCAGCCGGGCCCTGCAAAGCCCCCAGCAAAAACTCACTTCTATACCGACACCATCTAATGCCCACATGTGAAGACACGCCAGCCCAGCATCTGCGCCATCATAATAACGAGCTCGCTATCAGAGGGGGTACGGCCTGTCTGCCCGACAATCAAGCGTAGCATTCCAAAAGCTTCGCCTTCGGACAGGTATACCGTCGACCTGAGGCTATGGATCTTTGTGAGCAACGGAGAGCGACCTGAGACTGAAGATGCTCCTTTCTGCCAAGGCTGATCGATGATGCAAGGGCAGTCTACGCTCTGTGCACCGAGTCACCTTTGCCGCACGCAGCTCTCGATCAGGTTGCATGCACAATTGGTGTATACACTAGCATGCATCGAGGTTGCGAGCCACCCGATGACGAGCCAGCCTCCAGTCTTCCTTTCCTTGAGCAGTGATTTGCATACATGAGCTTACAGGCACACCACCGTAAGTAAACCCACTAGCCTAGGAGATGAGGAGAACGATAGAATGAGAGAGGAAAGGGCGGACAGGAAGGCTTGGATGCGCCCATGTGCGGCGGACTTCACTCCTTGGGAGAAGAGAAGTACCTTCACGAGGTAGGGCAAGATGTCATGAACCCCGTGTTGATGTCGCTCTCCCGATGTGGTCCTCAGAATGCCACGGGGCTCGCCCGGGCTGGTTCTGGGCCATCATATGATGCAACTCGATCACTAAAGTTGTTTCATTCTGCATAATTCATCAGACGCCTAGCTCTATCACCATAGGAAGTGGGAGATGTCACCGGTCTTGATTCTTCACCGAGGAAGTTTGGGTACGGTCCGCCTGCCAACCAGCCTCAGAGCATTTGCCGTGGACTTAACACAGCAGCTATAGCCTTGAAACAACCAGGTCCACAACAGCATTTTATTGAGCCAACCAGGGGTATCGAGACCTTGGAATTAGGCGCGTTGGAGGAATCAAAAGCCCACCGGGCCTGAACTCTGAAAGGGGTGAGCTAGTTACTAGTGTACCAAAGTTTGGCAGCCAAACAATGCATCCTGTGTGTGGCTGGTTGACAGGTCGAACGAATCAAGGTGTGCAGCCATTACGGAGGCCATCCCATTTTGGCGGGCTGCCACACACAGACAACAGCCCAGAGAATCAAACAAGGAGTGAAGGCCTGGAACAATAGCAGCTTGGGGGGCGGCTCTCCCTGTAACGGCTCGGCCGAGCAGTAGCCGCACTTGGGGCTTGATGTCTGCAGGTAGAAACCCAAAGTCTGGCAGGTTTCGCTGAGTCCTGGCGAATCTGTATGGGTGAGATCTCATATAATTGATATCTTCAGGCTAAACTGTCGACAGCGGCACATTAGTTATGTGAACATGCTTGGGCGCCGCCTCTGCGAAAGTGGCTGGGATAGCCGAACAGCCCACCCCCGGTCACACGTAAATCTAGAAGAGTCTTTGCGCCGCATCAGAAAGGAAGGCGTTTGGTTGATGATCCCCAAATGGGGAGGACCGAACAAGATTGGCATTGGGTCAGTCATGGCCAATATCGATGCGTGAATTTTGACAGCAGCTGTCGAGGCCATTTGCAACATGTGCTATCGCATGCGCCAAAGCAATGCCAGCCATACCTTCATCTCGCAGTTGAAGCCCTATCAGAAACCTCCGAAGTAGATCGTCATGCAGGCCCCGGGCGACCGCCTGACTATTGCAGCTTTGGCAACGGACCATTGCCTGGTGTGGAAATGACTCGGTCCTGCTTCTGAACTTGGACAACATTGCGCATTGTAAGGCGATTCTGACGACGTGATCTCCGGTTGCCGAGATATTTAGGCAATCGCAACCTTGTGTCTTGTGATGGTTCGGCCGAGTCTAGCATTTGGCAGGAAAACTGGGCTACAGGGATCATGACGATCTGTCCTACCATCGCGATGGTCAAGACAAAAGGCACGTGTTGGTAGGTAGCAGCGTGGGATGACGAGGTGGTCTGCCAGGCATGGAAACCACGATCTTATCAGACCAGCCTCTTAAAGGCCAGTGATGTTTGTTCCCTTGGTCCGCAGTAGAATCCATGGGGTGTGTTGACCCACACCCGCTTGCCGATCTCGCTGAAAGGGTCAGATTAGCATTGGCATATTGTTTTTCTACTTACCGTCGCGTCTCTCAATTGTTTTTTTCACGACATATGCGAACTGTGAGCAGCTGGCGCCCGCCCTGAGCGCGACAGCGTCCATGAACCAAGCTCGCGGCCGCTTGGACCACTGGGTCCGCTCGCGTCGTTGATCAACGCCATGTCCTCTGACGCTATGGCTGAGTCAACTCTGACAAGTTGCCCATCAGTCCATTCGCGTGCAAGGAAAACAAGCTAAGATCACCACCCGTAATCCCAGCACGAACCTGGAGGTGGGGCCCATTCAAGGGGTGCTGCCAGGAACCTGGTGTTCAATCCCCAGAGGACGTGATGCATTGACGACAAGCCCTGTAGTCATGATTGCCCTACTTGACACGAGGTGGACAAGACGTGGTTCTTAGGGAAGGAGCAACAGGGTTCAAACTCTCAATAAGGCGCTTGTCATCGATAGAAGCGGAGATCGGCGTCCAAAAGGAGTCTGCCGTGCCGGAGCAGGTACCTAGATAAAAGCTGGGCGGTCAACGAATACAGAATGCTGTTCAGGACCCGGGGAAATGCTCTTCAATATGCCAGGGGGCGGGCCTTCTCGGCAAGAGCGGTTCGCAGCCGAGGAAACATTGAGGCGCTGTGGTACATTTTGTTTCGGGTTACACCCTCTTGCCATGAAGACTGGGGTTTGAAAGAGTAGGTTGTTTTGAATCGCATGATTGACAACAGGAACAGCGCTGCTGCGAGGAACAAGCGACGGCTGTCAAAGGGAAGGTCAGTGATACAGCGGTTCTCAACATATTTCTCCTTGGAATCCACAGACACTCCACCCGTAGTCTCATTCTTGATTTAGTTCGCCTCTGTTCGAGGGACGAAGAAAGTTAATCAAGCTGGCCGGCCGCCCGACCTCGCCTGCACAAATCTTGAACAGGTTTATGTGAAAGAGATCAGAAATACATGGCGTTAGTCGCTGCAGGGCGATCCACAGACGATGATGGTATCGGGGGGCCCACTTCGCCAGGGGGTGGCTCTCCTGGCTGCTAGGCTATAACGACCTGCAGATATAGCCCACTAGAGCATTTTGTGTGGTCATGGATGCTGGAGGGATAATTTCGGCCTCGAATCCACAAATGATGCATGGCGGCGAGCAAGGTATTGTCGAGGGCGCCTGATGTTGGCATTGCGGACTGGGCAGCTTAAGTAGGAAGGATGGTCCTGGTGTCAGCGGACACGGATCGGCTGACATTAGAATAAGCGTTGATACTAGTGCATCCGAAATTGGGATGTTTCGATCGTCGTCTGTCGTGATTGAAACAGTATTTGCCGTTCCCCACAGGCAACGTTTGCTCATCAAGACGGATGCTTTGATAGAGGCAGGACAGGTACAGTGAGCTAGGTGCTAGAGGACTCGGGTAGGCTGTGTGTAGGGCGAAGGCGGCTCGAGCTGGGGCGCGAACGGGACATCGACCGGGAGCTAGCCATGATGAGCCGGCCGCCTGCGCGACACGAATAGTCGAATGCCAAGTGCGGATGAAGGAGAGATATGTGGGAGTGCATCCAGTACAGAGATGCAAGATTGTGCAAGAAGACTTCGCGGAACCGGCAGCCCCCTTGAAGTAGGTATGGAAAGAACAGGAACAGTCTCTCCGTACGAATACTTGGTACTTGCAGTGCGGCAGCGATGTGGGCGCGAAGAGAGGGTCTGAGAGTTTGACAGGAGCGATGGATGGCTGGGGCTGCTGGGGAACCGGCCTGGTCTGCCTGGGTGGCAGGGCAAGGTGGCCAGAGCCAGGGAGGTCGAGCGGGCGTTGGAGGGATTCTGCCGGATCGGGATTTGTGCCTGGAAAGCTCTGATCGCCTGGCACACCCGCAAGACCCGTAACGTTCAAGGGACCGGCACATGTACCCATCAGACGGGCGGTCTTTGGAGCCTGTGCGCACTGGCGTGTTTGCGGGGCCACTGCCATTGGGCGGATACCTTGCAGTTCTGCGGCCGTTATCCGTACAAGCCGAGTGATTTCGTCCAGTGGAACTATCGCGCTTTCGCTCTCTGGTTGCAGACTTGGGGGAGGGGAATGCGGCAGGGACGAGACGTCAAGGCCAAACGGCGAAAAATGTCTGCCAGCGGGCATGGCCATGGCCGCATTCGGGTCGCCGTGGAGAGATATCCATGTCGGATTCGGACGCCGGTGGAGACCAAGTATTCGAAGCATTGTCGTCGTGGATGACGGAGAGGGGGTGGACCATCCCCACCCCGCCTGTCTTGGAGCTCCGTCGTTGGCCAGTCAGGATTCCTCGCACAAACTCACGGGGCTATCAGGCCAGGCTGCGAGGGCAGACCGGGGAAGGTGATGGATGGCGGGCAAGTTTGCATATGCAGGCATCGTGGAGGCGCGGGGCCCTACGCGGGCAACTCCCAGTTGAGCTGGCCTGTGAAGAATGCATGCGCTGCAAGGTGCTGGGATCAGCCAGGGGCGGGGGCGCTCCAACGAGTTCTGGTCACGATGCTGGGCTTTGAGCAGGTTGGAGGTCTGGATCGGCAAGGTGTTGCTAGGTGTGCCGTGTGCAGTGTGCCGTTTGCTGTTGCAGCTTGCGGTGAACAGAAGGCAAGTGACGGGACAGGGCTGCCAATATCAAAGGGCTGGACTCGGCTGAATTCATTGTGATGTGAAGAGATGCGGTAAACGTGCAGGCGGGAGATGCAAAGGCCGGCGCAGACGCAATGCAGACAAGGTGTCTACTGTAGACAGCAAGAGCAATGGAAACCCACACTGTTCAACCTCTTTCTTGTCTGTAAACATGGCAGGTGCATGGCCCGCACGAGTCAACTTACTCTTTCTTCCTTCCGAAATGTCGCGCGCTCCATTCCGAGCTATCGCCTTGCCGACGTGCGCCGGGTTGTTCTTTCCCCTTCAGACATGCTTCGTATACACCTGGATTAGACGTTCCTGCTATAACCTCTAGCTGCCTGCCTCACCTTATAAGTACCTACCTACCTAAACTTACTTACCTTCCGATATACCTGCTGCCACATAATGCCCAACAGGGCTCCGAACGGGGCCTCTGGACCCATCGATTCACTAGCAGGCTCCACCTGACACTGTTCCTGACGGGGTTGTCCCCGTTGCACCTTCTCTTCCCTGGTCTTCCCCTCGACCACTGGCTGTAAGTCAGCTGACTCGCCATCAAACAACGCTCATCTCCCAGAGTTGTGATCCAGGAGCAAGGAGACGGAACGCACAAGCACACAACAGAGAGGCCCTCTGCCACGACATCAGCAACCCCACTTGCTTCTTCCTTTGCATTTCCTGGGCCCGGTCCCCAATCTTCGAACATGACCCCACCGAAAGTGATCATCACTGTACCGACAAGAAGAGAAAGTCTTGTTGCCTCTCTTCGAATATGAGCCTGCGGTTGATATCCATGCAGCACCCAATTACAACTCTCTGCCTGTCGTCTTAGCCGCCCCAGCTCGGCACCCATCAGCAACCAAGGCCCTTCAAAGCTTGTGCACAGTCTGCCATTTGCGCCATACGGACAGCTTCCATCAATAGGTGGTGGCCCACCTCGCCCACCCTATTGCGTCCCATCCATGTCGGGTACATGGCCGCACGACGCCGCACCAGGTCTGGTACACAGAGAGAGGACGCATCATGTACCCTACTCGCTCCGAACCTTACCTTGGTCCCGACGAACACCTACGGAATGGAACGCAACCTGGTGGAGTGTCAGGCAACGCGAGAGCTTGCTTGTGGTTACAACTATCCTCCCTCGCCCGGCAGTCTCCGTGCCGTCTTTTTTCACTTCGTTTCTCATTATGCGCCGCCTGGTAGAGAACCGGCCACAGTCGGACTGGTCGGGGCGATTGACACGGCTCTTTGTCCTTGGCCTCCGCTGGATTGGTCTGTGTATTACGCCCCCCTCCCCTCTCCCCCATTCCTGCACGACGTGACAGGAACCCTGGTTACTAAAGGCACAGACTACTTACAGCCCGCGCCATTTGGGCACTTCTCTCCACGAGCCTTCCCTGTCCCCTCCTCCTTTGTGTACCTTGTCTCCAACTCTCATAGCTTTGTCGACTGTCTCGAGATCGTCGCCCCCTCCCTTCTGATGCCTTCTTTCTGGCCTTCGATTATGACGACTCGAAGCTTCGGCATTTAGAATTGGAACCCAAATCAATCAACCAGCTGCCAGGATGGCCCGAGATCGGCATCAGTCTCAACTGCCTACTCCAGCCAGCACAGAAAATAGAAGATAGATTCGTCCAATGCAGTCTCGCGGCCCGCTTCCCGCCCCTGGACCTGACCATTGGCGTGCACAAGGGCGACGTCAACGCGTGAACGAGGCCAGACTGTCTTCGCGGTACTGACCTTATTCTTCTCGGCGGCTCCTCGCAGTCTGGCTGTTTTGCCGCATGGCGTGTGTAAATGACTTATATCACCTGTTTTAATGCCGCCTAAACCCCCGCAGGTTGACCGAATTTCTACAGGGGGGTAGGGAAGTGGTTCTGCTCCAAGTCGCTTCGGCAGACCCCTGGTCTCTAGCAATCTCATGAACCGCTTTCTCCCCCTCCTCGTCTTCCCCTCCCCGTTTTCCAAGACGCCCCCTTGGTCGCGAACCTGGTGCGCCCACCTCAACGCATCCGCCTAACGGCTTTCTAGAAATTGCGGGCCGCCTGACTATCAGCGGCCTCGGAGGATTCTCTCTAATCAGAGCCCTCTTTTGCCTGCTCCCAGTCTAACGTTGGCTATGGGCATGAGAGGGGCGATTTAGGGGGCTTGCCGGCTTGCGGCTTGTCTCTTTGCAATGCCTCCACCCCCCTCCTTTCCCTCATGCCTCCGTACAATCCTTGCTAGGCCGTTGTCTCCGTCCCTTCATGTTGCCGGAGGTAGACTACACATGCACCTCACCCTGGCCCCCAGTACCTTGCGGATACTTGTGAGCTTGGAGCCATCCTTCCCGTCAAGTCTTTTGCGCCTGGGCTTGTGCAAGGGCATTCCGGCAGAAAGGGGGGGAGGGGGCGAAAGGGACCTACCTACCTGGCTGGGGGCCGTTGAGACCCATGGCAGGGTGTTCTTGTTTCGTTTCCTCCCCGAACACCCAGAGACGAGGGGAACCCAGAGGGGAGGGGTGGCCAGAAGGGCATGGCAGAGGGAAACGACAGCGCGCCTCTCTGTTCATCCAAGCCCCCCCATCAACAACACCCTTCACACTCATCGATCTGTTTCACTGCCGTGTGCCCTCTGACAGGAATCACGCGTTTTCCCCTCGTTGCTCTCGCGCCATTGTCTCTGCATGCCCGGGCCCCCATCCATTGCCAGTCAGACTGGAATCCCCACTGGCTCCGTGTCAAGGGCCTGTCCGGGTTTCTTTGCCTGTCCTTCCGGCAAGTATCGACTCGCCCCAGGTATACCAGACGCTGCCATTCTGTTATTATATGCATTTGCCATAGAAGTGAGCTCGACCTTGGCCTGCTCCCCGGTCTCGCCCCCGTCCTTGTATCCACATCCATAGCAGTGCCGAAAGGTTGCGCGAGACCACCCCCCCGTCCCCTCTCCGTCGAACACCTGCCAACTCCTACCCACCAGCTACAAGTATACTTCTGCAGCCACAACTCGACCCCAGTAGTCAGTCTTCTTTCGACCACCAACCTCACCTTCCATCTTCCAACTTCATACCACTCTGCGCACCATCGCGACTCCTCCTTCGTTTTTGTCGCCATTCCGTCGCGGGTGCTCTGTATACCATCCTCTTCCACCGGACGACTAGCCTCAAGACGCCTTGCATTGCCTTCGACCTGCCTTCAGGTTTCCCAGAGCAGCGGCATCTACCCCCTCGCTGGACGGAAAGGCACAAGGCGCCCTGAAGGCATGCTCTAATGTCAGTCACGGCAACTTACCCCGTTATGGCAGAGTTGAAGGAGCCGGCGCATACCAGTCTTTGGCCCAACTACGGCAGCCCGGTGCAACCAGTTTCGACTCGCTACAACCACAACCTGGACTCGGGGCTTGCAGGACACACAACGAACCCGCCCCATCCTCCGCGCGCGCGCAGCAACCATCCTTCGATGGACAATTCCGCATACCCGTACAGTCGCTACCCTCAGGACGATTCTGATCCCTATGATAGACACCAGCATCCGGGCCTGACCTCACACCAAAGCTACCCCAGCTTGAAGAGGGCTTTCTCCCACACGGAACAGCCACCATACCAGGAAATCGTCCAGGACCTGCGGGACGACGGGTCTAAACTGACAGTAAACCATGACCACAAACTTTTGTCGTTCAAAAAGGTGCAGGACAAGCACACGGTTGTCGATCAGCACGGTCGCATGCAGCAGATGGAACTTTCCGCTCAGCTGCATGGCATGTTCTTCCTATCCGAAATGCCGTCGGGCGCCACAGAAGGCTCAGTCTTGCAGCCCGAGTTGACCTGCTACCGACGAAACCTCTTCCAGATTAGCGGTTCCTTGATCACGGCTCGCGGACCGCTGTCTGTTGTCACCGAGACGGGCGAGACAGTTCCCGTGAGCACTACCGAGGTGACTGTATCTGCGATCGAGTCGGTTGATGGGCACCCGGTCCGCCTCATTGTGATTCCTTGGAAAACGCCGCCGCCCAACTCGCCCGAGGTGACCCAGGGTCCCGACCAGGAGCCGCCATCGCTTCCCCTCATTCCTTTCCAGGACGAGGGGCCGGATGCCGACGGCGAGTACGCTGTGTACCCCATTGGCTGGAGACGACTGCAGTTCCGAATGTAAGTGATAGCATGGGAAGGACTTGACAAAGGATGAAACTGATAGCAGACCAGTGCAACGGCGAACAATGGCAGGCGGAAGGAGCTCCAGCAACACTTTGTCCTACACTTGAAGGTAGTTGGCACTTTGACCAACGGAAACAAGGTTGTTTTGACCGAGGCGACGACGTCGCCGATTGTCGTGCGGGGACGAAGCCCCCGCAACTTTCAGGCTCGCAAGGAGATTCCACTTCTGGGATCTAGCGCAGGGTCGCGCGGACAAGCTCTGGTTGAGACTGGACAAGGTATCGTGGCAGGACCTCTGAGCGCTAAGCCAATCGATGTCAAAGCCAGAGGCATCGACATGCAGATGCCGCGAGCCGCGTTTACCTTCAGCGGAGGCGGGCCCAAAATGCCGGGTAACCAAATGGGGACCATGAGATCAAAGTATGCGGGCTCCAATATCATTCCCTGCCACGAGAAAGCCGAGCTGACAGACTGCCGTAGCTCTTACCCTAACTGGACCTCGCCTGGCCATGTGTCCATGTCCCACATCCCGGTGACTGGTGCAGGTAGCTACTCTGCTTCACCTTTAACAGCTGAGACTGTAGCACCAGGGCAACAACAATCACAGGCCCGTGCCTCATTCTCGTACGGCCACTCAACGACGGCTCCGCCGCCGCTGTCTATACCGACAAGCGCCGACGCTGCACTGAACATACCCCGGTATGTCGACAGCAACCACCGCCCGACCAAGAGCCCGAGACATGCGAGCCACCAGTCCGTTCAGAGTGGCAGTTCGATTGCCAACACCGATCCATCTGCAGAGTATCGATACAGCTCATCATATGTGCCATTGCACGGAGGCAACGCAGGGGAGCTCCCGGCCCCTGGATATGGCGCGGACTCGACGTCGATTCCTCATTCGGCACCACCAAGGGACTACTATCCCCCTTCGACCACTTGGACGACAACGGCTGGCGAAGCAAATGCGACAGTGGCCTATACCGGCAGCGACAATCGGTCGTACTCGTCTCCGGGCCAGTACAAGAGCACTGCTCCAGCGGTGCCGGTCAAGAATGAGCAAGGGGCCCCGCCGCCAGGCTCAGGCGCTGTGTACAACGGTCCGCCGCGTGGATCGTTTGACGCGATGAGCCACTACTCGTGGCATGCCATCTAACCGGTGCCCATCAACCGAGAGCGCACATGTCGGAAGCGATTGGCGCTTCCACAACGGCCAGTGCAACCCTACATTGAGAGGCACGAGCCTTCATGATTTGACTTTGTTTTTGGAGTACCACAATCGAACAACTGGAGTTTTGGTGGATTCGGGCCGAAGGGGTGTTCTTTATTGTTTCTCTTTTTTTTGGGTGGGGGTGGGCTGGGACCGGCAAGTCGGCATTCCACCGGACACGGCGGCGGCGGCGACTGTACGAACACATAATTGCTTTTCGATTCTTTGACAAAAGGGGGATGATTTTGGATGATGTGATTGGTGTTCCTAGACGTGGTACGTCGTCTGGGGCTGGCGTTCTTTCAAGAAGAGGTGTGTGTGTTGGAATCAGCGAGGGAGATGGCAGCAAGCGCCTGTGTCATGCCTGTGGGTGAGGCTGTCGGACGATGGGTGGCTTGTTGGCCGAAAGCAACAATGGCGAGAGCGTCTGACAGGACGGAAGGGAGAGAAGTCGTGCCGATATGTGGTGGTGGTGGTGGTAGTAGGTAGGCAACTTGGCAGGATAGGCTGTCTAGTTAGTGATAAGGGCACAAGAGATGAATATCAATGAAGATGAAAATAACAAATACGGAGTTCCTGGGAGTTGTGAGTGAGTTGGCACAGGGGCCAAGTGTAGTTGATATAAAGTAAGCGCCTCAACCGTGGGCTTGTGGCTGACGGGTCAAGTGAGATGAGGGGGGTCCGGCATGGCTAGCCTCGAGCGATGTGTAACCCAGGTAGAAGGATGGAGCTGGGGTGGGACAGCAGCAGCCCAAAGAGGGGGCCCGTCGTATGCAAGGGCAAGATACAAGGAGAGTGTGTGAGAGAGGGAGACTTGAGCCGAGGAGGTGGGTGAGGCGTGAGGGGGCAGAGCCGCAGCGGACGCTGGGCAGGGCAAATCAGCCCAAGGCAGACGAATGACGAAAGACGAACGAGGAGGGGACGTTTGTTTTAACCCGTCCACGGCCCTGGCTCTCGGGACGCAGGCGATAATTCGTCACCGCCTCATCCATGCTTGTCTGGCTGCATGCCATCCCATCCCATCCCCCACCTACTCCATCCCGGGAAAGCTGAAGTGGATGATGAGGGAAACATGGGGGTGGGTTTCGCGTGGTCAGTAAATTCTCCGAGGCGACAGATGAGACAGACTGGGAGGAGGAGGGGGCGAGGAGAGAGGGTCCTCGGTCGTTGAAGCGACGAGGGGGAGGGGGCCACGCATCGGACTAGGGATTGAGAAAAGGCTAGTCAAGCCACCTAAAGGGGGGGGAGGAGAAGAGGATGATGAATTGCTGTTTCCGAGCGGCTGGGACGCGGCGATCATCGGCTGCCAAGGAATGTGGTATCATGGGATCTCTTGACAGCGTCGTGTTGGACGAGAGGGGAGTAGTGGGTAGTGGATCAACTTCAGCTGCTGCTTCTGGACGACCCTCGAGCTTCCAGGGGGGTTGCAGGGGAGCAGTCGCTTATGATGCTGAATCATTGGTTGATTTTTTCCTTTTTTTTTTCCTGCCCTTGGGGCATCTCCAATGGTGGGTTCCATCGAGGGTGTTGAACAAGGTCCCGTCGGATGAGAGCTTTCCTGTTGCTTTGGATTCTGGGAGGGGTAGCAGTGGTGTTCAGTTGAGGCGCTCGGTTGGGCGCTGGTTTGAGAGGGGCAGTTCCCAGGGAGCCGTCGAGTGATCCAGTGACGAAGGAGCGTGCTATTTCCAGTGCAGTTAGGTGCCCCTCTTGGGGCCTCGTTGGCAGGCATTGTAGTGAGGTAGTGCGGTAGTGCGGTAGTGCGGTAGTGCGGTAGTGCGGTAGTGCGGTAGTGCGGTAGTGCGGTAGTGCGGTAGTGCGGTAGTGCGGTAGTGCGGTAGTGCGGTAGTGCGGTAGTGCGGTAGTGCGGTAGTGTGGTAGTGCGGCGTGGGCGGTCACTATTCTGGTGGAGTCCGGCGATTAGATAAGTCGCTGGCCCCTTGCCGCTTCCCCAACTCCTTGGGAAACCTGAAAGCAGGCAGAGGCGGCACCAAAGGCTTTTGTTTTGCTTTTTCTTCCTGGAATCCGGAGTCCGGCCCTACCGATTGCCAATTGCCAACTGCCCACCGCCCACCGCCCTGTGCCCAGCTACCAAACAAGGACGACGCATCCCTCCTCATTTGGACAAGAAGGGAACAGCTTGCGACTTTTTCTTGGCGAATGGTTCAGCAGCACTCAACCGTTAACGATAGATCATCCTGACTTGCGGTGCGGTGCGGTGCTAACACGGCTGAACCTCGCCCAGTCATCCGTGCACCCAAACTCGGACATCGGACATTGCCTTGAGCACGTTGCGACGACAGGCCTCCAAAAAGCCAATATTGCAACCTCACGATCAGAGTAACAGCAGCTTACGACCACACCAGCACTAATACAGGGCCATCCTGGCGTCCCCAAGTCCCCGAGGTCGGCGACTTCCGAGACACAATCTCGCCGCACTGCAACCACAGGTCATTCAGGACATCCACGTACACCATACGATACCATATCATATTATCAACAGCAATCATGTTTGAACTCCCAGAGGCGAAGAGGTTGGTTTCCCCCCACCCAGGCTCTGCGCCTTCTTCTCCGAGGAGTCTTCGAGAACGACACGTGCTGACCACACACACCTTCCACACAGAGTCCGTCGCGAAGATCTCCTCGACTCGGCATCTGATGTTTCCGATGTAGACGAGAACGACCAGCACCATGCCGCACTGAGGGCTCGCCTCGAGGCCCAACTCGCAAGCGCCTTTACATTCGCCCCGGTCGATACTCCATCGTCTACACGTGCACCAGCTCCCGCCGCAGACCAGGATCCAGACGGAGAGGCGCAGCCGGATCAGGAGAAGCAGCAGAAGCAGCAAGAAGAGGAGGAAGAAGAAGAGTTTGAATTCAGGCTCTTCAGCTCCGCCAAGCCAGCAGCAAAGGTCATCCTGCCCGACGATGACGAGGGCGCGCCGCGCGGCGAGGGCGCCATGCTGAGGCGGCGGCCGCTGCGGTACTACCTCGCCGAACCCCTGACGGACGCACAGCGCGCCGAGGTCGAGTTCGCGGCCGTCAGCGCCGAGGATGTCTTTGAGCGGGCGGCACGGCGGTGCTGGGGCATGGAGATGCCGTGGCGCGTGACACACATCGATGGCACGGCTGGCGCGGCGACGAAGAAGAAGGCAGCGTCATCGGCCACGGGCCTGCGAGAGGACGGCAAGAGGAAGAGACCGGGACAGAAGAAGAGGCTCGCGATACGGACGAGAGAGAGGGAGGCAAAGAAGAAGGCTGAAGAGGCGGAGAAGCTGAAGACGAGCAAGGAGGAGCAGCTGAGGGAAAAGAAGAAGAGGCTGAACCGCCAGCGGAAGCTCAAGAGGAGAGCCAAGGCAAAAGAGGAGAGGGCTGCGGCGGGGTTGCCGAGCGATCATGAAGGGTCCTCGTCTGAAGGCGACGACTGAATAACGAGCCGCCTAGGCTGAGAACAACGGATGAGCTCGAATTCGCAAGCACATGCCCGACATGAGACGCTGCCTGCCTCCCCTGTCTCGGAGGCGGAAAACACACATACCAACAGCAAAGATTTACGATTCATGAAATAAGCCCATCCTTGGACATTGTCCTATGCATCTACTCACATCAAGTCAACGTCGCTACACAAGCTCTGTTGGGGTATGAGCTTAATAAATGAGGCGGTCTGTGGTCTCGATGACCTCTTGTTCGTCATATTTGCGATGGTCAGTCAGCGAGAGGACAAAGGCCCATGACTCTTGGAAACGCTACTCCCAGGCACTCTCCGGGATGACATTGACACTCCTTGGTCTGGTGATGTCCTCTCTCGTGTCCGAGACGACAGGCAAGCCGAGCACGAAGAGAAGGCGTAGTGAGAGTGACTATAAACGGCGGATGGCAGAGGCTGTTTCTGCCAGCCTGTCATGGTCTATACGAAGCAAATCCGAGCTCAAGATCATAGAGGCGAGCCCATCATCGCCAATCGATCGGTATGGATGCTTTCTGCCTAGACTTTAGAGTTCATGACAAGAATGGATTTCATCCACAAGTTGGTGGTTGGACAAGTATCCAGAGTGAATGAGAGCCCAGAAAAAAAATTGCAAAATTCACTCCGCCGGTGCATGATCACCACCTTGAGGGGTAAGGGTTGGTAGGTTGGTACAGTCGACGCTCTCAACCTCAACCCACCCGACCTCGACCATATGTTGCCAAGTTATTCTGCCCAAGTACGTCAGGCAAGACACAAGGACGACCACCTGTGGCCCTAATGAGAAGCGCGAGCTCCAAGCCATAATCCTGTGCGCACTCGAAGCTACCTTAGGCGGGTAAAGGGGTGCTCTGTGGCCGAATCTCTGACCGGTTCCTTCCTCTGTTCGATTATGCCGGTGGGCGGAAGATCAAACCAAGCGGCCCCAGCCAACATGTACCTATCCAGGTGAATGCCTGGAATCGTAAAAGCTATATATGCAGTCGCCTTCCCTTCAGATCCACAAAGCTCTCTCCCTCTTCCCCCCGTCTCTCTCTCTCTCTCTCAGCCTCCTACGCCAACCGGCGACCTACACCCGCAACACTTGCTGGCTCAATTAACAAGACTCACCAAGATGCCTCACTTTCGACATCTCTTGCCGACGCGCTCTTACAATAGTTTCCCTCTCCTACCTTTGAAGTGTTCGTTGTTAGGCCGAATCAGGAAGTGTCGAAGCTGGAAGGCAGGACATCCGTCGCATCGATGCCAATAAGGTTGGAGTCGCGGCGCGTCCATTCAGCCTGCTTCTTTCGAAATGAAAACGGTCTAAATCGAAGATTCAACCACCATGTTGTCTGCCAAGGAACTTTTACAACCTACGACTGAGGGAACCCAAAGCACATACTTTTTTCTGTAGAGGGCACTGGCTCGCCGTCTACAGATCGAATACACCACTTAACAACAATGCAGGGCTCACGATACATCTTGTTGCACCCAGTCATCCCAGCACATCACGATACACTGACTGCCGGAAGTTTCTCACATCCACACAATCACAAGGTATGCTTGCATGAAATTCCCGACCTTGGGATATTTTCCTTTATGTTCAACTTGATGAGACTTGCTTCTTGCCGAGTGGCCGCCACATGAAACACTTCGGCAATGATGAATCCCCAAAGACATGCAAAGGTGGGCCACGGGCGACATCGCACTTTGCGAAACGGGAGAGTAAGAACTGAGCCGCATCACGGATTGTCTTCAAGAACATCTCAAAAGGTGTCACGAAGGTAGCGATATGTTTCAGCGGCACTTTGAATGCGAAAGACCATGTGGGGGCTCGACGGCCCCCCGGTCAGTCGCTTTGCAAATGAGTAGGTTAGTTATTGGTGCTCACCCGCGAGTATGCGAGATTACTCTGGCCCTGTTCAGTAGGATGCAACCATTGATTGAATTGCTCCTAAGAAAACGTCGTCAGGGCCGTCCGAAGACAATGATGATCTATCACCATGGTGCTGAGTCTTCGCAAGGGGAGGGGAAGAGAAGGGTGGACTGTCACAAGACGGAGAGGATTGAAGATGGGAGAGTGAATTATGGTGGACTAGAAAGTCTGAAGAGGGTGGGCTGAGGCGGGATGTCAGGCTTTTATATGTTGGAAGGCTGCTGACAGTCACAGGCAAACTCATGAGCAACAGGGGAAAGTGCCAGCGATGCCTCCTTCCGAAAACATCTTCGTGACTCGACAGTCTACAACGCTCGGAAGAAGGAGCCAAATCATGAAACAAGTCGCATCACTTTTTAAGGAAAGAGAGGCTGCCAAGAAGCGTATTGGATATCTACCTTGCACGAAAGCAAGTGGCACCCAGAAATTAAAGGTGCTGCCGAAGGCAGGAACATGCAAATGTCACATCATCGAGATTGATAAATGGGTAAGGAGGCAGGTGCGTGCGGCCGACGGGATCTCAAGGGAGGGCCTCGTGCGATCCGTCTTTTTTTATTATAATGATGCACAAGCCGTGTTAGTACTAAAGGGTTAGACTGCTACTATGAGACGAAGTTGGAAGCTGTAATTTTAACGTATTTCCTACAGTGAAGCATCTGTGTGCCGTTGTCGTTAGGCGGTGATCGTGCCTGCGGGTTGCTCAAGACCTGTACGACAACTTCGTCATTGCAATGAAATGGAATTGCCGAGACTGTTTCCTGGGAATACCTCACCAGAGAAATTCTCTTGGTGGAGCTATACAAGCCTGTGTCATCCGCCTCTCCAATGCCTCAACTTCGAGCAAGATTCACGCACGCCCATCATCAAGTGTCACGCAAGTGTTGATGCAGCGGTCTCGCAGGCAAGTCCCAGTCAATGGTCTACAGATTGACATATATGAATCTTGTCATTATATATATAGCCGGGTTCCCTGGGCAAGGCTGGTTCAGATATCGAGCACTCATCCCACCACCCCTTCCATCAGTTGACACGACGTCCGTACAGCGCGCGTATAGGGGTTCTGAGGGCGTCGTCGGTGCTGACAAAGGAGACATCGCGATGGGCTGTCGCGCTCTCACGTGACCCGGTGGAGCTTGTGCCTTGACCCATCAAATGCCAGGCACGCAGTGGTGCCAGGCCAGATAGGAGAGGAGCTCCAGTGTCCCGTCCATCTCTCGACGACCAGCCAGTGAACCTCTCCCGGGAGCGAAAAATTTCCCCAATCATCATCAGGCCAATACCTTTCTCAGCGCCCGCCCGTACACGACCATTGCCCGTCGGACTCTCTTCTTCCTCTCTGCTGTCCCCTTTCTCTTAGTACGCATCTTCATTTAATAAATACCCATCACAATGTCTGCCACATTCAAGGCGATCTCGCCGTTCCTGCGCACGACGCGGGCTTCGCTGCGCACCGGCTACGCCAACCCCTTGGCCGCCGCCTTCAAGAAGCAGGGCGCGTCCCCCTTCTTCCGCACATACGCCGTCTACGCCCGTGACAAGCCTCACGTCAACATTGGTACCATTGGCCACGTCGATCATGGAAAGGTAAGCATCCAATCCGGCACCCTCATGCTCGTCCCGCGACGCCGCTAACATGCCCAACCTTCTCAGACCACCCTGTCCGCTGCCATCACCAAGCGCCAGGCCGAGAAGGGCCTTGCCAACTTCCTCGAGTACGGCGCCATCGACAAGGCCCCCGAGGAGAGGAAGCGTGGTATCACCATTTCCACGGCACACATCGAGTACTCCACTGAAAACCGCCACTACTCCCACGTCGACTGCCCTGGTCACGCCGATTACATCAAGAACATGATCACGGGTGCCGCCAACATGGACGGTGCCATCATTGTCGTCGCTGCTTCCGACGGACAGATGCCCCAGACTCGTGAGCACCTGTTGCTTGCCCGTCAGGTCGGTGTCCAGCGCATCGTTGTCTTCGTCAACAAGGTCGATGCCATCGACGACCCTGAGATGCTTGAACTTGTCGAGATGGAGATGCGTGAGCTCCTTTCCACCTACGGATTCGAGGGTGACGACACGCCCGTCATCATGGGTTCCGCCCTCATGGCCATGAACAACCAGAAGCCCGAGATTGGTGCCAACAAGATCGATGAGCTGATGAAGGCTGTTGATGAGTGGATCCCCACTCCTCAGCGTGACCTCGAGAAGCCTTTCCTCATGTCCGTCGAGGATGTCTTCTCCATCTCCGGCCGTGGTACCGTCGTCAGTGGCCGTGTCGAGCGTGGTGTTCTGAGGAAGGATTCCGAGGTTGAGATCATTGGCAAGGGTGAGGAGATCGTCAAGACCAAGGTCACCGACATTGAGACCTTCAAGAAGTCCTGTGAGGAGTCCCGTGCCGGTGACAACTCTGGCCTTCTTGTCCGTGGTATCCGCCGTGAGGATGTCAGGCGTGGCATGGTCGTCGCCGTGCCCGGCTCCGTCAAGGCCCACCAGACCTTCCTCTGCTCTCTCTACGTCCTCACCAAGGAGGAGGGTGGCCGCCACACTGGTTTCCACGAGAACTACAAGCCCCAGATGTTCCTGCGTACCGCTGATGAGTCTTGCGCCCTGACCTTCCCCGAGGGCACCGAGGATGCCGCTCACAAGATCGTCATGCCCGGCGACAACGTCGAGATGGTCGCCCACCTCCACGCGCCCAGCGCCATCGAGGTCGGTCAGCGCTTCAACGTCCGTGAGGGCGGCAGGACCGTTGCCACCGGTCTCATCACCCGTATTCTGAAATAAACAGGATGTTGGGATAGGAGACGAGGAAGAAAAACGCAATCAAGCGTGGATGTGAAGATTTGAGCTGTCTCCCAGGCGGCTGTCGCGGGATCAAGGGACATGCGGTGTACAAAAAGAAAGGATGAAAAAGGTGTTGGCTTGTTTTATGATCTCATGTACAACTACCCCCGGCATCCCCCTTGGCGTCCCCCGAGGGCAGGCTGCTGTATATCGTCGCCCGGGCGCATAGCTCTCCGCTCTATTTCACCCCTGTCTTGCACTGTACTTTAGATGGAGGCCTAATAGAAGAGCTTCTGATGACTGAATTTGAAAAGGCCGAGATCTGTTAGGTGATGCGTGTGCATGTGGAAGGAACCTGTGCCAAAAGGAATAATTCGACTGGAGACACATTTACTGAGCCGGGTATTCCCGCTGCGATTGTGGAAAGGAGGGGCACATTTGGTAGTATGAGCGTGAGGTTTCAGCACCCGGGGCACAGTGTTGCAGCAAGCCATCATGTATCGTTGGGATTCGTCACCATGCGCCATCACCGGTTGCCCGTTTTCTGTCTTCAGATGCCGTAGTATTCGTCTATCCTCAGAGAATGTTCGGCAGAATGCCCGTCCGTCCGCACTTTCATGTGAAGCTGAGACCGCAATCCCTGCGCCCGCATGGGACGAGGGAAGCCTCCTCCTCTACCCTCCTCTGAGCGGTTTTCCACCAGGCCATCTCGGTGCCAAGATCCCCCGTTTAGTTGCGTAACATTCTCTCGTCCAGGGTCGTGAACATTTAGCGGAACTGGAACCATCATGTTAGTTTTTCGTGAAAAGCCTCGTGCCGCTCGTGAAATTCGCAGTGGCAATATCGTGAGGGCGGTGTGGTAATTGCATACCTTGTTGAAGCCGATGTCCTTAGCCTTCTCACGGAAGCACTGACGGCACAGGTTGAGGTCGTACTTGCGGATGAGACCAGCCGAGTGCTTGCAGACACGGCTATACATCCAAAAATCGTCAGCATTTGTCCCCTCACTGAGCAATTGTTCCTCCCTCGGTCGACCGTAGGCCATCTCTTTTGTTTCCGTGGACCATCATGTCGATCGAGGGGGCTTGTGTAAAGTGGCGGGTTGCGGGCAGAGGCATACCAAGAGCGCGAGCCCTTGCCGTACGAGCGGGGGCGAGAGTTCCAGACAGACTCGTGAGACATGTTGGCGGTGGTTTGTCGAACGGGGAAAGTTGACGAGTCGAGAGAGAGTTGGTCGTGGATTGGGGGGTGGACGCGCAAAAGGGTGACTGCTTTGGAGGTTGAGCGGAAAACGGGTCGTTTCGGCGTTGGTCAAGAAATTTCGTGTGGGCGTGCGATTTTCGGGCAGGGGGTCGCCCATTGGAGCAGGGCTGCTGCCCAAGCGAGCAGCAGGTGGCCTGTGCTTTTTGAGGTCCAGTCGCGAGCCGCAATGGCTTATCAGCGTTGTAGACTCACGTGACGATACCGTGCTTGCGTGCGCGGTATGCACGGACCATGGGTCTCTGGCCAAGGTACCTTGAAGGCAGCTTGCTGGGTTCGATAAGCGATAAGAGGTGTCCCGCTCGGTCGTGCAGCAAGGGTGTGTGCTGTAGCAGCACTGCATTTCATGACGCTCGGGGAAAGCTGGCTTCTTCTGTATTTCAAAGCAGCGTGAACACCTATTCACCTGCAGTCCTATCCAAAACGTCAGACCCCAAATTGATTTATTATTACTGTTCTGAACCCTGATCATCATGGTTCTTCTCAAGAGCTTCGTTCTCGGCGCTCTGGCCGCCACGGCGGCTGCCAAGTCGGCCGTCATCGACCTGATCCCCTCCAACTTTGACAAGGTTGTCCTCAAGTCGGGCAAGCCCACCCTCGTGGAGTTCTTCGCTCCCTGGTGCGGCCACTGCAAGACTCTGGCCCCTGTCTACGAGGAGCTTGCCCTCGCGTTTGAGAACTCCAAGGATAAGGTGCAGATTGCCAAGGTTGACGCCGATGCTCAGAAGGAGCTCGGCAAGCGCTTCGGCATCCAGGGCTTCCCCACGCTCAAGTGGTTCGACGGCAAGAGCGACACCCCTGAGGACTACAAGAGCGGCCGCGACCTCGACAGCCTAAGCGACTTCATCACGACCAAGACGGGCGTCAAGTCCAAGAAGGCCCAGAAGCCCGTCAGCAACGTGGCCCTGCTCACCGACGCGAACTTTAAGAAGGCGATTGGCAGTGACAAGGACGCTCTCGTCGCCTTCACCGCTCCCTGGTGTGGACGTACGTTGTTTGTAGCACCCCCCTCAGCATATCTCAGAGCTAACATGACTGTGTGTGCAGACTGCAAGAACCTCGCCCCCGTCTGGGAGGAGGTCGCCAGCGACTTCGCCGCCGAGGAGGGTATCATCATCGCCAAGGTCGACGCTGATTCGGAGGGCAGCAAGAACACCGCGCAGGCCGAAGGCGTCACTTCGTACCCCACCATCAAGTGGTTCCCGAAGAACGGCGGCCCCTCGGAGCTTTACAGCAGCGGGCGCTCCGAGCAGGCGTTCGTCGACTGGATCAACGAGAAGGTCGGCACGCACCGCACCGTCGGCGGCGGGCTCGACGTCACGGCTGGCACCATCGCTGCGCTCGACAGCATCGTCGCCAAGTTCACCGGCGGCCTGTCCCTGGCCGAGGCCTCTGAGCAGGTGCAGAAGGAGGCCGCGTCGCTCGCCGAGCAGGCCCAGTACAAGTACGCCGAGTACTACGTCAAGGTCTTCTCAAGCTCAACGCCAGCGAGGGCTGGGCCGCGAAGGAGCTGGCTCGCCTCGATGGCATCCTCACAAAGGGTGGCCTTGCGCCCGCCAAGCGTGACGAACTCACCAGCAAGACCAACATTCTGAAGAGGTTCGTCGAGCAGGTCGTCGAGAAGGTCAAGGAGACCAAGGACGAGCTGTAAATGACCAGTCCCGCATCCAATCAAATACGTCCAAATGAGTCAACGCTGCACATGGAAAACAGGAACAAGTAGTTTTGTAAGACTGGGGTCGTAGCGTTCCGATTGAGCATGAGATGTTCGCGGCCCAGCCGCCCCGGCACCTGAATACACGCACATGAATTGATGCCCTGCATGCGGTCGTAACGTCATTGATGGTTTGCCTGAAGCTAAGGGTCATAGTACAGCTGAGCGCAATGCTCGCCTCGTGAGTTGAGCGACAGAAGAAGGTACCTTAGCGATTGGCCGACTCTAAGCAGGCTTTGAGTTTGAGTTTCCATCCTTGTCCTTGTCTGTCAGGAGAGCCGTCTCGAGGTTGTCCAAGCGGCGAGACATCTCGTCCACTAGAGAGGGTCAGCTGGAGTTGGGGCTTGATAGGCAGTTTGAGCGGCTCACTCTTGGCGAAGATCTCACTCGATATGCCAGCAAACTTGTTGGAAATGGTGTTGAGGAGCTCGTCGACGGCAGCGTTGACATCGCCTGCAGCGTTGCCGCCCTCGGTGTTCTTGGTTCTCGTTAGCTCCTTGCTGCAGTGCACATGCGTTGGTTCCGAGGCCAAGAGGGGCAGAGGGGCATACGGTAGGGGGCGGGGTGGAAGCCTTCTGGTCGGGGTTGCTGGACGACATGTTGTTCGGCTGCTGACTGTCTTCCTGGTCGATAAATCAAGAAGCTTGATGATTCCCTTGACGCACACGAATTGAGCTATGATGTGCAGGCCAAGATGAGTGCTTGCAATACCACCGGGTCTGGTGTAGCGTGGTGGCTGATGGGGGGTTCAAGAAGTGGTCGAAGGGCGGGTGAGTCTCAGGTGCATGCCAGGGGACCTACGGTTGGCGAATGCGGCAGAGGCTGCTGTGCCTTGCCTTAGCGTGCGACCCACCCACTGCCATCGCGTCCGTGGATGAGTGTCACCCCTGTGGTTGCCAACCCGGCCTTGACTTCATCTCAACGACTTCATCAACCACCAGTGACACCCTCACCCACAGCACACTCGCTTGGTTCTACCGCTCACGCCATGCTGCCCCGCCACATTCCAAGGTAGGGTCGACACGAATCTTCAGGACGATCTTGTTTTCATCGTTTCTCGCGGATGCCCAGCGCCACCTCCCCTGCGCCAAGGGGACAGTACGTGCCGCCAACATGCCGCCACGTCAACCACCGCAGTTCATCTCCATCTTCCTCTTTATAGTCTTTCTGTGGATTCTCTTCAGTCCTGAGAGCCCCAGCCAATATCTCTCCTTCGGCACCATCCTTGCCGAGCGTGTGGAGCGCCACAAGGCTGCTCTCGAACACTTGAATGCGTCGTCCTGGGGCGACTTTTCTCCACCACAAAGCGACAGCCCGAAGGGCTTTGCGCCCACGTACGTGAACTTTACGGGATTTCGAGAAGGGGATGGCCTGGCCTGGGCAGACCTCTCGCGGTTCCAGCAGCAGTGCCAGGGATGGAGTCATAGGATCAACCCGCCCAAGGCAGGCCACGATGGACTGATGCACGGCGAGCGGGAGGCGGCCGTCTGGCAGAACGCTACCGGTATGCTCAAGGGTCAGTGGGTTCGCAAGGATGCCTCTGTCCAGCGAGGTGTGGCTGATTACAACCTGACCACCATGGCGCCGGAACACGCCTGGCCAGGTGTCTACTCATCGTGGTCCCGCAACATTACCGGCCACGAGGGCAAAATGGTGCTCGACATGATCGACACGGGCCGCAACGTGCGGGAGATGGCCTACGAACTGCCGTCTGACATTGTCGACACGGCCGGCGGTACCGTCCGGACGGCAAAGGCGTCGCTCGAAGTAGAAGACGTCCATGGCACCGGTAGCACCTGGGAGGTGCGCATGTATGGTGTGCAGTGGCCTCGTACGGGAACAATTCTTCTGACGACGACGAGCGAGAAGTTTGACGGCATCTTCGGCCTGCCGCACCTGGCCATGGGCCCAGACTATTTCCAGTCTAGCCAGAGGCTTCTCAACGAAACTCTTGCCAATGTCGTACGGAAGGAGTCGGCAACCTTTTTCAACACCATGAGCCTGCCTTGGTCATCAGACCCCGTCAATGCCCAGCAGGAGGCCCTCGATCCAGAACCTCACTGCGAATACGTGCTGTATGCCCAGGTCCACCCGCCGGACAAGACAAGCCTCAACATGAGGGGTTTCGACCCGGACTACAACAGCATGGCCGATGTCATTCGGGACATTGAGCAAGAGCTCCGTTTCCCAAACGGCGCGCCGGTTCGAGGCATTCCCGAACTACAAATGTCAGCCATCCTGTGGTCGCCAGACTGCGCGTTCTTTCTGGAGTCAAAGGGACCGCCAGACTTTGCCTCGATTGACGGCCAACACCTCGTCGGCAGGAAAATTGAGGTCATCTATGGCCAGATACGTTTCTGGGTCATGGCTTTCGCCACTGTCTTCCTGGGTCAGGTGTTTCTCTTGAAGGATCAGATGGAAGAATCCTCGACCCCTTCGACGCTCTGTCGCATCAGCTACGCATCGATCAGTATGATGGTGGTCCTGGACGGTATCGTCTTTGGCGGTGCCGTCATTTGGGCGCTTGACGCTGCCATCACCTTTGTCGAGTCGCTCTCCCTGCTGATCACGGCCTTCCTTGCCATGGCCATTGGAGGGACATTCTTAGCGGAGATGCACAAGGTACAGGAGCCGATGGAAAGGAGGCGGGCCGAAAGAGGTTCGCCGCCGGGTCGCGGCACGCCTCGCCCTTCATCAACACCACTGCCTCGCGAAGAGTCGCCCGCGGCGCCAAACCCCACGCCCGAAAACGCTCCAACGCCTGCCCCCGAGTCTACGTCGCCCACACCGGCAACCCCTTTGCAGCGTGCCCCTTCGCCGCCCATCATCATCCCCTCCGATCAAGATATTGACGCTGAGATTGAGGAGAACGAGACGGCTACAGCGGCGGCGGCTAACCCACGACTACAAGCTGCCTCGGCTCGTAGCATGATTGTCGCCCGCTTCGCGCTCACCATCTCCTTCATCCTTATCCTCTCCATTATATCGACATCCTGGTCCTCTCGTACCCGATCTCTCTTCAGCAATGCTCTCGCCCTTTTTTACGTCTCGTTCTGGGTGCCCCAGATCCACCGTAACATCATGCGTAACTGTCGCCGCGCCCTCTCCTGGCGCTTTATGATCGGCCAGTCTATACTTCGCCTACTACCGCTTGCATACTTCTATCTCTGCGAGGACAACTTTCTCATGGCCGAGCCCGACCCCGCGCCTTCTTTGTCTTTTGCGCCTGGCTCTGGGTTCAGCTCTGGATTCTCGCGGCGCAGGACATCCTCGGCCCGCGTTTCGGCGTGCCCGCCGGCTGGGCGCCCGAGGCGTGGGACTACCACCCTGTCCTGCGAGAGGACAAGCTCGAGGACGGGAGCTTCCCTGCCGGTCTCCTCTCGTCGCTCGAGCCGGTGCAGGCGGAGCAGGGCAAAGACGCCGCCGTCGTCGGAGCGCGCAGCGCCAAGACGGAGTGCGCCATCTGCTTCGATACGCTCGAGGTGCCCGTCATGAAGGCCACCGAGGCGGACTCTACCGCTGGCGGCGTGGCGGGCGTGCTGAATCGGCGCAATTACATGGTGACGCCGTGCAGGCACATATTCCACAGCCCGTGTCTGGAGAGCTGGATGCGATACCGGCTGAAGTGCCCCATTTGTCGGGACGATCTGCCGCCGCTGTGAGTGGCGTTGTAGTATTTTGTACATCAGGGCACAGGGGGGTTTACATCACACTTTGTTCATACTAGATGATGACATGTATTGGCGTTGTTTTTGAATATCTCTCAGGTTCTGCGGGCCTCTCATCTATGTACACGAGTCACCCGTCGCGCCCTGAAATGAAGCCATAGTCTGTGCCGGATGCTGTCAATACGTGTCATTGCGGGCCTCAGCTCTTCACGGTTCTCTTATGCTTGTCGTTTTTAGAGGCATGATGTATTCTGCTGGTTCTTACGATGTCCACGATACACCGGATGCATATCCCGCCTTTGAAGACTTCCTACCGGGCCGCGTGCAGATCCGGGGCAGCGAAACAATGGATGCGACACAGCGGTTCAGTGACTCGGCATGCACTGACTGGCCAGGCTAGGGTTATTAACTGGCCCACGCCGTCATCATATATGAATGATGGGAACACAGCTTTTGTAAGTCTATCTTCTATGATGTTACCCTTCCCCCCCCCCCCCCGCAAATGGCAAAAAAACACCCCCAGCCAGAACAAGGGTCCCAGCTCCACCAAGCTTGCCAGCCCGCCTCCATCCCCACAACAGCCCCATCCGCCAACTCCACCACGCCTCAGACGACCGAAAAAAAACACCAAAAATCGTCAAAAACATACAACATCGAGGATTCGCTGGTGGTCACCCACCCAACTACTAGTTCAACCCTTACTGGCTTATCTATGGGAGAGCGGACGGGATCCCGAGTTCTCCAGTAGGTATGGTCGTATGTGCTGGAACACGGTGTTTCTCGCGTTCATAGCGGGCGAAGAGCGGACAAGCTCTGGACAAGAATGATCAGTGCTCTACTGTACAAGGAAGATGCCTTCCGTTCTCGTGTCTCGTCTATTGGAAAAGAGAAAAAAAGAAGCCTTGCCAGCCCCCCTTAGTTCCACTGCTTGTACGCCTTTTGCTTCTGCCTCGTGTTCCACCCAAGCTTGCCGCTGATGCTGTTGACCCAGTCCTCGCTGCGCCGGCCGTGCGCCTGCACCGAGGCAAAGGGGTAGCGGCTCGCGCTGATGGTGACGTAGTCGCCCGGGTGCAGCTCGACGCGCTCGCGGCCGTCGAAGCTCGCCCACGAGTTGGTGCGCACCGTGTAGGGCACGCCGACGCGCAGGACGATCGTGTCGGGCAGGATGATGGGGCGGAACGAGAGCGTGTGGGCGCAGATGGACGTGACGAGCATGACGGGGTTCTCCGGGTGGCAGAGAGAGCCGCCGGCCGCCAGGTTGTACGCGGTCGAGCCGGTGGGGGTCGAGACGCAGATGCCGTCGGCCTGAACTGATGTGAAGTGTTCGTCGTCGCCAAAGATCTCAGTGTACGACATGGCTGAAAGCTAGTCAGTCGTCGACTCCAAAAATAGTAGAAGAGGCAACACTCACTTGGGTTGGGGCCGCGGTCCACGACAATCTCATTCAGAATCTCATAGGTGCCGTCGGGCTTGTGCGTGTGCTCATTGTCCTTTTCCTCGCCGATGAGCTCCTCGACGAGATCCCTGCCTGCATTCTCGTCGTCCAGCGAGCTCGTGCTGCTGGCCGCATCGTTTGTGCTGATACGCTTCTGACTCCTCATGATGGTGCCCTCGAACCGCAGCCGCAGGCTCACGGTGACGCCCTTGTTGAATGCGTTTGTCAAGATGGATCGATGGTCCTCAAAGTCAAACTTTGTGAGGAACCCGAGACTGCCGAGCGCAAAGCTGAGAATGGGAGGCACGATACGCTGGAACAACCAGCTCGCATAGAGGACTGTGCCGTCACCGCCGAGGGTGATGATGAAGTCAAAAGTGTGCGGTCGCGTGCGGCACATTTCGTCGTCCCAGTATCGCAACCGCTTGGAGATGGACTCGCCGCTGTCGTCCTCTCCGAGCTCGCCCGCCTCGACGTATTCCGACCGCAGCTCGTCCAGGAGACCAGAGGCGTTGAACTTCTTGCTGTCTCGGAACTTGTTCTCGACATAGACGGTGTACCGGACCTCATGGTCGCGACCCAGAAGCCACTTGACCAGCTCCCTAGTCCGGGGGATGAGATCTGCGTCATGAATCTTGGTCAGGAGAAAGATGGTCTTGACGCGGAACCGGATGCGCATGCTGCTGAGTCGTCTGCTGAGCTCACGCACGCCCCAAGCCATGTCGCTCAGCTGCTTCTTCGTGAGGAGGCGGCTGTGCAGCTCATCCTTGGAGTGAATCGATTCGTCGACTGTGTGTTTCTGCGCGCCCGCCATGTTGACTTGGGACTCGGACTTGATAATCTCATTGCGCCACGCCTGCTCGTCAGCCTGGCCGTCCACATCCTCGCCCGAAACGCCGGGCCCCAGGATATGGGCGCGGCCTTTGTGATCCACCTCGCTGCCCTTGACGTCAACCTTCTCTTCGAGGCCCTTCTCACCAGACAGGTCTTTGGATGGCTGCTGGCCTGGGCGGTCGTATGCACCATGCGCCTGGTAGTGATCCGAGCCGGCCTGCTGGCCTCGAGGATCGTGGTGGGCTTTCTGCGCCTGAAGGAACTGATGAACCATACAATCGGTGTTCCTCCTGGCATGCCTCGCCGGGATCATCAATGGCGCCTCAGCAGACACGAGCGAGCTTTTGCGGCGGTACGGGCTGCTGGGGTCGAAGGTGACCTGACGTACATGGTCAGCGGGTACAGTCCGGTAATATCACTCACTCCATGATGAAGGTGGGCGTCACGGCCACATGAGATGAGAAGAAAACTAAGGGGGGCAAACCTCGACGGGCTTTTGGTACTCGCCATCGCTGCC
Organism: Verticillium longisporum; assembly: GCA_019188255.1. NCBI lineage: Eukaryota > Fungi > Ascomycota > Sordariomycetes > Glomerellales > Plectosphaerellaceae > Verticillium > Verticillium longisporum. The sequence goes on from JAETXT010000012.1 coordinate 2,221,762, forward strand.
ACTGGTGTGCCCATCATCATCGGGAGCATACGAGCCGCGCCTCTCGTCATCTTGCCCCTTGCTGCCCATGATGTCGAGCTGGCTGCGGTGAGTCCGGTGTGCGCTGCGGGCGAATGTCGCAGGGGGTGCTAGAGCTGTCCTTATCCTGGCTGTGGCTGTCTCGGCTCGTCTCGTAGGCGGGGCAGCAGCAGTGCTTGGAGGGTCGGAGAGGCAAAGGTACGAGAACCTCTCGGTCAACTGGAGCAAACGCTGCGAGGGGGAGCAGGTGAGAAAATGCTCTCGAGACTGAAATCGATTGATCAGAGGATTCCGAGGTATTTTCCAGGAAGGCGGGAGGCACTCATAGCCACGGCGTGGATGAGCACGAAGGGGAAAATGACATGGACCAAGAGATGTACCAAGCGCTGAGTGAGCTGCCATGCTGCAGTGCGTCAGGTGCCCTCAAGCGCCGGGGGTGCATTCCGCGTAGGGAGTGGACAGTGGACCAGCACTGGACAGTGGACCAGCACTGGACAGTGGACCGGCACTGAACAGTAGAGGGAGCTTAGTGATACCTAGGTACCTACCTTAGGCAGGTACCTATGGAAGGGGGGCATCTGTGGCGGTGCGCGCTAGCCCGTAGACCGCCATGCCATGCCTGACATGATGCCCGCTGTCTGTCTCGGTTCACGGCGTTTTTGACTCTGATGAAGGGGCCGCTCTGACGTCGATTGTGTCGGGATTCCGCCAGAACGCTTATTCATCGCTCCGAGTCCGCAACCAGATGTTCATTCAGACACGGCACGCTCATGGCAGCACGCTCATGGCTGCGAGCTCTACAGTGTTGGTAGGGAACCTGACATGGATGCCAAGTCCAGGTCTGACGGGTGCCGAGGTGGGGGTGTGGCTCGAGCTCTGAAGGTCCAGTACAATCAATCGCTATCGGCCTGGCTCTAGGTACCTTATCAGTTGTGCTTGCCCTGGCAACTTCATCCCACCAAGCAAGATCAAGACGGCGAGGCAAGGGGCCCTTCACGATCCTCAACTGTACCTCCCGTCTGAAGTGCCGATTGCCCGCCAGGCTACCAAAGAAGCTTCCAGAGGAGGCCGCGCTGCCTCCCATTTCATCCCGACTCTCGAATCCACGAAGAATGCTATCCGACGTCTCCCTCATACAGCAGTCTTTTTCGTCGTTCGCTTTTCTACGAGTAGCACCCACCGCCAATCCTCGGCTTGCCGACCAGGCGCAATCGAGCGCCACCAACAGCAACACGCGAAACCTTCCACCGAGCCCGTCAACATGAACTCTCTATGGCCCTCGAGGCCGCCCAAGGAGGATAGCGAGACTAGCTCCGACGAACCCAAAGCCGAAGCCGCGAATCCAGGCGAACAGGCTTCCGATACCACACCCGAGCAGTACAACCTCCTGCCCCCTCCTCCACCACCGCCCGTCTCCTCGTCTCGCCCCGGCCTCGTCAGAAACTCATCCATACCACCCGAGGCACCGACAGCACCGGCGCCTCCTGTACCGATGCCTCCAGTCTCCAATGCCTCCCAGCCGCCGACCGACTCGCTGTCTCTCATGCAGCTTAGGAAGATCGTGGCCGAGTTCAACAAGGCTGAACCCGTTGCTTACGACTTTGCCTACGAAGATGCAGGACCACACGAGGAGGAGATTGACGAATGGTTCAGTTACCAATTCTGGCAGTGGGTGCGCCTGAATGCTGTGCAGAGCGCCTTCGAGTCGCAATGGCAGTCGCACTATGACATGGCATCGTGGACCGACGTGGATGACGACGCGAGGACCGACTTTCTTCGCGAAGCACTTGACAGCCTACAGGCTTCGGAACAGGCCGATCGCTTGGACGCCGCCCGCGTGCTGTTGTACCTCTCGCTTGGACGCTGGGTCGACACGGCCGTCCCAACACGTCGCACACACGGCCTCAAGTCTGCTGCGAGCCCCTCACAGCTTGATGCGATCAAATCACAAGCCATTTTCCTGACGTCACTTGACGGACTGCGAATAGTTTGGCAGTCCATCCAAGACTGTTTCGAGGCCTTCTGGTTCGTACCGCCAGCTTCAATGGCCCGGAGAGAGCCCATCCCGCTAACCAGTTTTCGTAGGTCTGAGGACCAGGGCTTCCCCCAGCCGGGAAGTGCCCAAGACGCCCAGGACGAGCTCCTCAACCTCATGACTGTGCTCTACATCGCCATCCAAGAGACGTTGAGTGATCCAAGCTCACTAGAGGCGACGCGCTCAGCACTACGTATGTATGCCCCGTGAGAATGTTACGGCATCTCGCGCCAGAAATTGACATGTATGGCAGTTGCTCTGAACCCCGGATTGGTCAATTTCATGTCACTCGCGACATCAAAAGTGCGGTGGGACGAGACAAATACGCTCCCGTTGAACCAAATCCTCCTCCTTCTCTGGAAGTCTATCCTCCTGGTCTTTGGCGGCATTGATGAGATCGTTGCTGCCAAGAGGGCCGTCAGCGAGACCGACAAGGACGAAAAGTCTGCCGCCATCATCTCAGCATCGCCCCTGGACTACCACACGTTCCGTCAAGAGCTCACCTCTAAATACCCCGCTTACCTACCACCGGCACCTGCCATAAACCTCGAGGCCGAGAGCACCACGATCCTCCCCCTCCATCAAACCAACCCCTAGAGCGTCTGCGAATGGCATCATCCCCGTGGCGCCAAACACGCAAAGCGGTGGTGCTTCCATCCTCAACCAACCAGTGCACATTGCCACCCCGGCTCCTTCACCTCCACCGTCCCCTAGTATTGGTGGTAAAGGTGGTAAGAAGCAAAACTACCAAACAAACCAGAACTTTCCTTTCATGTACCCACCCCTGGATACCACCAGCAACAGCGCTGGCGGCAAGGGCGGCGCGGGTCTGCAGGATACGTTGGTGGGACGGAAGTGGAAGGGCAGCGACATCCCGGCATCCATCCTGGAGGCCGGCAACCTCTTCTCCGAGCGAGTTCGGCTCAGTCGGGCCATGCGCCAGCTGTGGGATGAGCGTGTCAGGTTTATGCAGACCGGTCGGGGCTGGCAAGGGGATTCCGATGACGACGTCAACAGTATCGATCTCGACCCCGACATTGACCCCGAGGAAGACCTTGGGCTTGACCTCAGCGACATGACGCCTGAAGAGAGGGAGTTGATTGCTTCGCTGAGAGGTGTCAGCAGTAAGCGCAAGGCCGAGAGTGAGCCGTTGGTCGATTATGGTCCTCATTCCACCATTGACGAGGACGTGAAGAGCCGTCTTTTGGCCGTTGAGAGCTTTTACGTGAGCGAAGCTGGTTCCTTACCCCGTGGCGCTTTGGTCTCGAGCTAACCTTTTTGCAGCAAGAAATGCTTCCTCATCTGCAGTCTCTCGTCATTGTTCTTCTGCGGCCCATCTTCATGAATGTCTCAGCTCTGTCCCAGCCGGGGCCAGCTCAACAGCATCCGAGCATGGCTGGGAGGGGCGCGAATGCCGGCGTTAATGGCGGTCCGGGGCAAGCGCGGCAACAGCAGGATCCTTCGGCACCAGGGGCTGGGGTGCCTGAACCTCCAGAGATGTCTCCGGAAGAGGTTGATGCGACGCGGTCGAGAGAGATCACGACAAAAGCGGCTACCGGAACGCTCTTGCTGCTCCTAAAATGGCTGAAGCTGTCACGTAAGCTCTCTTGTGTTCTTTGCTGATCTGTTCACCAGCTCACATTCACAGATGTCCTCAAGTTCGAATACCTCACACAGCTCTTGCTGGATCACAACTACCTTCCCCTGGTCCTGAAGCTCTTCGCGCACCAGGATATACAGCAGGCTGTCGACAGCAAAACGGATCGGATAGAAAACAGGTATGTTTCTGCGCCATGTTGACAGATGAACGAGTCTGACTTGCTAGTTTCTTCCACTTCTGCAACTTGAGGTCCAGCTTGGGGGCCAGAGACGAATCTCCAGCCGTGCCGGCTCCAGAGGATGAAGATGAATTGATCGAGAGCGAGGACGATGCGGCACCTCCGCCTATTCGCAGACAACGATCGCCTTCGGCGGTTCCCATTCCTGAGACGAGCGAGGAAGAGCAAGAGCCGCCGGAAGGTCAAACCTCGGCGCGACCCGAAGTCGACGAGCTCGGCTACCCAGTCAATCCCTTACCGATGGAGCCAATCACGGACTTTTCAAGGCGGAACTTCCTCTCGCTCATCAACTACCTCCGCATCATGCAGAAGATCTGCAAACGCAAGGCTCACCGCAACCTGCTGCTCGTGCAGTACAAGTCGTCTAACATACTACGCAAATCGCTCAAGGTTCCGCAGCAGGAGCTGCGCCTGTACACGCTCAAGCTTTTCAAGAACCAGGTGCCCTACTGCGGCCGTAAGTGGCGCCAGAGCAACATGCGCGTCATCACGGCTGTATATCTGCACGTCCGGCCGGAGCTGCGCGACGAGTGGCTCGCGGGTAGCGACGTCGACGCCGAGGTGGATTCGGCGCTGCCGCTGGAGCAGGCGATACGCAGCCTGACGCACTGGTTCAACATGCGCAAGTACCCCGAGCAGGTAGCCGGTGACCTGCGGTCGGCGTATCGCGAGAAGCAGAGTTTCTTCATGCGTGAGCTGGAGAAGCTGGGTATGAACTGGCACGACGCAGGGGGGGACGAGATGGTCAACAGTGAGTGACTTTTTTCTTTTTTTTGTGTACCTGGTATGGGCTGTGCTAATCTCGTGGCAGTGCAAGCGGGAAGCTATTAGCAGAAGTCTCAGCTGCCACGTTGATGGTGAGGTTGACCGTCTACGGCTGCGGTGTGCTGAGTGGGAATCGCGATGACCGAATCACTACATGGCATTATAGGTGCATCGTGACTTTCTCACAGCGATGGATATGATCTTCATGATTAAGCGAAATGATTAGACATTAGGTTGCTAAAGCGACTATGTTTACAAGACGGTGGTCATTTTGGTGGCTGACCAGCCTGTGACTACTTGATCACGCCAGTACTTTCCATTCATGTGAAGTCGTTCAGCGACGGTCAAAGGTGCCGTCCTCGTAGCGGTACGGGTTCGTCTGACCGGCGTGAACGCCCGCCGTCTGCTGGGGCAGGGGCTGTGCGTAGGCAGCGTCATGGGTGTGCGTCTCGTTGGAGACGCCATAGGCGGTGCCGGGCGGGACGACGTGGTCGTTGGCCATGCCGTTGCCGGTGCCGTTGGTGTAGCCGTAGCCCGTCTCCGTCTTGGGGTGTGCGTAGGGGTGGGCGTCCTGGCCCGGGGCGACGGCCGTGGCCTCGGTGTTGTAGCTGTTGCGGACCTGGTCGGGGGACGTGTGGGCGGGGAGGGTGTTGTCGTTGTCAAAGGCGCCGGCGTCGCGGGCCTTGCGCTTGTTGCGCCAGCCGAAGAGGCCGCCGCCGGGGCCGCGGGTCTTCTTGCCGCCGGAGCCCGAGGTGTAGTTGTTGTCGGGGCCGGGGCCGAAGCGCTTCTCCTTCTTGTGATGGCGGACGAGGAAGACCTCGACGAGGATGGAGAGCAGGAAGAAGACAATGGCGATGATGGAGACGGCGAAGCAGGCGCTCTGCAGGCGGCAGGCCTGGCGGAAGGAGGGCAGGTTCGTGAAGCCGTCGGTGCCCTGGACGTCGGCGGCGGAGCGGCCGCGGCCGTAGGGCGTGTCGACGTAGCCGTTGCACGAGGAGGCGCCGTGGCGGTTGGCGTAGGCGACGTAGATGAAGGCGCCGGCAAAGGCGAGGTCGAGGAGGATGGCGATGGCCGAGGTGAAGATGCGACCGGCGAGGCAGCAGAGCAGGACGAGGCCGATGATGGTGTACAGCACGGCGGCGCCCGAGATGCCCGTCACGGCGCGCACAGAGGTCGCAATGTGGATGTTGTGGTTGGAGAGGGTGGCTAGGAAGTAGGAGAAGATGCCGAGGACAATGGCGGCGCAGCCGAACTGGACGCCGCGGATGAACCACTGCAGGAACTTGAGGGCGACACCTTTCGCCATTGTTGCGATGTGGCTGTTGTAGTGCTGGGGTTCGTCACAGGCTGAGGATGTGATGTGTGTGTAGGGGCGTAAGATGATGGAAGTGGTCAGCAGCGACGTCGAGTCGCGCACAGCCAGTTCTCTTGTAGGAAGTGCTGTCACAGTGGTGTTTCGACAGATTCAGATCATGGCCCAATCACTTAACCATCATAGAGGGGACGGGGGGAGGCTGCTTCATATGTGCGTGGTGCTGCCGGCACTTGGCTGCACAACTGCAGTGTAGGCTTTTAGCGTCGATCCGAGGCCTCCCCTCCCCTCCTCCTCCTCCTGGCACCTTGGTGTGATGCCGCTACGCGGAGCAAAGCCATCGTCAGGGATCTGAGCTTTGAATGAGGAGGAGACGCCATGATGATCTAGGTTCGAGTGGATGAGACGTTCGCGGATGGCATGATGACGAGGCGGCATGTGGCTGGCGACCCCGCTGATGTCATTGCCGAGACGCAGTCTCGATACGTGATTGGTTGAATGGCCATGACGGTGGAGGCAAGCACGGCCACAGTCATGTGGCGCGGGGACCGTGGCGGCGTCACGATCTCCATCATGGAAACCTGGTCCAGTCGTCAGTCGAGGTTCTGGTCCAGTCGTCAGTCGAGGTTCTGGTCCAGTCGTCAGTCGAGGTTCTGGTCCAGTCGTCAGTGCAGGGTCCTGGTCCAGTCGCAGGGTCCTGGTCCAGTCGCAGGGTCCTGGTTCACGTCGGAGAGTCCGACGCAGTGCCGGCTCGGCTGCTCAGAGTCTGCTAGTCGTAGCTTGGTGGTTGTAGCCGACGAAAAACCAAAGACCTCATCAGGGAAGTCGGGTTAGGGTACGGGTGCTGAGGTCATTGTGGATTGGCGCCGGTGTTGGATGGGATTATTAGCGTCGCGCTGGAGGGGCGGCATGACCTCAAGCCCAAACTCTCTTCTCAGCGGCCACTGAGCGAGCCAAGAGAGCTTTGAGTGAGGTTCGGGAGAAAGCTTCCACACCGTCTGCTCGGCAGCTAGTCTTCCCGCGTAGCGTCGAATCTGCACACAGCTGGTTGGCACCGAGAAAGCAGCCCGTTCATCTTGCTTCGGTTGGGGTATGAGGTTGTGGAATCTTGATGACGTGCCTGTAAATGACGGTTGACCTGATCGCACTCGGCAACTTCCAATAGTGGCCCTACGAGACTCGCTGGGTTCGGGACGTTGAGGGTCTCTGACGACTTGGGTTGATGTTGGGAAGCTGTAAGCAACTCTACCTGCCTTCGTACCTAGGTAGGTATCTAGGTACCTAGGTATCTAGGTATCTAGGTATCTAGGTATCTAGGTAGGCAAGGTAGGAACGTAGACTCGCCCACATGTCAGCATCGGAAGACGGACTCACCCCTTCCGCGTATCTTTCAACCAACGAATGAGAGCGTCCGAACATCGACTGACCCCTTCCTTGCCTTCACCATTTCCTATGCCTTGCCCTTCCCGCCTAGCCAGTCTTCTTCCCCGAGACGCATCACATTGCTGCTCACAATTCAGCAGACGGCTCGGTCGGCATCTTGCCTCGTATTCCTGCCATCTGGACGACACATCCTCTGCAGGAGGCGATGCATCAATGCCGACAAGAGCTCCTTTGCCAGTTGCTTGGACCGTCTCCTTGGCCTGCCATGGCCACACCGAAGCATCACAGCCTGATGGCGAACTGGCAGCCCATTTCGCCGCAGCCTTCTGTCTTCGGGTTGTTTTTGCCGCACTGGCATCAATCATCAGGGCCACACCACTGCTGAACATGCCATCGTTCCATCTATCCTCTGTCGGCGACACGCATCCCCAACCTCGACAGCATGCCACGACACTACGCCCCGTGAATAGTTTCCAAACTGACAGCAAGAGCGCCAGAGGAAATCACATGCCGGAGGCCGCAGCACATGGCGATCAAGCGAAGCACGACGGCCGCTGCTGAGCATTGGCACGGACCAGCGCTTCGGGACTTGTGGGCGATCAGCCGTTGAACCCCCCCCATCCGAGTTCCCACCCATTTCGAACGTTGAACCATCTACCAGTTCGTATCGTTTATCTTCCTCCTCAGGAGAAACGCCTAGACTGAGGTGTCGAATCGATTCTGGTTGGCTGCCTACCAGTTCCTGAAGATCTTGCGCCTCTGCCGAGCGCTACTTATCTCTCTTGGCCACCGCCATCACCGCAACCCCGTCAGCCGTGGCTCAATAGTCTGTTCGTCTAATCATGCAACAAGCAGTCATCAGCACCACGCCGAAGCCCACACGCCGCCACACCGCAGCGCTGCCCAGCCTGTGAGCCACCCAATATCGCCAATGCAGGCCAATGCCCATCGGCCTGCCTGTCCCGTTCAGGCTCCTCTTGTCGCTGCTATTCCCCCTTCGCCGAGGAGGTGGGCTGAACCCTGAGCATCCCACATGCGGCTGCCACCCAGCCCAACCGCGCCTCTCCAATGAGCTGGCATCGCCCGACGCCTTACCACGCCTCTGTGCCTTTCTGGCCCCCCTCCCCGTCACGGCAGCAGCGCTAGCGTATGATAGCACCCTGTGTTGCACGTCCAGAAATACGAAGCCAAGCTTTCCCATCGACCACCATTCTTTTATTGCTTTCCGATAGGGTAGCCCTTTCGTTGTCATTGCGCTTCGAGCCCGGCGCCAGCCGACTTCTTGGGACGCGGCATGAGTGCAGTGCCATGACCGCTTCCGTATGTTGGCTGACCTGCTATCGGCTTGGCTTCGTAGAGTTGGAGATGACACGGCGGGCTGTAGCTGTGCCTTTCGTCTTGCATATCGTCTATCATTATGCATCTTTTTCCTGCCCGCCATCACCTTTCCCCCTCGCCCTCCCTTCTTCCCTTTCCTCTGCTCCAAGTGGGCTGTCGGTCGGATCTGCCACTCTCCTTGTTGTGAGTATTTGGCCTTCTTTTTTGCTTTTGTCATCCGCCTCGTTCGTTCAGAATCTGTGCTCGTTCCACGCCTGTCTCGTCCATCTTGCACCACCGAGGGCGTGAGTTTGCCAAAGTAGTCACGATGAAGCTCCAAGCAGCCCTGTTGGTGGCCGTTCTCGGCCTCACCACTGCGGACCCGACTTGGCCCGCTGATACGGATGAGCTCGAAGAGATTATGTTCCAGACGACGAGCACTCGCTCCCGCAAGTTTGCTGATTCGGTCTCCCCTTGCACCAACCAGGCATCCGGCCCCGGCCGTCACAACGCTGCCGAGTGGCTCCGCACCGCTTTCCATGACATGGCCACCGCCAACACGGCCCGCGGTATTGGTGGTATCGACGCTTCCCTCCAGTATGAGCTCAACAACGGCGAGAACACTGGTCCCGGGTTCGGCACGACCCTCACCTTCATGAGCCCCTACATGACCAAGAAGAGTTCCATGGCTGACCTCATTGCCCTCGGCGTCTACATATCCGTAAGAGCGTGCGGCGGCCCTGCCGTTCCCTTCCGCGCCGGCAGGAGAGATGCCACGACCGCCGGGCCCGTGGGCGTACCACAACCGCAGAACGCCATCAGTATCTTCCGGACGCAGTTTGACCGCATGGGCTTCTCGCCACAAGAGATGATTCAGGTGACCGCGTGTGGCCATACCATTGGCGGCGTGCACTCGGCCGAGTTTCCAGATATCATTCCGGCAGGCACCGCAACGAACGGGCAGATTGCCCTGGACTCGAGCGTCGCTGTCTTTGACAACAAGATCGTCACCGAGTACCTCGATGGCACGACCCAGAACCCGCTCGTCGTGGGCCGCGCCATCGGCCTCAACAAGCACTCCGACTTCAAGGTGTACAACTCGGATCGCAATGTCACCATGCAGGCCATGGCCTCGGCTGCCGCCTTCAACGACGTCTGCAAGACGGTGCTGCAGAAGATGATCGACGTCGTGCCTCCCAGCGTCATCCTAACGGCACCTCTTGAGCCGTACCAGGTCAAGCCCGTCGGCCTGCAGCTGACGCTCTCTACGCAAGGCACCGTCATCGAGCTGACAGGTTTCATCCGCATCCGCACCACCAATGCGCCACTTACCTCCATTGCAGGCCTGACCATCGATTACAAGGCACGCAACGGCGATAACGACTGCGGATCAAGCGGCTGCTCATTTCCTCTCACTGTCCAAGGCGTCGGCCGCGGCCTCGACGACTCGTTCGCGTGGTTTCCCATCGCCCGTAATGTACCGCTCGCTAGTGGCATCTCCTCTTTCACCGTCACAGTCCGCCGCACCGATGGCACAAGTACAGTCTACGACAACAACGGCGCCTCATATCCCATCCAGGACGCCGTCTTTCTGCAACGCTATCAGAGCTGCCTTCTGCAGTCGTCCGGCGTGACAACTCTCACAGCCGCAGTCCGCAACGACCGTGCCGAACTGCCCGTCCGTGCCATCATATCCTACAAGACAACCCAGACCGGCAGCGTCGTGCCTGCCCTCAATACCCTGACGCTCGACCTGACCCGCGGCCCCTGCATCGGCCCCTATACACTATTTTCGGTATCAACCACCATACCTGGCGGCCGCAGCGTTGAGGCTACTTTTGACATTCTCAGCGGCGACCGCGTCGACGCCTTCAAGAAGGCCAATATTCTCGGCGGGACATGTCAGTCTCGGCCTGTCAGTAACGTCTGCAGCACACCAGCCATTACCTCCGCCGTGCCTTCGGCCACCTCTACCACCATGACGACAATATCCTCACCCACGCCTTCGATATACCGCCGCCAGACGATGGGCCCTTATACTCTTGTCTCCTGCTGGTCCGAGCCTCCTGCCGCCCGCGCCCTGACTGGCGCCTCCTTCGCCTATGACGGCATGACTCTCGAGTCCTGCCTATCCAACTGCACAGGCTTCAACTACTGGGGTACTGAATACGGCCGCGAGTGCTACTGCGGCGACGCCCTTCACTCTGGGAGCGCCGCGGCACCGCTTGCGGACTGCGGCATGCCTTGCTCCGGCGATGGGACGCAATACTGCGGAGGCGGCAACAGGATCGAGCTTTACCGGACAACAGCCACCAAGACAAGCACAAGTACAACCGCCGCTGCTGGGCCGACGCGTGTGCCGAGTGTAGGCGGATTCGTGCGTGTGGGGTGTCAGACAGACAATACGGGCGCCAGGGCTCTGAGCGGCGCCACGACAGCAGGGGATGATATGACGCTGGACAAGTGTGCTGCTTTCTGCTCCGCATTCACCTACTTTGGCACGGAGTATGGCAGAGAATGTGAGTTGGTCCCCTTTGCCTACCGTCGCCGGAGTCACGTCTTGTTTTTAACCGATCAAAAATACTAATCCTTCAGGCTGGTGTGGCAATGCTCTTGACTCGTTGAGCAGTCCCGCGCCCGTAGAGGAGTGCAATATGAGGTGCGCAGGGAACCCTCTTCAGTTCTGCGGCGACGGGAACCGTCTCGAGCTGTACCGGGCAAGTGCCGCATCGTCAGCAACGCTCGCAAGTTCAACCACCGCCACCACGGGAGGCGCTGAGTCAAGCGTCAGGCTCAGCGAGGCCACGTCTTCGGCAGCGCCGCCGAGTTCGCTCCTCTCTAGCAGCGGCAGGGCCGTATCCTCACCCAGCGCGTCTTCATCGAGTACTCCATCACCCACCGGCCCTGCGCCCGTTCCGACAGTTTCGCCCTTCACACTCGTCGGCTGCCAGACAGAAGCGACGTCTGTCCCGCGTGCCCTGTCGGCAAAGTCCACGACGTCCAACTCGATGGCCCTGGCCGACTGCGCTGCATTCTGTACGGGTTACCGCTACTTCGGCACAGAGTACGCGGCCGAGTGCTACTGCGGCAATTCTCTCCATGCCTCCTCCTCCGTTGCGCCCCTCGACGACTGCGCCATGCCATGCGCCGGCGACCCGCTCACGCACTGCGGCGGGCCCAACCGCCTCACCCTCTACGAGGACCCGGCACGCGCCTCGACGCCGCCTCGCGAGCCCCGCCGGCCTGCATTTGCGGGCGACTTTGTCTGGTTTGGGTGCCGCACCGAACCGACGGGGGCCCGCGCGCTGTCGGGCAAGGAGCGCGCGGCGGACGACATGGCGAACGAGTCGTGCGCCGCGTTTTGCGAGGGGTTCGCCATGTTCGGCACCGAGTACGGGCGCGAGTGCTTCTGCGGCGACGAGCTGCACGCCGGGGCCGCCGGGGCGCCCGAGGAGCAGTGCAGCATGCTGTGCGCGGGGGCGGACGACGAATTCTGCGGCAACGGCAACAGGCTCTCCGTCTATGTGAGGCAGGAGGATGAGGCATGATGGGAGATCGAGGCTGAGAGTTGCACCCTTGGGGGTGTCCCCCTGATAGCAGTGCGTCTGTTGCGTACTAGTAGTCTGGCATAATTCGAGGACGGACCGAGTCTCTTCAAGTGCAAAGCACATGGCTGCATTTTGCCCCTCTCGAGGTCTTGGAGCTGAAGGGTAATTCCTGGGGTAGATATATATATAAGGGAAATGCAGTCCCGTCGTAGGCGAAAATCCTACTGTCAAAGTTGAACTACGCGTTGCCAAACCATTGAATGATTCAACGACGGCATGGTGCACGGGAGTTTCTCGTCATCATCTTGCGACTCCAGTCAGGCCAACGATGGTATTCCCGAATGCCGCCTCAGTCGACGGGATGTGAACCACAAGAAGTGTCGCTTGCATTAGGACATGGCCGAATGTGGTGCCAGGAATGGTCTCCACCCGATAGGCAAACCGAAGATAAAGTACCCAACGATTGTGTGGCAGACGCGAAACAAGTCAGGACTCTAGACATCATCTTCATCATCACTACCACCAGGCAGGACAGGAGCATCACCGCGCAACGACCACAAGACGTAGTCGGTCATCTGCGGCAAGCCGCACAGCTCAGGAGCCGCAGACAGCTGTCACGAGTCCATCCCCACCAGAGTCGTAGGACACACTCACCCTGACAAGAACTGGTCGCTCTCGGTCCGCGCAACCCCATCACGAGCGTCATCCAAGGGCCAACCCTCCACAATGACACCGCATCAAGCGACACAGCACATTGTCCTCGTCGGGGCCTGCTACCTTGACACGGTTCTCAGGCAAGGACCTCGTCCTCCCCTGGCCGCCGACGCATCGCTGACCGTACGTCTGACAGCGTGCCCCGATACCCGCAGGAAGACGAGAAGCTGCGCGCCACTGGGCTGCAGGTTCGTCGCGGTGGCAACTGTCCCAATTCCCTCCAAGTGCTGCAGCAGTTCCTCGCGGCCGAGGGCGCTCTCGCCAGCCTGCCGGCGAGCGAGACACAGTTGCACCTCGTCTCGCCGCTGCCGCAGCGCGACAGCCCCGCGACGGAGCAGATCCTCGCGTCGTTCGGCCGGGATCCATCGCCTCCCATTGACTTTGACCACTGTCTATTCCGCACGGGACACATGACACCAGCGAGCTGCTACGTGCTCCGCAGCGCCGCGACTGGCAGCCGCACCATCGTCAACAACAACACGCTGCCGGACATGACGGTTCGCGAGTTCACGGCCATCGTGGGGGCCATGACCGGGCGCGCTGCGGGCGAACTGGGGCACGCTGGCACGGGGCGAAACGCGAGCCGCTGGTGGTGGCATTTCGAGGGACGCGAACCGGCAACGACCCTCGCGTGCATGCGCGTGCTGCGGCAAGAGCTCGGCGAGTCTGTCCAGATCAGCGTCGAGGTTGAGAAGCCGGGCCGCGAGGGCTTGCGCGCCCTGGCGGCCGAAGCAGACGTGGCCTTCTTTTCCAAAAGCTGGGCTGAGGTGAGTCGCATCAAACGTTGCTTCTGCGGCACGGCCAAGCAAAAGAGAGAGAGACACTGAGTGTGTGTGAGCTTGATCACTGAGACCTGCGGTGCTGCTTAGGATTGCGGATACACATCGTCTGAGGCGTGCTTGCTCGGGGAGAGGCCGGCTCGTGCGTAAGTCGCAGATGAAGAAGGCCCCCCGCGAATTGTCTTAGGGCAATACGTGAAATCCATCCTCGACTGACCGACGACCTAGGTTCTTGGCCTTCTGCACCTGGGGCGCAGCCGGGGCGGCCTCTCTGAGCCTGGGTGAAGATGCCTGTATCCATCATCCGGCGCGGGTGCCCAACGGAGACGTCGTCGAGTAGGTTCACCAGTGGCTTGCCCTCCCTATCTGATTTCAACAAATGGCTCATTATCAAAACAGTACTGTCGGTGCTGGAGACACCTTCATCGCATGCGTCCTGTATGGCCTGGCTCATCGGTGCGTCTGGCTGAACAGGGAGGCTGTGCTGGGATTCGCGGTGGACACGGCCACCCTCAAAGTGCAGCGAGAGGGATTCGATGGACTTGCCACTGATGCACTAGCCAACAGCAAGCATCAGCTCCATCCAGATAGTTCAAGGTGAGCGGGTGCTCTTGTCGGGCAGCCAAGATTCCCGATCTGGTCAGATGATGCAAGGCCGAAAGGGTCGAGACTTTGAGAAGGCGGCACATTCACTGAGTCTAGAGTACCATGCACGTCAAGAGGTGAAGGGAGCGCGCGGCCGATGGCTTGCTTGCGTGCAGAATAACAAGGAGGCTTGAGGGGGAACAGCAGGATCGCCATGCGAGTGTTGAGTGTGACGCACGTCGTACGAAGTGGGCGAGTCTGTCGTTTGCAGGTGCTTCGGCGCTGGAATGCCGTGGGGGGTAACAGGCGGTGAGTGACTCTCTTCACGAGCGTACAAAGCAGGAGAAGAAAAGTCATCCGTCCCGTATGTGCTGCCTGAAGCACCATTCAGGGCGATTTGCCGCTGCTGCTTGGCTATGCTTGTTTCATGTCATGCCGCCTGTGGACAGTCATTAGTTCGTTGGCTCGACACACGTGCAGGTGTGTCCTGTGCTGTCGCTGCTCCCCCCAGAGACAGCAGCGATGACTGAGAAGAATGCAAGGAACGTGAGACGCCTCAAGAGCGCGGTGGAGTGAGGGGGGTTAGAGATGGCCATGGCCCGACTGTTCATATGCAGGAGACTCCACGCGTACGCCAACGGCGCGCGCTGACAAGCCAGACGGAAGCGAGACTGGCGGCAAGGTTGCCTGTCGGCAGGTTTGTGCCTGTTCATCCATCCTCAACACGGCAGCAGACCCACGATGCAATACCAAGGCTGCGATATTGCTCGCCTAGGACGTGTCAAAAAGGTTCCATATAGGGAGACCAAGAACCCGCCGTGCTTGGGTTTGGATGGGTCGCAAAGCCGAATGCCAACGTGGATTAACTGACCGGCGCGGGATAACACGAAACAGCTGGCCTTCCCCCCCTCTGCCCCTCTCCATCCCCCCCTGGACGCAGGATGGCGCCCCTTCATGTTGTGGAGGAGTGGCAAACAAACAGCGCAAGGAGACGATGGAACACTCGCAACATTCGGTCATGTGCAGGCCTGGCTGGGCGTCGACGAGATGAGACCGGCAAATCGGAGCAGCAGATATACCTTACGGACCTCCCTCACTATCCAGGGGTAAGAAGGAGGCGGCATGAGAAGGGATGTTATGAGATGAGATGGGTGACGGGGGGTGGCGTCAAACGAAGCCTATGGACTGGCGAGCGGCCCAGCTTTGCCCTGTTTGTGGTGTTGGCTGAGTAGAGGGTTGCAAGGGCGCCGTGAAGATCATTCCAGACTGATGAAAGACCCCTTTGCCAAGCGGAAAGGGCTTGCTGGTTTGGGCTATGATCGGAGGTTCACCTAGGATAGGGCCATGAGGGAAGTATGATGCATGGACTGGAGCAGACTGATGAAGTCGAGGACGTGAGTGGAATACCAGTAGTCCGTCCATACGATCCCAGGCAGACCAGGTAGCAAGCGAGCGGCGTCAGACAATTGCTGAGCTGGCTATCTTCCAAGCTAGTGAGCTATTGGAGGCCAGGGCCGCTTGGTCGAACGCGCTGCCTGTGTCTCGATGAATTCCGAGCTTTGTCGCAGCCAGGCAAGGCCGCTCTTCTCGCGAGTCAGATGGAAGCGGCCCAGGTCGTCACTGCACGATGGGTGTGGTCTCTCCTGTTTCTGTCATTATGTTGCCGCCCATTTATTAGAAGCGTACCAGAAGGTAAAAGAATGCCACAGAGTCTATAGCGAGGGGTAGGGGAAGGGCAAGAAAAAGCCCGATATCAGCATGGGTCAGGGTGGCCTTGGGTCGTCTCTTCCCTACCCAGGTACTGTAAAGCGTATAGCGGGCGACAAGACCCTGTTATGGCTCAGGAAACCACGGCCGCACATCTCGACTCCATCGGGCCAGGCCAGCCCCTTGGCCGATGGACCTTACAGGTGCATACATGTATGACCCATGGCATCGGTTGCGTCGTGGATGCGCTGGCCGGACACTTTTGCCGGGGAGGAGTTTGGGTTGGTGTCTGCTACTGCTCGCGACCTGCTTCGCCTGTCTAGTCCAGTACGGCTGGGCCTCCAAGTCAGACAGCGGGTCTCAAGGGCCAAGCACAAAAAGATGTGTACCCTCTCCCCTGTTCGGGGCGCCTTAATGAGCTCAACCCGCTCACTGGTTGCTCTCCACTTGTCTGCTTGGGGCCGCCCATGCGCATGATCATCTCCGAGTGTGTCCTCCCATCAGGACACACCCTGGCTCGTTTCTAGTCCTGTGCATCGTAAGGTAGCATGCTTGGCACTCAAGGCACGCGCCTGGTGGTGCACACCTACAGCTAGTGCAAGTGTCGAAGTGGCATGCTCAGAGTTGGCCGTAGTGGAAGTGTAACCAGGCCAAAGGCTGTCGCTGGTAGCTCTGCTTCTGGACGGATCCAATGAGTGTCATTCTCGAGACCGCTTCTGCCGCCCTCACGCATCGGGCCTTCGCCATCTGCGACAGCCTCATAGGCCTATGCACAATGATCGGCCGAAACCCAGACCGTGCGAGACGTTGTGTAGATCATCCCTCAGCCCGAACCCGTTGGACGTCGTCAGAAGCTGAAATCCACCCCTACGCTTGTTTTCTCAATAATGCGAAACCGGCCATATTGGTGGTAGTGGTCCTTGAACTCATAAATCGCATCAAAGCCCAAGGAAAGTCTCGAGGAGAGAAAGTCATGTTGCACAGTCATCCTGTCTTCCATCATCACACGCAAGCTTGGACTTGTCCACAATCGGGCCCTTTTCTTGACCGGGAGTTGTGGATGGGCCGGACTTTACGTGGATTGGTTTCCAGGTGCCGAGCCATCAGCCTGGGAAAACAAAGCCACCGGAGCCCCTAGATCGAGCTGACGGTGGCATATGAGGCGATGCGAAATCATATTGAGCCAAGTGGCTCAAAGTGGCTCCAGAGCCAGTAACACCCCCACCGACCGTCGTGAAAGTCAAGGTTAGGTATGTCGGCCCTAGGCACGTACCCCCTAATGTGGGATAGAACATCAGCCAAGCAAGGTTTGTCATGTTCCTCCTCCTCCCCTCCCCGGCCGTGCTTTGACGACGAGTCGATGGCTCGCAGGCCACCCTTGGGTGTGACCCACATGCTCCGACATCCGGAACATGATAATAAAACGTCACTCACTCAGTAGCAGATCAGTGTTCAAGTTGAGTTATGTGTGAACGAATGAATCGTGCTTCTGCCTGGCATCGACGATGGCACGTCCTCGGAAGTGAAAATAGGACCGTCGGCAGAGGAGCAAGCCCGCCACACCGCTGGGCCTGTAATGCTCAGCGCTTTACACCTGTCTCCCACTATCGTTGATGGTGGAGGCACTTGTCACAAACTTACCTCCGCCCCTCGGAACCGCTCGCTACCATACCACTAAGCGATCCTTTCAGGCCTCAACTAGACATACGAGCGACGACTGGTCTCCAGTGGATGGCCTTGTCCATCGGCTGTCGAGGCGAAAATGTGTCTCAAGTCTCGCCTGGTTTTTGGGCCGCTTCGTTGTCATCAGAACGAAGAGACCAGGTCAGCCATCTCGAATCCTCAGCTCGGCACCACATAGTCGCTAGGCTATGGGAGAATGCGTTTGAGACTGGGATCGTCGCCCCTGGGGGTCCAACGGGCGAATTACCATACCAAGAACGATGGTCGGTCATCGTGAACCGCGCAAGTTGTTGTAGCACACGGTGGCGGCCGAGTTTTGTGCCGCTTTGGACCGTGCGTTAGACTTACTGTATACATCCGACTGGGTGGTGGCGTAGGTGGGGATATGGGATGACCATATCGGTAACGGGACGGCAAGGGATGGCCGGATCCAGGGAATGAGCATGGCCTGAGAGGGCGCTAGCCTCCGCCGCATCTGCAAACGTATCGCGTTTTTCGTGGTGCATAATGCGCTGTGCTGAGGGGCTTGGGGAGGGGGTACTGTTGCTGTTGTGGACAGGCTAGGCTTCACTAGGCCACAACGAACCTGTTCCACCGAAAGATGAGTGGTTTCACTTTTGTTGGAGTCGCCCGCGCGTCCCGTGGGAAAGGTCCTTGGGGGCCCAGGTTAACAACCCACACCCTTGTAATCAGGAAGCCGACTGTAAGGAGCTCTCAACACCTATAGCTGGGGATCTTGGTTCTCGGATTGCTGGCCCCTTCGACGGGGACTTGGCGACTTGTATCATGAAGAGGCACTTTGAGCATGGATAGTGACGCGCGCAGCATAATGCCGTCAAAGCAGGGCAGCCAGTGCTCAAGGTAACATGATTCAAGACAACCATGGTCTGATGCATATCCGAGGAAAATCGCACCGCTTGCTCAGCTTAACAG
The DNA here is from genome assembly GCA_019188255.1 of Verticillium longisporum. Classification (NCBI taxonomy): domain Eukaryota; kingdom Fungi; phylum Ascomycota; class Sordariomycetes; order Glomerellales; family Plectosphaerellaceae; genus Verticillium; species Verticillium longisporum. The sequence goes on from JAETXT010000012.1 coordinate 2,240,379, forward strand.
TGAGAGCATAGGCGGAACAGGCCTGGACCGGTCAACCAAGCAGTTTCCAACAGGCCGAAGACTAGGCGTGACGTTGCCGTTTTGGCGATCTATTGATGCTGCACAAGGTTGGCAGTCCATTGTGGAGCAGGCTGGACGAGCGAGGCATGATGCGAATGACCTGCTGATTCTGCGCAAAGAGTGGATCTGCGAATGGCTCGACCTCACCCCTTAGACCGCCGGGCGCTAAAGCTTGGTCATTTGTTTTCGGGAGTGCAACCAGGCGACGACAATACACCGCCTCATCGGGCCGGCATTTGGGTGGACACAGAGACGGCTGTTGTCAGCTCACGCTTTGGGGGTGTTGATCAGCACACAGGATGAGGTTTTCTTTTGCGCCAGGATCTGTGCCCGACTCCGCTTTAGAATTTGCACAAACTGACTGACAAGTGTCACTCAGAGATGTAGCGGCATTTCTTGTTGCTGATTGCTCGTCGTCGTGTTGAGACGGCGTGGCTGCCCTACGGAATCGAGCGATATGACGAACAGGCGTGTCAACCTCCCTGGTAGCACGAGAGACAAGCGTGTCGCCCTCGCTTCCGTTTGGGCGTTGCATGACTTGTGAGGTTGTGGAGTTTAGGTGAAACCAGGTTCGAATAGGCTCAAGGCTGGAGGCTCGAGACACCTGGAAGTTGTTCTCGAGCCGAAGCGATGTGACGCCTGTGTCTGATTCTGGACCTGGGAAAGTAGGCAGGTGGCGGTCCAAACCCAACATGGTGCATTGGGAACAAGTGCTGCAGGCTGTAACATGGCAGGTAAGCGCCAGCTATCGTGGTTTCGCCTACTGAAGGCCAAGGCCCGAGGCTTCGTCGCAAAAACGAAGAAACAAGGTGCCAGGTGACTTGACGGCAGGCCGCATGCTGCAGGTATCGACGGTGGTCGGGATGAGACGAAAAGTCGGCTGCAGGCAGGTCTTGTTTCCACCGGGGGATGATGCCGCTCGGCGAAAGGGGGGAGTGGTTGTTGGGCGCTGAAGGACCACGTCTAGGGAGTCTGACTTGGGATGGATATCGAACGTGGGCTCCCTGACATTGGCATGGCACGTCTGTGGAGCGTGTGTCCGGATAAATTTGGCGAGAGAGCAGGCAGCCAAGTGGTGGGTGTGTCAGTGTCAACCAGCAGTCACCACCACGGTACATCAGTCACCCAGTTGTTCTTCGTTACTGCCTGCCGACCAACCTACCCGATGACCTGCACACCTGCCTCCTAGTGCAGGAAATGATGATGAATCAATAGTGGTTGAGGGTGGCTTGGTCGGCGGGTGTGTGGGCGATCGCACAGGGAAGGCAACCCCATCCAACACTGGCTGGCGCAGGCGGATGCACCCAAACGTTACCCGCTACCATTCGACTCACAGAGGTACCAAGGGTGACTGACGGTGACGATGGTGTCGACGCCCTGCAGAGAGCAGCCTGGGCAGGTGCGAGCGGCCAGCGCCAGTACAAGCGTGTGCACCTGTCAGCCTCAGACGACGGACGAGGCAAGAACGAATGGACGAGTGGGGGACGGGGCCATGTAGGAAGGATGAGTGACCAGCGCTTGCCAGGCAGGCAGACTGGGAAGGTGGATTCTCCAGTCGTGACGAGTTATGGTTGGCTGTAAATGAAGGAAGGCCTGGCCCCCTGGTTGTCCTACCGTACGCCCTCTACTCTCCTCTCTTTCTCTCTTCTGACGAAGTGGCCACAGGCAACCAGGGTCTGCATACCCGCACTGAAGCACTGCCCACTGTTACTGTACAGGAAATGGCCCCTGCTGCTGCCGTGGTGGCCGGCCCTGGGCTTGTTGGCACCGTCTCCATCGCTGTCGCCCTTGCCCTCGCCCTCGCCCTCGCCGGACACGTTTCCCCACCCCGAATCTCAAACGCGGAAGTAGCCATCACAGCAGTGCCGCAGCAGCCCCTCCGTCACCTTCGCTTGCGCTTTCGTGACTTTGGTCGACGAGCGCATGGTCGTGTGGTGCGCAAGGCAAGGAAGCACTCAATGTACTCGATGGCACAAAACGAGTACCATCTCGGAGGCTCCCGGGGAGTCCACATTCCTCCACCCTATCAAGCTGCTGTTCCGGCCCTTCATCACAGTCGCGGTTCAGAGGCAAGTACCATGTAAGTGCCTGGTAAGACCACCCCGTCTGTTTTTCCTTCTCTTCACTGGACGGGCTGATCCAAGCTGCCCATGTTCCCCGAGACACTTGGGACCAAAGCTCGCCTCCCCCGGCTCTTGCAAGGGTACGCAAGCAATCGCACCGCGCTATCAGATACAGTAGCTCGAGGCCCGAGGATTCTCCCCTGACACTGCACGACACGACTCGAAGCGCGTTAGACACATACGCTTTTCTCTGTCTCCTCTCCACTAGTAGCGAGATGGCTTGTCATGTTTCTTGTTGGCTTGCCCATCCCCTTCCTAGATGAAGGATGAATGGGATCAAGGCAACCAACATTTGACTGGGCTAGACCGGCCCGGATTGGCGCCAGGACACCACACACAGATCACGAGACATGCCGCGGCGAGGGCACGGCATGATGGCATTCCATCCTTCGTCCTTCTGGTTCAGCTTGCGCTGCCTGCGCCGTGCGGTGGCGCCCGGCACGGTGACCAGGACCAAGGGGAACGAGTGGAGGCCGCAACCCAGACGGGATTCGAGACCAGATCACGGCCAGATCACACCCGTGAACTGTGGGTTGTGGGCCGCAGACCTTGTGCCGCCCTTCATACTTGGTATTGCATTCACACTCACAGGCGCGCTGTGCCCGAGCAAGGCCCAGGATCTGTGCGATGTACCCAGTACTACTCCCTGGTGTCGAATCCTGGATTGGTAGGTCGCTTGGCAGACACATGCTGATCCCACTTACTGCCCATCCAGCAAACCACACCCACGAAACCAAGCACCTTGTAGGTACAGAGTACAAGTACTCTGCTAAGCTAAAGTGATTCAGCGCCCACACACCCGCATCCGTCTCCGTACCGCACCGCATTGCACCGTGCCCAGTTGGGCCCAGTTGGCCCACCAGGACCAGGTTGTTCACCCTTCTCCCACGCTACCTTGCACCGGCCGTTGCTGACTTTTGGAAATCACTTGCCCGGCTACTTAGACCCCTTGCCGTGCATGTGGCACTTCGACAGACGTATTGTCGCCTTTTCGCTTGGTCTTAAAGTCCTGAGTTCACTGGACCTCGCTATGGGTCCGAGATGCGGCGACCCCCTCGCTCCCACCCCACCGTCAAACCAGCCCCCCGGCATTCCCGCAAACAACTCGCGTTCCGTTTCTTTGCTCCGCATCGAGCAATGGTTGGATCCCGGAGAAGATGTGTCCAACGAATCTTGTTCATCTTGGCCCGCGCATGTCACGGCGTGGCATGGCGCATGCCGACAGCTTGGGGCATGACAAGGGCCCTCCGCCCTGCAACCCTTGCCTCTGGCCGAGCTATTCTTGTGACAAAGCATCAGACATCCACAAGTCGCAGGCAGGTCCGCGATCTGTAGTTTCTCACCCCCCTTCGAGACGCCGTTCGACGCCCTGATTATACCCTTGTCCCCTACTCAGAAGCCGACGGCCAGTTTTGCGGCCCCTTTCCTTTCATACCATCCATCCCTGGAGGGAGGGGGCAGAGCGATCACAGGCTTGACAGGAACACTCCTTCGGCCTAATTCTTCGCCAACGAGGCCTCTTGTCCTGCAGCTTCATCCTATGCGCAGGAAGCTCTCGTCTTTCTCCGTCTCCGAAGACGCACACGCGGGGCTTGTTATCGGGCCAGATACGTAAGCCAGAACAAAAGTAAACGGACTGATGAGCTGGACAGTACTGTATGTACTGTATGCCTACTTGGTTGCATGTGCAGATCGATGGTGCACTGGAGCATCTCGGGTTGGAGAGAGGGGAAGGGATCCAAAGTGGGCGAGAGACCATGCCTCGGGCCAGTCTGATGAAATCGTCACTACTTACCAGGTAGAACTGTCTCGGAGCAGGCTACGCGCCAGATGAGATTGGCAGCCATCTTGGGTCTTCGCCTACAGTGTCCACCCATCCATCCACCCAGCAGTCGCTGGCTGTTTGGTGGCACCTCATCAGGCACTTTGGCAGAAACCGTAAATTGGTTCTCAGGGCGAAGACGCACATCCCCTTGCCCACCGCCCGTCCCCGTCGTTCCAAGCACGTTGGCTCCATATACAGGGTTTCAGTGGTCTAAGCGTCTTCTTCGTGCACCCCTCCTCGATCTCCTCCCGCTGGCAGTCTGAGAGGGATGCCCCCCCAGTCCACAGGCACAGGGCGACAGGCGATTCGTCGGCGTTGATCGACCCTCGATTCAATGCGATAAGTATACGCCCTCCGTCGCATACGCAAAGAATGGGGGCTCCCTTAGCTTTGTCCAACGCGTCCCCTTTACCGTCACGTCGCAGTTGCACAACCTAACAGGGATTGGCTGACCTGTACTTTCAGCAGAGTACCGCACCTGATGCTCCCCACCCGTCTCCAGACTCTTGATGTCGCTGCAGGGTGTGAGCGCCTGGGCCGAGCGGGTTCTTTTCCACACAAGACATTCCATCCATGTTCTTTTTCCTTCCCACATTTCCTCAACCCTTGATCATCCACCCATCTTGAGGAGCGGGTACGACGCTACCTGGCGATAGCCTTGCAACCCCGTCCGAGCCGTCGTGGGAAAATGGCTCTGCGACCGGTGGGCGATTCCCAAGCGGCACATGCACCCAGTCGCCCGTACCCGCACCGCAGCCACGATTCGTACATAGTGTCATTGTTGGTGAGTGAGCGGGTTACCCACTCCTCAGCCAGCCAGCGCACACATGGACAGAGAGAGAGAGATGGAGAGCTGGCAACCCACCGAACCAGCGCTATCACCAGTCCGTCCCATGCCCCGGCGGCATGTCGAGAGCCAAGCCTGCCCGATGAGAGTGGTCATCGTGGCGGGCCTACCGACTGAAGCCTTCACCCGGTGACGATGGCACCCCTGCCCCCGGCCGTATGACGCCGCCCACCCTTACAACGTAGCCATCAAAAAGTCAAGTCAGACACCGCGAAGCGGTACGTACCCTACGCGGACTGGGACGCCCACCCCCCCTGGTCGCCTTGTGCTGTGCGGCGGCGGCGGCGGCGGCGGTACGTGCCCGTCCACAGACACATCCTCGTTGACATGCTACTCTAGACGGCAACCCATCACCCATGCAACCCGCACCATGGCCAACGCCCATCACACATGCCCAGCTACCATGTCTGGCCCTTCCTCTTTATTACACCTGTCTTTCCTGTCGGTCCACTTGTTGAAATGTTGTTCTTTCTGGAGCTAGGCAAAGATTTGTTTTATTCTCCATCAGACCAATCTTTTCTCCCCCCCTTCCTAGGAATATCCGCTCCCTTGGCACCCAGCAACTGGAGCAACTCGTGGTACAATATCCCACCCACATACACCCAACTTTCGACTCGACGTATAACAACGACACAACCCATATCCTCCATCCTCGATCACCCTTCATCACTTTGAATTCACACCTAGCCAGCAACGCAACAATTTCAACATCAACGCCCAACCCCCTTCATATCATAATCGACCCTTTCATGATGATGTCCTCATACTTGGGCGTCGCCCAAGCCGGCCCGTCCACTGCCATGTACCAGCAGCACCTTTCAGATGCCTTTATGGACGATCTATCTCGACAGATGGTCATTTCACAAGCCTCCCGACGGCTTTCCAGGGGCTCAAACTGTCAGCAACGAGTGGGAAGTGCCATGAGCACCGCCATGCGAGTTGTCAAGCCTACCAGTGCCAACAGCAGCCCGAGATCGACCATGGCGGCCAGGAGGAGGACACTGATGGGCGACGGTTCTCTGGCAGCAAGGCGAAGGCAACAGGTTGTGGACCAAAATGTTTGGCCCCTCACGCAGGAGATGCCAAGCGCTCAAACTCGACCCAGCCGCCCCCTCAGCTGGCACCCCTCGTCCTACTATCACGGCCAGATGTCGGCGCCAGCACAGCAGCATCTCGCCCATTACCCGTTCCCTACCTACAACGACTACGAGCTTGCATCTGGCATGCAGTCTCACTACTCGCCAGTACCAGCCTACTCGTGCAGCACGTCTCCCAATTCTGCATTTTCGCCCCTCTCTCTGCCGTACAACAGCTTCGACGCGGCCCCTTGTCTGCCCGTAGAAGGCTGGGGTGTAGCACCTCAACCGACGCCAAGTTATGTATCGGCCCATGTGCCGAGCACCTTTGTCGAGCCGTTCCCTGTGCTGCCGACGTGCGACTACGCCAGCTCGACCACGACGTCGCAGTGGAACTCGTTCGCCGCGCACGGGTTCAACAGCACCTCGCCCCCGACGCCTGAGAATCTCCCCAAGCACAGCAGCAGCAGCCTGTTGTGTCGTCGGAGGACGCCATTCCCTACGAGCCACTGAACGAGGCGGAAGAGGAGGGTGAGATCCTGGTGGGCATGGGCCTCTACGATGCGCCGGACAAGTACGAGGACGATCCTCAACTCAGTCACTCACGGTCGGCTATGTCGTCCCTACTCGGCGCCTCGTATCGCGGTCAAGAAGGCACAGGCAAGGGTCTCAAGCTGGAAGAGTCCTGGCAGCCGCCCGAGAGCGATGACGAGGACGAGGGAGAGGCCAGCGACGAGGCGGCCAAGGACGACGATGATGAGTAGATGTATATGATGTGTACTGTATTTTCTGTGTCCTTTCGGACTCTTTTTTGTGGTATTTTTGGGGCTTCAAGCGATGGGAGTCTTTGGTGCTTTTACCTTTCTCATGTATAGCGAGGCGCTCATGGAACAGGAAAGATGAAATACCCCAAGGGACAGGTCTGGTCCCTCGACGGGTAGGCGGGGCCAACAGAGAAAGGAGACGAAACGGCACCAGCACTGGAAGTGCGTTGGTGAGAGAATAGAAACGATGCGCATACACATAAATATGGATCTCCGTCGTGATGATCACACTGACATGACTTTTGCTGCTGCGTATTTCACCCGGTCCGTGTAGTAGCTTTTTCTTTTTCTCCCCCCAAGTGACCAGAGGAGGAGGAGGAGGATGATGACGACGACGACGAACAGGCCGAGGTGTCTGTCTCTTTCCAGAGGAAGGCCCCACGAGCCGGGGGAGGGAAGCGAAGGAGGGGGGCGGGGTTCGGTGACAGGGAAGGCAGGACTGGGATTCCGGACGCTAAGCAGTCAAGCGAGGCAGAGCCGCGAGATGGCACCCTAGCCGGGCCCCTGTCGCACATGTGGTGGTTACGGGTCTGTGTAGTGAGCTTGGCATCCAGGGACGCGATGATTGGGCCGCCGGTCCCAAGGATAGCCCCCGCCCCGCCGTTCTCGACGGCAGCCCTGTCGAGTTGGTGTGGGCCAGTGCCATCCTTGCTCTTGCTCGTACTCTTTCTTCTCTTTCTTTTTCTCCCTCCCTCTCAGTTCTCGGTCTTTGGGGGGGGGTAAGGACAGGGGGGGGGTCTGACTCTTCTTGGATTGAGAGGGGTTCCTTCCAGATGAAGGAGGGGGTGTGGGGGTGGAGGGGGTGAATTTCTCATGATGAGCTTGGGCGAAAATTTGCTGCAACTTGTACACAGTAGTCAGGAGAGGAGGAGGCACGCACCTGAGCCAAGGGGGCCTTGGCTGACTCAGCTATGGCCCCAGCCACAGGTGTCTGCCTGCTTGCCCTCCTTCTCATTACGTCTCCTCGAGGGCTCTGTACTGCACTGTGCATAGGACATGTGTGTACTGTATCAGGACACTGTCATCTGGCTTTGACATTCGCATCTGCATCTGATATCAGGTCTGGGCACCTATACAAGAATTGAAGAAGCAGCAGCAATAGAACAGGACAATCTTTGACGAAGTACAGGCAGCTTGCTTTGCTCACTTGCTTGCTATGATCACCTACAAATCTGACCGGTAGTCCCATCTCACAAATCCACCATCACGCCTTTCTCGTCAGACACCCAAATCATCAGAACCAGACACACCAGCCCCGCGGAAGCAAACCCAAGCATGGTCCAGTACATCCTCACGCCCTGGCGCGATCGAGCCGAACTCCTCGCCGTCCGCCGTCAGTTCTACCCCGACGCGGCACCCCAGGCCCAGCTCAAGCCCGGCCACGCAGGCCAGCACGACGCCGTCGCGCGCGTCTCCCTCTGGATGCAGCGCGGCGGCTGCCCGCACCTCGTCGAGTCGACGGCCCTCCTCGTCGCCGCTATCCTCAGCGACGCCGAGGGCGGCGGCAGCAGCGCCGGCACCTATGCCGCGAGGGCCGCCTACGCAGCAGCCTTTAGCCGGTGCGTACCCTGCCTCTTCCTCTCTTTCTTCCCTTCGGCCACATGACTTCTTGCCTCGGGAGACATCATCGTACTTACGCCGTGTGACAGATTCGTCACGGGCCTGCTGGACGGGCATCAGGACAAGCAGCGCAAGCTGAGCATGTACAGCGTCGCCAAGACGATCGGTCTGCCGGCGACGTTTGTCGAGCTCCGCCACCAGGCGACGCACGAGCAGCTGCCTTCGCTGGCCAAGCTGCGGGCCGCTGCGCGGCGGGCGCTCGACTGGATCTGGGAGTATTACTGGCGGGCGCTCGGGGACGGGGCGCCCTCGGCGGAAGAGAAGGAGGAAGAGGCGGCGGCGGCGGCGGGAGACTGTGCCGGTGCCGTGGTCGCGTATCTGGGAGGCAGCGGTGGCGACGTCGCGGCAAGGACGGCCATTGTGAGGCGGTTTGGGCAGGAGAAGGTGCTCGAGGTGCTCGAGGGGATCATGGACGAGCCGGGGTCGAACAAGCTGATGCTGGGGGCGCTGAAGATGTCGAGCGAGGTCCTCGAGGGCGCGGCTGGGGGCGAGGAAGAGCCGTCATGTGAGACTGCCATGGACGTGGAGCAGAGCTCGGGCGATGGCGAGCCAAGCGGCAGCACGGGGTGGTCGACGTACGAGGGCACCTGGAAACCAAAACCTATAGGTGTCGTTTGAGCGCCTGCTTGGTCGTGATGTGTTTTTATATGATACCACTTTAGACGAAGTCAAGCGTGTTTTTCCTCGTTCCCTCTAACGCAGTCTTGATTATACAATGATTTCCTTCTAAACCTTCGAGAGTCTATCATTTCACTTTCCGTTCTTGAGGGATTTTGGTGGAACCACCGAGTCCGCGTTTGAAGAAATACCAGAGTAAGTGTAGGTATTCCCGCTCCTACTCTTTGGACGAGGGATCATACACACAGGGTCGGTCCATGCTCCCATCTGCTTCGTCTGTCCCTGGCATCAGCGATCTACCTGTGGCTCACTGAGCTCAGATATGCAGACACGGCCGGCCAGACGAATGTTCTGTAGAGGAATCATGGCAAGTGAGTGGGCCCTTGAATAGTTACATTGCGCGAGTGGCTCTCCATGTTACTTGTCCCGCGTTCTCACTCGAGTGGTTGCGACAGATCCGGCGTCAGACTTGCGTTGGCCTCTCGGTGGCGAAGTCGCGAACTGTGGAGGTCATCCCTTTGGTGCCCAAATCTGGCCTCAGTACTTTGTATGATCGACAGCCGAGTGGCAGACAATACATGTTGCCAGTTGAATTAAAGGATATAGCGAACAGTACATCAAGATGCCTGTACGTTACCTATATTTCACAGATATACGCCCTCAATCATGTACTGAGCTGGTCCCTGCCTACATACACATTGAGCTATTCGGGCAGGCGGTGATCATACAAAGTACTGAGGCCAAATTTGGGCACCAAAGGGATGAAGTCTGCCCGACATCTGTGGGCCTTGTGTTGGAATATGGACTTCAGTGAGCTCTCGAACGCAGGATGCCTCGACATAACCTGTGTGGCGACACCACTTTCCGAGAGAAGGCACTTGAGCATCGGATACTATTGTACACGTCTCTGGCAAATCCCCTTGATTACACACACTGGACACGACTCGAATACGCTATCGACCTCCGGACAGAATCCTTGGGCGCCCAGCCTCGCCTCTGTTGCTGTTATGATATCAGGTGTGTGGCGACGAGCTCTAGTGACTTCAACGAGCAGAGGTAAATCGTGAGGGGCGCTGGCTCTGCTCTTTCTCGCGCAAGTTATTCCAAATGTTCATGGTATGGAGTTCTCGTCCACCCTTTTCACAGATATCATCACCGAGGCGATGAAGTTTAGCGTCAGTATCCCACTGCGAGGCCCATCCTCGGGACTGATCGGTCGGGAAATGGTCACTGCAAGACAGATGCCTGCTTCCAAGAAGGAGAAGGGAGAGCAGATGGGTCCGGCCGACCTTCTTGCTTGCCTATTGAATTTCAATGCAGAGGACTCCGATATGCATAGTCCTACACCTTTGAAGGGACAGGATCGCGAGATGCTTTTTCCTCAATGAGTTGAGCAGACCATGGGTGGCGTTGCAGTTACGTCGTGGTATGTCACAGTATTGCTTTCAATAATCTCATTGTCTAATTGTCTACACTAGGGAGCTCGCTCTGTATGTCCAGATAAATAATTGCCACCAATTTTTACCGGGTGTTTTTTTTATAAGTATGTATAGCCCCTGCAACGAACATGATACCATCCCCATTAACAGCATCCAGCCCAGAGGGGAACAATGACACGGGGTGACGTTTGACAATGTGGGGAACGCCATGAGCGTTGGACGTGGGGCGACAAGCTCGGGCGCCAGTCAAGCTCCCTGCTATGTCATCATCAGCTCAAACCGCGAAGCCGTAGCCAGCAGCCACAGCAATTGTCGCCGATGCCTCGCTTCCGACAACGACCCCTCACTCGATCCCACCGCACCAGTTGCCGTCCATGTTTGGTTTTGCAGCCCGAAGGACCTTGAAGCAGACGCCGAGCAACATCCGCCCTGTGAGTGCCGCTCGCCACGAGTGCCTCGCCATCCCATTCCGTCGTCGGCTGCTGACACGGCACAGCGTACTCTCACCAGCGCAATGCATATCCAGTCTATTCCCATGTGTATGTCAATGTCAGCCCCGTTTCACCGACGAGCTCATCGGCCGAGCTAAGTCATGCCACCAGGGGTGGGCAGTAGCAACAACTACGCCTACCTGGTCAAGGACGACAAGACCAAGGAGGCCTTCATCATCGATCCCGCAAACCCCGAGGAGTAAGAGCCCCCTCGATCCCGAGACGGCTTCGCGCCGCCAGCTTCTGATCCTGACCTTTTGCAGAGTCGCGCCTGTGCTCAAGAAGGCCATCGAGTCGAAGGACATTGACCTCACTGCGATTGTCAACACGCACCAGTTCGTTCTCCGAACGTCGTTCGACATCAACCATCACTGACGAGCCTCAGCCACTGGGACCACGCCGGCGGCAACAAGAAGCTGGTATGTCCTTAGAGCCAACCCCCTTCTGGCAGTTGGGAATGAAGCTCACTTCATCCTAGCTCGAAGACCTCAACCTCGCCAAGCTCCCCATCATCGGCGGCGTCCAGTGTGAGGGCGTCACCAAGACGCCTGCCCACGGCACCTCCTTCCAGCTCGGCAGCATCGCCGTCAAGGCCCTGCACACGCCGTGCCACACCCAGGACAGCATCTGCTGGTTCCTGCAGGACGGCGACGACAAGGCCGTCTTTACCGGCGACACGCTCTTCCACGGCGGTACGTCTGTCGTTACTCGGGATTCCGACGGGAACGCCGTGTCCGTGCTGACGTTTTTTTTTATCTAAGGCTGCGGACGCTTCTTCGAGGGCAACGCGACGGAGATGCACAAGGCGCTGAACGAGACGCTCGCCTCGCTGCCTGACGACACGGTCGTCTACGTGAGTGGGATCTTTTTTTCTTTCTTTTTTCCCTTTCTTTTGAACTGACTGTTGTGGACAGCCCGGACACGAGTACACCAAGGCCAACGTCAAGTTCTGCATCTCGGTGCTGCCAAGCGAGGCGGTGCGCAAACTGGAAGCGTTTGCCGAGGCGAACAAGGAGACGCAGGGCAAGTTTACGATTGGCGACGAGAAGGTGAGGCGGGCCGCTGCCGGCGCACATGGCGTGGCCCGATCCAGGCTGACAGGAGTGGTGATCGCAGCAACACAATGTCTTCATGCGCGTCGAGGTAGGTCATTTTGGGTGTTTTCCACGTTCCGGGCAAGTCGAGACGGTGCTGACCATGATGGACGACAGGACCCCGAGATTCAAAAGGCGACGGGCGAGAGCGAGCCCGTGGCTGTCATGGCCAAGCTGCGCGAGATGAAGAACAACTTCAAGTGAGTGGGCTCGGTAGGTTTTCCCTGGCCCGACTCACGCGACGCAGCTGACGAGCGGCTGCACAGGGAACCAGCATCGAAGATTTGAATGGGGGGATGTGATGGGCGGCGTTGGCGGTGTACAGAACAGCGAAGTAACAGCGAAGCAACGAAGCAACAGCGAAGCAGCGGTGATGGGAGCAGCATGCGTAGTTGCACGTGGCATGAGAATGACAACTTGTCTCACGATGACCAGTAGAGGATGCCTGTCAAATGATGGCCACGGAGATGCCGCCGAATCAACCTTTGATGCCTGGTGTGTGCTTGCATCACGGATTCGGGTATAGGATGTTCCCCAAGACACCTGCCACTCGGTCATGAGGACCGAGCAGACACAAGGCGCCCACGGACCGCGCGCCGCGTGCGACACGCGGCGGTTTTTCCATATTGCTTCATAGTCCACACTTGCTCGCTCTAGATATTTGGAGGCGGCAAGCTCTAGCATTAATTGTAGAAGCGTAGTCTCGTCTTGTCATCTGGAAACGCGCCGCTCATGATTGGAATAGCCTGTCGCACGACACCAGCCAGTCGAGCCCAACTTTGAGCAGACGATGGATATGCGAATGGTGTCTGCTCGTCTCCAAGCTGATGATGGATGCCTCGTTGAATTGGGCGGCAGAAGGTCCAGATCTCGAGGTGCTTTTTCCAGATGATGTTGAGGTTGGTGAAGGAGGAAGTCTCTGAGGGGACCCGTCGGCAGCAAATTTCTACCTGAGCTGCTCCGTGTCAATAGACCACTAGAACTGTGCACTCACACGGCATCGGCCCCTCCACCCATTAACGCGTCAGAGCTCCTCCTCTCCGCTACGCGATCCCAGCATCTGCCAGCTGCATCCTCCACCCCGCGACAACACCAGCGCCAGAAGAATATCTCTACGGCCTCAGCCTCACACGGCCTCAGCCTGACACACAATGGTAAGCCGGTCCTTCTGCACCCAGCATCACAATTTTCGAGGAAAAGGAGAGACCTAAAGCAAGGCAAAAAAATAACAGCCCGCCAAACGAGCCCCCAAGGCGAAACCACCCCCGACAGCGCGCGCCCGCCCCTCGGCCCTCGCAAAGCAGCACAACCTCTCGGCGCCGCAGGAGCACGAGATCGCCGAGGCCTTCTCGCTCTTCGCGACGGCGCCGACGAGCGCCCACCCGCGCGGCCAGCTGCCGACGCGGGACCTGCGCGCGGCCCTCGCGGCCCTGGGCGTGGCGCCGTCGTCGCGCGCCGAGCACGCCGACTTTGTCTCCATCCTCGACCCCGACGGCGAGGGCGCCGCCGCCTACGACGAGTTTCTCGCCGTCGCCGCGCTCAAGCTGCACGCGCGGGCCGACGACGACGGCGCCCGCGCCGCCGAGGTCGACGAGGCCTTTCGCCTGTTCGCCGGCGGGCGCAGCGAGGGCGTCATCACGCTCGGGGACCTCAAGAGGGTCGCCGCCGTGCTCAAGGAGGACGTCGACGAGGCCGTGCTCCGCGACATGGTCCTCGAGGCGAATGCCGGCGCTGGCGTCCAGGTCGGCGTCGGACGGGCCGAGTTCGAGGAGGTCATGCGCAGGGCCGGCGCTTGGAAGTGAGGGCGGCTCCACAGCACCCACGGAGTGTGGGGGTGAGGTATTCTCCCTTTTGACGTTGCCATCTTCATTGTTTCAAGCACGGCGTTTGGGGTTGGGTTGGGGTTCGGAATCAACAGGAACCAGGGTCAGGCTCATACACCTGGGCACCATGACACACATTAGAATCATTCTTCACATGGCAAGGAGCACAATGATCACAATGATCAGACACGCGTATACGCCTCGATATTCGGCATCTCGCTGTAGACCCCCCCACTAGTGTGTATATGTTCGCCCGCCCTGCGCGGGCTCATGCTCTTCAAGCTGTGCGTGGCGCAAAGCCTCTCCGCAACCCGGTTATATACATGTCAAATGCCCAGAAACGCCCACAAAAATGCATACTAGATGACCGTCCCGCCGCGATTTCTTGCCTCTCTTTCTCCTTCTGTCTCGTGCCCGTCCCACTTACAAACGGGGCTCTCTCACACCTCAGCCGCCGCGCTCTCCTTGTCGGCCGCCGCCTTCTTGTCCTCGGCGCGCTTCTGCGAGTCGAGCACGGCCTGCAGCTCGGGCGGCGCCTTGAAGCCCTGGTGGTCCTGGTGGCGCTTGTAAAACGAATTGTCGGGCTTGGGCCGCAGCTCGGCGGGCAGCTGCTCGAGGACGCACTGCAGAATGGCGTCGACCGACTTCTTCTTGGAGGCGTCGCGGTGCCAGACGGAGATGAGGTGCGAGTTGAAGCGGACCGAGAGGCCGACGCCGCAGAGCTGGTCGCCGTCGTCGAGCACGTCCTGCAGCTCCTCGCCAATGGCCAGCAGCTGGACGCGCGTCCAGACGTCGGGGCCGATGGCCTTGGGCACGCGGAAGGTCCACGAGCCGCCGCTGATGTTGCGGCGGTCCTCCCACACGGGCTTGAAGCCCTGCTTGAAGAGGTAGATGGACTCGCGCGTGCGGATCTGGTCGACGGGCGTGTTGTTGTTGTACTTCCAAAAGTCCTGCCCCGACTCGATCTGCGTGCCGAGCTGCTCGAGCTGCGACTTGTACTCCTCGCCGTCGGCCGTCTGCTGGTCCTTGGACTGTCTGGCGGCGTGTCAGCTCTGCTGCTGCTGCTGCTGCTGCTGCTACTACTACTGGAACTGGAGCTTCAAGGAAAGAGGACAGAAACGCACTTGTCAAAGTACACGTGCCAGTAGTGCTGCGTAGGGAGGGGCCGCATGGCCTTGAGGAAGTTGCGCTTGGCATCGTCGCGCTGCTCTGCGGGGGAGCCAACGTTGGGCGAGTTGGGATCGGAGCTCTGGGAGAGGCCTGAGAGGTCCCGCGTGAAGAGGGTTGGTCGCATCGCCATGATGAAGGCGGGTGGGCTGTCAAGGGTGCGTGTTTGTTTGGGTTTCCCAACAAAGAGAGAGAGAGAGAAATGAACAAGATGGAGGCTCGTTTCGATGCAGACCCGTCGTCGAGGGGCAACCGACAAAGATGGTGAGGGGCAGGATGGGGATGCACGTCAGTTGTCAGTTGCTGGTGCAGAGGACACCGTTGAGGAGGTGGGGGCAGCGATGAGGCACTGGTGCAGGTGCATGCAGGTCAGGCAAGTACCGTGGGACCTCAGGGGGACGGGAGAAGACAGAGAGCCAAGGCGGACGAGGAGGACGAAGCAGGCTACCTCCTTAAACAGGTGAAGCAGGCCGGGCAGACAAGGGAAAAGGGGAGCGAAACAAGAAAGACACGCAAGCCAAGTCATGCCAGAGACTAACGTATACCTTGCGCAACCTTGGAAAGCAAGCCTGCGACGACGTTGCTGGACATCACCAGAAACCAGGGCAGTTCAGGGACGACTGTGCTTCACGCTGGTGCTGCCGAGTGCAACATTTCCAGGGGCACTTCAGTGGACGGACGGGCCCCAAAAAGACATGCCACCAAGCTGGCAGGGAGCTGGCAGGGAGCTGGCAGGGAGCTGGCAGGGAGCTGGCAGCTGGTCAGTGGTACCGAGTCCCTTTTCCCCCGCTGCGCCAAAAGGTGCCCTGGCATGGCCTGAAACGCGCCCGTCTCTTGTCTCGCTGCGTCCCGGCGAGGAACGGCGTCCTCTCAAACACATGTCCCCGATCGCCCTGCCAGGGGTCTGAGGGCCGGTACCAGCAGGTGCCCAGGCTTGCAAGGCAGGTGCTTTCTATTGGGGGCCGTGGCCCCGCGGAAGGGGTCCTCTGCTTGACCCGTCACTGAACCCCATTCGCCAGGCCCAGGCGCTGGCACCTCAGCTCAGTGGCCCATGGTCCGGGGGGCTCAGACCGGCCCCCCAGTCACTGTGTGCGACGGGGCCTGCCCCTCGTCGTCCCATCCCCCCCATTCATCTCATGTCCTCGACCACCAGATCGCCCTTGGCTTCTCGCTGTTCGGGTCAGGGGCCGCTCGGCTGCAGCGCATCCTCATACACCCTGCCATCCTTGGATTTCTTCTCTTCCCACGCGTGCCGCTCCCGGAGTGTCAGTCTCGCCTCACCTCCTCAAGCGTCGCAGGTCCATCACCCAGAATGCAACGCACACGACTCACAAATCTCGTAAAGGGGAATCATTGGTTTCTTCTACCTCGGCCTATCGCCCCGTCGACATTCTTGAAACGCCCTGGATGACGCAGCACCCAAGAACTGCCTATCCTTCCTCACCTTACCCAGAGACAGAAATAGAGAGAGAGAGAGAGACAGTGCGGGACCGCCGTCATGAAATACCCGACGCCGAGAAACACCACGCTGCTGTCGTTTGTCGTCACAAATGAAAACCCTCCAGACTGCTACCACCGTCCCTGGCCACCTCACACATTGAGCCTGGCCCCCAGCGGCGTCCTCGCGCCCCCCTGCTCCATCCACCGGCCCATGTCGTCTCCAATCTTCCTTCGGAACATGCCCAGGTCCTGGAGGAGGCTCTTCATGTAATCCTGCGTCTCGTCTTCCTCACCGCCCGCCTCCGAGTCATACGCCGTGCTGTCCGAATCGCCGTCGTATGACACGAAGCTGTCCTCGTTTTCCTTGTCGTCGTCGTCGTCGTCGTCCGCCTCTTCCCCGATGCTCTTCTGCCCCTCCGCCGGCTTCAGGGGCACCGCCGGGATCGGGTTCTTGATGCTCTCCAGCGCCAGCTTGAGGTGCAGCCGGAGCGCTTCGTTCTCCGTCTGCAGGCTGCGGATCTTGCCCTCCGCCACGAGACTCTTCTCCTCCATCATGCGCTGCATCGCCACGACGCTCTTCTGGTAATCCTCGAGACGCGCTTCCTGGTCCTGTGTCGTGTCCTTCTCGCGCCGTCGCGACTCCGACACCGAGAGCTGCAACACCCTGATCTCCTCCGCCATCTCCGCAATCTGTGCGTCTCGTTCCGCTGCCGACACGTGGTCCTGGTTGACGACGGCCCGTGTGCGGATCCGTTTGGCCTGGTCCGCGTAGCGCAGCGTCGAGAGCGTTTCCTCGTAGTCCGACGGCGCAATGCACGCAATCATGGCCGTCTTGCTGTTGCCACCGAGCGAATCCTTGAGCAGCCACGTGAGGATCGAGTCACGGTACGGCACCACGTCTTTTCGTTTGCGACCCTTTTGCTTCGAGTCGGCCAGCGCTCCTATGACGCGCCCGAGCGTCGTCAGCGACTTGTTGATGTTGCTGCCCTCCCGGAGCCGTGCGCCCGTTGCTTCCGTTGCCTTGGCGCGCTCACTGCCCGCGAGATCCACCACTCGGATGCGCGAGCTCCGCCCCGTCGACTCGTCCGCCTCCATGACGTGATGAATCTGCTTCAGCATAATGGTAAAAACTGCGTGACTTCGACTGCTCGTGTCGATCAACTTGGTGCTGGCCGACGTTCTCGAATCGTCTCCGTTCTTCATGTACCGCAGAATCTCGTTGATGCTGCGCACCGGCACCTCGGTGAGATCCTTGACGTAGGGGCCTTCGGTCGGCGACTCGCGGATCTTGAGGTAGTAGGGCGGCTTGTTGGGCACGACGGGCACCAGCAGGTCGCGCACGTGCTCGTTGTAGACCTCAAAGTAGGACACCCTGACGTTGTAGGAAATATTGGGCGTCTCGTTCTGCGCGGCCTCGATGCGTTCAAAGAGATCCTCGCACGTCCGTGGGATCAAGCCCGGGTGGTCCGGCGTGCCCATCATGGTGTAACTCTTGCCGGAGCCCGTCTGGCCGTAGGCGAAGATGCATGTGTGGTAGCCCTCGAAGTTGTGGTCGAGAAACTCCTCGCCGAGGGTGTTGTAAATTTCTTCCTGCGGCGCATAGTGCTTGTCCGTTGTGTCGTGGCTCCAGAACGAATTGTCAAATGTGAAACTCTTCTCCTCGATCACCTTGCGCGACTTGGCTCGCGAGTTCGCCGGGTCGTTATCGTTGGGCACGAGCAGCGTCGTCTCCTGGGTCATTGGGTTCATCTCGATAAGGCATTCGGCGCCGCGGTTGATTTCTGCGGAGCGTAAAATTCTGCCGTCAGTCATCCATCGTTCCCTCGTCTCCTCTCAGCACGCAGCTGGAAAACAAACTCACCTCGGGGCAGGAACGCCCGCACGCGGACGACCACCCGTACGTTGCCTCCTCCGTCCATTCTGGCGTGTAGCGGGATAGTTCCATCGCGAGAGCGCAGCGACGGGGTCGAGGCAGATGAGCGGATGGTCCGCAGTTCGGGAGTAGCGGCGGCGGCGGGCATCAGGCGGTTGTCCAAAGCCATTCCAAGCAGTGTCTCATTGATTTGCTCGACGAGTTTGCGGAAGCGTTGACGTTGAACAGCCCACATCACATTCCATGAAGCCCCCCGGTCGATGTTTACTTGGTTGCCCAATCGAGGCAGCTACGGTGGGGCAGCGGTTGCCGGATCGACCGCGAGGTGTCGATGGGCAGGGATGGCCAGTGTGGCGTGGCCAAGTGCGGCGTGGCAGTGGCACCAGTGACGAGACAGACTGATCCAAGTTGACCTTTGAAATTCTTGTTATTCGGAAGAGAGGACCAAAATTCTCCTGGTAGGTGTGAAGAGCGGTTGTGCTCAGTGTGATGGTACGAGATTGTTTTCTGTGCTTGGTGCCTTCCTGTTTGTTTTGATGCCGTCACTGCCGCTGTAGTACCAGCGCCAAAGTACGTTCCCGCGCACTAGAGAGCAACGAGTGTGGAGGACTTAGCTGGTGGTGTGGCAGCACAACCTTGGCAGTGCAAACCCTCGATCCGTCCTGCTCTTGAATTCGCTCCCTGTACCTATCCTACATGTATATCATAAGGTCGTCGATGCAATCCTGATACAATGAAATCTAGACTTGCAAAACGAAAAGACTTCGTTTCCATCTACTTCCGCTTTAATCCCTTGCCCAACAACTCCGATCCAACCTCGACCACGAGCTTCTCCTTTGGAAAAAGCTTCTTCTTTCCAAGCACAGTGGCTTCTGCATCCATGGTTCGCAGCAAGTCGGCCAGCTCTCCGTCAATCGCCGTGCAATAGACCAAGTGACCAAGCGCGAGCAACATTCCTTGGAGAGCCTCTGGTGAAGCCTCTTCCTGTCCGATGGCTTCGAGGACAGAAGCGGCAAGCTCAACTTGTTCAGCCTCCGGCAAGCCTTCGCCTGATTTCGTCTTCTTCGCGTTGCTGCTCGCCAGGGCGACATTATACATGAGAGAAGATGCGGCGACTCTCACGTTGTTATGGTTGTCGTCGAGAAAGCTGGATGAGATGAGTTGAACGACAGGCTCTCTGATGAGCTCGTTTTGAAGAATCTGGTCCGCATAAAGCTGGGTAGAGAAAAGGTTGCAGGCTGCTTGTAAAGTCACAAGTCGGAGGGCATAAGGGGCGCCTGTACTAGTATTGACCAGCCCGATTATGCTGTTGAGCGTCTGATGGTCGTGCTCTTCTGCGAAATGGCCGCTTACTCGAGGGTCGATCAGAGCGCACCTCAGGAGGTCTGTCACGGCGAAAAAGTCTCTTTGGATAGTGTTTGAGTCGAGCGTCGGAGAAAATCGGCGAATTGACGCATATCAGGCAGGACCGCCTGCGTAGGGCCGTTCTGGTCACGACTCTCGATGAAACGCCTGATGGCTTGCACAGCCGGGTCACTGGCCGCGTCGCCCATTTTGGCCAGCAGCTTCTGTAGTGGTGGTACTTTGGTGTAAAGCACTGGTTTGGCGCCAGGACTCGCAAAGCTGGGGAGATTCAACGACTCGTGGGGATGGCGGGGCCAAGCCATCTGCACCAAAAGCTGGACCTTTTCCCGTAAGGCGTGGGGTGTCGCTCCAGTCCATTGGTCTTGTTTCTCACCATGTACAAAGGTCGCAAATGTGGGCGCAGCACGCACGTTGAAGGTGTTGGCAACGTCTGTTGCACGGTTGATGTCGATTTTGATAAGCACAGCCTTGTCGGCCACGTCGACGGCCAGTTGCTCATACTCGGGGTAGAGCATTTTGCAGGGTCCACATGTGCTCATGGTGAAGAAGACTACTGCACAGGACGTCTTTGCAGTCTCCAAGGCGGCACTGAGCTCCTGCATAGTGCCAGCCGTCACGACCTTGCTTCTCGGTGGTTGTGGCTGAGTAGACTGGGGCTGGGCTGCAGCGTTGTTCTGAATACCAAGTATACCTCCGTTCTGCCGCATAGAATTGACTGTCTGGTTCAGCTGAGGGAGGAGCATCCTTCCCATGGGGGAATCCATGACAGCCTGGGGCATGTTGATGATGTGATCTGGGATTCCCTTGCCAACCAAGAACTTGGCGAATGAATCCGAAAAGTTGTTGAAGTTGTGCTTCCACAGATCGTAAGCCTGTTGATTCCAACACCTGTCAGCAAGCCTCGAAGGATATACGCCGAACCGACGTTGAGCATCGTATGGGGGTGAGTGAACGTTGAAGTAGCCTCACTCACCTCGAGAGTAAAAATGTGTCTTAGTGAGTCCAAGAACTCTTCTATCACATCCATCGGAAGCTCGGTCGTTCCGAGCGGTATGCTCTGCATCGGTCTGCCGAGATGCGAAGACCCTGGCCTAATCGCGACTATACCGCCATCGTAAACGTATTCGAGCCCATTCAAGTGAATAGAGGTGTGATAAATCGCGTCAAGTTGAAACCCAAGGAACCCTTGGGACATTTGCCGCGCGAGGCCCTGTGAAAGATCGTACGTGAAGAGTGCGACCTCCATGACGGGCCTGTAGCAAGTAACGACGAGCCGCGTTGCTGGTCAAGTTTGAGTGCAACGAGAACTGTACGGCAATAAGGCGGACGGAGTGCGCTGTTGAGTCGTTGCGCTACAAGTGCGCTTGTGGTTATTCTACATGGGTAAAATGAAAAGAAACCAAACTGTTATTTGACGGAAAAG
This sequence comes from Verticillium longisporum, assembly GCA_019188255.1. Lineage (NCBI taxonomy): Eukaryota > Fungi > Ascomycota > Sordariomycetes > Glomerellales > Plectosphaerellaceae > Verticillium > Verticillium longisporum. The sequence continues at coordinate 2,261,487 of JAETXT010000012.1, forward strand.
GCCGGTGAGTTAAGAAGACTCGGGGAGGCGGGTTTGGGTGCTTGTGAGCATTTTTGACGAGGAAATCCAAAACTCGACTGTCGCCGCTGCTAACATGGAGGCAACTGCGAGGACGACGACTATCGTTCGTCGAGAAGCTTCGGTGACGAATGACTGTGACCTGCGACCTCCACTGTTTGGTACAAGAGAGCGCCACACCAACTGCCTCTACAGCACCAGACATGTGGCAGTGCACCTCTTCGCCCGTCCGTTCCTGTCGCGCGGAGGAAAGGGGCCCCCTTTTGGGAGACGGGGTTCGGCGCCGGGATGCCCCGCTCATCAGGCTGTATTGGGGTTAGACTCGTTGGCCGCGGCAGGCTGGCTCGAGCCATCAGCTCCCCTAAGTCAATGAATTTTTGAGTGCCACCTCCTGGTTCGAGCCAACCCCATTCTACTGTACAGTAAAGCCGTTCCCCTCGCCGAACCCCATTCGCCTCCTTGCATTTGAACCCATTCGACTGGACTCGATTCATCTTGCATCTTGTCCTTTGGCCGACCCGTACGACCTGACGCTCTTTCGACATCTCTCCCTTCTCCCGCTGCCCTTTCCGACCTAGTCCCTCCTTTTACTTAACCTCGAATCACGAATGCGCCGGGCCGTGTCTACGTAGACTCGCCCGCACAACCTTCGTCCTTCAACCGCGACCAATGCGAAGATCATCCGTGTCGCTTCCGCACACCAAGAACGCGCGAGATCCATTCGAAAAGCCTGGTCGCTTTGCCCCTGCCCGAAAGCCTGGTCTTCTGGGTGCGCTGAAAGCCGTCATCATGTCGCAGACGCAAAAGGCGAGATGGATCAAGACGGCCGCCGTCGTCTTCTTCATCGTTCTGGGCTTCATCTGGTTGTCCCCCAAGGGCGTCGACATGTACAACAATGGAGGTGAGAAGATGAAGCGGTCGGGATGGCACGACAAACCTAACATTTTTGAACAGTCTCCCCTACCAAGTCCAATGATGGTCAGGTTCCCTCAGACAACTCCTATGGCACCGATCGATGCACCAAGTCCAGCTCCAAGACGAAGCCCATCGTGCAATACGTTCTCATGATCGACGCTGGAAGCACTGGCTCGCGTATCCACGTTTACAAGTTCAACAACTGCGGCGCTGCCCCCGAGCTTGAGAAGGAGGAATTCAAGATGACCGAGAAGTCGGTTGGCGGTCTCAGCAAGTATAAGGACGACCCAGAGGCAGCGGCCAAGACCCTCGATGCCCTCATGGACGTTGCCATGAAGGAAGTCCCTGACAAGCTCAAGGGCTGCAGCCCGGTCGCCGTCAAGGCCACGGCTGGTCTGCGCATGGTTGGTGCTGAGGCAGCTGACAAGATCCTCAAGACTGTTCGCTCTCACCTCGAGACCAAGTACCCCTTCCCTGTCGTCTCGGAAGAGCAGAATGGCGTTGCCATCATGGATGGCTCCGATGAGGGCGTTTACGCTTGGATCACGACCAACTACCTCCTCGGCAAGATTGGCGGCCCTGACAAGAACCCCACTGCCGCCGTCTTCGACCTTGGCGGTGGCTCTACTCAGATTGTCTTCGAACCGACGTTTAAGGGACCGGCTGGAGGCATGCCCGAGAAGCTGTCGGAAGGCGACCACAAGTACAATCTCGACTTTGGTGGTCAGAAGTTTGAGCTGTACCAGCACTCTCACCTCGGCTATGGTCTCATGGCGGCTCGTGACGCTCTCCACACCGTCTTCCTCGATGAGCTGCTGGAGTCCAAGAAGAACGACAAATCTGTTCTCGAGGGACCTGTCGTCCACCCTTGCATCGCTCCTGGATTCGCCAAGGAGACCGAGGTCAAGCTGCCAGAGAACCGTCAGCTCGGCCAGAGCATCAGCCTTAACTTCACCGGACCTACCAACGCCGCCCCTGCGCAATGCCGCGCGCTGGCCGAACGCATCTTGAAGAAGGAGGCCGACTGCAAGCTTGCTCCTTGCTCTTTCAACGGCATTCATCAGCCCTCTCTGGCCAAGACCTTCGGCCGCGAGGATGTCTACATCTTCTCCTTCTTCTACGACCGCACCAAGCCACTCGGCATGCCCGACTCCTTCACCCTCCGCGAAATGCACGACCTGACCAACACTGTTTGTGGCGGCGAGCAGTCCTGGGACCTCTTCTCCACGATCCCCGGAGCTCTGGATGAGCTTCGCGATCGCCCCGATCACTGCCTCGACCTCAACTTCATGATGGCTCTTCTCCACACCGGCTACGAGATGCCCATCGAGCGCGAGGTCAAGATTGCGAAGAAGATCAAGGGCAACGAACTCGGCTGGTGCCTGGGTGCCAGGTCAGACCCTGTACCACTCACACGAAATGACATGATTGCTAACTCTTGGCTAGTCTCCCTCTTCTCGCCCCCGGTTCCGGCTGGGAGTGCAATGTCAAGCAGGTGCAGTAGACGGGATCCGCCCCTCTAGCTATGCGTGCTCTGGCTTTTTGTAAATTATAGACGTTGTAATTCATGACCCAAACAACACGAGGACCTGATGACAAAAAGAAGAGTGAGGTCACCGCCACAGAACAGACGGGGACTCGGCACAACGTGGTGTTTTTGGGTCTGGAGATTGGCAAATCTCACGGTACCCGTGGCGCCCCCTTACTATGGCGGGCATGGCCCGCATTCGGAACATCATATCGATGCCTTTTATAGCAGTGTTATCATCACATAATAAATTGATCAAACCGGCGTTTGTGAATCAAAGTGGCGTCGCGACCATGTCCAGGACCTCTTCCATGACCTCTTCCGGCCCGATGTCCTCGAGCAAGGCCTCCACGGCCTCGAGCTCGCTGCCCCACTGCATGCTCCTCTCGTGTTCCGGCTCCACGATCTGGATCCTGTGCAGATAGATCTTCCTCAACGCCAGTGCGACGAGGCCTGGCGTCGCGTAATCCAGCTGGTGTAGCGGCGCCAACGCCTTGATCAGCTGCTCAAAGTGCTTCGTCGCCGTAGGACTGACGCCACCCCCGACGGCTCGGTGCATTCGCAAGAAGGATATCAAGTTCATCTGGTAGCGGAGGACATCTACGTCAATCTGCACGCCCTGACTGAGTCTTGCCAGGGCAGCGATATCCTACAACTGGTTGTCAGCATGATTTCGTCCTCCGCAACACCCGAGGGATCATCACCACGTACCACATCGCTCAGCAACGGGTCGTCCTCGACACGGAGGTCCCCGTTGACACTCTTCTTCACGACGCTCTCCATGCTGCCCGTCTCCGAGCCGCCGTCCCCCACGGTGGCCTCGAATCTTTCGTCGAGGTTGGCGAAACCGAGATCCGGGTCGTGCCAGTGCGCGAGGTACAAAAAGTCGTTGAGGTGCGGCGTGACGCGCGCGTGCCCGCCGCTCTGCGCGCCGAGCGCCGCGACGAAGAGGAACTGCTTAGGCGCCGCCTGAACGGCGGTGCGGGTGAAGATGCGGCGGGTCCGCAGGAGCTCGAGGGCCTGGATATGGACGGCCTTGGGCGCTTGGTCGAGGTTGCGGGCGAGGATGACGTTGGCTATGGCCGGGGGAGGGTGGCCGGGGCTCGTCGCCGAGAGAGAGGTCAGAGGGGTGAGGGCGCCGGGGCGGGCGACAAAGTATGAGGGCTCCGCCGAGTTGCGGGTTTGAAAGGGTGAGGGGGTGCGTGACTGGGGTTTCGAGGTGAGAATGGCGGCGGCGAAGTCATCGAGGGTGGTGTGGGCGTGGCAGTCGACAACGACGCACTTGAGGCCGAAGGTCTTGGTGAATATCTGGTCATGATTAGATGAGATTTTGGAAAGGAGAGAAGAAAGGTCTTCTGCATACAAGTTGAAGCTCTTCTATCAACTCATCGAGTGCTTCTGGAGGAGTACTGATGAGACAATGCTCCCTGCTCATGAGGCACAGTAGCCCGGCGAGTTCGAGGTCGCTGAGGCCATGGACCTTGCTGAGCAGGATATCATCTGCCATGTCTAGCCTCAGTGGACATCATCCGGGCCACTGATGACAGCGTCAAATGGCTGAGGATATCTTGCCGATCATCAAGTCGTTGAGTGGATGCAAGCCAGAAGCATGCGACTGAAGCTCACCAGCCTCTTTCTCTCCCATCGTCTCGTCTCCTGGCGCCCCACTACAGGCGCCCAAGACATGCCCCAGCAGCGCGGTGCATGTGGCGCAGTCGTCATTGCATCCAAGTGACCTCACGCAAGAGCCGCTAGTCCCCTCTCGGCTGCTTGCATCCAAGAGCTCAACGCATTGATTGGCTTGTTTCATGCTTGTCAGTGGAACCCAAGCAGACAGAGGTGGAGGTACTCAGGTACCTTGGGGGAGCTAGCCGCTATCAGTGGTGCAACAGGTACTGTATGGCCGGGCCTGGCGACCGACCGACCTCCTCCATCTCGACCGCTCCAACAACAGACGAGACGACGATAACCCGTTTCTGCTGCCTGCACCGAAACGACAGGTGCCTTGCCCGACTGAATCGACACGAGTACGGAGATTACGTACTTGCAACGATTCCCCAGACCGATCCCACAGGCAGCACGAGACATTGCCTCTTCGCCGATTCCCCTCTCCAACCAGCTCGATAGATCAACAGCCCAACATGTCGACGAGGAAGAAGGTCCTCCTCAAGGTTAGAATCATGTGCAACTAACTCTATGCCTGTTACTCGACTGACTTTCTTTCACCAGGTCATCATCCTTGGCGACAGCGGTGTCGGCAAGACGAGTCTGATGAACCAATATGTGCGTCCTATTCGATCTCGACCACCACCATGCGAGGGGAGTAGCCTGCTGACCCAGGGTTCTGGCAACAGGTCAACAAGAAGTTCAGCGCGAGCTACAAGGCGACCATCGGCGCCGACTTCCTGACGAGGGAGGTCCTCGTCGATGACCGACAGGTGACGATGCAGGTACGAGGAGACACCAGCCGCCGAAACGCCGTGGGCTGCGAACGAGCACTAACGTGACCGTGCAGCTTTGGGACACTGCCGGCCAGGAGCGCTTCCAGTCCCTGGGCGTGGCTTTCTACCGCGGTGCCGACTGCTGCGTGCTCGTGTACGACGTCAACAACTCCAAGAGCTTCGACGCCCTTGACAGCTGGAGGGACGAGTTCCTGATTCAGGCCTCGCCGCGGGATCCCGACAACTTCCCCTTTGTGAGTAGGCTCTAAGGCCCAGAGTTGTCACCGCCGTATTAACTATGTTTCTAGGTCGTTCTTGGCAACAAGATTGATGTCGAGGAGAGCAAGCGTGTGGTGAGTTTTAGGTGCTTTGCTGGCATGCTCTGAACGTAAGCTAACCTTTTGTGGCAGATCTCGACCAAGCGTGCCATGACGTTCTGCCAGTCCAAGGGTGGAATCCCTTACTTCGAGACCAGTGCGAAGGAGGCCGTCAATGTCGAGCAGGCTTTCGAGGGTAAGTCCACGCCTGGCAGTCGCTTTGCTCTTGTGTGTACTGACAAGACATCCCTCAAGTGATCGCACGCAATGCGCTGGCTCAGGAGGAGTCGGAGGAGTTCAGCGGCGACTTCCAGGACCCCATCAACATCCACATTGGCGACGATCGCGACGGCTGTGCCTGTTAATGAGGCCAAGTCGGAGAGAGAGCATGTTTGCAAAGCGACATGGCTCGCACGACAAGGCGCGGCACGGCACGGCACGGCACACGACAGAGAGGCAGGGTACGGCATGCCCACGATAGTCAACTTCACATGGCTCGAGGAGTACACATTCTAGCACAGACAGTCTCGGGTTGCCGGCATATTATTACTATACCTTAGGCTTGATGTAGCATATTCTGGCACTGGGTTTTCTGGGTGTTTTGCGGGGTTTTCGAATATCACACTGATTCTTTGCGTCTAATGATGGCCACTGCAGTTGGCAACCTCTTTGGTACTTGAGCGTCAGACGGTGGAAGCGAGCCGATTGCAGCTTCCGACCTCTCATGTGTTCCAGGCGCGGGCATTGCTCCCACCAAAGACGGGGCAACAACCTAGCAGGCTTCCGCATTCTGTCGCTCATGAGATTTCACGGTCAGGGAGACGAGGTGCACGTGAACAAGAGACCACTTCAGTGACAGTCTGAGGCCCACACGCCCGCCCGTGTCGTCACGTCATGCACCCATGGAAGGGCACGGTGTCCCGCCGTGCACGATTGCAGTGACAGGACCGACCTGCCCCAACGAGCGCGCCGGAAGCTGCTGTTTCAGTGGCTGTTTGGACGCCTTGGCCCACTCGCCTGCCGGTCTAATCCTGAGCCCCCCCACTGGCCTGACCCTCGCCGGGTGACACAAGGCTGCGACCCTGAGAGGACGGGAGAACGAGGGGGGACAGTTGATAGTATTAGGTGGATAAGTGTTGTTGTATCTGGCTTAGTTTGGTCGCCAACGTGCCCCCAGGGCTACGTTTTATAGTGCTTGCTGACTAACTGCATCACAGGAGTCCCTTCCTTCAGGGGGGGGCTCCCCAGGGCTCCCCACCATTGGCCGAGCCCTGGAACATTTGGCGAAGACGCCATATCTCTTCCCGACGAACCCAGACAAACGTGTGCGTGTCCGGAGGGGTACCCGAGCCTCGATGCCCTTCCTCCATTCCTCGCCAACGACCTTCCCGACCCCAGTGCCCACGAGGCCTCTTGGATTCCCCAGTTGACCGACAGTCCGACAGCAGCTGAATCCACGCGCGCCTCGTGCTCAGCACCTGCCGCATTTGCGAGTCCTCATTCCCACTCCAACGTGCGGGCGGTCGACTGTTGCTGGTTCGCCGGGAAATACGCTCGATCTCGCCAACTTGGCTGCGACAGCACTTCGACGTTCAGTCAAGGTTTAAGAAATTGGTTATCGTTCTTTTTTTGCGAAGGCCTTTTTCCTTGGCCCGAAGGTTGACGCTAGATCGAGAAAACATCAATCACGATAAGCCTTTGCGACAATGACTCAAGACGAAGCAATGATGGGGACTAGCGATAGGCATTCGCACAGAGAGTTGCTGGCCGACAGGACAACCACCGACGCAGGGCCTATGAGCTGGCGGACAAGACTTGGACTCGACAGTGTCGGGAGGCGCACGTTGGGAATTGCCTGTCTTCTCCTGACGGTCGCCTTGTGGACCATGTCCAACTTTCTCGCCTCTGTAAGCTCTTGGCCCTCCCCAGTAACATGGCTCACTACAATGGCTGACCAGTGCGCAGTACATCTTCTCCGACTCGACGTACGACAAGCCCTTCTTCGTCGTATACCTCAACACATCGGTCTTTGCCGTCAACCTGGTCCCAATGCTGGTCCGCTTCCTCCGTCGACACGGGTTGTCCGGTCTCCGTCACGAAGTGTCCAAGGCCTGGCATGAACAAGAATACGGCGAAACAGCCCTTCTGTCTCCGACCGCCGAAGACGCCGAGCGTCTCCTCGTCGACGATGAGGCCAGCGCCGGGGGATACACCAGCGGAACCATCCCGAAGCAACCGCCCTCGACCGAGCGCCTGAATCCGCGCGAGACGGCCTTCCTCAGCTTCGAGTTCTGCATGCTCTGGTTCATAGCAAACTATTTCGCCTCGGCGTGTCTGCAGTACACGAGCGTAGCGAGCGTCACGATCCTCACGTCGACGAGCAGCGTCTGGACGCTGCTCTTCTGCGCCGCGCTGCGCCTCGAGACCTTTTCCATGCGCAAGCTCTTCGGCGTGCTGGCGTCGCTCGCGGGCGTCGTGCTCATCTCGACCATTGACCTGTCCGGGTCGAGCGATGAGAGCAGGGGGTCGTTCCCGCACAAGACGACGGGCCAGATTGCGCTGGGAGACGGCATGGCGTTTCTGAGCGCCATCATCTACGGAGTCTACGTCACCATTATGAAGTGGAGGGTCGGCAACGAGGAGAGGGTGGACATGCAGCTGTTCTTTGGTCTCGTGGGTCTCTTCAACCTCGTCATGCTGTGGCCGGTCTTCTTCATCCTGCACTGGACAGGCATTGAGACAGTGAGTTTCCCCCTGCGGTCCCTGGCATGTTACTATGTACTAAACCTATGCGCCAGTTCGAGATGCCGCCGACAGCTGAAGTCTGGGTCATCATCCTGGTGAATGCCTTCTCTTCCTTCATCAGCGACATATCATGGGCGTACGCAATGCTCCTGACGACGCCGGTGCTGGTCACAGTCGGCTTATCGCTGACGATTCCCCTGTCGTTGGTCGGAGAAATGATTCAGTATTCGCAGCACTCTGGCTGGGTGTACTGGGTCGGAGCGGCGATTGTCTTCATTTCTTTCGTGTTTGTCAACCACGAGAGCAAGGAGGAAGAGTCCGCGACGGAAGAAGGCCAGGTTACGACTTTCTAGAGGGTGGCGCGATTGGGAAGGCGTTGTCATGATTTTTAGGCGTTTGAGAAAGGCATAGATTTGCCGTTAGTTGCGATCGTGATACCTCGGCATACACCTGGAGCGTGCATATAGAAGCGCATCTTGATCGGGTTTGTGGGAGCCGTGCTTATGTGGTCTCTTGCCATATCGCTACACCGAATAACCCTCTTGTGAATCAATTTGCGAGAAACGCCGAGCCATGTCACCCGATACAGAAACACGATAATGTTGGTGTTGCACTGCGGCCGTACCTACCTCAGAGCTCAACCCAACGGGTGCTGCCATGCTGGAAATCCCATGAATGGAATCACGACCGAGTTGTAGAAACGGTTGATTCATGAGCCCGGGGCATCTTTCGGCGGCATACCGAAATGCTTCTCTTATCTTGGATCGAAAAGTAAGCATGACGAGCAGTAGGCTCGGCCCAGTGATTCGGGGCATCACCCAAGTCTATTGCAGGCATCAGGCTCAAGCTCATGTGGCTGCTAGAGGATTAGGATGAGGTCCATGCGGTGTACCGGCGCGTATTTGGTTTCTTGCTCATGTTGGGCATCTGAGTGAAAATGTGGTTTCTGGAACTGATAACCTCGGCCGTAGCCTCGCTGGTGACGACATGACTTGTGCGGAAGTCTGTCCGAAAGAAAAGCAGAGACAGGAGGCTCAGACGGCAGTGAAAATGATGCAAGTCAGGAGTTGAAGATGTCCATGACTCGGACTCGAGATGGATCATCGACGACCGAGTTGTTGGAACAGGAACAGACTTTCAGAGCAGGCAGGGTTGGGGTAGGCGGGATCGACAGGGCCGTGATTGCCGTCACGTTGGTTATTAGAGCGCTGTGGAGATGGCTCCGGGGCGCTACTTCCTCCACCCACAGCCTGTACTCGTAGTGGGCAACGTCATGAAATGTCGATATACAGCAGAGATACCGATCTCGATGACCCATGTGCCCCCCCACCTGAGCCCACGACCGAGGTGCGCGGGGCACCTACCTCAGGCGAACGGGAGGATGGCCATGGGCATTCATTGGAGAGACATGGCATTCGCGATCCTGCCTTGGGGAAACCCTGCGTTGCCTACGTATTTTAGTGCCTGCGACTCAACCCTGAGAAGGGATGGAATGCGAGCATGTGAATCCCACCCGCTACGCAATGCACACCCAAGGCGTGAAAGCCAAGGAGAATAAAAAAGTGTTGAAGGGATTCACGAGCGCCAAGGCATGATCTTCGCATCCATCTTTTCGTCATAGGGCTTCCGGATTGATCCCTCATGTGCCCCTCTTCCTCTTCTCTCGCGGTGGCCAACCCATCTTTGCCTGGTCATTTTCTTCATCCCATCAACCTCATCTCCGCTCAAGGTTGCCCTGTAAGCCCAGTAGCGTACTGGCCGACGACCTTGGCCAAACCCCTCCAGGCCTAGAACCGATCGTGCCTCTTCCTCCTTTCCTTCTTAGGAACGCCCCTTCGGTGCTCGGGCGTCTGCGTGGATCGAGCCACAGAGCAAACCAGATCCTCCCAGCTACCTGGTTATGGACGCTGCCCAGCTCTGCCTGGCTCGCTAATCATTGTACTGCACTCGGCCACATCTCGTCACTTGTCACCTGTGACTGGGCGTTCCTGATCTGATCTTGATCTGTTCAGGTGCATTCACAAGCGCGCATCGCAACTGCTTGCCTTACGAGTCAGCTTTTTGTTCATTCAGCAACGGCCCTGCCACGACACCATAGCATAAGGGGTAGGCATCGATACGCACCAGGGAGGCATCAGTGAGCCCATCTCTTGCTGCGTGGTTCTGTCGCTCCTGGCATCATGACATTTCGCTCCTCGCCCGCTCAACCTCTTCAACATCTCGCCCGCTCTCTCGGCATGGGCAGAGGACACCCTGACAGCCTTTTTCACCATCTCGCAAACCTTCTCAAGCTAGCCGCGCCCGACCTTTCTACCTAGAGCCTCCCCTCCTCACAAGATTCATCCACCAGGCTTGCCTCGTCGCAAGCAGGGCCCTACGACGTTATGCTGTCCTCAACAGAAGCCTCCGCGAGCAGCGGAAGCCCTCAACGGCCGCTATCAGATTCGATCAACGCCGCCACTAGGACTATCCACGCAAAGCTTAACAAGCTCATCATCGCTCGTCTACCTCTGAGCTTGCCTCCTCATGCGCAAGACCCTTCCACCTATGCATCTGGTCTTCTGCACATTGCGCCCATCTACATCACTTTCGAGTCATGGTGGCATGGTCTCGTCAGCGCAAGGCCGGCTCCTGGCGCCGATGCTGCTGCCGACCGCATCCACGACATCCTATCCAGCATCTACTTTCCAGATCTCATGCGCGCTGACCGCCTGTGTGCCGACATTGCCCAACTCACTGGCTGGTCCGCAGACACTGTCAACCAGAAGCTCGATACCGTCGCCCGTCACGGTAGCCTCGCGGATTTTCTGCGCCATGTTTCTCGCGCGCTCGAGAACCGGCCGCACGTGTTGATTGCGTACGCTTACATCCTGTTCATGGCGCTTTTCGCTGGCGGACGCTTCATCCGGGCCACGCTGGAATCTGTCGGCACGTCCGTCCCGGAACCTGGCTTTTGGAATCGTCGCCCCGTTCCCGGCGCTCCTGGCGACCCGTTGCCTCTCTCCTTTTTCCGCTTCAATGGTTCTGTCGATGGAGAAGATCTGAAGCGTGACTTTAAGGCAAGCCTCGCCTCTATCGAGCCTCTCCTCTCTGCACACGATCGACACGACATTGTCCAGGAGGCCATCTGTATCTTCGACAACATGCTCCGTCTCGTTGGCCAGCTCGACGTCTTTTGCAACACCGATCTCGAAGCAGAGCCGTCTCCCTTTGGCTCCCGACTGCGTAACTCCGTGGCCGTCGCCAAAGAACGCCGTGCTGCGGCAGCGGCCAGCAGCGGTGATGACTCGCCAGAACGAAGCCACTCCCATCACCAATGTCCAGCAATGAGAGCGGCTGGCTCCGACGAGTCGGCGGACCTGGAGGGCACCGGCCGGTTTTGCCCCATGCTCGGCAAGGCTGTCCGTTTCGAGCCTAAGCCGTCCACGCCGGAGCGTGTTCGCAGAGTCGACAAGTTGCGTTCCATGTTCTCGGGCGATGGTTCATCTTCGCGCAGGGGTAGTCTTGTCGACAATGTTACCTCGCGTACATCTGCCAAGCTCTCTCTGCTGTCAAATGTGCTCCTGCTGGCGGCAGCAGCTGGGCTCATGGCCACGTTTTACTTCTCCAAGGGAAGATGTGAGGAGAGCGTGTCGTAGGAGCTGAAAGATGAGAATTTTGTCGTGTTGCATAGTTGACGTTGGAGATTGACGAGACACCAGAGAATGACTGCACGGCGTTGAGGCTGACCTTGTTTTCTTCTTCGTTTTTCTTTTACACCTGGACTTATCATGGCGCTGCGAGGGACATACACGATACCCCCCCTTTGTCTTTTTTTGGGCTTTCCTTATCTACTACATTCATGTTCATGACCACAGACCCAGACAGCATCACCATCATGGCGAGAAGGAGCATAGCCGAGATCCGAATTGACGATCGGTCATAAAATAGCCTGTTTTGACAAGGTTTCAACAATCATGACCCAGGATTCGAACTGCTGTTGTTGGGATAATTTGTGATATGCTATGCTATGCTATCCATGAACCAACCGATTGGGTATCCTGCTCTATCGCTTTGTCAAATCTCCCCTTTCAACCATTTCTGTAAAGGGGCTTGGTCCCTTGAGACGCCCCAAATAAGAAACCCCAAAAAGCTGTCATCCTGACGCTTCTGTATCCCAGGTAGCTGTACAGTACTCAAAACACACACACACACACACACACACACACACACACACACATGCACCATGCAAAAGCGGGGCTGCACAAAGACAAAGACAAACACACTCAGCACTCAGAGTGGTCGTCGTCATCGTCGTCCCAGCTCGCACCCTCCTCGGTCCGCGCCCAGCCCGCCAGCCAGCGCTTCCGGCCGAAACCACCACAGGTGCGCAGGTCGCACGCGTCCCTCGGGACGTCCTCGTTGCGATCGCCGGCGCCCTCGCAGGCGTCTTCCTGCCAGTGCCGCACCGTGTAGTCGTCCAAGACGGTGACGAGCTTGCCCTCGTTTGACCAGCTGAGGCCCGTGACCTCGCGCTGGTGCCCGTCTGCGAGCTGCGTGCCGTTGTGGACAATGGGGATGCGTGCGGCGGCGGCGGCGCCGGAGCTGGGACCGGGACGCCTCGCACTGGCGTCCCAGTCGTGATTTGGATCGTGGCTTTCGCGATCCCACTTCTCGCGGAGGAAGCGCTCGTCGGTCGGGAAGAGGATGGCGCTCGATGTGGCGCTGCCGACGGCGAGGAGTTCGGGACCGTTTCCCGTGCCGACGGTGCGAAGGGCGGAGCGGACGTAGAAGGAGCCGACGGTGAGAGCTGGGTGGCGGAAGCCGTAGAGGGGGCCCAGACCAGGGAGGCAGAACCCAGCTTCTGGCGGGGCGGGTTGCGGGAGAGTTGCGGCGCGGGTCCGAGCATGAGATGGGCGGTCGAGTAGGCGTATACGGTGCTGTCCTTGCAGACGGCGTAGAGACGCGAGGCGTCGGAGCTGAGGCACATGGACGTCAAGCCGTACGGGCGCCAGGCGTGGGTCGAGGGGTCGCCGTGGCGGACAAGGGGTGGCTGCTCGGTTACTGGAGGTGACGTAGCGGGTGTCCCAGAGTTTGATGCAAGAGTTGGCTTCCGAAGCAGAGAGGAGGAGGTGCTCTCGTCCTGCGGGCAACCACTCGAGAGCCGTGACCGAGGCTCCTCTGGTCTCACCCTCGACAACACGAACATGGGCCTCGAGCATGGTGTTCAACGGCCTTGTCCTTGACGGGGGCAGATCGCGGTCGCGAGCAATGGGACCTCGAGGCCCCATTGTTGTGAAAGATACGGCGGGAGAGGTGCTGCAACGAATGTCCCAGATTTGGATCGTGCCGTCCCGGTCCGAAGTCGCAAGCACGTCACCATTGGCCTGGCCGGGTTGAAACTTGACGCGGCGCATGGCTTGGTACTGGCCGTGGTTCAGCTCCACGGCTATTGACTGGGACATGACGTCCATGATCTTGCCGCTGTGGTCTCCGCAGGCGGTTGCCAGTCTGAGATCGTTGTGTGAGAAGGCCAGGTCCATGATGGCGTTGTTGTGAGCTTGGACGGCGATTTTGACCTTCGTGGGTTCTGACACATGGGCGGGAACAGACTTTGTATCAAAGAGACGAATGAATCCCTCCTCATCGCCGACGGCAGTCAGGGGGGTAGCTAGAAACAGTCAGCAATGGGTAGATGGATACCCAGAAGCCTGAGAACGTACTGTGACAACTGGCGAGACTGAAGGGAATAGTATGCCCTCGGCCGAGGCTTGAAGTACACGTGTAGACATCTGTATCGCGAGTGAAGAAGCGAGTGGTTTCGCTGCGTTGATCTAGACCAAGGTCAGTTCACGTCTAGTTGACTCTTGCGTGCTGCTTTACATACCATGAGCTGGGCAGTCGATTCTCTCCAGTCCAGGCCTCGGCGTGATGCCCTGCTCGCGGAGCAGCAGCTGTGCGGCAAAGCCCCGGTTACGAAGCTTCATGACAGGCTTTGGTTTATAGTCAAGCGTCATCTGTCGATGATTAGGTCTGCACTGAAAGTTTTTCAGAGGATAGAGACGTACCGCATCGTTGGAACCAGCATGGGATGATTGTGCGAGTTTGCTCTCGAAACCGAGCGTGGAGCCGGAACGAGTCTGAGCACCCAGAGCTCTCAAGTTATGAGCGGTCAAGTCAGACGTGCGCACACTCCCAATCGAGGGCGAAGACAGCAGGTCAGAGGCCTCGGTCCTCCTTCGTTTCCTCGCATCGGGAAAAGTCTCCCCTGACTCTCTGCGTGATGCATTGTTGCAGTCGATCGATCCTCCGAAGAGGTTGAGAGTCTTCCTCCTTGCGTCTTTCCTTGCGTCTTGCGAAACGTCGACGTTGAAATCAACGGATCTTGAATCGAGCTTGTCTTCGAGGGTAGATGCAGGCGATGTCAGATGGGCGGCGTTGAGGGTCGACTCGCTCGACTCGCCGAGGATAGATCTGGCATCGAAGGGTATGGCAAGCCTCTCGCTCCGGGGAGTGAAGAACCTCCTGAATTTCCTTGGGGTTATGGTCGGCTCGCGTCGTTCTCTTCGGGATCGTTTTCGGGAGGAGCCTTCCTGTATCGGCGAGGAGGGAGGCATCATGGTCGAGGGTGACGAGGGTATGTGGCCATCGCTTGGGGGAGGGCTGGCCATGGCGCGGCCCCATGTTCGGCTGGACGACATGGTGACGGTATGGTGTGCCTGTCGAAGCACAGGTGCTCAATTGAGGAACTCACGACAATCTGGCAACACAAGGTAGGTAAGGTAAGAGGAGGGGAGTCAGGAGTTGAGTGGAGGGAAGGGGCGATAGGGCCCTGGAATGGGGAAGTCGTTGCCACGGACACCCAGGGAAGTGAGGACTCAAGACCAGGTTGCTGTGGAGAACTGGTGGCGGGTCGATGGGTTGTGTCAGAAGTGCCGGAAGGTTTGGGAGTAGAACATGTATTGACGACGAGATGTGAGCGTCAACAAGGTTACTGTGAAAGACACGGCAATTCGTTTCCAAGAGACAGGCTGGGGTGGAGGGATGGCATGAGAATTGGCAGAAGAAACGACTGACGTCGTCACGATCGAAAAGGTGCACGAGACGCACGGACGGCGAAGGGTGCCCGAGGAACGCGCCGCAACACGACCTGCACGCGTGCTAGCGCGTCTGAGCTACAGGGGACTTTAATTGACCGTTAGCGCTTGAGCTGCCACTACCTTGGCTCTAGTTGCTGTCAGCTGTTGGCATCCCCAGTTAACAACCTTCCTCAAGTCAATCCTGCTGCTATTCAAACATCAACCGTGTACATCCATGATGGACACCCTGTCCTGCACCACCGTGTATACACATCAACAGTCATCTGTCAGGCATTCTCATGACTTTCGTTATTGATTATTTTTTTCTAACCAGGCCATCACCGGATGACGGCGCCCGCTTTTTGCGCAGGATACCCAATCAATCCGAACGAGCCGTGCCCCGTCTATCAAGCCTCATCAAAGCAAGCCAGTCTAAGACACAGTCTTCTCGACCATGCTGATGCCGTACTTCTCCTTGAGCTCCTTCATGAGCGGGTTGTTGATCTTGGAGGTCATGGGCGCGAGCACGCCCTTCTCGGCGAGGGTGCCGTTGAGCACCTGCTTGACGGCGACGGCGCACGGCACGCCGACGAGCTTGGCCATGGCCGAGTAGCCGGCAGGGTCGCCGTACTCGACGAGGGTCGACGTGCGCGTCTCGCGCTCGCCGCTCTTGTGCTCAATGACAAACTTGTGCTGCAGCATGACGAGGTCGCGCTCGCCCTCCTCGAACTGCATCTTCTTCTCGAGCGTCGCGCAGAGCGTGTCGAGCGGGTTGCCGCGCGCAATCGTCTGCTCGTCCGAGAAGAGGCCGATCCAGCGCAGACCGCCAAGGATGCGCTGCTGGTCCTCGGGCGAGTCGAAGGTCGCCTTGGCGAGGATGGCCTTCTCGAGGTCGGCGGCGCTCGAGGACGAGGCACCGACGATGGTCTTGGTGGCCTCCTTCCAGGGCTGGTTCTGGGCGAGCGTCTCCTGGGCCGTGTCGTCGAGGAAGCCAATCTCGACCAGGACGCGGATGAACTGGGGGAAGCCCTGGTAGCGGAGGGTACCACGGATGATGGTCTCGGCCTCGGGGATGTTGTAGCGCTCCTTGTAGGGAGTCGAGTCACGGTTGGGGTACGCGACAAAGGCGTAGCCGGGGTAGATGAAGTAGGGCTTGGCCGTGCCCATGAGGTCCTTGGACTGCACGTCGACGACGGAGCCACCGTGGTAGTACTTGGCGGCGTTGCGGAGCGCCAGCAGCACACCACGCGACGACCACGAGAACTTGTAGCCGAGAGGGTTGTCCGAGGCCTCGGGCGCGGGGAGACCGCCGCAGTAGGACAGGAAGGACAGGATCTTGCCGCCCTCCTGGTGCACCTCCTCAATGGTCTTGACGGCGTCTGCACAAGGGTCAGTACGTCTGATTGCACAGCATCGGCAAGCATCGGTAGCTAGCAGCTGGCACACTTACAGAGGTGGTCGATACCGGGGTCCTGGGAAGCAACAAGGTCAGTTCAAGCCCCTCTCCTGACAGACAACGGAGGAAACATACCAGGCCAATCTCGTTCATGACAGTGATGCCGGCGTCCTTGCACTGCTGGTCGAGCTCCAGCATGGCGGGCGAGACGTAGCTGGTGGTGACGACATGCTTCTTCTGGCGGATGGCCGACTTGATGACGGTGGCGTGGAAGGTGTAAGGGATCAAGCTGATGACCAGATCATGCTTGGCGACCTCAGCATCGAGAGCCTTGTCGTCGGTCACATCGAGAGAGATGGGAGTCGAGTGGGCGACGCCCTGGGAAAGCTTCTTCGCAGACTCGAGGGTCCTGCAGGCTGGAAGACGCAATTGGCGTCAGTTTCCGACCAAAGCTCGAACAGAAAGAGAGGCAGGTGCGTGTCTTACCGACGGTGACGGGGATGCCGGCCTCGCTGAGGATATCGAGGGTCGGCCAGGTCACGAAGCCCGCACCGAGCATGAGCACGCTCCTGTGCGGCGTTCAGGTTAGCGGGGTTGCTGTGGTTGTCTCCGCATCGTAGCTATCGATGTGGTATGGTAGGTAGGTGAGGGGCAGGGGTGGGAGGAGGGGCCATGTGGAATATGGAAAATGAAGCATGGAGGCTAGACGTACTGGGATGACATGATGGTTATTTGGTATTCTTTTCTCTCTCTGGGGGAAGAAAAATAAATCCTGTGTCAATTATCTTCAATCAAAAGAGATCAAAGAAGCAGAGATGATGTTGCTCGCAAGAATCAGACATGAACGTCACAGCCAGCAGACAGAGTCATTGGCATTCGGGACCCAGAAAAATTCCACCCCACGGTGGGGTAACGGCGCTCATGTTTCCATGGCGTTGAGCGAGACCGGCGGACTCACTCTTGAAAGTGGGCGGTCGCTATCACCACGTGACCGCTCGTTATCAGAACGCCAAGAAACAAAATTTCTGAAAATCGAGCCGAGAGAAGAAGACGGGCGGTGGGGCGGAAGTACTCGAGGACCCCAGCGGTATCACAGCAGCCTCCTTCAACGAACGACACGACACCAGGCCTGCTGCTGCTGCTGCTTCGCGACCGTCGCCATGGCCATCCAGAAGAAGCACGGCAAGGGCCGTCTTGACAAGTGGTACAAGCTTGCCAAGGAGAAGGGCTACCGCGCCAGAGCTGCGTTCAAGCTGATCCAGCTGAACAAGAAGTATGGCTTTTTGGAAAAGAGCAAGGTCTTGATCGATCTCTGCGCCGCGCCAGGAGTGAGTTGGTGACCAAGGATCCGGGCAAGCTGACCGCCTCACGCCATGGGCAACTTTGCTAACGCCTCTACGCGCAGTCATGGTGTCAAGTCGCCGCCGAGACCATGCCGGTCAACAGTCTGATTGTCGGTGTCGATCTCGCCCCCATCAAGGCCATCCCCAAGTGCATCACCTTCCAGAGCGATATTACGACCGACAAGTGCCGCGCGACGCTCCGACAACACCTCAAGACGTGGAAGGCCGACACGGTGCTCCACGACGGCGCCCCCAACGTCGGTACCGCCTGGAACCAGGATTCGTTCAACCAGGCCGAGCTCGTGCTGCAGTCGATGAAGCTGGCCACCGAGTTCCTCGTCGAGGGCGGCACCTTTGTCACCAAGGTGTTCCGCTCCAAGGACTACAACCCCTGCTCTGGGTCTTCAACCAGCTCTTCACCAAGGTCGAGGCCACCAAGCCGCCGTCGTCGCGCAACGTCTCGGCCGAGATTTTCGTCGTCTGCCGCGGCTACAAGGCGCCCAAGCGCATCGACGCCCGCTTCCTCGACCCCAAGGCCGTCTTCGCCGAGCTCAAGGACCAGGCCCCCAACAACGAGGCCAAGGTCTACAACCCCGAGATCAAGAAGCGCAAGCGTGACGGTTACGAGGAGGGCGACTACACCCTCTACAAGGAGGCGCCCGCCAGCGAGTTCATCCAGACCGACGACCCCCTCGCCATCCTCGGCGGCTACAACAAGCTGACGTGGGCCCAGCCCAAGAACGGCGCCGTGGCCCTCGCCGCCATGAGCAAGCTGCCCGAGACGACCGACGAGATTCGCCTGTGCTGCGAGGACCTCAAGGTCCTCGGCCGGCGCGACTTTAAGATTCTCCTCAAGTGGCGTCTCAAGGTCCGCGAGATCTTTGGCCTGTCGACGAAGAAGGACGAGGAGCCCGTGCCCGAGGAGGTCGCCGAGGTCGAGGACATGGACGAGGAGCTCAAGATCCAGGAGGAGCTGCAGGCCATGCGCGACCGGGAGAGCACCAAGAAGAAGCGCGAGCGCCGCCGGGAGAACGAGAAGAAGCAGAAGGAGATTGTGCGCATGCAGATGAACATCATGGCCTCCATGGACAATGGTGTGGAGCTGGACGGCTCCATGGGCGCCGACACGATGTTCCGTCTCAAGATTGTCGACCAGGCCGGCGCCGCCAACAAGATTGCGCAGGGCCGCATGGCCATCCCCGCGAGGCCGAGCAGAAGGACAGCGGCATCGGCTCGTCCGGCGAGACGGACGACGAGACGGACGAGGAGGAGGACCGCCTCGAGGAGGAGCTCGACGGCATGTACCAGCAGTACAAGGAGAAAAAGTCCGAGGCGGACGCAAAGTATCGTGCGAAGCGCGCGCGAGGAGCACAACGATGAGTTTGAGGGCTTCTCCGGCGACGACAAGACGGTCAACACGGACGACGAGTTTGACATGGACAGCGACAGCGACGAGTCGGACGGCGAGGCCGCCGACGGCAAGGCCCTCGTCACGGCCCTCGACAACACACCCGAGGAGGACGGCGCGTTGTCGAGGCGGGCCAAGAGCTTCTTCGGCCAGGACATGTTCGAGGGTCTCATTGACGAGGAGATGGAAGACGAAGACGTCAAGATGGCCGATGCGGGCAAGAAGACGGGCGACGAGGAAATCAACGACGCCGCCATCGACGCCATGATCGCCGCGGCAAAGACCAACGCCAAGACGCAGCCCAAGGCCGAAAAGGCAAAGGCTGACAAGACCAAGGCCGACAAGACCAAGGCCGACAAGACCAAGGCCGACAAGACCAAGACGGAAAAGGCAAAGAAGGGCGGCAAGGCGGCAGTGCCGGCAGCCGTCGACGCCCCCGACACCGACTCGGACTCGGACAGCGAGACGGAGGGCCGCCCCGCGCCCGCCGGCGACGACGAGGCCGACTGGTCCGCCGACCAGAAGAAGGCGGACGGCACGCTCGACATTGACATCATCACGGCCGAGGCCATGACGCTGGCGCACCAGCTGGCGACGGGCCAGAAGACGTCGCACGACCTCGTCGACGACGGCTTCAACCGCCACGCCTTCCGCGACCGCGACGGCCTGCCCGAGTGGTTCATGGACGACGAGGGCAGGCACGACAAGCCGCATAAGCCCATCACCAAGGCGGCGGCCGACGCCATCAAGGAGAAGATGCGCGCGTATAACGCCCGGCCGATCAAAAAGGTGGCCGAGGCCAAGGCGCGCAAGAAGTTCAAGGCGGCGCAGCGCTACGAGAAGCTCAAGAAGAAGACCGACTCGCTCGTCAACGAGGAGGGCCTCACGGAGAAGGAGAAGGCGAGCACCATCGCCAAGATGATTGCCAAGGCCGGGCAGGTCAAGAGGCGGCCGCAGCCCACGCTCGTCATCGCCAAGGGTGAGTTTGCTTCCTTTACATCGGGGCTTGCCGCAACACGAATGCTAATCATGCACAGGCCTCAACCGTGGTGTCAAGGGACGACCCAAGGGTGTCAAGGGCAGGTATACCATTGTCGACGCGAGGATGAAAAAGGACCTGAGGGCGCAAAAGAGGTTGTCGAAGAAGAAGAAGCGGTAAATTGCTCGCCTTGCGAGCCGTGCGAGGGGCATGTGATATTCAACGGTAGAGTAGACGGGATGCGGCGCTTGTCGTTCATGAAATACCATAGTCCAATGCATTGTAGGCGTCAGAAAAGAAACTATTCGCATCAACTCGCGCCAGATTCCACGAAGCGATAAGACAGTATCGAATCATGCTATAGTCATAGTGCACTCAACCCCGAGGGCTGAATCGCACAGTCTAATAACTTTGACGCAGTCCACCTGGGCGTTCCAACGACCCGAGGTGTTGAGATTGTGAACTAATCCACCAAGAAATAGGTAATGACGATCGATATATGATACAGCCGCCCGATTCCGGGCTCTCTTTTCCCAGGCCCATTGTACACTAGTCGAGCCCATGTGTTCATCTGACTCCAGGTCAGTGTTGTTGCTAGATCCACCAAAAAACGCCGCGTCCTGGTCGATGAGAGCCTAAAGGTGATCTCGTCCGATGCCGCCAACCCATGAGCTCGTCCAAAATTACGCCAGCACAAAGCCACTGCTCACTCATCATCTTCGACTTTGATACCTGTGCCTGGTGGCCCGGCCCTCCTAGGTGCACGTGGGCCGATGACCCAGTCTTCCATGGCCATCCACTCGGTCCACTCGCGGTCGGCAACGGACAGCCATTCACTCCAGCTGGCGTCTGCTGCTCTAATCTCCTTCTCAGACGGCTCCTGTAACGGGCGCAGGAACGGCGTGTACTGGCCATCCGCCATATCGTAGGAGTCCTTGACGCTCAGCCAAGGGCGGCTCTTGGCGGCGAAGAGGTAGTTTCGTCGTTCGGCTTCGTGCAGGCGCCCCACACCGGCCACCCAGTCGTCGCCAAAGAAACCGTGAAGAATGGCAGGATAGTCGAAGCCTGTGGCGACGAGACGACGGATGAAGGGGATTGGTGATACTGCCGTGTTGGGGAGGGCGGAGCCGGGAGCTTGGAATCCGCCGAAGGAGGGGGAAAGCCCGAGGGGCCGGGGCCTCCGCGGCTGCTGCTGGGAGCCGAGGGGTAGTGCGCTGACGCCGCGGCCGCGGCAGGTGAAGATGGAGCGGATTTGAACGACAAGACGGGATTTGGGTGCTGCTGGTAGGGAAGCCGGATATTGACAAAGGCAGCCACAGCTTGGACGGGGGGGTCGTACTGGGCGCGGTCGACAAAGTAGCGAACGCAGGACTGGAAATGGTTGTACCAGTCAAAAATGTCAAAGTTGGGGTCCTACGAGCCTTGTCAGCAGTCTGCCTTTAGGCACATTAGAATCAAGGATGAGAGGCCGTGTCCTACTTGGGCATGGAATGAAGGCCCCGCAGAGGCACCGCTGGCAAAAGCCATGTTGAGGGATGGAGATGTGTGCGGTCGAGATGCGAGCAGTCACGGATGACTGGCTACTCGTTTCCAGCTTGGAGCCAGGGCTCCGAGGTGTCTAATAACACAGGATCCGGCAGGCGAGCTTGGTAATGCGAAGAATTCAGATCTGGGTGCCGGAGACGGATGGTAGAGGATGAGATGGATACGACACTGCCCTGGTGTGAAATGCGCATGGACGGGGTCGCGTGGTAGGCTGTTCTGCAGAAGGGGGGTGTGGGTGTGGATTGGACGGAACTCGGGCAGGAATCAGGCCAGCGTCGAGAGTGGGCTTTTGGGCTTCCGAGGACGGATGCCGTACCGTGTATGGGTACAGAGGCAGAGTGGCGGTGAGGAGATATGACAGGAGACTGGGGCTGGATGGCGGACGGGTTACCACCGATGTATGAGCGATCGAGCGAGCGGGCGGGCGGGCGTGGTGTTTATATCAGTTTGGAGATGGAAGGCAAAGAAAAGGCCAGGCCAAGCAAAAGCAGGTACCACCTTCTCCGTCGGCGTCCTTGCCGTAGTGCCTGCCTGTCTGTCCTCCAGGTCGACCCTAATGGCGCCAGGCGTCGTTCGGAGATATGGGAAGCCGTCCGGGGAAAGGTTGAATAAGAAACGGTCAGATGCCCAAGGGAGGAGGTACAGTCCTCTCCACAGCAGAGCAATGTAGGCAGGCAATGATGAGTGACGGCTAGATCTACCTACCTGGTACGTTAGGTACGTTAGGTAGGCAGGCTGTGTGGCCCTACTGCGGCAAATCAGGTCCTGGGTGCGCCGGCTACCTCACTGTGGGAGCTGGAGAGTGCTCGAGATGGGAAATGCATGGGCAGCCAAAGCCAAGGATGTCGAGGGAGACAGAAGAGACGACCGGGAGACGCGAGAAAAGTAACGGATCAAGGTTGACGGGTGAAGCCAATCTGCTTGGTACCTTTGCACTCTCGACGGCCACGGACGGCGAAGAACCGGGGTCAGTGTTCATGCAGGTCAGTCCAATGTGAGTGAGTAGTGAGCAGGCGCAGATGGCTTGCGTTGCGGACGACACTTGCATGCCTCCACCAGCCTGCCTGCCTCACTGGCTTGGCCGTCGGCCGTTGACCAGTGACGAGTGACGAGTGACTAGCGACGGAAAAGGACCAGGGTACCTAGGTAGGGAAGGGCCTGAAGGCCAGAGCCCAGGGTGGGTAAGGTATGACCATCAAGCATTTGTGAAAGACATGAAAAGGGAGGGGTGGCGGCGGAGGGCGGCGAGCAGGATGCGCGAAACAAAAACGAACGAGAGCGAAAAAGGAGACGATTCCCGACGAGTCGTTGGAGGCCTGGCCTGGCCGAGCTGAAGCTCAGCACGAGGTCCACTCCCACAGGGGGAGGGAGGACCAAGCAGTCAAGGACCCTCCGAAGGCCACCTCTTCGGCCGACGTGAGGTGTTTTGAGTGGAGGAGGAGAAGGCGGAGAGAAAAGGAGGGACCAACGGAGTTGACTAGCTGCGGGCACTTGGTCAATGGTGCCGCTGAATATACTGGAGCACGATGGCTCGGTGTCCGGTGGCCTAGCGGTCGAATACTCAGCCCGGGCCGGTGTGCGACGGAGCCAAAAGTGTGAATCGGGGGTGACTTGGTGATCCTGATGTCTTGCCCGTTCGGGGACTGTGGCTTGCGCTGGGAGATGGGAGCAGATGGGAGCTGCTGGGAGCTGCTGGGAGCTGCTGGGAGCTGCTGGGAGCTGCTGGGAGCTGGAGCTGGGGGATGGCGCACGGTGGTAGTTGGTGGTCGGCGGTTGATTTGAGTGGAGGGCCACAGGCTGAGGCGCTTCACGAGAGTGGGGGTCTGCTCGGCGAGAAACGATGAGGTAGACGCATCGAAAAGGAAGGGGTGCCAGCCAGGCATTGTGACAGGGTGTCATCCATCTTGGTTTCCAGGTAGTTGGGAGAACGAAGAGCCGGTCATCAGGCGTATGCGTACAAGCACAAGAATAGTCACAAGCACCAACGCAGATGGGTAAAGGTGCAGGGCGAGGATAGGCTGGGGGGAAAAGCAACGAGGAAAAGACGTGGCTTTGGTCAGGAGAGGCGTGGGATCAATAGGATGACAGAGACAGCGTCCATTGATGCAACGAGTTCTCATCAGCTTGCCCGGTCAAGGCGAGCAGAAGCAGCAGCCACGGGGTCTCGGCAAGAACAATCAAGTTGGAGGTGGAAAGAGTGTATGTGGTGGTGGTGGTGGTGCTGCTGCTGCTGTTACGACTGGGAGTTGCGGCTGCACCTCCCCTTCCTCCCCACTCGCTCCTGCTCAGGGCGTCTGAGATGAGCGGCGCGAGGCGGGCAGCAAGGGTCATGGTGGCGCCAACGAGGCCTGTGGCAGGCACTACTGGCCCTGTGAGGCCGCGGTCCCTTCCGAAAGCCCAGGTCAACGACAACGGCTGAAGCAAGTGCAATGCAAGCTGGACCCTGGAATATCTCCGAAACAACAGGCAAGAAAAGGTCAACTGCCAATGCCAATTGACGGTCCAATTTACCTACATTGCACTCGGTGGATGACAGGACTCAACGGACGCGCATCCTTATTTGCTTATCGATGTATACAGGCGCCTCTGGGGTCCTCCTCCTCATCTGCTTCCAAGTACTGTTTCTACGGACATGCCGCTCATTGAGACTCTCCATCCATTGGCCGTTCAGCAGAGGTACGATGATCTCAGCAGGACGGGGAACACAACCCGGAGACGGCTTGTCCGGTGGTTCGACATCCAGTGATACGCACCTCCACCCAGGCGCGGCAGCGTACCTAGGTGCCCCTCTACCCCCCCTGTGCCATGCGGTCGTCGAGCCGAGGCGAGACTGGAGAGGGGGGAAACTGCATCGCTGCACCACTAACGAGTCCCTACCCAGGTACTAGAAGTACTTGGATCCCTCTCTGCAGCTCTGCGCCTCTCAGGTCGTGACACTGAGGTGGTGAAGAAGGTGGCTCCTCGAGGCAAAGCCAGGGAGCAACCAACCAGATTTGACAGGGATCCCCCTCGCAGGCCATCGAGTAACGCACCTGCAACGCACCTCACGAGCCACGGCACGGCCACGGCTGGTTTCCAGGGCACACCTGTCTGGCCTCAGCTCTTGGTCCGGCGCACAGAGCATTCGGTTTTCGGACACGCACCCCCCAAGCGCCCCCGAAGCACGCACATACCCAAGGTGGTAGATTCACTCACCCGAGGTCGCTGCCACCCCCACCAATGTTTGCCTGGGCCCCTCTAACCATTCCCCAGCCCCTCAGCCTACCGCCGTTGCCTCTCCTCCACAAAGCAAAGCCATCGGTACGAAGTGTGCTCGTGCGAACCCTCTCTTCCTCTGTGCTATCACAAATCATGTCGAGTGGCTTTTCGAGGGAGTTATGTGAGGGATCGGCATCTTGTTCTTCTCAACTCCGAGAAACAGTCCGACGTCATCTCCGCTCATCTTGTGAGTAGTGATCTTTGTCACATCTCACCTGAGGCATCAGATAATCTTGCCGTGGGCGCAGCCCGACAGCTCGACGGGCCATGTCCGAAATCATACAGCATGCCGATTGGATCCGTGGAGAGCTGCGCGCACGAGACATGAGTTTTTGTCGACTGCTGACATCCAGCCATGCCTTCCGACATAGGATATTCAATTAGGGGGACAACGAATCCCTCCATCTCGTCTGAAATGTGTCTCGCCCCTTTCGAGCAGGACACGATATCAGAGGATATCAGAGGATGACGAGCTGGATCAAGCCTCTCAGCAATCTCGTTGAACTCAATCTTAACCTAAGCAACCCAGAAGATCGACAGCCTCGTGGGCCAATCAGCCGGAAATTTCGAAACCTGAGTCTTGGCACTTGTGCGAGACATGTACAGTAGGTAGTTACCACAAGAAGTACCAGCAACGACTTCCAGTGTGCTTCTTCTCGTGGGTCAGGCGGTAAGGCCCAACGCGGTCGAGGCCGAGTTCGACTCCAAAGGGGATCCCGAGGCAACGTCCGATCAATCCTATGCTTTTCTAAGAGGCCTATCGAAGGAGTCGTTGGCGGCTTGCTGAATTCGAGCCAACATTCCATGTCACTCGTCTTGCGCCACTGTTGTCTTGAGCAACAAACAGGCCTGTCTGGACAGGCCCAGCTCCTCAGACCTCGTTTCTCGAACCGGCCAACCCGGCCACCAGATGTTTAGGTTTTAGGGTCTTGCCTGTTCTCCAAGACACAGGCTCTTCTTCCCAAAGCCCCGCCACAAATCCAACCTTCTCTTGGGTGCCGATGGCAATTACTACCCCAATCCATGCATCGGCTGCCCCGTGGCATTGGCTGGCCTGGACTCGACGTTTCTCTGCTCGTGCAACACATCCTGATATGCAGCCCTCTTCGTCCATTGGCAACTGCTCCTTGGCTACCTGCTCCACAACCAAATCAGCCCATGCGTGCACGTTTCATTGCCTTGGATGCCAGTTTGAGCTTTCCGGCTAGATGTCAGTCCACCTCCAACGGAGCGGGACACCATCTTGGCAGAGACGATCTGCTTTGATGACTCGAAGGGTCTGCATAGTGGTCTCGGGTCAGAAGTTCCAATTGGGGTTGCATCTGCTCCAACGGACCTAGGCTGCTCCATGTCTCTGTTACCATCATTGGAAAGCGGGACGTATTCCGATGTTGAGCGGGTGGCTTGGTGTGGGCTTGACGGCTGACTGCATATTCGATCCGATCAGGTTCCGTGGTTTTGGGCCCTACGATCCATCTCTTCTCGAGCTCATGTCGGCATCGGCATCGGCAACCTTACTGTAGCTCTGTGCTGGCAGATGATGAAATCGTGGCCTGCGTCGGGAGTCTTTCAACCCGTAATTTTTGCGGTGCGATCTTCCCAGGTCTCCGTTTTCTTTAGCCTACCTTCCATGTCGCGTTACTTTGGCATTGTGTGTAACGAGGCATCTGTATTCCATCTCCGCTGTCCACAGAATGTTGGCGTCTAGCCTAACGCAACGGTCTATCGGAAGCAGTGGTCTTCCACTTGACACGGGCCGTCATCTCTGGAACCGACGAGTCCGGCGAAGATCTCAAGCAACATGTTGCACAGGTGGAAAATTATTGACTCGCGAATTACGTCAAGTTTCGCAAGCTCGCTGACTTCATCTGGTCATGTCTGCATCACTGTCTCAACAGCATATGCGGCGGAGCCCGAGATGTTTGACCGCGACATCCAAGTGTCTTTCCCCACCAGTCCGCTCAGCGCCGGCCTCGCATATCTTACGTGGTATCAACTCGACGAACAAATGCCAGGCCATGCGCCGTCTGCATCAAAGTCATCAGGCCATGTTGGCATCATTCTGTCAACACTCGCCACAGAGAGAGCATGCGCGCGTGAAGGAAGTGGTCGTACTCTGTCACTCCGATATCGTTAGTGACCCGTGGTTCTTACGCCTGAGGGAAAAATCTAGATGTTCTCATGGTGAGTATGTAGGATCGACTGAGTTGGTGAAATGTTCTTTCTACGTGCCACAGGATACGGCGTGTGGGATTGCACAGGTCATTTATCCTGCATATACCATGGATATCAAATCTCTCATTATATTCCGGCGACGTCACCGAGGGTGATATCACCAAAACCATATGACGCCGTTTCTAAAACTCCAGGTTCACTGCCTCGTAAAGCACCTGGTCGCTGCCAACTCACTCCAGAAGTACAGGGCTTTAACTTCGTACAGCATTCGACAGCAATGCAAAATCAAGAGAAAATATGATCTAGTAGAAGTGAGTTGCTCCACGCCGTCAGAGCTCAATAAGTGGTGCATCGATCGAGTCGTCCCGAGACTTAGTTATATTTGATTTGAGCAGCCGTTGGGTTGCCGCTGCCTACAGAAGCTTATCCCGAACTCAGACAGCAGGCCAAATGCGGCCAGACCGGCGAAAGAGGTATATCGATAATTCAGGGTGCATATAGCAGTACGCTATGGTCTTATTTCGACCGGTTTTTCGGAACCCGGCCACCATCATTCGTTCACAGCCTGCATACCACATCGTCATGTCTCATGTTACACCGCAGGCACCGCCATGGCCTTGAGATGAAGCTACGCAGGCCAACAGGGGGGGCAGTCCGCCTGCTTAACCTTGGCCCGACATCTATAAGCGGCGGGAGCGCAATATCAGGATGTCACATTTGTAAAAGAGGTATAGCATGGACATGGCATGATCGGTAAGATCGCCGAGTGCACCATTGCGTAAGTGCAATTGTAGGTAGGTATGGTTCCTATCCGAGGCTCCGCGCTCAACGCCTTCCCTATCCGTCTCTGTGCACCGACTGCATTGCAGCCTTGCAAGGATCAAGGTTCCAAAAGGACTCGGCTTATTGCCACCCACGAGTTAGGTCTCGCCCGGCCAGACGAGTCTCGTGTTTGTGCGCCCGTTGTTGCGAGTGATTTGGCAAATCTAGTCTTTATCCGATGGGAGGCCTTTAGCCGCCGTCCGCTTATAGAGCAAGAAGTGGCCAAGCTGAGTGTCGATGGAGGGACGGGCGGTGATGTGAGCCCGTGATAGATGCTCCGAGGGAGCGGTTGTGTGTGGGCCCCGTCTTCCGACGACCTTCTTCCATGCGAGCAGGGCAACTCCATGGCGTACGCAGGAGTCATCGTTCTAGATCCGAGAGGCGATGCGAGGCGGGTGTGTGGCCTGGCCATACACCAGAGCTCTTGGTACTTTTGTCTGTCCAGGGTCATTCGTCCTACAGACGACTCTTCTGGCTGGGTCTCCATTTCGCATAGGGGTGCTCTTCCTTTCCAGGAATAAGGTGATCAACGGCCGCGGTGTTGAGGAAACCGGGATGGACCTGGTCCAAGCCGGTCACCCCACACATCTTCATCGTCGTCTCGAGCTCATCGCGCAGGACTATTCAATGTCAGAGACTGTTCTCGCCACCCTAAACGAAGAAGCAAAGGGGGGACGGTAAGGCAACAAGGAAGGTTTGAACTCACTGTCGATATACCGCTCGACGCCCTGGGTGCCATAGTTGAGGGCGTAGAGCAGTCCCCTGCCGACGCCGACGGCCCTGGCGCCCAGGCAGAGAGCCTTGAAAATGTCGGTGCCGCGCGTGACGCCGCCGTCGACGTAGACCTCCATCTTGTCAAAGACGTCAGGGCAGTTCTTCTGCAGCTCGAGCAGGACCAGGATGGTGGCGGGGCTCGTGTCGAGGCTGCGGCCGCCGTGGTTGGAGACAAAGATGGCCTCGACGCCGTGCTCGGCGGCGCGCACGGCGTCCATCCAGGTCTGGATGCCCTTGAGCACAATGGGCAGCCCCGGCACGGTGCGGCGCAGCCAGGCAATGTCGTCCCAGCAGACATTGGCGTCAATGTAGCTGCCCATGATGCGGCCGAGGGCGCCGCCACGGGCGTCGTTCTTGGCGGCGGCACCCGAGATGGGCGGGGCCAGCGACTCGACGGAGCGGTCGCGCTCGACTGCCTCGTGCTTGACGGGCAGGGGCACGGCGACGGTGAAGACGAGGGCCTTGACGCCGCGGGTCTGGACGTTGCGTAGGAGTCGCTCCGCGGTGGCGCGGTTCTTGTCGACGTAGAGCTGGAAGAAGACGGGCACGTCGTAGGGCGTGGCGGCGTCGTGGGTGGCGTGGGCGGCGAGTATGTCGGCGAGGGAGAAGCTGGCGCTGACGGAAACGGTCTGGGGCATGCCCGAGGCCTTGAGGGCGCGGCCGAGGGCCTTCTCCCCTCGGGGTGGACGAGCTTGG
The DNA here is from genome assembly GCA_019188255.1 of Verticillium longisporum. Classification (NCBI taxonomy): domain Eukaryota; kingdom Fungi; phylum Ascomycota; class Sordariomycetes; order Glomerellales; family Plectosphaerellaceae; genus Verticillium; species Verticillium longisporum. The sequence goes on from JAETXT010000012.1 coordinate 2,290,905, forward strand.
CCATGGCCGTCGGCGGCGCGAAGAGGGGCAGACGGGTGGCGTGCGAGAGCATGGTCGTGCTCGTGTCGACCGTGGCGACCTGGCGAAGGACGCGGGGGCGCAGAGTGATGGAGGCGTAGGCCTCGGCGTTGCGACGCTTGGTGTGAAGGTCGGTGGCGGCAGACGAGACGAAGGCCCAGGCTTGGGGGAGAAGGTGGTTGATGCCACGGCCTCGAAGTCATGTGCGCTGATGAGGGTATCCAGGGGTGGTTTGGTCTGAGAGGTGGCCGGCGCGGGGAATGCCGTTCCGGCTGTTGTCGGGGCTTCGGGGCTCGGCCGGGACTCGGTTGAGCCGGAGGGTGATGATGCTGGTGACATTGCGAGGCGAGGATGATAGCTATGATGAGATTAGGTGCCGTGAGCGATGACGAGAGTCTGAGCGGGTTCAGATCAGTTGGGCCGTGTAGAGAGCAGACGTGAGCATGCCAGGTACTCAATGTTCAGGAGAAGAAATTAGTGATAGTCCATTGATGAGAAGACGTCTACAACGTTCAACACAAGAGGCGACCTCGGGTGGATGCTCGCACGATCGGAGGGGAATCAACGTGGAGGAGGCGATCCGGGGGCGGTGGATTCGGTGGGGGAAGAGCGGCCAAACGGCAGCGCTCGGTGAAGCTCATGCCGAGTGGCGCAGTTGCTGCTTTGCTGCATGTGGCTAGTGTGGAGTGCAGATTGCCACAAGAAGCCTCCCTGGGTACCTTCGGTAGTTAGGTTCTCTGAACGATGTATGTGAATCCCCCATCATCGGGCGACACGGCAACTGACATTTTTGGGGTTCATTGATGCCGTGTATTTTTTTTTTGAATTTCATTCTGGGTGGGAATCCCGGCCGTGCCGCTCACTCAGCCAAGGCCTTGGTGATCAAGGCCGTAGCCCTCTCGCTGAGGTCCATCTTCAACGCCAGCGCCCGGCCTGGCTCGCTCATCTTGGTCCACGTCTTCTGCAGGATGCCGATAATCTTGGGCTCGTCAATCTCCTCCTTGCTCTCAAAGCCGTCGAACTGGTCGTCGAGGAACACGAGACAGGCCACGTCCTCGAGCACCTGCGTCTCCTCGTCCGCCGCGAGGTTCTCCTTCCTGATGAGCGCCGCAACCCGCGCCACGTCGGTCGGCGGCACGTCCGTCTCGGCCGTCAGCAGCGCGGCCACCTGCGCCGCCGCCTGCGACTTGAGCTTGGCCCGCCACGTGAGGTAGCCCGGCCGCGTCATCGGGGACGCCGACCGCGGGATCTCCCCGCGCCGAAAGTGCTGCGCGCGGCACGCCAGCTGCAGCGCCGGGCCGGCCTCGGGCTGCCGCGCCGCGAGCCACCGCGTCATCTTGCGCGCGTAGTGCAGTTCGTAGGGGATCGGCGGCGTCGTCTCCGAGGCTTTGGGGTCGCGGGCGTGGGCTTCGTCGATGAGGTCGAGGCCCTTTTGGTGGGCCGCGGGGAGGGGAGGGAGTGTCGCCATTCTTGCTGGTCTCTCTCTCTTTGGCTTTTGCGTGTCTCTGCCGTCTGTCTAGCTTGCTGAGCTTTGGCGCCGAGGATAACAGACAGGTAACCTGGTGAGTGGTCTGAAGGTATCCAAGATAGGGCAAGATGGGGTGGTATCGCTGAACTGAACAGAGGGAGATAAAAGACATGGCGTGCCGTGAGGTCAAGTTGTGGATGAGTCAGCAGATCTAGAGGGCGGGCGATTGGCTCGAGGACGACGACGACCCCCTTTCACTTCCCTTCACAGCAATGCATCACTTGGGAAGCTTCAGCATTGCGGGGAGAGTTTGTAAGCCTCTCGGCGTTGATGCGGTTCCGATTTTGAGGTTTCATCGGGGCATATAAAGTGAGGCTAGTGTAGCCGGATCATACGTGCAGTTGAGCGCTACCCAAATGTCGCTACAAGGTAGCACAGGAACGCCGGCAAACACTCCACGGGCTGACGTGACACTAGGCGTGACATGGTCCACGGTGTATCTATTCCTGGTTGTCTGGTGCATCCATCTGGAGGGTGTCATCATGAGCTGGGGTAGCAGAGTTTGCTGTTGGACACAAGGAATATCCAGCCATGGAGCACAGTCGTGCTGTAGACGACCTGGAATAACACCAACGGCAAGAGCTCAACCATGGCAAGTGGACATCAAAACAAGCTTCAAGATCTTTTTACCATTCAAGCTATTGTAGGCAGGGACCTGCTGACCATCCAATACCGGCCGGCAGCCCCTCGACAGTGAAGTCGCCGCACACCAAAGGGGCAACCACATTGTCGACATCGTACACATTCGTACGCCACCTTAGCGACCTGAAGATCGCTTCCCCCGCGCAAGGTTCTCCAAGAGCGAGTGTTTTTTTTTGGTGGTTTTCTGCCCATGGTAATCGAACCGATCTTTCGACTTCACAACCCTTGACCCACCTTACAGCACACCAGCTGGCCTCGATCTCAGACATTCAGAATGGGCAGAACCAAAGGCAGAAAGGACGCAAGCAAAGTCTCTGAGCAGGTTCCGTCAGATGAAGAAGTTCGCATCTCAGCAGCAAACCTCCTCCTCGGTCTGGACCCCTTCGTCCTGAAACACAAACACAAGAACAAGCCCACGAAGACCCCGGTTCAGGACGACGACGAGTCAACGTCGGGAACCACGCCAACAGCAGACCTCAGCACCGAAAGCTCTGGAGATTCTTCCACCGAAGAGGCATCGAGTGATGGTCAGTCGAGTCCCTCGAAGGAGAGCAGGGACGCCGAGACGCCCGCTGAAGTCCAATCGGTCGAGGCCGACGACTCGTCCAGTGTCCCTGAGACCAGCGACGCAGAGTCCAGCGCTGGTGAGGCTGCTCAGGCTATCATGGACGAAAAGAGCGAGAAGAGCGTGAGTTTCGCGGAGGACAAAAGTCAGACAGATGAGTCGACTCAGACGTCCTCCAACGACGCCATGACGACCGCTTCCGAGAACGATCTCGCCAAGCCAATGCCGTCAACCGCTCTGATCGACAAGTGGACTGCGTCGGACGATGCCATGATCATAGGGATGAAGGAGGACAGTGCTGCCTGGGCCGTCATTGGCAACGCCATCGGCCGGGGAAAGAACGAAGTGAAGAAGCGATATCATGAGATAAAGGTCGTCACGGCGAACGCAGCATCAGTGCCAACTAGTAAGCAGGCGAGTGTGGACACCGCCGAGCCAGAGAAGCCACAGAAAGCGAAACCATCCGAAGACACCGAGCGCGATGCGTCCAAAGACAACGCTGAGAAAACATGTGACGAGAAAAAATCCAACACCAAAGTCGACACCAAGAGAAGGATCCAGTCCCCGTCCAAAAGCCCCCCCTCGACAACCTCCACGTCCCTCTCTGCCATGGAAGCCGCGCTCCTCGCTTCCCCGGCCTCATCAAACACCTCTTCCTCCTCCGACGGTGATGAAGCCGGCTACGACGCTGATGGCTTCGACCCCTACTCCCCTGACCCGCGCCCCGACCCCTTCGCCCACGAGCGCGAGCGCCGCCGTCAGGACCGCTTCATGCAGCGCCATCTCTGGGCAGCCCTCTACCCGCGCCATCGCACCACCCAAGACCACGAAGACAAATATACTGGCGCCACCGGCTTCGCGGACCGAGGCTTCTCGCGCCGCGACCGCCGCCTGCTCGCCTCGCTCGGGGACCGCCGCCTCGGCAACCGCTGGCTCGAGATGCAGGCCAACTTCTTCAACGCCACGGGACGCATGCTGCCGCTGCACCTCATCAAGGCCAAGCTCGAAGGGCAGGGTACGACTGACGAGGAGCAGATGCTGCCGCGCGTCGCGAGGTTCGAGCAGATGGTCGCCAGCTGGAACAGTAGCGTCGCCGATAGCGAGGAGCTGCTTGACCCGGCTTTGGCTGGGGAGGTGCCGAGTGATGCGATGACGTGAAAATACACACGAGGAGGATCTGGAGTTTGCCGGCTTGTGGGGGTTTCCTGGAGATTTCATTCTTGCCCTGTTGGGTTTTCACGGATCCGGAGGTGTTTTTGCCCATGGCCATTGGAATACTATTCCCGTCACTAATAGACATGAGCTGGTGACCTGGAGAGAGACACATGCCAAGACGAACAATAATTTCCAGACGCAGCGAAGTGGCCGCGAAAGAAATGATGTCTATTTCCCGTGCTGTTCTTCATGCACACTATGCCCTCCCCCTCTATTTGTAGCTCTTTGACCTGCTGCCGCCATGCTCTACCAGAGAATCCTGATTCATCGACATCTTGATCTCTTCGATGGATACTTGTCGGGGAACCAGGTATGACATTCGTCGCAAGGCTCGTCGAGTCGGATCGTCTGCCATATCTGACGGTGCCCGCATGGCTTTTGGATCAGGCTAGCTGGGTGACAGAAGCGGGCGAATGTAAAGGTAAGGTGCTTGCAGACGAATGCATGAGCGTAGTACTGGCACATGATATCTCTTCCCCTTGCTGCTCGGCGGATAGAATGGGTTGTGATGTTGCTGTTGACGGTCAGAGTGATGACTACAATATGCTCGTTTGTTCTTTTTATAGAATGGAAGCTGACCAGATTGCGCGGCTGTCCTGCTTGCACGTGGGTTGAATTCTGAGCATAGAGTGACCTGGCTTTCTTAGAGGCCGAGTTCCAGCCTTGGTAAAAACGACGTGGCCGATATTGGTGTTGAATTCGAGGCCTCAGTCTGTGTCGAGACGGAGCAAGTGCTCAGGGCAAAAATAGCGGAAATAAAAGAGCAACGTCAACAATGGTTCTAATATTCACAAGATGACGCTGACAGCGTGGAATTTATTTTGAACATAGTTACACAAGCGTCTTGAAACGAGAATGGCCATTTTGACTAGAATGTTGACCAAGCTGCTGCCTCCCCTTGAACAGTCGATAAAGGTTGGCAAACAGCGACGACGTGTAGCGAATCGACTGAACGAAAGCTTCGGGCGCCGAAATGTGACCACATGACAAAAGGGAAGGTGAGTTGTTTGGGAAGCTGTAGGCAGCCTCGTCTTCAAGTGTCAAGCCGACTTGCCTGAAGTATCTCGAGTCCAATAGAAAACAAAATCCCACCTAAAGGTGGCCGTCAGGACCCCTGTTGCCGTTTGAGCCCATGTTTGCTCTCGCCTTGCGGCAGCAAACAGTCTCGCAAAGCAGGGCTGCGATCGACGGTTCAGAGATGCTTCGCTCCAGCACATCTGTCAACTGGAAACAAAACCCAAGACATCTGGAAGAGACAAGTCAGCTGACAGCCTCTCGCCTTGTGAGCCTAAGAGGGTGGCTCCAAGTTGGCATCCGTCCGTTGCACTGGCTGCAGACAAATGCTGGCTCTGCTGGGGAACAAGAGAGGTCTGTTAATAGTCCCATCACGTCAGGTGACTGCCTTTGTCGGATCATCAGGGTGACATTATCGAGGTATCGGAAGATGTTGTGTCAGGCGTCAGACTCGGATCGAGGTTCATGATGTTGGCAATTGACGGCAGCTGTGTGCTGCCGCAACAGATAGATGGCTAGATCGGTTATGTGTCGGGCAACCCATGCCATCGGCAAGAAAGTGACGGGGCGGCCGCGTCTGAGACAACAAGCAGCACTGGGGTGGGCGTGGCGACCCGAGACCTGCGTCCCAGTAGGCTCCTGAGGTTATGCCTGACCCCGTGGTTGAAGGCACTTCCAAGCGACGCTGTAGCTGGCGTCTGGAATGGTATGGCCTGGCGTGGTCTCGCAGACGCGTGGGAGAGGGGCACGGTGCATGACGCATGGCGCATGGCTGTCGTGCGCTCTGCCTTGCATGCTGGGGCTCAGGGACTCCGAACAAGTGAGATCAGGTAGTTTCGTCCCATCATTTGGGACGGGCAGAGGTCATCCCTCACCGCCTGTTGGCTTCGACTTAGCCCAATGTTCCCACTTTACACACGCTGCTATGTCAGGAGTGGTAAGCAGAGGCAACAGAGTCGGAGGAGCGACCACGGGGTGGCCGCATATGTGGCGGCCAAGTGCCGGACTGTTGTCAGGCCAAGTCAAGGCATAGATGTAGAGCGAATTGGGCCGTGGTCATGATGGTCCTTGGGCAACATCAGTTGATCGGGCAGCATGGCTGGAAAGCGCAAGATACGAAGTAGACCCAAGACTGTTGGTTGACCGAAGCCTATGAGGCCAATTTTCCAGCTGAAGCTGGAGACGAGGCGGTCCTTCGTCCTGCGCTGGCTTGGATGCGCTGGCAGGTTTGGCAAAGGCCAATTTGGGTGTAGGTGATGTCGAAGTGAGGTGAAGCTGGTGGTTGTCATGACCATGTTGATTTCAAGTGGAGTAAAGTACCTAGGTAGGTACATGCTTAGGTACCTTGCTTGACCTGGTAGACCGTGGTACCCACCTTGGCAGAGGAAGGGTCCTTCTTGCCCGTGTCTTGGGAAAAGAGGTGGCTGGGGAAGTCGATGCTGGTGGGAGTGGGGCCGGCCAGGTCGGTCCTTCCTTCCCCTGCCCATCGAAACCTGTAGCGCGTCACTTTCGTGTGGTCAGGCGCGTCGAGTCAAGCGACGAGAAGGGCAAGGAGCACCAGTACCGACTGACATTGCACTGTCTCTGGTCATAAACTCGTGTTTCCAGAGGTCCAGTACACCATCGATACCTAGGGTAGGTAAACAGGTAGGCCGCCTGGCGTGTGTCCATTCGGTACCTACCTACCTACCTACTCAGGTACCTGCCCCGTTGAAGAGTGGCATACCGAGCCGAGTTTCTCGAGCACACAACCTTCTCAACAAGGCATCCTCCGGCGACCATACCATGACATGTTGAGGCCCTTGTCCTGGGTCTTCCTACGATCCATCTGGGTTTCAAGACACAAGACCAAGACGCACACAAATCCACAGAGGCTGCAGGCCATGAGCTGGAGGTCGCACGGGTTTTGCCGTTGAACGACGCCGGTCGAGAACCAGGGCAAGCCCAGTGTCACCTTGTGCTGCAGTCCGAGGCACCTCATTCATAACCAAACGTCCGTTTGCCCATCATTCCTCATCGATCCTTGCCCATGGCACTTTGCTCGAGGAGTCTCGCGAACCAAGACCACTGTATGTCACCAGCTTCGCCCTAGCAGAAGCAACGGCAAGACTTCGCCGGCCAAAACCGGTCTGGCTCGATTGGGCGCTGGAGCTGGAACACGGCGCAGGTACCAAACAACCACCACACTCACTGCCAGGCGAGACCAGTGCGCAACCAGTCCATCCATGGCGGCGGCAGCATCGTCTCATTCATCGACGTTGCTTGTTAGCATTTCAAGACACAGTGATGTATAGCTGTGGCTATCACGGCTATAATGGTTGACCTACAACAGGATGTCCCGCCTCGGTACACCTCTTGTCAGCCGGCCGTCTCCTTCAATCTCCTTTCACGGGACGACATGATACCCACAAAGCTAAACCCAGGCCAGCGTCAGAATGCACCCTTGACCTTGGATGGTTCGGTCCTCCAGCAGCAGTTCGGCACGGGTCAAACGACCACAGGCCAGAGCCACCCCTGAACCCCCAATGGACCTGGACCCGGACCAGGTTCAGACCCCGGCCGATGCTTCAATTTAGCGCGTCGTTTCGTTCGGCCGGCCATTCAGCCTGCTGATTGCCGGCCATATTCTTGTGCTGCTCACCCTCGTCCTGGAGCTCGAGCTGGTTCCCGTCCTCAGAACTCTCTCACGAACGAAACAGGACCCTCAACTCTTCTTGGAGAAAGCAACCGTCCATCCCCAGCCACCCCATACTCGTTGACCCGCTGGCGCATCTTAGCGCCAGTAGCTTCTCATCCTGAACCTCCCCTCGGTTCACCGAAGACGTCGCTGACGCCGCGGCCGGCGTCGACGCCAACGCTCATTCGACGCGCGCGGGTGCGAGCTTGTTGATTTGCGGACGCACCTGGACGTGGAACCCAACGGCCAGCTCATCGTGCAGCAAGCTCCGCATCGCCAGCCCATCATCGCTCTCGACCTTTTCTCTCGCGCTGGCTTGCACGCCTGGGCTTTACTCTGCCTCTCTGGTGGTTCCTTCGTGGTACCACAGCACAGCGCCCACTTCCTTCTCTGCCGTCATCGCTAGGAGAAAGCAGTAGACGGCGCAAACCCAGCTTTTGTTGACCAGCATGGCGATGCGTCTCTGACCACTACGCCAAGACCCACACTCGTTCATGCACAGTATTGCTACGCCCGGTGCTGCTGCTACTGCTGATACGTCCCCTGCGTTCGTCTCTGCATAGACCTGCACGTCTCCTTTAGCATACATATACCTACAGGCTACGGCTACTTTAATCTTCCAGGCTTTTGCACTCGCTCTGCTGCTGGTGGTTCCGCCACGCCTGCTCTGAATTGCTTTCTTCCCTTTTATTTATTTTCCCAGTCAGCCCTGCCCTGTCCAATCTCGCATGGACATGGCCTGTAGGTAGCCAAAGAACTTCAGCACCACAATATTTCGGAGCACACCAGTCTTTGCCTCGACCCTTTTCCCCAGGCCTAGCATCGGTCAGATATCGGTCTCCACTGCTATCGTCTGGCGACAATCAACTACCAGCCTCCGAGCCACGACCTCATTCTGGACCGGGCTTCCCAGCGAAATTCGCCCCTCACCGCCTCAACCTTGCTCCGGTTGCCTCTGCCCACACTCGTTTTGGCCCTCCTTAGGGATTGCCCCCGTAATCAGCCAATCTTTCCACCATCCAAGCTGCGGATCTCCCGTTTATAAGGGCGACTTTGGTAACGGTTCCCTGGCCAAGCGACACGTCGTCGTGCCCTCTACGAACGGACGTCTATCAGTCGTATTCGCCTTGCAGTCGAAAGCTTTGAGTCTACAGCATCGGAGACTCACTTGATTGCTGCGACGAAGACTGACACAGAGCCTTACTCCTTCTCTTGTCGCTGCATCCTCCGGCGTTGAGACGGACTCACGGCACTGGCCGGTCTGCCCAATTGATCTTGCCCTACTTTGGCAGTCAGTTTGATGCACATTGGTCCGTCCTCCTCCAATAACCAACCACCAACCTCTTCTGTCTCAAACCACCACCGACCACTCAGACAACAGATGCACCTGTAGTGTACTGTTTTGACATCTGGAACATCGGGAAGTTTTTGTCTCAACTTAAGCAAGACCCTTAGCGAAAGCACAGTGACAGCCTTGGCGATTTATCTCACCTCACCACTCACGCCTGTTCTCATGCATCCCGTCTGCCACGAACGACCTCATTCTCATCTCACGCCCCTCTTCTCATCATTCTCTTTGGCACGTTTGCCCTGGGACCACTCGTTACACCCAAGCAACACAGCTGCCAGAAAAGCCTCAAGCCACGGGGTTCATACTTTTCGACAATTAGAGCAAACCGCCAATAGCAGAACAGTCCCGGGGAATCAATTCGGAAACCCTTTGTATTCGCCCTGACATCACCTGACATATCCACTCGCCCAACTGCCAAGTGGATAGTGTCAAGCATCGAGTTTCTGGGAACTGTTGTGATCAGTCTGCACCGCCGCCTTGATGGCGTCGTCGCTCGTGGATCAGAAGTTCCTCGGCCGTCTGGCCAGGACGGTCGAAGCAGACAATCCCTTGCTGTCATCCATGCTGCTCAAACTCCTCGGATTGTCCCTCAGCCTCGCAGAACAGTTGGTTACCGCCAAGAAACAGCGCCGCCCAGATCCTGCCAGGAGCCCGAAGTCTTTGGAGCTCATTCTTCATATCATATGGCTTTCACGAGAGGGCCTGGTCATGCTTCAGCAGTATGTCATACCCATGGTGGGGAATCATACCGAGTTGAAGGTGCTCGCATACAAACTCCAAGCATCTTTCTATTACATCTTTGTGTTGTTCCACAATAACCCTCCGGTTTCGACGATCGGCATTTCGACACCTGACCCGGCGACCAGCGCAGTACTGCCAGGAACGACACCACCCAGATCCGATAAGGGCAAGGGACTCGCCATGGATGGTGACTGGAACACCTCGCAAAACTCCATACAACCCACACATCCTCTTGAAGGAGGGCCAGTCCATCCTCCGCCAGGCTTCGCCCCTCAACACAATGTTGCCGATCTTCCCGCTCGATTTTTGAAGGAGCCCAAAAACTTTCTTCCCGAGGCCCATCAGTACTTTCAACAAGCGACCGGTCTGGCAGTCACGTATCTTTGGGGTTCAGAGTCATTACGCCTGACCGCCATGACAGAATAGGCTGCATTCCTATGGGACTGCTTGCACGATGGCGAAGGTAGCCGCAAAGTCGCCAAGGACGCTATAGCCGAGGTGTATGAAGCCTCAGAAGGCATGGACGACGACATGTTCACGGACGCTTGCGAACTCGTCACCGTTCTTGGGAGGATGATGAAGCGAGGATTAGGCACAAACAACATGGGTTCCACCAACACCTTGAGAAGTCAGCGCGATACCGCCAGCCCAGCCCAGCCGTTGTATGCGCAGACTCCTGCAGCTGTGCCGCCCCTAGGGATGGAGAACCCCATCTGAGCACACAATACAAATGGAAGGATAAGCTCGCGAAGCGTTGGCTCCTCCATTGATGATGGTCTACCACTGTCCGGGTCAGAAGAAGAACATCACCAAACAAGCTCCCCAGCGCTTGTCGCACACCGCGACATATCTTGACCGTACATCACTAAATCCAGTACATACATACCAACTTTAATACCAACACCACCCGGACTCAGCAACAGGGGCTTGGTCCTCGGCATCACAGGGCGCACAGGGTTCATTGACTTAGCTGCATAGCGAGCCGCGCTTGTATTTGGTTGAATGGGTTTCTGTAACTATATGTATATTGAACATATCTAAGCTGTCAAAGCTATCTTCGTCTCCTTTCTTGCTCAACTCTGCTTGCCAATCGTGCGATGTGTCCCGCTTCTTGCGTATCAGGTGCCGGCTTTATTATTTTTCGTAGAGCGTAGTCACCGCATGGGCGCTATTTCTCAACCCCTTTCCCGGCCCAAACGCGCTGCGATGTTATCTGGATGGGTTTTATCATGAGCATACGGATGTTGCTGGCTTGGCTGGTGTTCTGCCCACACATTTCCTCAGTTGTTCTACTGCGAGGTCTTTCAATCTCATGTTTTATTTTATGGTAAGCCTTTGACGGATGTGGAACGAACCAAACCAACCTAGTTGAGCGGTTCGTCCCCCTCCCCCTCTCAGAAGTCACGTAACCAGCGAGGCAAGCCACTTTTAGACGAGTAGCGACAAATGACGCCAGAGCTTGGTAGCTTGACGATGGAGCGTAATGCCCGCTACACTCACTAGACGACGGACGAACCTGCAATGAGTGATCTCACCGTCTGCTGGCGGCTCCCCGCGATGGCGTGAATGCCTGAGGGATGCAGTCTGTTTGTTCTTGGTTGGCTACCGACTTGGTCGCATGAGGGTTCTAGGGGGAAGAGGGTTGGCTTTCGTCAAGAGGTAAGCTATCATTGGCTGTGTCTGGTCGGGTCAAACGGTCTTTTCTACAGCCAACAGTGTTAAGAACAAGTCGCTCTTCGAGGCCAATAGCAGCCAGGACAGAGCACATCAAGCGCAAAGGCGCTCGACAACAATAACGCAGCAAAGAAGTGCAGCTTGTGTGACCGGCGGGGCGGCACCCACAGAGATCACGCGAGAAGAAAGGTGTATGGAAATCAACATTGAAGTAAAATTCATTTGGTATCTTATGAGTAAAATCCTTCCAACGCCTCCCCCCCAAAGCCGACGACCCGTTTACCACAGGTCTGTGGTGTAGGCATGTAATTGTCAATGGTATAATATATAAACGCAACGCCGCTCCTTCCGTACCCCAGGTCCAGATCGTCAACTCACGACATGTATGTTGTCGCCGAAAATGTCATTTGTGCGCCCACCGACAGGCTGCTGATCACTGGCTCTTGTCCCACACGTTGGCCCTGGCCCTAAAAGTCCCCGGCCCCGGCTTGCGTCGCCGACTGCCGATGTTCAGCAGTTCCTGGCCCTTGGCAGCAAAGTGGCCATCCTCAAAGTGTTCGTGCCCGACAGTGACGAGCTTGAGAATGGTCCCGAAGCCGACGACAACAGAGGCCGTGCCGACCTTGGCCATCGGTCCCAGCTCCGAGATCATGAGACAGCCGCCCATCTCGTCGTCAGAGTGCAATGGCATCGTCTCGTAAACGTCGTGCCGGCCCGAGTGTGAAGCGACCCAGATTTCCCACTTGTCCAGCTTCAAGCCGGGCCTGTCGTCTTGTCGGAAGCTGTAGATACGCCGGCGCAGGCCCTGGGTCGTGGGCGACGAGTCAGGACTGTACCGGGCGGGAAGGGGTTGATCACGGCGTACGCCGACGATGAAGCCGCCTGACAGAGCCTCCCACGTACCCGGGTTGTTAATACGCCTCTGTGACATCATCGTATCGGGCCACTTGCAACAGCTTCGACTCGCCGGGGCACTTGAGTCGCGGAAGCAAATGGTATCGCCGTCTTCCTTGGGTAAATAGGTCTGGATGACGCAATCACCGGTATTGTTATCGTTGTACGCAAGGCCGAACGAGATGAGCCCGACAGATCCGCATTGTGGTTTCCTTCGAGCTGAGTGGAAAGCTCGTAGCGTCTGGGGTTGGATAGGATCTGTCTCGAATACGTGCAGAAGCCGATACGCCTTGCCGTCGACTAGGTCAACCGAGTGCTGTCGCGCCACGAGGAAACAGTCCAGACCTGGAAGTGGTACGACCTGAGAAGCATCTCGGTCCTCGAGCGAGTGCATGTCGAGGCTCACGGAAGTCCAACCTTGGTCTTGTTGGTTGGCCACATGTATGCAGCCTTTTTTAGATGCAGTCAAAACAGAAAGAGGAGAGCCGCGATCAGACATGGCTTTTCAGAGTTAGTAAATGTTATGCTGAATCAAGTAACACCAAGACTTACATGATTGGGTGAGAGGCTTGACGGAGACCAAGGGGCTCCTACAGATAGCGAACTCATTCATCGTTCCAGTTGGGGGTGCAAGCTCCATCATGGTGCCGTTGCGGCGAACCACGAATAAGGAGGGTAAAAAATTTGTTGTGGCGGGGCCGAAAAAGAAGGCTTGGAGTTTGTGGCCTTGAAGATCGACGGGAAGCGAAGGGCCCCATCTCTTCTCTGTCAGATGCCAGAGGTGAGCTTTAGAAGGCGACAAAAGGGCCAACCAGCAACAATCATCATTGATAGCCATGGCCGAGACCGGGAAGAGGCGATCTGGGGGCTCGGAAACTTCGCCCAATGCATACTGTCCCTGTCCAGCCCGAACATCCCAAACGCGGATCGAGCGGTCAAGCCCGACGGACACAATATGGCCGTCGACTGAAGCAGCCATCAGGACAACATCGAGGGTATGCCCCTTTGACAGGGATGTAACCGACGTGAGCGGCTCATTGTCGAAGTCATGTCCCGACTTAAACTCTGCATCCTCTTTCCACAAAAGATAGCTCATAAACAAGCGGACGGCTGCGAGGATGAGTATGACAGTCACCACGAAGCGAACGAGGTGATGATCAATGAAGTCGTACAATGCCGGCAGCAAAGGTCGCTCAGGAAGTCGAGGTGTTCGGTCGGCACCTTTCAGTACAAAAACGAGCGGGTCATACACCTGGGCGATATAGCTGTGCGCCCATGGTTTGATGACGCTGATGACCTCCCGAGCGGTTTCGTGATCTTGAAGACGAAGCCAGGAGGTTGGACTTCTGGCTTGATGTATATCCACCAACAAGGACTCTTTCTGTTGAGTCAAGCTCGACTTGGTGTCTGACAGGCGGAACAGGCCACCAAGCACGCGGAGGATTGTCTGGTTCTCGAAGAAATGCCACTGGGCAGCCAGAACGAAGCCGACCATGATAATGGTGCCGGCAATGCGTGTAGACATGGCAATTTTCCCCTGCAGCAGTGCGTCGGTCCAGCTAGCACGTGCAGCAGACTCGCTCGGGCGTCGAGTGACCCTGGATGATGCTTTGTCTAGCGCCTCGCTGAGCTCTGTACGCCTTACATCTACACCAAGGACCGACAGGAAGAATGTTGACAGGTAGAAGAAGTCAAAGACGATGGCAACGGCGGCGAAAGTGCAAAAGGCAGAAACACCCGGCGAAACAACCTTGGAGAGCGCCCACAGAATCAGCACATTTTGCAGAGAGCTCGCGAGGGCGATGGGAGCCGTGTCGCCAAAGGCGTGTCCGATGCGACTGCTAGTGCTGTGTTCTGAGGGTGTTGCAATGACGGCATTGATGAGTCTGAAGATATTTTCAAGACTCATTGACAGCACAACAACAGGATAGGCGGCCTGCGGGATTCTGGACAGGTCAATCTTGAAGACGGCGCAGACGGTGAAGCTCGACAAGATGGACAGCATGATCTGCGTCATGACGGTCACAATCAGACCAGTCTTTGACTTGACGGCCCTCAGCTTGGACATGCTCACGAAGAAATAGAGCATTGACAAGCCATAGGTCAAGGCCAGGACGTTGGTGTCATGGAGGGACATGGGCTGAAACTGAAACTCGTAGAGCAGATTCGGCAAGCAGCTGCCGTGGCCGGGGTAGGATGTCCACTTGTCTGCCATCTCGGTCGCCAAACGAGCGGCTTTGCGTTCCCACCGGCGACCAACGGGCGAATCGCGCAAGTGGATGAGGGTGATGACGAGTGCATCAGCGGCCAGCAACCTCCGGTCTTCGAAATGCTTGCCACTGAAAACGATGGAGTGCCGGAGAGTGGTGTTGACGGAGGTAGGCTGGCTCTTGCGCTCGTTGACGGTGGATATGATGTCCGCGTCTGAGCTGATGCGCTCAGGCGAGCCGTACCAGTACTGCAGGGGTGAGTGGAAGAACCAAGACTGGTTCGTCAATCCGTTGATGACATGGAAAGCGTCGCGGTCATTGGGCGTCATGTCGAGGCTATGATCTCGTACTTCGATGGCAGGTTGGCCGGGGCGGCGGGGATCGAAGTTCTCTGTCGGCCCCAAAAGTTCGTCCTGCAGTTGTAGGGCGCCTAGCAGGACTTCGCGGTCGAGGGCTTGCATGTAGCTTCCGTGGACCCAGACGGAGCGCATCACGACGTCGGGCTCGACGGCGGCTTTCTCGATGGGCTGGGCCAGCGTCCAGACATGGTGCGGGAGATTGGAAGCGCCATTTGTAAAATCGGTGGTATAGAGAAAAGGAAAGGGATATATCAGAACAGCGGCGACAGCGGTGGAGATGAGAAGTGTGGTGATGACGTGACGAGTCGCATAGGCGCCGTACCGCGCAAAGGCTCGGCGCAGAGGATGGGAAGGTGTGAGGACGGGAGCTTCGGTCGTTCTGGAGATTGCCACTGGGGTCAGCATACGCCCTCGATCGTGGAGAGGAGTAGAGCAGATGGGACGACATACCCTCGAAGGGGATAAAGGAGATACCAGATCATCTGCGGCGAGACTTGCGATGGCAAGCGAGCAGGTCCGTGGGTCAGTCGAGGGGTAGGCGTAGCCTTGTTATCATGTGTTGTCGTCCATGGGGTAGGACGTGAGGAGATGCGGTCTTCGGGTATGGGAGAAAGAGCTGTGAGGTCAATCGGAATTGGCTATTCAGGCGTGGACCGAATCAAGTCACGGGCGGATGACTCGAAAGACGGAGGCTTCCATGGGGGACGGTCTTGTTGGTTGTCTCTGGCCTGTGAACTCGTTGGAGTGGAGTCGAGATGGACGGGTTCGGCTCGGGGAAGGTGGCACTTGGTCGGCGGGCGGGAAGGTATTTCGTGGGCGGAGACCTGAGTAATGCAAAGACAGATAGCGTGGGCGTAGTCTGAGACAGAGAGGACGTGTGGTGTCGAATGAGGAAGTCGCTAGCAGAATGACGATGGTGTGGCGGCCAAATGCAGACGAATGTTGGCGACAGGATGGCGGCGTCAATCGACACGACACAAGACGTTGCGCGTTGCGTCCTGGGCTTGGATCCTGGACACAGACTCGACGAGAACTTTGGGGGTTAATGGAGGATGGTGGGCAATCGGCAGGTTCGTATCGTCCCAAAAAGGGAGGAGGCATCAAGATACCGAAGCTAACCCAGGGTGCCTCCGGTAAGGCGAGGTTAGAGTCGAAAGAAGGGATGTGGATGTCGTGGTGGAACCTTGACTGGTTCTGAGAGGAACACAGCTCAAGGTGGCGTGGTGGCCTGTCCCAAGTGCCAGTCGAACGAGCGAGTGCAGGGCTCTCTCAGTGGTCGCATCAGTGGGATGATCGCCGAGGAGGGGAGGGGGGGGCCTGGATGGCGCGGGTGGTCTGGGCCGCCCACCTACCTGCTTTACCTAGACCGAGGGTCTAGAGTCGCCTGAACAGCATCCCATCTTCGCTTGGCCCTGCTTTGGATCTGCTTAGATCTCCGCTGCCCTCTGCTTAGAACCTGCCAAGCGTCGGTTGATCATCCGTCTGATGCATCTCTGGCAGCCCAATCTCGGAACGACTTGTGGAGGGGCCTGAAAACCTGGCAAGATTCCGCTAGGTAGCTCGGCACGCACTTCTCCAGTCAGTGAAACATGTCGAGACACTGTCCCATAGGTAGGTTGGGGCTGTGCCCCTCACCTCCATCATCCCCTCTCCCACTCCCTCCCGACACTCGAGACTCGAAAGGGCTTCGAGGGGTTGGACAACAGAAGGTCGCGAGGGCTGTGCTTTGCAGCTTCCATTCGTTCGTCGTGAGAGGCGTGTCGATTCTCTCCTTCGCTTGAAGGACTCCGTTGTGTCTCGCGTCGATGTGCCTAGTGTCGAAGTGCCTCTCAATCAAGCACCCAAACCCAAACACACGAGACGGCCGCTGAGCAAGAACCAATGGAAGCCTTGCCCGTCATGTTTGCTGCGCAAATCGTGGCTTGGCTGTTCCTTTTCGGGGAGGGGATGGACCCTGTGGTAGACGTTTCGATTGAGGTGCCTCCGTGTCCAGGACTCAGCGGTCGGCAGTTCGTTGTCTCCTTTCCACGCTGTCTCACAAGCAACAAGTGGGAGCTCGAAAACACAAAGATTCGTTCCAGGGAGTGGAGGATCACAGCGACCCGACGGACGCCTTGTCAAAAATGCGGGAGGGACGGGTTCGTTATATGTTCCCTAGGCTCCCGAACACGGCCATCTAATCAAGATTGCCACGTTTCGATCAGCGCCTTTTCTGAATGGCATCTGCACTCACGTACGGGATGCCACATGGTCCAGGCCCCAATTCTGGCTTCTCGTGAAATGGCATGTCTTCGAGCATCATCATAATCAGCTGAGCCCGCTGAGAAGTCAGGCCATTTCCCACAGAGTGCCACGGTCTGATTGGTGGGCCAGCGTGCCGCAAGGGCCCCAACACGCCAGACCCTGTGATCGGTGGAAGCGAAAACGGACACATGCAGTCGCTGGCTGTGGTTGGTTCCCATGGATTGGGACATGCCGAATGTTCCATTGTCGTTTCGACCATGTTTGCCGCGTCAAACGATGCGCGCCGAGTAAACAGGGTCCTATTTGAGGTACCTACGGTACCAAGGTAGATTGGAGTCAAGGATCCCCTAGGGTTGGGCTATCCACCTTTGGCAGCACCAGAAGTCATGATGACACCCAGCTGCATGGTTGGTGCCTGCCTGCCTGCCTGCCAGATTTAGGTCCCTCTTTCCTCCTAAGCATATCACCTTGTCGGAAACAGCCTTGAGGATATCGGCCATCAGTCAGGTACCTACATTATGTCCCCTGATGGTGTGCTTGCTTGTGGCAGGAAGCAGCTGGCAAACAAGGCTGTGGAGCTGATATAAAGAGAATGCCGACCATGTTCGTCACCTCCCAATACGCCATACAATGACAACAAATTTCAACAAGATATTTCCCTCGGTGATAATAACACGATACAGTCAACCCTTTCTTTAGGGTAGATGCCTCCAAATTTAATAATCAAGACGACGGTATTTGCTGGTTTCTTGCCCAACAGGGATAGCGGGGTTTTCCTGCGGCCCGGGAGGATCATCGGTCACATATTGTGTCATAGACTGTACCGGGTCGGCATCTTTTATCGTTGTGCACTCATGCATTCGGGCTGGTTTCCCTTCATGTTCTTTTCCAACATTAACCACCATAACTTCACCGACCCTGAACTCTTGCAACCCTCGGACCAATACGACCTTGAAGTCAACCATGGGCATTCCCAGTATCAAGGAGCCAGCCGTGCCGTACGGCAGTATTGTTGTCATTTCTGGAGCCAGCGGCTTCATTGGATCTCATATCGTAGACCAGGTACTTGCCGCAGGCTACAAGGTCCGAGGCACTACCCGAAACCTGCAAAGGAGTGCGTGGATGAGCGAGTTCTTCGCAAAGCAGTATGGGCCGGAGAAATTCGAGCTCGTTCAGGTACCAGACATGGATGTCGATGGTGCTTTCGACGATGCCGTTGCAGGTACGAACCCACACTTGTGCGTTCCCATGACACTGATAACATTCTTGGGCGTCAACAGGAGCGTCTGGTTTCATTCATGTGGCAAACGACATGACAGGAGTGTCAGATCCCAAAGTTGCCATACCTCGGGCTGTTGATGGAGCCCTCAACGCGCTCAAGGCATCAGCCAAAGAGCCGTGCATGAAGAGATTCGTCTTCACCTCGTCTTCCTTCGCGGTGACGTTGCCCAAGCCAGGAAAACGCTTTTCTGTCACGGCAGACACGTTTAATGACGAAGCTGTCGAGCGCGCCTGGCAACCAGATCCGGACGGCGCATCTGTGTATGCCTGCAGTAAAGTGGAAGCAGAGCGAGCCATCGCCAAGTGGGTCGAGGAGAACAATTCTTCATTGATCGTCAATACAAGTATGCCCATCTTACCCGATAGCTTGGAAAGACACATGTGACTGACCTCGGTGACATTCAGTCCAGCCCAATGCGAATATTGGCCCAGTGCTCAGCACTGCCCACCAGGGCTACCCAACCACAGCCGGGTGGGTTCAGAAAGTCTGGGAAATGGACTACAAGGGATTGGAGCATATCCTGCCTCAGCACTATGTCCATGTACAGGATGATGCACGCCTTCATGTCATTGCACTGGCTCATCCCGAGGTTCAGAGAGAACGAATTTTCGCCGTTGCGGGGCCCTTTAACATGAACAGTATCATCGACATACTGCGCAAAGTACACAGAGATAGAAACTGGGAAGCATTTCCAGATGATTCTCAAGATCTTTGCACCTTCGTACCAACCGAGAGGGCAGACAGCCTGTTGAGAGAGACGTTCGGCCAAGGGTTCAGGAGCATGGAAGAGTCTGTCAAAGATAATGCAGCAGGTCTATCCTAGATGGGTTCATGAAACGTAGATGCTGGTTAAAGTGTTTTGAACCCTAGGAGATCATTGTCGTTTAGCCACTATTTGCTTGTTTGGCTCGTTGCCTTGTGTTGCATCTAGGCACGAGACAGGAATGTCAAGTCAGTCAGGGCGATGTGAAAAGGGCCGTCTCGGGTTGAGCAATGTCCCATCGCATGATGAAAGCAGGTATATGTCTCAAAGCATCGTGCTCTTGAACTTATGATTTCTGACACGACTGATTGTGTGCCATGACGTTGAGGATTCCCATCGTACCTGGTAGCGACACAGCAGTTGGGCGTGAAATGATGAGGTTAGAATGGCCCCACACCACAAATGCACCCGTATCGGGCAAGAACATCAGAACGTTCTACAGAACGGCTTCGACTAACAATTATTCCGACAACAGGTCAACCTACCCCACAACTCGCGGACATGGGCGCATTGCCAGAAGATAACATAGCTGATCTCATCACAACCTACAATGAGCTCAATAGCAACCGTATCGAGGAGCTTGCTGATGAGCCCAGCGCTCTGGAGTTCATGAGATATGTTGCCCGCAACACCCCCTTCGTCGTTCGCAACGCCGCTACATCGTGGGAGGCATACAAGAGATGGGACAAAACCTTCCTCCTGAAAACACTGGAAGGCCAGTCCGTCAACGTCGCCGTCACTCCACACGGGTAGGCCGCTCTATTTGACTGAGCCTTGGCAGATCAGCAAGTGGTCACTGACAAGATCTTCAGGAACGCTGACGCACCCACGCCACTTCCCAACGGCATCCTCTCACTCTCAAAACCTCACGAGGAGCCTCAGCGCTTCGACACCTTTCTCAACACCATTGTCGCCCAAACCGCCGAGGACCTCTCTTCCTCTCGACCAACCGCCGTCTCGCCCGAGGTCCTCTACGCCCAGACCCAAAACTCGAACCTCCACACAGAGTACGCCCCCTCTTCCACCTCGACCACTTGCCCCGCTCCCTCCCCTTTGCCCGCATCGCCCTCGACCAGCCACAGCCAGACGCTCTCAACCTCTGGATCGGCAACGCCCGCGCCACGACGGCCCTCCACAAGGACAACTACGAGAACCTCTACGTCCAGCTCCGCGGCCGCAAGCGCTTCCCCCTGCTGCCCCCGCACTGCCACCCCTGCGTCAACGAGCGACCGCTCCGCTCGGCCACCTACCGCCGCCGCGGCGCCGGCGGCGGAGCCGACGACGACAACGATGGCACCCTCGTCCTCGAACCTGATGGTGACGGCACCGAAGATGTCCCCTTCGCCACCTGGGACCCGGACCGCCCCGACGAGCATGCGACGCCCTACTCGCACCTCGCGCGGCCCATGGTCGTTGTGCTCGAGCCCGGCGACATGCTCTACCTGCCTGCCATGTGGTACCACAAGGTCTCGCAGTTCTGCAGCCCCGAGGACGAGGGGTTTGTCCTCGCCGTCAACTACTGGTATGACATGGACTTTAGCGGGCCCCTCTACCCCCTGAGCTCCTTCGTTCGTAACTCTGCTCTCAAAGCGCAGGCTGAAGCAAAAAGACACGAGGTCTGACCCTGAAAGTCTGTTGGCCTCCGAGGCATACCCCGGTGACGAGGGCCAAGTCAGACGTGCGAACGGGTACGGAAACAGTCACAGGCACTGCACGTTAAGCCACGGAGAAGACTTTCAACTCATCCTGACACGGGGTATTCACTATCTCATGCCCCAACCTGCAACTGGCCGGCCCTCTGCCAGCTACCACCACGGTATCACTCTACGTCAGCCCGTCCGCGACCGCAAATGGGCCTCTCATCCCCAGCGTGCGCCGCGAGAAGCCCCTCCCTCTTATATGTACACTGGTAGCGATCACTGCCGCCCATATTATCGGTATAGACATCTTTCTGCCTAGTCGAGAGGAAAGAAACGTGGCGGTTGACGCCATGTGAGGAGCTCACCCCGCCCCGCACAGGCCACTCCATCGCCTGCATTTTTTTGGAAAACAAAAATAAAATAAGGACCCCAAAAATATCGAATGCTCCCAGAGGCGCATGTCGAATGTCATTGTACACTTCTATTTTGTTGTTCCCTCCAAGTTCCCCTTACGTCCCGGGCACCCTGCGTATATAGAGCAGAGCAGGCAGGTGAAAACAACGCAACCCGGGCTTTGAAAGCACAAAATGCCCCACCCGACGGAACGAAAGCACATGTCACACCATAACGGCCATCAGTTGAGGAAGCCTTTGCATAGAGCCGTCCCGCAAAGGCATGGAATACGATCCAGGCTGCCGATCTCTCGCTCAAATTTGTAATCGTAGGTCAACTCCTCAGCTGCAAATCTTGTTAGCATATGAGGATACCCAATTTAGACCGTGGAGGGCTTAACTTACTTCGTGCAATATCGCGAAGCGCATAGATGACAATGCGCTTGCTGCCATCCACTTTGATAATCTTGGCGGTACAGTTGGGCATACAGCTGTGGTTGATGAATCGGGCAATGCCGCCCTTCTTCGTTGCGTCGATGACCGTGTTCTCGTCAATGCGGAATAGATAGCTGCTGCCCATGCCCTGCTTGAGGTACCTGACTTCGCGAATTTCCGAAATCTGTTGCCGGACTTGCTCGCCGACATACTCAATGATCATGTCGTCCTTGTTGATGTTCTCCTCTGTGTAGAGACCCCAGTTGTGGATCGCAGAACGGGCAAACTTAACTGGCTTCTTGCGCTTCTTGAGTTGGTTGAACTTGAAAACGTCGGGATCGCCCGAGGACTTCATCTCGTCTTGCAGTGCCGTGACGTGTCTGCGGTTGTTGGCACGGTTGGCTCGCGAGTTGCCCTTCGTAGGAGCAGGAGCAGGAACAGTTGTGGGCGCAGCCTTGCCGTCCTTCTGTACCCGAGCCTCTCTTGCTTCCCTGGCCTTCTGGACCTTGATGTGATGGGGAAGGTATTTGGACTTCTCTGAATTGAGAATCTTCTTGATAGGCTCCGTCCTGGCGCAACCTGTAGGATTGGGGACGTAGTACCCTTCAATCGCAAGGCTCTTTTCAGCCGACTGATCCAGGTTGTTGACCTCCCGCACGCGGTTTCGCCTCCATAGCCACAGCAGAGGATCGTCGAAATCAGCCACAGGGAACCTTTTCTGCAGTTTGGCAAAGTCGGGAAGGTCTGCGGGAGAGAACTCGACATCTTGCAGCGGTCCGAGGCTAGCGCTCGAATCTTGCGAAAGTTGCAGTGCCTTCGTGGGCTCGTAGGCGAACAAACTAAGGTCCGTCGGTACAGCAGCTGGTTGATAGGCCTCCTCTTCCTCGAAGGGTTCTGATTTCTTGGGGTCCTCAGCGGCAGGCGTTTCTCGGTCTTCGGGTGCCTCAGACCCTTCAATATCAGACTGATGCTTCTTGAGCGCCTCGCGTTCTTCGAAGAGCTGCTTCTTGGATTTCTTCTTCGATTTGATCTTCTTAGACAGCAGCTTACCGGCCAAAAGGCTAGGCGTCTCGGAACGAGATAGACTCTCTTCTTTGCCGCCGGGCAGATCGCATTCGGGCGTGACACCCTCCGACACGGGTTGCACAGGAAGCTCGGTCTCGATGTGGTCGAGAGTGACGCCGAACAGCTCCTCGTCGGACTTCTTCTGTCGCTTCAGAGCAGTTTGCGCCTCGAGCTCGAGCTTCCGCTTCTTTGTGGGTAGGGTTCCAACTGCGAAGCTGGCTTCGGTCATGGAGTCCTCTTCAGCAGCTCCCCACGAGCCAAGCTCATCCTTCGACGCTTCGTCATCTTCATCATCCGTACTCATACGGCTACGAGGACGAGATTCGGGCTCCTCAGTTTCCCGAGCCACAGATCTCCTGCCTTCGTCATCCGATTCGACATCACTGTCGTAGCTTTTGAGTCGGTGGTGGAGGGAGCGGAAGGCGTTTCGCGCTTGCGGCGGTCGTTTCCGGGCAAAGGGATCGGTGAAGCCGTAGTTCCTCTGCTGCGCCTGTCCTGGATTCTTGATTTTGCGAATACGCGGCAGGGCCGATATTTCGAGGCGCCCGGTGCGCTTCTCGATAGGATCTGCACCCGAATTCGGGGTGCCGACTTGGGGGCTTTCGTTGCCCGGGGCAGTCTTGCGAGAGGGCGTCGACTCGATCGGGTCCTCGAGATTGAGCTGCCGTCGTCTCGCAGTATGATTCTTGGGGTCAAGGAACGCCGTGAGGGCAGGTGCTGCTACCCGCGTACGAATGTGCTTGATCAAGTGCTCCGCCAGTTCATGGCTAATGACCTCCCGAGCTGCTTGCACAGGATCGAAATTCTTGGCCCTTTGGCGCTTCTCCTCCTCCAGGTCATTCTTTTCCTCTTGACGTCGTCGATCGTTATCCTCCCTGTTCCGCACTTCTTGTTTTCGCTTGCGATCTGGGCTTGGAGTTCGACGACGTGGGGCGTGAGCCGTAGTTTCGGTCTTGTCGTCCATGAGCGGGGGCAAACATAGCGTCATGTAAAACTCGTAGTTGAAAAATTCGGTTCTATGGACATTCCTGAAGCATCGCTCTGCTTCAGATCGGCCCAAGGACGAACTTGGAAAGACGATGTAGTAGCCCGTTCGGTCGACGCGAATGTCGTCAAAAGAGTGTGCCTTGAGTCTCTTCTTCATGTGTGGAACAGTTGTATGCATGACTGGAACCTTAGCACTTGGAACAAAAATGTAGGGCTCGCCAGCTAGCTGTGGTGCTATCGGCTTATCCTCTACAACGCTGTGTTGTTTGATCGGTTGAATTGGTCTGCCAGGGCCGGTGGGCACTGGCGTCGCAGTTTGCCTATGCGCCGCAGGTCCTCGAGGAGCCATTGGCGGTGGGCCGTGTGCCGGCTCTGGCGCTGTTGATCTGGGCCCAGCTGGCGGAGGCCGAACATTTGACGGGTTTGGGGTAGATCTGTCCCTATTGACAGTTTCCTCAAGCATACGGCCACTTTTCTTGCCATTGGGATCGTATTCAACCTTGATGTTGTTGCTCTCGATGCGTTGACCATTCATAGTCCTCAGGGCGCGCCGAGCAGCATCGATCGCTTTGATAGCCATAGGCCTGGATCGGCTGGGCTGTGAGTCCCGGTAACGAAAGGTTGCGAACCCGAGATAGCTTCCTGTCTCGGGGTGCATTTTATTGCTGCTCTCGGCAATGTCGCCAAAAGTTGCAAACGCCTGCAAGACCTTCTGAAAGTTGATGAGCGGGTTGAAGCCCATCACGACGATCTGTGTTGGCGGGCCCGGGCCGATGGAGGTCTTGGGCTCGAAAGGATACGGTTTCAGGTTGTACGCGGCGGGCCTGAGGCGAGACTTGTGGTGACGGAAGTCGGTGTTCATGTAGTTCAATCGCCCGCCCATAGCTAGGCGAGGATCTGAAGGGGGGGCGTCATCGTCATCCTACTCTCATCTCATTAGCCTCAAGTCGCTCTTCAAATGACGCCCCCCTTCAAGGTGGGTATAGTATAGTATAGATGAACGTACCATTCCAAACTCTTTGAATGTGGGCTTGGCGGCCCTGATCTTGTCCTTCGAAAGTGTCTTATCGAGTAACGGGTCATAGATGCATTTGACACCTTTTCGCGATCGACCGGGGGCACGCGCGGGAACGCGATCAATGGCAGGGTATGATTCTGATGAGCCATTCGGCATGTGGGCTGGGCTCTGGTGAGCCGAGGACGACTGCTGATGGTCGGGAATTTGGGAGTTGGATGTGGTCGGCTTCGGTAGGTGTGTATGACCAGAGACTGAGGGCGACTCAATTGAAGTGAGCGGGGTGACGGTGCTTGCAGCTGCATTTTGAGACAAGCCGTTGGCAAGGGGCTGCCGCGTCGTTGCGCTGAATATGGATGAACCTGTGCTTGCGTGGGAGCTTGCAGAGCCAACAGCGGTCAGGATATCGCCGAGAGGAGACCCATGGTCCTCTGCTTGGTGATGCGACCCGTTCACCAGGATTGCGTCTGTAGGTGCGGCTTGGCCATTGAGGCCATCGGCAGGAGCAGCAAGGACAACAGGTTGTGAGGCAAGCAGCGAGCCAGCCGTCTCTTGTGTCCTTAGCCTTGCTTTCTCGCGCTCTGTAGCCTTCTCCCTGGCTGCCCGCGGGGCAGTTGGGAAGAACTGCGCGAAACCCGCGCTGGACTGGCGAGTCATCGTGAAGGATTGCTGCTTCTACCTCCTCGCCCAGCCTCCGAGCATCCTAGCTCTCGAATTATACTCGTAGAAGGGCACCATGCGTATGGGTGGAATGCGCGACAGGCTGTATCGTGAATGATATTGTGTTGGGGGTATGTTCACGCGACCGGCCAAGGGTGCCCAATAAAGCTGGCAGGAAGTATGAGATGTCGGATTGTGTTTGTCGCGTCAAGGGAAGCGCAGGTTTGATGGAAAGAGAGGGGCTATTGGGCTTTGTCGCACGATCCGTTGCGCGTTGATGGATTGAATCGGCGGCGTGAGCGATAGACCAAAGACGAAGCCAAAGCAGTGTTGTCCAAAGTCTTTCAGGGATGGCCACGGAGCAAGGAATGGCGAAGCGCCGACCACCCACCTCAACTCCAGTGCTTGGGTGGAGGCTCAGAGCGGTACCTGGTTGGCCGGTAACTTTCGGACGTCATTAGCGGCAATGGTACGCCAGAGTCAAGTCTTCAGAGGATCGCATAGGTCAGCCGGGCTGCACGTGATGGGCTAGGAACTTAATTGGACTCCACCATCTGTCGCGCATTGTCGCGCATTTTCGCGACTCTCCTGCCAGCTCGCGTTTTGGGGAGGTTGGGCCACTGTCCCCTGGGTATCTGGATCTTCAGGCATACCATCATGCATGGCAGTTACTGTCTGTCGCAGTTTCGATATCTGTGCTTGGGTTGGTGCCAGGTCCTTAATGGCTGCCGTCTCGCGGTAGCGTTGATGGTCCCTCCAATTCTCCGGAGCTTTTCTTTCCCAGCTCCGCAGTCCCCCTCTCTGCTTCGGGCATGCACATCTTCGCTCATGCTACGTCCGATACATCAGGCTTCTGATGGCGGCAATGCCGACGAAGGTTCTTGGACCAAAAATCAAGTCCCATGCACCGAGTGACGATCCCGATGCTGCCCATAATTAAACTTGGAATCTGATATGGCCATGTCTCATTCATTCATTAGAACCTAAAAGAAGCTTTCGCTATTGATACACTGTTTTGATCCCAGTCTGCGCAGTTATGATATCGATTTTGCCTAAGCCGGTATGACATAGAAAGCCCAGGCCACTAGGTATATCACTTAACTCGTTACTCCATCTTCAACTCAAACTCTTCGTCCTCTTCATTATCAAATTGAGGAGCAGACCCAACAACATCGATGTCGTCCTCGGGCTCAAAGATGGAGAGGAACTGAAGGCGCTGGAGAGACTGCTGCTCTTCTTCGGTGGTTTGTTGCTTCTGCGGAGCGGGATCTCGTCGTACAGTCAACGCAGACACTGAGGTCGGAGGGTTGGTTCTAGCCGTCTCAGCGACCGTTCCGGGCATAGGAGCTCGACCACTGATCAGTGAGGAAGCGGACCGGCCCTTGGTGTAACCAAGAGTGCTTCTTGAGGCAGCCTCCCCGATAGCGCTCTCTGCCGCCACCGACTTGGACGGCGCCGTGGGTGCTTTGGCGACTCTTTTACCAGGCAGCAGGGAAGAGATGGGCCTTCGAACGGGGACGTCGGGCAACTTCTTTGCCCTCACCGTCGAGCCGTCAGTCATGGACAAGGCTGAAGCAGCTCTGCGCGAGTTGATTGTGGCTGGATACTTGACCGAAGGCTTGGCGTTCATCTTCGTAAGGTTGGCCACTGGTGCTGTCTTCTTCTGAACAAGTTTCCTGGTTTCCGGGACATCCGAGACGGACCAGTCCATCGAGTCGATGTCGTGAAGAATTTCCTCGTCGTTTTTCTTGAGAGCTTTCTGCATCCGCTCTTCGTGCTTGCGGTCCTCGAATCTGAGGCCATCTTCGCCGAGAGGGTTGTAGAAATGGTTGTAATAGCCCTTGAACATGTTTTCCTTCTTGAGACCGTCGAAGTTCAGACCGCCTTCGGGGAATACATCCGACTCATAAGGCAGGTCTTTAACCCGCAGCGGGGCATGCTCAATCTCATGTTCGTCCCCACCCAGGTCGATGTGAACAGCAACCTTAAGAGGGTCAACAGCCGGGCCCTTATTCTTCGGCTTCTTGGTTGTGTTTTGTTTGGCGTCGGTCTTCTCGAACTCCTTTACAATGCTCTTCACACCTTGTACTTGTCCATTCTTCGCTTTCGCATTGGTAGTTTTGTTTCCAAGAGGAGCGCGAGCCTGTGTGCCTGATGTGCTGCGTTAGTTTGCTTTCAAGCAGTGCGACACGCTAGAAGTAGCTGAGCCATACCTGAAGGTGTGACAAGTCTCTGACGAGCTGGCTGATTGATTGTGCCCTTCGTCTTTCCGAGAACGGTCGTTCCACCAACGGCATTTTCATCGTGATGTCCTGAAGGCGTCTTGGGGTACCGGGCTCCAGGCGTCTTAGGGGCCAGATGCCCCTTTCCTTGAGCCTGCCGGATCGTTTGGGCCGCATTGACCGCGTTCTCATCACGAAGAGCGAGCATTTTGTTGAGCCTTGCGGCACGATTGGCGCAGCTGTCTTTCCGCGATTGTAATTGAATGATGTTTGGACAGGGCCTGCGTTGTTGGGTGTTTGTTGGACGGTTGGTTGTTGGCAAGATAGGAGGCGAGGAATTGGCAACATGTGTTTGGGAGTGGTTGTCGGGACAACCAACCGAGCAGGAGCCTAGGAGGCGACTGTTGGCGGTGCGCGACCAGCCAAGGTCACACACAGCTCAAGCCGCCCCGCCTGATCATCCCCACCATTCCCCTGCCTAGATCTGCTGGTGCACGGCCACCTTGTCAGAGGACTGGCTCACAGCTCTGCAGTACCGGGGCCCTGTGCACATAGAGGGGGTGCTTCGTTATTTCCTCCCACTGCCCCTTCACCACCTTTACCAACCTAGCCATCCATCAACCCGAGATCTTCCTCTACGACACAACACTTGCTGCCAAAACCTCGTTTTTAATTTCATCGCTACTCTACGTACCTCAGAAACCGACATCATGGACCGCATCAAGGAGGTACGCTTCCCGCTATCTTTGGGGATGCCCCACTAGCACTGGTTGTCCTGGAGGGGTAAAACCCCCTATATCGAGTTGCGGTGCTGACGTTTCTTTTCACGCATAGAAAATGAACCAGCTTCGCCTGGAGGCTGACGAGGCATCTTCCAAGGTTGAGGAGCTCCAGTCCAAGGTCAAGGTTCTCGAGCAGGAGAACCTGTCCAAGGAGCAGGAAATCACCTCGCTGCAGCACAAGAACGGTCTTCTCGAGGCCGAAGTCGAGAAGCTTGAGGGCAGTGTTAAGGATTCCAAGAGGGCTGCCGACGAGAGCACAACTACCGGCACTCAGAACGAGACTCTGCAGCGAAGGCTCCAGCTTCTTGAGGAGGAGGCCGAGGATGCCGACAAGACTCTCCGCGAGGCCAACGAGAAGTACGCTGCGATAACGCCCCTACAGAGTATAGAGAAGAATACCCGCTAACGAGAAATGACAGGCTTCGCCAGACCGACGTCAAGGCTGGCCACTTTGAGCGCAAGGTGCAGGCCCTTGAGGTCGAGCGTGACCAGTGGGAGGCCAAGTACGAGGAGATGTCGAAGAAGTACACGGAACTCAAGAAGGAGCTCGACGAGCTTCAGCAGGAGATTGGTAACATCTAATTCAAGTTGTTGGGGTTGACGTTACTGCTGCGTGTATGCTCTTTTGATGGTAGAGCCTGCGGCGGACGTTGTAGGGCGACGGTATGGACTTCCAGTAATATGAGAACCTTCAGGAGCCGCAGCGGCGGACAAACTGTTGTGTCCGATTTCCAAATTTGCAATAGCATAGCACTTTGCGAAATGGGCGTCCAGTTGTGCTTTTCACAGTTATATGACTTAGGGAGGCTGAGGCGTGAGGCAGCTGGGGGTATCCATCATTTCTATGCGGAAGCTTAGGCAGGCCAGGCACCAACAGCTGCTGCGTGTGGTCGGGAGATCATTACGATGTCCAAGGCAAAATCATTCCTTGCCTTTGTATTTCGCCTTCTTCTTAGCCTTCTGTTTCCTCTCTTCGATGCGGCGGTCGAACTTTTGTTCATATCGGAACTTCGCCTTCTTCTTTGGCCACTCCTTGCGCGCCTTGGGAGTCTTCTTATCCTCTGCGCCCTTCTTCTCCGAATCTTCGTCCTCCTCTTTCTTTTCGTCTTCCGAGTCGTCGTTATCGTGCAGTTTCTCGAAACCGTCCCTTGTTACTGCGATGGCCTCAACCTTGACTGTTGTGAAGCGGTCCTCGTCGATGTACTCGTCCTCGAAGTCTATGACCTCAGGCTGTTTCTCCTCAATGCCATCCCACTCCTCGAAGTCTTCTCCGTGGATTTCTTGGTCGTCGCCTGAATCTGCTGCTTGCGCCTCACGCAAAAGCTTGTTGACGGTGTTCACATGGTCTTCTACTTCGCGCTTGCGGTCGTCCCTAACCTATACCGGCCAATGTCAGAATACACACGTTTGAGAAACATGGTGCATTGCGTTCTTACTTGTTTCCTGATTTCGATTTTCTCCTCTCGCTCCTTCTTGGCCGCCTGTTCTTGCGCAAGCTTGATGCGCTGTTGCTTCCGCTTGTGGAACCCCGTCAAGTAGTCCTCGCGTTGGTCGAAGTCAAAGTTAACTTCCTCAACAGCCGAGGCCGCTTTCCTCTTCTTAGGAGGCGGCAGTGTGCTTTTTTTTACTCGTGGTTGGGCGAACATTGCGGGCGATCTATGTTGGTGGTGTAGTTGGTCTAATTGGGCGACCGTCTGCTCCTTGATGCTGGATTTTTTTTGGGCGGGTTTGCACCTGAAGAATCGCAGTCTACGGCCGCATAGACCCACTACGCCGGATCTCCCCGCGCTAGGAGCTTCGCCATGGAGTGACCGTCCATGCGCTAGAGGACCCTGTCGCTGCAATCACCTAGGGCCTGACTTCTTACAAGGCAGTGCTTCTATGCGCTGCAAGCTGTGCTCTGCAATGAGCATGAAGTCGTTCTTGGCACACTGTTGTCTTGCTTCCGTCTCTGCCTGTTCTCTTTCATCTCCATTATGTGTTACGAGCAGCAGAGGTACAGAACTCGTGGTCATGAGAGGTTGCATTGCGACCGATCGCGAAACTTAAACTGGAGCAATACGTAAGGTCTCATAGGTAATCAGAGCAGAAGAGAACTATCTTCGAGGAAGCCGTCACGGTGCCAGCAGTGAAGTACCTCGCAAAGCTAGATACTTCGCAATATCTGCACGACAATGACTCTGGATCCGTAGCGCTACATTGCGCTGATGAAAACCAATAAATTTCATTCTTATCAGGCATTTTGATGTCTTCAGAAAGTGCATCTGTCTTGCACATACAGACTGCATTGCATGGTTCGGCCACACGTGATTCGGCAGTTTAGTATGCGCCTAGACAGCTCACTGTGACGCTTACCTGCATCTGGGCCTGAGCTCGAACAGGTACCGTCATTCAGCCAACGACTTCATCACGACAAGGCTGCCAACTAGGTACACAGCATCAACTGGTCGACCGCAACATTACCAGTCATGCGCACATCACACACAGCCGGCCTTTTGGCCCTCGCCGCTTCGGCCAACGCCCTGTCCAACTCTTCCCCCTTCGTGCTCCTCTCCACAGCAAAGTACGTCCAGTCTAGGGCCAGCTTGTCTCGCCTAGCTAGCCAGCTGTACTGACTTGCCGCAGGTTCGCGCAAACCCCCGATGCTGCCCAGCTGCAGACCGGCGCCCAAGTTCTGAGCGCCGTCCAGAATATCCTCGACTCCTGCCCGACCGTGAAC
This sequence comes from Verticillium longisporum, assembly GCA_019188255.1. NCBI lineage: Eukaryota > Fungi > Ascomycota > Sordariomycetes > Glomerellales > Plectosphaerellaceae > Verticillium > Verticillium longisporum. The sequence continues at coordinate 2,321,999 of JAETXT010000012.1, forward strand.
TACTATGTCATATCTCAGCCGAACGCGAACGCGGCCGATATTCGCGGCGAGGGCTGCAAAGTCCCTAGCGTCTGCAGCACCATCTCGAGCGACAAAGTCGGAAGCCATTACGGTGTTGCAGAGAGTCTGGGCTGGATCGAAGTTGCGGCTGTGACCGGCTACATCAACTCCGGCTGCGCCAAGCAAAGCAGGACTCCTAAGATCTGGAACACCCTGCTCCCTGGCCTTTCTTCTTCTGGCCGCGACAGCCAACTGGCAGACAATGGTATGCTGCGTCACCACAGGTGCAAAGAATTCCGGCTGACCTATGGACAGACCAGCTTATCAAGATCACCCTGGACGAGGTCCTCGAGCTTGAGGACTTCACCGTCATCTATCTCACCAGCCCGTCGGAGCAGACGTCCTACGAAGCCGAGTTCAACGAGCCCCTCCATGAGGACCTGAAGAGGCTCCGTGCTCGCGTTGTCTCCGCCCCTCGCGCCGATAACAACACTGAGTGGGAGAAGTTGGGGCTTTTCGAAAAGTACCAGTTCTTCACGCCTGGTAGGTGCCCCTATCTGGCTATGTGTCCTCTTGCCAGGCACAACGAGCTAACACGCGCAGGCATTTTCCATGCTCTCGTCATCTCTATCCTCCTGCTATCCATCCTCGGCGTCGGTCTGCGTGCCCTTGGTAGCCTTGAGGTTTCGTACGGCGCATTTGACAAGGAGAATGGACCTGCCGCGCACAAGAAGCAGAACTAAGCGTTGCGCCCACTGCGGCCAGAAGAAGGCTTTGTGTCGTTTGTGCAAAGCATGTAATCTATAAGACACGGACACGGGAGTTTATGGGTGGTCTTCATGAGGCATTGTCAAGGAGGAGGGTGCGCGGGTGTCCCATGCGGGTCGCCTGCTCGTTGTAGAGAACCACTGAGTGTATGAATTGCGTCTGAATTGAAGAAAAGGTCGAGGGACTTGATTTGCCCCCAATCCGTATCATGCCGCGGTTGAAACGCCTTAAACGCCATCACAACAACCGCCCCGTCCGTGCTACTCTGCAGTCCCACATCCACCGCCGCCGTTTTGGGGGGCAAGTCTTTCATCTCTCATTACGCGTCTGGGGTGACGGGGAAGCCGTTTAGACCAGGTGACTCGGGAGCAGGAAGTTAGCGATGCCCTCGCGAATCGCGTACTCATGGCCGCAGTTGCCGCACACGAGCTTGCCCTCCAAGATCTGCGTTTCCATGAGAAGGTGGTGCAAGTCCTTGAGCGTCTTCTCGTCGCTCTGCAGGGCCTCAGCCGTAGGCGCCTCGGCAGGGAGTTCGGGGAAGCCAAGCTAGGGTGACGTTAGAGCATGGAGATCATGTGTTGGGGCTGCTGGGAATCGACACAAGAAAAATAGAGGTAGATAGGACGATCTCGTGATGGTGAAATGGCGTAGCATGACTTACCTCGGTCGCGTTTGTCCGCAGCGCAGTCCAGTCCAGGCGGGGCAGCACGTTAAGCAGCATCTGCTCATTCAGCTCAATTTCGTCTTGCACGAGCTCAGCGTCCTTGGGGTGCAGCGGGTACGAGGCGGTGGAGGACTTGCACGCCTTGACGGCGCACGTCAGGAAGTTAAGGCTGAGAATCTTCATTTTCAGTAGTGAGTTTTGAGTTTTTGCTCCCTCGAAATTTGAGTCGCTGGTGGTCAGGAGGCTCGGGTATTGAAGATGTGGTATGGAAGGAAATTTTTATCTGAGTGAGGTTCATGACCCCACACTTGGTGATGAGAGCCAACTGGAGGAGGGGCGAAAGTTCGCAGCAAGCGTCAAACTCTGGATCAACAACTACAAAATTCGCGGTTTTGCAGTCCAACACATCTTTGAACAGTCATCACAAGGCAGGTATTGATCAAAGTTTTTTCTTCTTATATGTGCTCTACCATTTCCGACTATGTAATCTGGTATCCTAAGCCAAGGACTTCTCGTGGAAAGAGTCGTTCTTCTTGTTCATGCGGAAGTAAATGGCAACAACAGCGAGGACAACGCCAAAGAGGAGACCCTTCTGGATAAACGACCAGCCCTCAGCCTGAGAACCAACCTGCAGAGGCGTGTCCTCGGTAGATTGCCCAGAGGCAAACTGGGCATTCCCGTAGAGATCTGCAACAAACATCCCAAGCATCAGCATGCGCGACAAGGGGAGCAGAGCAGAACAGAAGACGAAAATGCCGATTTGACAGGAGCATGAAGAATGGTGGGCTACAGTACGTGTTGTGCTTAGAGTTCCACGTGGATACCTTCGGGGGCGACCTCCAGCTCGCCGCTCTTGGCGATCTTAACGGCCTTGGTAGGGCGGTCGCCGGGCTGGGTGGGAGCGTTCTCGATCTTCTCGATAATTTCGTAGCCCTCGAGAACCTCGCCAAAGACGACGTGGCGGCCATCGAGCCAACTATTGGTTCGTCGGTCAGTTCATGTCCCCGACATTGCGTGGGAAGGATGGAGAAAGCTTACGAGGTAACGACGGTGGTAATGAAGAACTGCGAGCCATTGGTGTCGGGACCGGCGTTGGCCATGGACAGAAGACCCTTCTTGGTGTGCTTGAGCTTGAAGTTTTCGTCGGGGAACTTCTCGCCGTAGATGGACTTGCCACCAGTACCGTCGCCCTTGGTGAAGTCGCCGCCCTGGATCATGAACTGCTTGATGACACGGTGGAAGCTAGATCCCTCGTAGCCAAAGCCCTTCTCGCCAGTGGCAAGAGCACGGAAGTTCTCGGCGGTCTTGGGGACGGTCTTGCCGTAAAGGCCGAGGACAACACGGCCGAGGGGCTGGTCACCCTCCACAATGTCGAAGTAGACCTTGTTGGTGATCTTGGGGCCCTTGGTGGCCTCAGCCGTCTGGGCGAACAAGACCATGCTGACTCCGAGGAGCAGAGCGGCGGAGAGGACGATTCGTCGGAGGTTGAACATATTGATGAATGCTCAAGAAAGTCAATTGGATTGTATCGTGATGATGGTATGCCAGAGGGAAACTCACAATGTTGGTGTAGGTGGAACAGGTGTTGAAAGCCAGCTGGTGCTGTCCCGGAAGCTACCACGTTTCAACTGGCCCCCTCACGGATGGCGAAGTAGGGGGGCCACAGCTTGGACCCCTGCAGGTATTCGCCTGAGGTCCCGCCACCAGCACTGAATCGGTACTACGGCAGAAGGTGTGACCAAGGCGTGCGGGGCAGGGGGTTTGCGTCCCGTCAGGCTCGACCAGACACTATCCGATTTATCATTGCGATAAGCCAGTAGCTGGGTGCGCCACACTCCTGTGGCTCAGCCTTCGATTTTTGGTCCGCATCGAACTCGACTTGACATTCAACCAGTGCATCGATTTGGGACTATTGTTGCGACAGAACTTTGAACGCGAATTGTTGGCTACGCCCCGAGCCAGACAACATGGTCGGTCTTAAATACATATGGATGTAGGGATTGTTACTGACACCTTGCAGGTTTTCATTCTAGGCGTCAACTTCTCCGAGCAGAAGCTCGTGAAGGTATATTCACAATACACTCCTATCCGCCCTTCAGCATCGACATACCGCTCCGACCCGGACTAACTGTCAACTGCAGAAAGCTCTCGAATCCTTCTATGCTCTTGGTCCCAGCGTCTCCCAGCGAATTCTCGCCAAATACTCCATCCACCCATGGGCCAAAGTCGGCTCCCTGGCACCCAAGACCATTATCTCATTAACTGCCGAATTGTCGGTAATGACGATTGAGAACGACGCGAAGAAGGTTCTGCGCGAGAACATCCAGAGACTGAAGGACATGGGTAGCTACAGGGGAAGGCGGCACGCCATGAACCTGCCGGCGAGAGGCCAGCGTACGAGAACACAGATCGAAACGGCAAAGAAGCTCAACAGGGTGGACAGGAAACGGTGATCGAACATGGCTTTATTAGAGATGGACGACGGCGAAGCCGGTCATTAGAGATGTCCGTGCGTGTAACCATTCAGTGTATTCTGATAGAGATCCGGGTGCAATGTGTTCCGGCCAATGTACAACAACAACTACGATTCAGACGCATCTAAGGTGCGTGGGTGGGTTATGAATGATGTCTACCGCTAAGTTATACGCACTTGGAGGTTAACCACGGGGACAAGCATCGCCGCAAGATCCTGGCTCTGAGGGATTCCACTGGCAGCTTCCGACCTCGAATCACGTATGAGGGCTGGCTGGTCAACTTGATGCTCGTGTCTCTACATCTATACCAAGAATTACCGCCTGTCCCACCCAAGTTTGGCGCCTGACTTCGGATCCTTAGAATCTGCGCCTTCGAACCTCAAGCTAGGCAAGTCGTCTTCCAATATGGGTTCGCCGGCGGCCTGCAGTTTAAGGGCTGTGGTATCGACTTCTTTCCAAACACGCAGCAAGTTGCCGCCAACGACTTTGGAGACATCTTGATCACTGACTCCCTGCTTCAGCAACTCGGCCACCAATGCGGGGAATTTGGACACATCTTCCAGGCCAGTAGGCGTGGTAGGAATGCCGTCAAAATCAGACCCCAAACCGACGTGGTCAAAGCCGATCAGGTTGCCAATATGAAGTATGTGCTTTACCACCTGGTCCAGGTTTGCGTTCTCCGGGACAGAGTCAGGAAGGCCGTTCTCGTGTCCAGCGTCAACACAGGAGATAAAGTCCGGGCTGAAATTGACCATGACCAGAGAATTGCGCTCTTTCACTAGGTGCAAGACATGGTCCTTGACGTTACGAGGGTGGGGACAGACGCTGTATGCCGAGCTGTGAGAGAAAATGACTGGCGCCTTGCTGCCGGTCCAGGTCTCATTGCCACCGAGAACGTCGACCATGGTGTCCTCGCTGACGTGCGACAGGTCGACAAACATGCCGAGGCGGTTCATCTCGTTGACGAGACGGCGGCCGAGAGGGCTGACGCCGTGCCAGTAAGGCTCGGCCTTGCGAAGAGGATTCTCCAGGATGGCAGCATCGGCAAATTTGTTATGACAGTTGTGGGTGAGTGTCGAATAGCGCACACCGAGGTTATAGTAGGTGCGCAGGTTGGCGGCGGAGTTGCCGATCTGGTGCAGGCCTTCAACGCCGAGTGGTGAGATGAGCTGGCCGTTCTTGAAGGCCTTAAGTGCCGTGCTGCTGTTGACTGTGGGGAGAAGACATCTGGGTAGGCATCTTTGATCCTCGTTATGAGGTCAATTTGCTGCAGTGTCATCTGAATACCTGGAGACAGTTAATATTGTTTCCGAAGCAACAGTAGCTGGACTTACTAGGGGCGTAGTTATCATCAGAGAAATCACTCCCATCAGCGGGACAGGGTGTAAAAACGCTCCAAAAAGCACCGCCATTGAGACCCTCTTTCAGTCGAGGCAGGTCAACCTGACCATACATGCCTCCGTTTTCGAAGGGCTCGGTGAAGTTCCTGCCATAAATGTGGTTGTTGTATAGGAACCGAACAAGGATGGGCAAGTCATTATGTCCATCTGTTCGAGGGTAAGTAGACGTAAAATAATCGATTCTCGAATTTCATACCAATCAGGGGAGTTTCTTTCAAGATCTTTTGAGCCCGGTCCTCGTATGTTATAGGCCCATGTCGAGTTTTGTGGCACCAGAATGCGAGCGGCTTCGAGATGGACAAGCCGAGGACAAGTACGATGACAATGGCAGCAATCAACCGCTTAATTGTGAGAGATCGAGCTTTGGGGTCCGGGACGAATTCGTCATCTCCCGATTCCTTGGGGTAATGACTTTCAACCGAGCCAAGCATAGACTGGTCTTCGGCTCTGTTAAGCCGATGATATTTGTGCTGGGCCATGCTGGGAGATCGATCGTCAGTATCTGATATTTGTTTGGAGTTATTCACGATAGAGGCTCGACTGCTCTGAATTAAGCTCGAGCCCATGGGGCCGTTTCCGCCAGTCCTTTAGGGGTTGATCCATCTAGACGGGCTGTGAGGGTATCACTGGTCTCCAACCGCAGTAGACCTCATACTTCGTGAAAATGTGGACAGCTTGGGAAGAACCTTACCTGACCCGAGCTTTCAAAACAAACCAAACTGTGTGGATGGATAATCTTCAATAATCAACCAGGTGACCGTCAATTGGTGCAAGGACAAGGCGAACTGTCGTAAAGGGAAATGTCAAGCTCAAAGATCAAGGTGGCTGATGACGAATACTGAACTGATCCAAGCAGCGTTCTGTCTTGAGGTAGATCCGTTAGTCAGCCGTGCAATCTCCTGAGCAGTTGATCCTTCTCAAACATCACCAGAGCGGCTTGCGAGTCCATGTAGCGAATACAGTCATGAAACGTGAGTCTAGACCCAGGGCACTCAAGAACACCGTGGTCATAACAGGCTTGTTTGCAGGCCGAGCCCAGAAGCATGAAGCTGTCGGTGCATCGCCATAGTTCGTTCGTGTGTAGTGAAATGACGATGATGCGGCTTCAAAGCTGTACCTGGGTTCCAACGCAGCGAGTTCGGACGAATGACTGTAGCCATTCACCTGGCGGCAGCTGTATGCACCGCAACTCAGGGCACTCGGCGGCCTCTTAGGCGGACTCGGGGCCACCCTGGTAGGGGCTCTCAGGGACACCAGCAGGGACCCCCTCGCCGAAACAGCCTTGGAAGCTTTCCCCATGCTGTCGCTTCAGTGTCAACTCGATGCCATGAACCAATGAGAGATTGATACACAAGGCCCCAAGCGCCTGTAGCTGCGCTGTCAACCCAGGTTGGCTCACCCCCACATCAGGCTGACTGCCTCGCGACACGAGAAGAGCTGCAAGTGGTACCTACCTACCTGCCTAGTACCTAGGTGGACGTGCCGTCCCATGCTTCCATTGGGCTGGGCGGCTGACGACCTCCTGCGCGTCGACCCCTGAACAGACCCAGAAAGGGCCCTGGAATAGCAGCAGCAGGAGCAACACACCAGGGGCGAACACGACTCAGCCTGCAGTAGTTCTTCTCTTCAATGTCCGGGCCTTGTCCAGTCCAGGGCAGCCTCTTCAGACCACGAAGCATACACCTTCGTCACCCATTTTCTTCGGCTGGCTATCACGACACGACAACATTGATTTCTTCCTCATCGCCCTCCCCCAACCACCCCTTCGCCACGACGACACGAAGTGTAACACCACTGGTGACGCCCATCGACGATCCTTGCCTGGCGCATACGTACCCCCGACACGATACCCGCGAACCAGGCCGAAACGAAACATCTCTCCTAGCCCCTTGCATTTCATCCAACCGCCAACCCGATCGTCCATTCACTGCCGTTTGAGATCAAGACATCTAGCCCACTTCTTTTACTTCGCACCTTTCTGCCTCGGGCCTCCTCTCTCCCTTCCCTTGCACCCTTTGTTTCTGCTTGCCTGCCTCAATTTTTGTCGCATCGCGACTGTTGCCCTTGACGTCATACCTCAACTTGGCTCACAACCCTCCACCATGCCGGGCTTCGCAGAGTCCTTCTGGTCGACAGACTATGCCGCCGGTAAGTTAGGCTGAGCCGAATGCGCCACCACAATTGACGACATGGCTCGTCGCCCCTGCCCCAAGCTGCAGTCGCTAACGCCTCACCAGGCCTCGGGGTCCTGTTTGGCAAGCTGCAGCAGGGCGTCCTCGAGAACCGGCAGATCTTGACCATCGCCCGCATGCGAGCCGAAGCCGAAGATCTCTACGGCACCAGGTTGAGCGACATTGCGCCAGCTTCCGACCGAATTCAAGGCGGCTTCGCTAGTGACGATGGTGCCACCGTCCGCAAGGTACATGAAGAACCAGCCTTCACGATATTCCAAAAAAATCCTTTTGCTAATGCTCTTACTGCAAGGCTTACGATGGCGTCCGAATCGAGATGGAAGATGCGGCCCGAAGCCACAAGAAAATTGCTCAGAGCATCCGTGACCTCGTCGTGAACCCCTTCACTCGCTGGTGCGACGCCCACGAATCTCGCATCCAAGATTCCCAAGATGATCTGCAGACGCGCATCAAGGCACACGACCGTCAGGCTGAGCTGGCCAAGAAGCTGCGGAGCAACTACTTCAATAAGTGTCGTCTCGTCGAAGATATCGAGGAGGAGAACAAACTCGCCTTCCAAGATCCCGAGACGAGCCCTAATGCCGTCACCGCCAGCAACATCCCCGAGATCAAAGTTTCCGAGAACAAGGAACCCGAGATTCCTGAGGAAGATGATGAGCCCATTGAAATCGGCGACGAAGTCTATCAACCCGAACAGATGAAGAAGATCCTCGCTCACATGCTGAACACGATCCCACTGGGCGAGCACAAGGTGCCAATCATGGGAACCTACCAAAACACGTCGCCCGGCACCGACATTGTCGAATATCTTCAGCGCAACATGGGTACCACCAGCATCAGCTACGCCGAGAGGATTGGCCAGGATCTGATCTCTAACGGGTTTCTGAGACTCATTGGCAATGTCGGCAACAGCTTCGCCAACAGTTCCAAGATGATGTATCAGTGGAAGACTAAGGCTTTCCAGATGGCGGGTGTACCGGAGAACAAGAAGACGCTCGGGAGGACATTCTCCATGCCAGGTTCCGACGGCGGCTCCGATTCCCCGTTGTAGGTACCGTCAGCGAATATCTCGCCATCTGGACCATTCACAACAACGCGCTTCGCAATGAACCGCCGGCTTACCGCCTGCGCCCCGAGGCACGCGAGGCTGGCGACAAGTACAAGGCGGCCGTGCGCCAGCTCGACGAGCTTCGATGCGACCTTGAGGAGAACATTTTCCTCCACCTCCGCTTCCTCGAGCGCTGCGAGCTGGACAGGCTCAAGGCCGTCAAGACTGTCGTTTTGGACTTTTCAGGCACCATCAGCAACGTCATCCCGACGCTTCAGTCGGCCGTCGACAACATGATGCTGTTCCAGGAGACGGTACAACCTGCCAGCGATCTGCGCTACCTCTTGGAGAACTACCGCACTGGCGGCTTCCACCCCAAGGTTGTTGTGTACGAGAATTACTACAACAAGGTTGACGAGCAGACCTTTGGCGTGGATCTCGAGGCTAGAGCCAAGGCGGATAAGAAGCGCGTCCCCATTGTCGTCACAACGCTCCTCACCTATCTCGACAACCAATACCCTGAACTAGAAGGCGACAAAGCCAGGCGGGATGTCTGGCTAGTGGACGTTCCGCTGACGCACACACATAAACTCCGCTCCAGAGTGAACGACGGCAAGCCGCTTTCGCCAGAGATTCTCAGCGAGTTTGACATACCGACTGTGGCCAGTTTGCTCAAGCTGTACCTCCTCGAACTTCCTGGTAAGTAGTTCGGGATGCGCTTTGGATTACTCTTGCTGATATTCTCAAGATTCCCTCGTCTCCGCCCACATGTATGAGATCGTCCGCCAGGTTTACACAGCACAGTCCGCACAATCCGCAGAAACGTCAGAAGCCTCGAGGATATCTATTCTTCAGCAGACGCTCGCCCAGCTTCGTCTCACTAATATTGCCACCCTCGACGCCTGCATGAACCACTTCACCCGCCTCATCGACCTTACCTCGGCTGACGAGGAGTATGTAAACGCCCTCGCCACAACGCTCGCCCCTGCATCCTCCGCCCGCGCACCGAAACCTCCCTCACAATGGAGGAGAAGCACGCCTACCGCCTCATCCGTGACCTTTTTCAGTACAAGGAACCCATCTTTACGGAGCTCAAGCGTATGTCAGCCGGTAACTCTCTCAACGCTGGTGGAGGCAGCATTGGTGCCGGCGGCGGCGGCAACCGCCCTCGCGCGATTAGTACCGACGAGAGCAATCGCCGCGCCAACATGGAGGAGCGGAATAGGCTCCTGCTCGAGAAGGCTTCGGGTGGCCGCAGCCGCGCCACGTCGCCCGCTCCTGGCCCTCGCACAGGTCACCGGCGCGACCGTTCGGTTGGAGGCCCGGAGACCCGATTTCCTATCCAGACGAGCCCGACGTCGGCGTCGGACCGCCACCGTCAATCTCTCGGCAGCATCGCCAGTGCCACAGCCAACAGCTCTGCTGCCGTCGGCGCCGCGGCGACCGCCAAGCGCGCCTCGCTCGAGGTGCCCGAACCCAACGGCGATGTGCCACCTAGCCCCAGTCCGGCCGAGCACACGCCGCGCGGCCGCACGCAGGAGCGCCAGTCGATGCCGGCCAACGGTGCACCCGTCGGCGCCGTCGAGTCAATGCTCTCCAAGATTGAAGGCCTCAGCGACTCGCCCATTGAGAAGCGCAACAGCCTCGGCCGCACGGGAGCGCGCTTCGCAGGCGGTCGGCGCGTCACGGCTTCGTCAGGCGCGGGCAACGCCGAGGTCATCGCCCCTAGGGGCGTCACGCTCGAGGACAAGCCTATGGACGACTGAGCAGGACACATGTCCTCTTGTGTACCTGTTCTGGAAACCAAGAAGCACCATGGAGTAGTACGGTGTTGAGAGGAGGCGCGCATGACGATCCACCCACGCCTGGACTGTGTCCCGATATGATTCCACGTATAGAAGGAGAGGCAGAGGTTTAAGATGGAGAAGGGAGGAGTTGTAACTAGTAGCACGCCGTGAATGCTTTCAGCTTTTTTTTTTACTTTTTTTTCCTCCCAGCCCAATGCGCGGAGACGAGTGATACGACTGGCGGGGTTCTGCTCTTGTATGGCAGGCTCTCCTGTGGGGGGGTAGGCGTCCTCTTGTGTCTGAAATCTGATCTTATTCTCATCCTCTTTTGCTTTTTGTGACTTTGAAATGTTGTCGATGTTGCTGGCTGCTGACGTGTCACGGGGGAGAAACAACATCACTTATGCTCTGCAGAAGGGACCCAAAGAAGAAGAACGCGGGAATCATTTGTTTTCATGACCAGACGCCTTTGTCGTGAGCCTGGCTGCCTCCATTCTTCTACGTGGGTGCCGGATATCATGACCTTTCCCCCGTCTGCGCCTCGGCGTCGTCCGTTATGACAACCGGCGCCTTCTTCTTTTTCTTCTTCTTGGCCACCACGACCGCCGGCTCGCCGTTTCCATCGACTGCCCCCGTCGCCGCGTCTCCTTCGATCAGCGTCTCTCCCCCTCGACCTTCTTCTTCTTCTTGGTCGTCTTCTTGACGGCCGTGCCGTCCCCAGCCGCGGCGCTGCTCTTCTTCTTGACCTTGCGCTTGACGACGGTGCCCTCGGCATCGACGCCCTGCGCGACCGAGATGCGCTCGTTGGCGCGCTGCATCTCGAGCCGCAGCCTCTCGACCTCTTTCATGGCCTGCGCCATCTCGGCCTCCTCGCGCTGCTGCCTCTCGTAGTCGTACGGGTTCGCCTGGGCACCGGCGCCGACGCCCCCGGTCCCGGGGGCGTCATTGTCGCCTTCGAGGCTAAAGGTGCCAATGTGCGACGAGTCGACGTGCAGGAGGCCCTGGCGGAGCTTCTTGGCCCTGCTGCGCGTGAAGCTGTCCGAGTTGTTCTCCGACTCGTAGGCGCGGGGCGTCGAGAGGCCGCTCGTGGCCCCTGCCGCCGCACCGGCGAGCGTCTCGTCTGCGGCGACGACGACGCGCTGGCGGGGCCGCGGCGGTGGCCTTTGCTGGAGGTGGTGCTGCTGCTGAGAGGAAGAGGACGTCGGCGCAGAGGTGCCGAGCTTGTCGAGGTCCAGTTGCATGATGGGGATCGAGTCAATATCGAGGTCCGGGCCGTTTTCCCTCTGGAGAATGTTGTGAATGGGTGTCGAGGCGCCGCCGGAGCCGGAGCCGGAGCCGAGGCCGCCAATGTAGAAGGGGTCGTCGCGGTTGCGTTCCTGGCGCTCGGCCTTGCGGCGAGCGATTATGTCGGCGTCGAGGTACGTGTCTTCTGTCGGCTGCTGGTACGACGACACGTTCTCCTCGGTTGCGACATCTGCGATTCTGTTGATAGCCGGTTCCGAAGAGGAGACGCTCGTTGGTGCAGGGCGTTGGTGGTAGTAGGCCTCAAAGTCGTCCGCCTCTTCGGTGCTGGCCGGCAAAAAGTCTGCTCTCGCCAGCAAAGCATTGAGATTGGAGTGAATGGGCTCGTCGAGATCGAGACCTTCGGGGACGGGGACATTCCTCTGCGCGCCTAGCGCGACAGAGTTGAGCTCCCAACCCTGGAAGAGCGAAGGTATCGCTTGGGTAAGGAGGAGTGGGGGGTCTTGCTCGGCTTCATCTGTTGATATCTCGTGCCCTGACGCAGCTTCAGCCGTGAGCTTGAGGAGCTCGATAAACTCGACTGCCCGCTCCTGCACCTCGAGGCTTGGGTGCAGGGCCAGAGGCTCGAAGATGTTGATGACGCGGGCCATGAGCAGTGTTATCCTTGACTTCCACTCTGGCGTCCACAGTTGTCTGTCGTTGCTTGCGATGAAGGCGAAGACCTTGGCGACAGCCTGCAGGCAGGTGATGAGTATCTCCGGAATGTTCGTCCTCGGGATTGTTTGTAATAGTGTCGTCAGGGAGTCGTCTGTGGAAGAGAGCATGATGGGGTACTCTCCGATAATCCAAGCAATCGACTTGATGGACGCGGATGTGATGAAGTGGCCCGGCGGCGTATCGGCGTTGAGTTGCGTCAGGATGAGGTCCGCCGCCATGACGACGGATCGCCTCATGGCCATGACCTTGGCAGAGACATTGCGCAGCTCGTCGCCAATCTTTTCAGAAATGTCGCCCGACGTCGAGCTTCCGTAAGACGAGGCAGATTCGAGCTCTGTGCCCACAGGCCTCGGCGCCGGAGCCATGCGAACAAGCTGTGTCAAGACATCAATGTACCAGTCAAAGTCGACCAGGTTCGCATAGTTGTTCTGCGCACACATGTCGAGGATCCTTCCGATGACATCGATGCGGTAGTCGTCCGGCAGTGGCGGCGCCTGGCCCTTCTCCTTTGCTTTGGGGTTGATGACCTCAGCCTCTTCCTCCGAGTCGGGCGCCGAGTCGGGCCCCAGGGGGCACCGGCGTTCTGTCGGTTCTTGGGCGGTGTAGAAGATCGCAGTTGCTTCATGAGACGGCTCACGACAGAGACGAGGTTGTCTCCACTGACCATACCCTTGACGAGGTCGAGGGCCTTTATGCGGATAGTAATGTCAGGACTATCGATGCACTCGAGGATGACGTCCTCCTGTTGTGCGACGAGGAAGGGATGTGTCAAGACAATCTTGTTGAAGGCCAGGAGAGCGACGTATTTGACTGCCGTTTGTTAGCCCCCCACAAAAACAACCTCAGTTCAAAGAAGCAGACTCACGGTTCGGATCACCATCGACCATGATCATGCCCCTGAGCTTGTTCACACAGAGGGTGGCGATTTCTTCGCTGCCGTCGTCTGCACTTCCCAGGATGCCGCCCTGAATAATGCCGTTGATGCACTCGTAGAGAAGAGACATGGCGGGCGTCGTGCGGATGAGATCGGTCAGCGGTGGCAGCAGCTTGCGGACGAGCCTCGGCTCGAGCGGCGTCAGGGTAGCAAACAGCTTGATCAGCTTGATGGCCATCCAGTTGTTGCCCCCCTCGACAAGCAGCTCGAACAGCCTCGGCGCCAGGGGCAAGAAGTCGTGGGGTCTCCGCCAGCCCAGCTCGCAGACGACATTGACAATGGCAGCCGTGACGCTGGGGTCCTCGTCCTTGTTCATGAGGCGCTCCTTGATCTTGGGCCAGGCGGCCCTCAGGGTCTCGGGGTAGACGAGGGCCAATCGGAACAGGGTGACGATGACCTTCTTGCGGATGTTGGGGTGCGAGTGGCTGAGGCGCGGCAGCAGGTCGGAGAGGGTAGAGAGGGCGAGGGAGGGCGTGATGATGTGTGGCAGCGTGGCCATGGGCAGAGTGATGGTTGTCGCATGCGGCGAGGCTAGGTCCTGGATATGGCTCGTCAGTGGACTGTCCAACGCATCAGGTCGGCGGTGTCTCTCTGCCGCGGCGGCGTGTTTGGTCATACCTTCTTCAGGAGGTTCGTGGCCAGCATAAGAACCTCTGTGTCGGGGCGGAAGCTCTGCACAGCGGCCAGGTAGCCGACACGCTTCTGGTGGTACTTGGGCGAGGACATGACCTCGAGGACGTGGAACGAGGCCCAAGACATGTCATGGCCGACCATTTCGAGGTACACGAGCTTCATGAGGGCCGTGGCCTTGCGGTCTGCCCGCTGAGCATCAGCACTGTTTCCCTTGCTGCCATGGAATTTTGCTGCGTTGCCGTTGTGAGAGGCCTAGGGAGGGGGGGGGGACTCACCCATGTCCTGGCTGCGAACCTCGGCGCGACATTCTTTCAGGCTGTTCTGGATGTATTCGCGCTCGTTGCCCTTGTGGTTTCGTAGGCCTCGAATGAGGTCGTAAAGGGATTTTTCGAACCTGTGGCCATGGTCAGTCGAAGAAGGTTGGTGCTACTGCATGATGCAGCGCAGGGCATGGGGTTGAGCGGCTCATACATGTTGGCGGGCGGGCGAGCCCACGCGGGGCCAAGCAGGGAAACGAGGGGATCGTCAGGGCGGGTGGATGGGACGAGTCGGTCTAGGCGTTGGGAGGGAGCGTCGTCGGAGGGGCTGTGACCATGGTGGGAGCTCCGTGTCGCGCCCAAGCCGGAGGGAAGTCTGCGCGCGTGACGGCGATGTGGAAGTAAAGGTGCCTTGGGAGAGAGGGGGGTTTGCTGGAAGTCAGTCGGTTGTCGGTGGAGAGCTCAGCAGGTGTCAACGCTGCTGGACTGGGCTGGTTGAGGCAGAATGCAATGCCGTGCCTGTGCCGTGTCTGTGCCATGCCACGCGTGGATCCTCCCCCACCATGACCATGACCGCTGGCTGCTGCTGCCACGGCCACGGCCATGGCCATGACGAACGTGCTGACTGTGCGGCTACAGCTCTTGCAGCACCATGTCGCACCGTGCGGCACCTGCCCGGCCCGAGCCGGTCTACAGTCGAATGCGAGATGGCAGCATCATGGATCGCCTTCAGTCTGATACACTGTCCACCACCTCTCTCCGCCAACGGCGCCTCCCAGAACGGCCATTGACGGCGCGCTGTGACCCGACCTGACGACCATGGTCTCGAAGAACGCCTGAACACCCGACTCGCTCCTCTCTCGTCCTCGCCACTACCAACCTCAACCTCCGGCCGGCGCATGCCCTCTCTTGCTCTCCCACCGTCCAACATCCTCACCACCCACAACACACCATGTCGCGCTCCGCCCTCCGCCTCCTGACGCCCCTCTCCCGACCTCTCGCGTCCTCCTCCTCCTCTTCCTCCCTCCTCGTGCGGCAGCGCACAGCACCAGCAGCGTCAAGCCGTCCCTTCTTCGCCCTGCCGAACCTCCCCTCGTCCCCGCCGCAGACCCTCACAGCGACCCGCACCCTCCCCTACCCTCCGAAAGCCCTGTACGCCCTCGTCGCCGACATAGACGCCTACTCCTCCTTCGTCCCCTACTGCTCAGAGTCGCGCGTGACCGCCCGCGACCCCAGCCCACCCCACACCCCGACCCAGGCCGACCTGCGCGTGGGCTGGGGCGGCTTCGAGGAGACCTTCACCAGCCGCCTGCGCTGCCGCCCCGACCGCTCCGTCGAGGCCATCAGCGGCGCCGACCTCGAGCCGCCCGCCCGGGGCCCTTCCTCCTCCTCCTTCTCTACAAGCAGCAGCAGCAGCGGCGGCGGAGGCGCCGTCTTCACCTCGCTCGTCACGCGCTGGGAGCTGCGGCCCCTGCGCGAGGACGCACGCGACCCCGCCACCCAGGTTGACCTCGTCATCCGCTTCCAGTTCGCCAATCCCCTCTACGCCGCCGTCAGCGCCGCCGTCTCGGACAAGGTCGCCGGCGTCATGATCGAGGCCTTTGAGAAGCGCGCGAGGCGCATCCTCGGACAGCCAAAGAAGCTGTGATTTGTGCGCCTCCTTGTGTCCTCTCCCGCTCTGAGCAACGTCGACCGAGCAAAAGAGGCGGGGAAAAAAACCCCAGCATCAAAATACATCAGAATACGGCAGAACACAGCAGACGATAGAGTAGAACAGACCCACGCGGAACTCATGTAGCAACAGCCATAGACCAGTGTATAGTATCCTCTTCAATCAAACATGTGAACCGAGGACCATGGGAGTAGGTCGCGTGCCTCACCAAAAGACGAGGCCAAAGGACTTGGAAAAAAAAACCAGCAGAATTGACAATGCAACAAATCACAAATTCACACTTGTACCGTTCCGTTCCTGTCCCACCTGTGTACACCCCAATTCTCCAATCCTTGCGCAACCTCAAAACAACCAGCCAGCTCCAACGTATCCTGATGAATGTATCTGGCGAGAAAGGCACAAGGGCGCCGCTTTTCCAACCTCTTCCCCCTACCCCTTCCATCCGTCATACATCATGCCTCAGCATCCAGGTGCTATAGACTCTGAAGAAAGTGATCCCCCGCCATAATGCGTTCCCGAACAGTGGCTCAAATGCAGGAGGAGTCTTGAATGGCAAACGCAGCAAGGTATCATATATGGCAAATAGCGCCCACGCCTTGACAAAAAAAAATCTGACCACTGCTGCTGACCGACCGAGCGAGAGGAGATGGCCTGATCTTGTGCAATGGCATACCACCAGAAACAGAACCTGTCGAGTCCGCATCTCACTTCCTCGACGACCTGGTTGTTGTCAGTACCTCCTTCTCTCATCCCCATGATGTAGTTGGACGCGGGAAAACTTACTTCTTCTTCGATGGCTTTCCTGCGACCCAGCTTGCAAATCCAGAACCGGCGCTCTTGGACTTCCTCTTTGGTGGCTCGGCAGTGACGACATCAACGCCTGGCGGGACCCCACGACCCGGTCGCTCGCCAGGACGGTGCATGTGAGGAGGTGGCGGTACGTGGTGGCCACCACCCCCGGGCCTGGCCCCAGCAGGCATCATGCCGGGGGGCATCTGCATTGGGCGCTGTCCGTGTGCCGCCATGTACGCCATGCGCGCACGCATTTCTTCTCGAGGATCTCGGCCACCACCCGGTCGCATCTGCACACCAGGGAATCCGGGCGGTATGCCGTGTCGCTGCGCGTGCATCTGCGCATGCATCTGCGCCGACTTGCTTTCGGGCCACATGCGCATCTCGATCGTCCAGTCCGGCTCGAGCACCTTGTCCCAGACCTGGGGCAAGATAATGTCGCCGTTGGGCCCGATCAGATCATAGTGGCCGTCTTGCACCTGCTGTCCGATGACATCGACGTGCTGGAAGGCTTGCTTGATCAAGTCTTGCATATCCTAAAGGTACAGTCAGTCGACCAACCCAAGTGCGCCATCCTGGACTCCACGTACCTCCCACTTTGCACAAAGGTGGAACGGGAAGCTGAATTTCCTTCCCACTGCATCCTTGAACTTGATCGGCGCCTTGTCTTTCGTCTTCTTGGCGTCTTCCTCAAACTTGGCTTTGGCTTCTTCAGTGAGCTTCTTCTTCATGGCCTCCTCTTCCTTCTTCTTCTCCGCAGCGTCCGCCGCAGCCTTCTCTGCTGCCTTGGTCTCAGCTTCGAGCTTGGCCCGCGCTTCCGCCTCCGCTTTGGCTTTGGTTTCCTCCTCCCACTTCTTCTTCGCTTCGGCGTCTTCCGCGGCCTTCTTGTCTGCTGCGAGTTTGGCCTCTTCTTCAGCTTTGCGCTGGGCCTCACTCTTTGCCCCCGCGGCGGCCTCGGCTGCTGCTCGCGCCTCGTCCTCCCCCTTCTTCTGTTCGGCAGCCGCCTTCATTTCTGCCTCGTACTTTTCCTTGGCCTCCCGTTGGATTCTGGCCATGGTTTCGGCGTGGAGTTTGGCTTGTTCGGCCTCGTGTTTCCGCTCGGCTTCCATCTTTTCGCGTGCGGCTCGCTCCGCCTCCGCCTTGGCGAGCTCGAACTCCTTCTTCGCCTCTTCGGTGGCTTTCCTGCGAGCGTCTTCCCGAATCTTCAGTTGCTCTTCGGCGTCTCTTCGAATCTTGGCCTCAAACTCGCGCCGCCTCTCCTCCTCCTCCTTTTTTGCCTGTAGTGCCTGGAAAGCCTTGAGCTGCTCCTGCATCTTCTCCTTCTCTGGGTCAGGCTTGGGCGGTTCGGGCGCCGCTGGGGTTTTTGGACGGGGAGCAGGCGCCTCGGTTGCCGGAGGAGGGGGTGGCGAATACATGTATTGCTGCATATGAGGCGGGATCTGTTGCTGATAGCCACCGTGACCACCATAGTAGCCTCCATGTTGGTAAGGCATCATCTCGTGATATGGGTGCCTAGGCCCGCCCTCAAAATAGCTCTGGCCACTGCCGTTCGACATGGGAGAAAAAGGGTTTTGCTGGAAGTTGCCGTAGGGAACCATGCTCTGTTGAGGGCCGCCATAGGGACTCGGCATGTATCCGCCCACATGGCTCTGGGGATATCCGCCGGGAGGTGCAGATTGTTGATGGCCGCCACGGCCGCCGAAGTAAGGGTTATGGCCGCCGGCAGGGCCCGGAGGGCCGTAGGGACCACCGCGGGCGCCAAACGGCGGCCCGTAGTCCTCTGAGGAATCCAGACTGTCGGTAGGAGCAGGCCTGTGATGGCCCTGAGCTGATGGTCGGTGGGGCAAAACGTGCCGCCGCGGGGCAGCGTGGTGAGAGCGAGAACGAGAACGAGACCTCGAGCGCGAATGGTGATAAGGTCCAGCGCTAGCCGACGCGGAGTCGTCGGGGTCGATCTCGCCGTTGTATTCTTCACCCCAATCACCGCCGGAACTATATTCTTGACTCTGGTGGGAAGACGAGTCTTCTCCCTCGCTGAAAGAATTTGATCGGGACGTAGGGTGTCCTTGCTCGATTACGATGGTGGTGTGCCGTCGTCTTCGTAATAGTTAGCAAAGAGTGCCAACAGCCGTGAATGCGTTGTCTGTTGAGACTTACGACATTGGGGCTGGACTCTTGTAAGATGCTTTTTACCCACGACGATCAATAGAAAGCCGGAGCAGAGATGTGTCGAGTGGGCGGCAACGTTGTCGCAAGGGATAAGGTCCGAGGGCTGTGTGTGCAGGGTGTTTTGTAAGTTGGGAGCCTTCGGTAATCCAGAGTATCGATGCGAGCGTTCGTCTTGTCGTGGGAGTCGGTATCGGCTTATTGGTGCAACTTCCAGAAGTGAGGGGCAGCGGAAATGAGAATCTTGTGCGGGTTGCGCGGGCGCAGGCTGGAGAGAAGGATGGTAGATCGCGGGTTGCGGCGGGCACAGATCGGAGACGGGGGTTCCCTGTTTTGTGGTGCCAGTCCTGAGCGGCTGCGTAGTTGGGCGCAAAGGCCCTGGGGCAATTGGGTATCGGACCTGCGGTGAGGGATGGACCAAGGGTGGATATGGATGGAGGCTTAGAAGGCCCAGCTCAAGGGTTGGACGCTGTGGGTCGTGAAAGGGTGGTAAGGTAAGCGCGCTGGATGTAACAAGGCGGGAAAACGGCCCAAATGACGGTTCTCGGTAGTCTGGCGAGGAGGCGGTGATGATGTGCAGGCTGTTTGTGAGCGTGCACGTTGGGGCGAGGTGGGATGAGGCGAGGCGAAGAGGAGGAAAGGGGAACGAGACGCTTTGGTCAGACGACGCAGTTCTACGGCCAAGAAGGTAAGAACAACCTGGTGGCAAGTAGCCTGCTAGGAACAATTTGGTCAGTGCGAGGGTTCCTGTGAAGAAGCATGCAAAATCGATTGGGAGGTAGCGGTCAAATAGTGCAGTCTGCATTCCATTGCAATGTGATGCAGGCGGCCGGTGTCATGCTAATATAAAGCGGGACGGGGGAGGGGGATTTGCTCGAAGGGCTTGAAGGGTTGACGGGCGTCTGTGAATGAGACCCCTCAGCTGCGTCGTGACCCCCCCCCTGCTACCGCAGCGTTCCTTTGCCCCTCCGGCTTGGCCTCTTTTCCCTGCCGGCTGTCAAGTGTCCAGGCTCTGCAGAGCCCACTTGGGTCCAGATTCGCCAGGGCTGATCAGCATGCTAGGCATCCGCGCATGCTACAGGCCCAGCCCGGCATGTGTCGCAATGCGATGCTGCAACGAGCAGAGACAACATGGAGAAACACATCTAAAGCAGGCACGTACCAGGTGTTGTTGGCGTCGATTCAAGGAGTTAGACGGCCTGGGTGTTTAGGTTTCCCTAGGGTCGTCGTGTTTCTTTGTTGAGGGGGTTTTGCGTTGCGGGACGGCCCTGTCCTCGCCCTTGACGTGGAGAACGTTTGGCTACCGCCCGTTCGTTCCCTTTTGTGTTCGCAAACGGTTGCCGCCGTTGCACGAGGCGAATGGTGGGTGTGTCGATCCAAGACGAGCCGAACCGCAAAGGACGCGGTCCGAAGCCGAAGTCGTCCGTCGTCTGGCCTTGGCTTGCTCGACGCAACGACGAGGAGGAAATTGGGAGGACGTCGTTGTCTTTTGTCTCAAGGCGGTTTGGGGGCTGCGCAGGTCGCAGGGAGGGAGGGAGGATTACCTGAGGCGGCACAGCTTTGCTTTTTGGGCGGATCACCTGCAGCTCAGGTGGTGGTGGGCGCGTGGTGTGGGAGAGGGGAGTGCCAGGCGAACGGGCGATGGGCGATGGGCGATGCGCGATGGGCGATGAGCGGAAGATGTTGACTGTGCACACCAAAGCGGTAAAGCCAAACAAGGTTCTCTCGAGGCACCTGTCCTCGACAATGGTGTCGTTGCTACCGTTGCCGTGGTGTTAGTGGTGAACGGGTGCGACTGCGATTGGAGAGGGGCTCGCACTTGTCCAGTCCGAAAGGGGCAAGGGGGGAGGGGCAAGCTGCGAGAGGGAGCCAGGTGAGGTGAGGTGAGGTCAGAGCAATGGGTTGGGGGAAGGAGGGGTCGAGGCCACGCCTTCTGGTGAGCAGGTCCAATGAAATCGTGCTGTAAAGACAGCAACGCAGCCTGTCGGTCCTGATCTTGCTGTCGCTCTTCCGAGGCCTGGATCCTCTTTTCTTATACCGACGTCAGGAACGGGAAAAGGCTGCGCCTGTGCTGCCTGCTGAGCGGGCCCTGTGATGCAGACGATGGCGAGGAGAAGGGGTGGGGGGGCAAGGAGTGTGCGTTTCCTGGGTTCCTGGTGTGGCCAATTGCACGTGGTAAAGATCTCTCTCCCTTCCACTGCTGCAGAAGCTGCCGCAGATCAAGTCGGTAATATTCGGTGATTCGATGGTTTTCCTCTGTGCCTTTGCATATACCACATAATTTTTCGGATTCACGTCCGATTGCTCAAGCTGTCGAGGATGAGGTGGCCCCAGAGATGAGATGATCAAGAGCCTGTCCCGGAAGGCAGAGAGTTTCACGAGATGACCCGCCAAATCCGAGTCGTCAACTTGGATGGAGTGTGCTTGTCGTGCTCCTGACGACGAAGAATATGAATGCTGCAACTGGTTGGCAACTTTGAGTCCTAGAGCATGGGTCACGCGTGTAAGTGCTGTTGTGCTTGATGCTCCAGAGGGTCAACTGGCGGCATGATTGTCCAGCTTTTATAGAGAGGTTGCGAGGATCCGCCAGCTCTCCAGACATTTTTCAACCGGGTCATCCCAGAATAAGTCACCCAACATCAAACGAAAACTGGTAAAGTTGCGAGGAAGCCCAAGGCTTCCAACGTTAGCGAGCCAGCACAGCGTATCATCATGAGTTGGCCGCGTCTTCGTGTCGGGTTTGACTCACGGCCAGCGCATCCGCCGGTGGGCCTCGCTCAACCCTTTCGCTGACCGAACAGTCTAGAAGCGAACAGATCCACTGGGCAGCATACATCGCAGGCGTCATTGGACCTCTCAGAGATACCAGGAGAGTTGTCTGACAGCGGCATTGACAAGCCCTGCCCCATCAGTCGCGGTGAAACCCAATCGGGAGCCCTAATGGCCCTGATGCCTGCCTGATGAAATCGTTTCTGCCCAATTCGCGTTCTCTCTCATCATCGGCCACGTAAAGCTACACCAATAACCATCTCTGCCTATCGCCGGCACTGCTGCCGACCTCTCCAACGTCTCGATCTCATGCGCCATGTTGCATCTGGTTGAGTTGTGTTGGACGCCACATCTTTTGGCTTCCGGACCATCCACAGAAGACGTCCGAGGATCCGGCTCACGTTACAAGTTGATCCGAGAAAAGCCATTCTTCTTCCCATACAAATACGACATCCATCGTTAAGGTGTGAAGGTCGTACAAGCACATGAGATCCAGTCATATTAAGTGCTTTTGCATTGTGTCGGTACATCTCCTAACCGGCCACATCACACAAACCCTCGGGGATATATACGCTCCACCATGCTATGGGCATCATCATCGGACCACATCCGCTGATTCCTTGCTCAAAAGATCCCGCGCTGCTGCGACCTCGGATTCGCTGTATCCTTGCCATGACTTCTCACCAGCATCCTTTCGACGCACAATCTCCGATAGCTTCTTTGTTGCCAGCTCTCTCAACTTTTGAACTGTAGCTTCGTCGGGAGGGGACCAGTCATCCGCATCGGGCTGTTTTGCTGACTTGGAATCATCTTTCAAAAGCTTGTCGGTAACCTATGTGTCTCGTCAGAAGAAGCGCTACAATCAAAAGCCAAAACCACGTACCAGCTTCAGGCCATAGTAGCCGCGTAGGTAATCATCGCAGAGCTCAATACTCCTGGAGAATCTCTTGAGCGACTCCGTCAATCGCTTCAACTGAGGGCCATCCGAAGCTGTGGCGGCCATGTAGAGCACCTCGCCCAAACGAGCATGCATCTGAAAAAGGTCAGAACTCGAGTGATACCCAGCATAGTTGAGGCAGCTTACATTCCAAGCGTTCGGGGAGAGCAGCAGCACCTCCTCCAGGGCGAAGATGGATTGTGAGTACAGCCCCTGAGAGAGGTAGATATCGGCGAGCTCCGCCCACGCCTCGGCATCGGTAGGAGAGTAATCGAGTAGCGCGTTCAGCGCATCGATGGCTTCGGCGGTCCTGCCCAGAGACCTCAGGAGCGCAACCTTGCGCTTAGCGACGGGCTGCTACGATGTTAGCATCTGGCCCCAGCCATCCGAAGCCCCCCACTCACTATATTTGTGTTGTCGGGTCCCAAGATTGTGTCGTACTCCATCAGCAACTGCACAATCTCGCCCTGGTTGTCTGCCGCCGCCTCCTTGATGAGGCCCTGGAATGCCCTGACGCGCTCATTGTCGATGCCAAACCGAGTGACCAGCCTCTCAAGACACTGATACGCCGACTCGGTGTCTCCGGTGCGGCAACATGCCAGGATGAGGTTCTCGTAGACGACCCAAATCTCGGGAGTCTCTGCAGCTGTAAAAAGGGCGAGGAGGGGATTCGAGGCGAAAGCCCTGGGGTTGTTCTTGAGGATCGTCGGGGCCTGCTGGGCGAGATGCAGCGCATCAGCGGGAGAGAGGTGGCCTTGCGGCCTGGTCAAGACTGGCGCCATTATTTGAGGATTTCTGCCTCTTAGAGTCGCGTGGGAAGTTGAGGATCGGTTGTCGTGAAGTCCAGGTCGATGCGATGGCAAACCACCTTACGTTACAATCGGTACCTAGCAAGAGGCAAGCTGTTTGGTGGCAGTAGCTTCAATCAGATGCTCGCAGTCTAGGAGGCCCACGTTGGATTGGACCTGATTCTCCGCCACGATGGTATCCACTCTATGGGCCACGATTGATTGGCCTTGGGTCACGGGCCACGGACTTTCCTCTCGCCGATGACAAGTCCCACCTTGGAGCCCGGACCACTTTCGATGGTGATCAAAATTGTCGGCCAAAAATTTCACTCCAACCCAAACCTTTTACTTCTTCCACCCAGCCTCGAGACATCGCGACTGGGCCACCTGCGCAGGAACAGCTGCGCTTTTCACCAATCCTGGTGATTGAGGCTACGACCAGTCATGGCGTCTTCGTTGACTCCCGCATCTGGCACCCCGGCAGACGAGCAAGGCCTGGTCGAGAAGACGGCCGCCCTCGCGCTTGCCCAGCCAGATGCGCAGCCCAAGAGCCAGGATTCACCGCCGGCTCACAGATCTCACGACCCGGAGAACAACCTGAAGCGGAGCGACCCGTTTCAGTTCGGCAGTCGTCTCTTCAACGAGGGAGACAACGTGTACGAGTTCAATGCATGGGACCATGTCGAGACTGACGATGCATACAAGGAGTATGCTGAAGAGCAGTACGAGATGCAGCGTCAGTCTCCAGTCTCTGACTTTGACAAGAGTGAGTCTCCTTTTTTTCTTTCACCACCCCAGAACCACCCCCGGTTTCATGATGATCCCACCAATTACGCATAGTTCACCTGAATCTTTGTGATGAGACTGCATATGTTATAGTCTTTCGCTCCCATCTGATGTTTCAAACCTCTTGACTACTCTTTTCGTCGAGCTGCTCTGTCTTGGACCTGAACTAACCAGACAACAGATAGGCTCAACGCCAACCCAGCTCGTATGTGGGATCTGTTCTACAAGAACAATACTGCCAATTTCTTCAAGAACCGCAAGTGGCTGCAGCAGGAATTTCCTATCCTTGGTGAAGTGACCAAGGAGGATGCTGGCCCTGCGGTGATTCTGGAAATTGGTGCTGGTGCCGGCAACACGGCATTCCCCGTGTTGGCGAACAATAAGAACCCTGCTCTCAAGGTTCATGCTTGCGACTATTCCAAAAAGGCCGTCGAGGTCATGCGGGGCCACGAGGAGTACGACACGAAGCACATGCAGGCTGATGTGTGGGATGTGACGAGCGACGAACTTCCCCCGGGCCTGGGCGAGGAGTCTGTCGACGTTGCCATCCTTGTCTTCATCTTTTCCGCGCTGAACCCCAATCAGTGGCAGAAGGCTGTTGAGAACGTCCACCGCCTGTTGAAGCCTGGTGGCCAGGTCTGCTTCCGAGACTATGGAAGAGGTGATCTCGCCCAGGTCAGTTTCAAGAGGGGTCTTTACCTGGACGAAAACTTCTACGTGCGGGGTGATGGAACACGGGTGTACTTTTTCGAGCTCGACGAGCTGAGGACCATCTGGAAGGGTGTTGTTGAGAAGGAGGGTGAAGCTGCCACAAAGGAGCTGTTCGAGATTGAGGATCTTGGTGTTTTCAGGCGGATGCTCGTAAACCGTGCCCGCAAGTTGAGGATGTACCGCTGCTGGATGCAGGGTAAATTCAAGAAGATATGAGCTCATATCCAATACAAAAATCCGTAAAAGCGTTCGTGTACCCAGTCTTGCGCCTACAGTGTTCAGTACAGCAGAATCTCTCTCAGCCTGTCCCTCTGGTCCTGGTCAAATCCTATAAGATCTAGATATTGGTCCAGTCCACCG
This sequence comes from Verticillium longisporum, assembly GCA_019188255.1. Classification (NCBI taxonomy): domain Eukaryota; kingdom Fungi; phylum Ascomycota; class Sordariomycetes; order Glomerellales; family Plectosphaerellaceae; genus Verticillium; species Verticillium longisporum. The sequence goes on from JAETXT010000012.1 coordinate 2,347,096, forward strand.
TAGTGGGTTGTTATGTGTTCCGCAATCGCCTTGATCATATTTGGGTCCGTACGTCCCCAGCTCTGTGAGAGGCCAACCTCTTGTATCTCCTTGAACCGCACGTCTCGGTCCGCATTGAGTGCCGCGTCCGTCAGCGCATAATCGTGCTCAATGGCCGGGATCGGAACATCCAAGATCATGAGAACGAGTGCGATGATTAAACCGGTTCTGTCCTTCCCTTGCGTACAGTGGACAAGAGACGGGAGAGCTTGCTGATCGAGAAACGTTCGAAGGACCTATCAGGGTGTTAATCAACCGTTTATCTGATGTATGGAGACCAAAAACTGACCTGAACGGTCTCGCCATGGCAATAGTCGAGGGTATCAAGCCCGAGCCCAATAAGGCCTCGCACCTGTAAGACTTCACGACCCATGATAGCCATAACCTTTACGCGTTGCCCGATTATGTGGTAGAACATGAGTTGGCTTTGATCGAGGCCGTGGTTTAGCTCTAGACATGTCTTCGCTTGGTCTCTGGTGGTGGTACACTCACAATAAATTCCACCACGACAGCTGCCATGCGAGATGCCGCTCCAGTCCCTTCCCAGCTAAGCTGACATTAACGTAGTGTAGGCCAGGAATCTTGACACTTTGCGCTAATTCATCATTTGTCTGGATGGCGGCTGCGGGTCCAGGCTGGTGTAGTGGTTGACGCTTTTGCATCTGCTTCAGATGCTCGGTCCTGGTGGTGCTTAGCTGTGTGTGGGATTGATCTCGTCAGGACGGAACGAACTTGGTGCGTAGATCGACGACCGTCTTGATACCAATGTCATCTTTCAAACGAGCTCTGTCCTCGGAGGAAGCCTCATCTAGCTGATCTCAGCATATACGGACATGCGGGATAAGTCTCACTACTAGGCTGTATGTACCAGGTCGAGCTGAGCGAAAAAGCAGGCCCTCTCTGAGTCGTCTGATGTTGGGCAGTCAGTCTTGTGCCACCATGCGTTTCAGGGGGCCTAGTGGTACCTCGCGCCCAGAAAGTTATTGACTGTCGCACCCACATCGCGCAGGTTCAAGATAGAAGTGACGGAAGCAGAGGCTGACATGATTGAGAATGAGTCACGATGCCGTCTACGTACGAAAAGATGGTCCCCAGCGAATAGTCAAGCAGACCAGGCGAGTTCTTGGTGCCAGGTGGACAACAGCTTGACCAGGTCGTTGAATAGATCTAGTACAGATATCTCCTACAGTCGCGACCTGGTGCATGGATTGGACGAATATGTGTATGTCCCCAGGCCCATCACTGGAGTCGGGCAATCGCTCGCTTGTTGGCGGGCAAACCGATTTACCCCTGCGGCACAGTCTCCACGAGCCCTCAGCACGAAGAAGAATTGTAAGTTGAAGTGGGTCGGGCGGCTGATGTCATTGACACTCGGGGCGCCGAGGCCGGTGGGATTTACAGGGTCCTGCCAGGCTGGCGGACGGATCATACGTGAGCCGACCTGGACCCGGCTGCTGGTGTGTCTAGCTTGCCAAGGTAGGCAGATCGCCATCTTTTCGTCCGGTTGTGGACAATCATCTTTGCCGTTTGGGACGGTAGATCGGCTTGATGAGGTGGTTGGGTTCTTGATGCTTGTTGGAGAGAAGCATCGTGCAGAGGAATGCTGCGCATCAATGGCTCGCGACGTGGGTGTGCCTCACCCAGATGCTTGCTCTAGGTACCTAAGGTAGGGTACCTTAGGTACCGAACCGGAGGCACCGAAACCCACCGCACAATAAGGCGACACGTCGACACGGATGGCGAGGGCCCTTGTTCACCTGAAGGAAGGTGAGGTACCTCAGGTGGGTGCCTACTGCTCTGTGACATCCCTTGAAGCCATGTGCTCTCGTGGTGCCACAGCTATGGCAAGGGAATGGTCGCACCTGCCACTGCCACCCCAAGGGACCAGAAGCCGCAGGTTCCAGCGTGGAAGGTACCCTCCCCCAACCCTCACCGAATGCGCAGCACCTGCCCCCACCCCTCCCCCAGCAGCCGCTAGGATGGCGCTAGGCACAGCTCTCTCCAGCGGGGGCGTCCCAAAGTGACGTCATGGTCATGTCTTGCAAGAGCGTCCCAGACAAACGAGGAGCAACAGGCCAGAACAACCAGGCCCCGATTGCCCTGGCTTGTTGGGCTAGCAATGCGCCGTGACACTCGGTCGAGCCATGCCATCACCACTGTCTGCTGCTCGCCGCACCAGTGCGCTACCATTGAACGCAACCGATCTAGTCTCGTCATGCCCCTCGAACCAACTGTCGATGATATAACCTAGCCCTTTCCTCATTTTCCTCCGGGGCCATAGCAAGGTCCCGAAGCCGCACCCCAAAATAATCCCACCAGCTTGTTTGCACGCCCACCTTGGTTCCTCGGTTACTCGCTACCTTGTCGAAATACGAACGCCCTACGCAAGTGTCTTCGCACGCAGCTCAGCTGCCCCGGTCGTCTGACTACCCGACTGCAGACCGCTGCGTCCTCATCTTACGACACGCATTCGTTGACCGTCTTGTCTATCTGATTGAACATCCGGAAGTGAGCTTGTTGAGTCCTGGGTGTATGCACTTCGCCCACTTTCAACACCCCAACATGTCGCGGTCCACTGTACAGGATGCCAGCATGGCTGAGACACAGTACCAAGTTGTGACCCCAGGTACGTAATTTACGTTTGTACGAGTCTTGGTGCCTATGCTTGGGGACGGCAGTCGCGAGCCGGGAGGTGGGAGGGGAGTCATGGGCCGAAGGCTCCGTTCATCGATCAATCAATCGGCCGAGCAGATAAACCCTTGACGAACCCTGCAAATGCAAAGAAGATCCCGACTACACCCCTACCCTACACATGCCTGATTTCACAGTAAGCTCAACTGACGACCAACTTCCATAGCCGCTCTTGCTGGAACCATCAAGTACGCCAAACCGCAGGATCTTCCCAGCTTTCCCTCACACGGCTTGCGACAAGACGGCGCTGCAGCAGGTGCCGCAGCGTCATTAGGCTGGGCGAACCAGAAGCCCATCAACCCGTGGCGACCTGACAAGTCGTCATCCGCATCCGCCGCTGCCGTTCTAGCCAAGGACTACAAGATGGCTCCCCAGTGGGAACCAAACATCAGCTCTGCTGGCGCCAAAGCCGCGCTCCTCGCAACACAGTCCGCTGGCAAGTCGCAAAACTCATCCAGCCCAGCACGACCTTCGTCAACCGCAGGTTGGGGCAACTCGGCCGCCGCTCAGGCCACTCAGGCCGCGCTCAACCAACGGCACTCAACAGCGCTTAAGTCACCTTCCAAGGCATCGTCTAATAGCAACCCCGCAGCAGCACAGGCGGCTGCCGCCATGAAGAAACACACGCCATCTAGTTCCATTTCATCCTCGCAAGCCGGTTGGGGCAATTCCGCTGCCACCCAAGCATTCAAGACCAGCCAATCTGTGCGAAAGCCTCCCACAACACCTAGCTCCGACCAAGCCAACATCAACGAGCGAAATGGTCTTGGATCACTGTCGGCTGCCCAGAGCGCCATGCCTGCGAGGCGGCGACCGCGAGCAGCCTCTACACCCAACACTGACGCGCTCGAGGCTAAAGCAGCTGCCAGTGCTCTCAGTGCCGCATCGGCAGCTCATGGGCCGACAGTGCGCCCTCAGTCGTCCGTCGGCGCAGGTGGCGCATCTGCCGTGACGTCCCTGCCTCGCAGCATGTTCACGTCCAACCCGGCGTTCAGCAAGTCAGAGGATGAAAAGCGAACCGATCTTCTTCACGCATCAGCAGTGGCCATGGCGAAGAAGATGTACACGCAGCAGGAGAAAATGGCCACCCAGACTCGGAATAACCAAGACGCGGAGTCTGACGTCGCGAGCGCCGATGATCAACCCAGGCCATACGTGAACCTTCAGGAGGCCGCGTACAAGATGGCGCAAGAGAGACTTGCGAAGCTTGAAGCTGAGCACGGTCGCAGCAGAGAGTACCAAGAGTACTATGGCAACAGCGGAAGCACACCAGGTCGACGCAACACTCTTCAGCGACGATTCACATTGAAGCCCAAGCTACGAAGGCGTTCGTCAAGCGAGGGCGATGGTGATGATCGCCAGCAATCAGAGCGCATTCGGCAGCAAATGTCCATCTTTTCAACAAACTTGTCCAAAGTTGACGAGCAGAAGCGATCCAAGGACCGCGAAATGCTCCTCGCAGCTGCACAGAGGAACGTCAAGGCGCGGCTGCAGGGTATGGACGACAAGGTATACGCTGATACGGGCAAGTCCCGGCCACCGAAGAAGCTGAGTGAATGGGAGCTCAAGGCCCACGAGGCGGCTCAACAGATGCACACTTCGCGCAACAAGAACCATGGCAAAGTCGACATGGGCGGCGGCATGTTTATGAGCCCCGAGGACGTCGACGCCATTGCCATGAAGAAGGTCCAGCCTGTGCTCGACGAGATCAACGAGAAGGTAGCCGTCGAGCGCGAGAAACAGGAGGTGATCCGACTGGAGGCTGAAGCCAAGAAGAAGGACGAAGAAAAGGCCAAGGAGCGGGACAGAGAAATCAAGGCGATCAACAAACAGATCAGAGGTGAGTATCCCACACATTGCATCCGCGCGCCATGTGACCCATACTAATTGCCACGAAGATGATGAGAAGCGCGAGGAGAAGGAGCGTCGCCAGCACGAAAAGGCCGAGCAAAAAGCGCAGAAGGACGCCGAGCATGCCATCAAGGCCGAGGAGAAACGTCAAGCCAAGGAAGAAAAGCGCAAGTCAAAGCTCACACAGAAGCAAGCTGAGATCCCCAGCGCTGCCCACGATGCCACCAACGACACGGACAGCGACGAGAATGAGGACATGGCGGAGGTTCACCCGCAGCCTATGGTCGATACAGACACTGCGAATCACTCCAATGAGGCGCGCAGCCCCAAGGAAGCAGGGTCCCCGACGCACAAGGTCAAGTCGTGGCTCAAGTCACGATTCACGCGACCCCGCGGCAAGTCATCGGCTGATGTCGAGGGCCAGCCCAAGGGTTTTGTCGGTGGCGCGGCCCTCCATAGGGGTCTCAACGACAGCACGACCAGCCTCGATAACCGCGCCAACAGCATGCGCGACGTCGCACTGGCGGGTAAGGGACGTGGGCGATCCGAGACAGCAACAACACGAGATTCGGAGCCCATCAGCGTTGTGAGCTCCGACGATGAAGGATTTGCGGACGCGCGCGATGATCTTGAGCAGACCATTACGCCGCCGACAAAGATTCGGGACCCTGCTGAGGAGGCGAACGAGAGTCCGACACGGGACTCGCGATTTCGGGAGGTCCTGTAATTGAACGATGCTATGAATTGGTGTTTTTGCGGGTGTTTGCGGTGTTTTCGGGAGACTGGCCGGCAAAGCAATGGAATGACGATGTTTGTCTTGGGTAGACCTGCAGGAGGGTAGTTTGAACACGCTGTCTGTACAATGTGCATCAATTGCAAGTATTTCATCCGATCGCGATCGATCGGCAATGTGGTGTTTGCCGCCCGGAGCTTGTCGAGGCTTCAGTGCTAGTGTATCGCTAGCGCTACGGCTAGGCCGGCTGCATTAAACTTGAAATCGTCAGTGGGATGATGTCGGGGGAAGATGATGAAAGCCATGATGGCACGGTCCCTTGACATCATCGCCGGCACGGACGGCACGTAGCAGCACAGCACATGAAAGGAAGAGTTTGTATTGCGTAGAAACGCGAGGCACGACGTGCATGTCACGACAGGATGGTTCGTGCGGCAACTTTTGTGGTGAAAGTATTGACCATTATCAATTGTCTAATAAGTGATATTTTGTATAGAGGTATCATATGTTCCCAGAACTCTGGTGTCAACAAGCCAGAACGCCCAATCACGCCCCGCTCGTAGATTCGTCAATGCAAGAAAGAAAGAAAAAAGGATGCCAACCCTCCTCCATCGGTGGCTCATCAGATCGTCACGTCCTTTTTAAAAGTTGCCGCTCGGCCCCTGCGCCATGTACCGAGGGTACTGCTGCCCCTCGACGACGGGCCCGTCGGCCATCTCGAGGTTGTCGTCGGCGCGGGGGCTCGTGCTGCCGGAACCGGCGGGCTTCTGGAACCGGCGGGTGTGCTGCTTCGTGCGGACGGCGGGCCAGAGGTCAATGGCGAAGGAGAAGACGTAGAAGCTGAAGACGAAGGCGACGACCCACTCGAGGACGGCGGCGACGTCGGGGTTGCCGGAGCGCATGGTGACGGCAAAGGCGATGGCGATGGCGGCCTCGACGAGGATGAAGGCGAGCTTGACCCAGAAGGAGATGCGCAGGACGCGGTGCTCGCGGTACTTGATGCCGAGGCGCTGGTACTCCCAGCAGATGAAGACGGCGGACAGGAGGTAGCCGACGATGAAGAGGCCGAGGAAGACGCGGTGCAGGCTCGGGTGGCGGGCCGTGTCGAAGATAGCGAGGCAGATGAGGCCGACGGTGCCGACGAGGGCGAAGACAATGGTCAGCGCCTTGAGCACCTTTTCGCCCGTGCTCATGTTGGGCACGAGACGGCCGCGGTGGCGCAGCCAGAGGTCGGCGAGGAAGGAGAGGTCGAGGAAGACGACGGTCACGGCGCAGCCGGCGATGAAGAGGGGCTTGAGCGTCGAGGCGCCGACGTCGCTGATGTAGGCGATGGATTGGCGGTCGGCCATGGAGCTGTAGCGCTGGCGGTCGGTGTGGACGATCCAGTAGAGGAGCATCGAGAGAAGCATGCCGAGCCATACGACGCCCGAGATGACGGGCAGCACCTGGACTTGGTGAGTTATAGTGCCTTTTTGATGGTCTCGTGTCATGAAAGCTTACCCAGAAAGAAAAGAACCTCATGGTGATGGAGGATGTGGATCACTCGTTATTCTTGATGGTTGCGGTTGAGGATATTGATGGATGAATGTTTGTATGGGTGTCAGTGGGATGCAGAAGAATCCCGCCCTTGGCAAAGGTCTCGTGGTTGAGGAGAAGAGAGAATATGGGTCAAAACAACATCAAGATCCAGACTCTGTTCACAAAGGGCGGGCTACTGGGTAGGTAAAGAAGAAGACTTGCTACCCTTCTTGGCTGCAAGGATGTAAAGTCCGGCCGGGGAGGTTGTTGGGCCCGTCGCATGCCCGCAGGGCCCGATCGGCAGATCTCGTTCGCGGCAGTGCTCAGTCACACAGGAACGACTTAGATGGGCGCCAGGCAGGGACCCAGACAGGAAATCGTCGATGACTCGGCTTCGCTCAGCCCGGAGACTGATGCCAGCCATGACGTAGGCCGGCCGGCGGAGGGGGGGAGCAGCGTGGGTGATTACAGCGCGCGCTTGGCTCCGGGGGGCCCCCACTGCGCGTCCACTGCCCACCCATTCACTGTCTGCCTGCTGTGAAGCCCTGCCGCGGCGGCTGCTTACACAGCCAAGTTGAGGGTGTTAACCCCGCGGTTCCTCCGGGTCGGGCCACCGTGCTGCCCGAAAGAGACATCTGCTGATCGATCTCCTGATACCCGACCATCATGTGTTTGTTCTTGAGGTTATTCATGATGGCTCTGGTTGTGATGAGGAGTTGTCTTGCAAGCAGACCCTGAGAATGACCGGCGCGGACGGGTGACATCAACGCCTCGATGCCGCCTCCTGCATCCGTTCGTCTGAAGAATGAATTCCTTGCTCCGTGGTCATGGCAACATTGCGTCATGAAACCTTATTGCTTCACCAAGGAAGAGCCCGCTGACAGAAGCGGCACGCTAGCAGGTGTTGGGCTGCTGAGCCACACTCTGTGAGCTGGCCATGTCCCCTAAAAGTACGAGTATCGAATGTGGCATGACTAATCGGGGGGCCTTCTGGGGGTCCAGAGGCATGGATAATGAGCCAATCATCGTCCTTGTGAGCGCAAGGCTGAGCTCAACCCTTGACCTTTCCCCGAAGGCGCCTTTCCGCCGCCTTGTCTTCGACCCTGTCTGGTGTGTGCTTGCTTGGAGCTCCTACCAGCAGCCACCTTAACCCCCTCTCTCACGACATCACCAGCCCAGCAGCAGCCACCACGACGGCAGGGACGAGCGCCATGTCGGCCTCACCTCTCGTGCTGCGGCCTACAGAGCCTCCGAAATCCACGTCGGCCGTCTCCTCACCGCGCAAGAATGCCTCGTCCAACCAGGCCTCGGCGAGCGCTACGCCTCAGCCTATGGGCAGCGACGACAACAAGCCCGCCAAGCCCATCTCGCTGCCCCCTACCCTCGATCTCGCCGAGCAGATGAACGAGGAGGAGAAGAAAAAATACATCAAGGGCAAGAAGCTCGGTGAGGGTACCTATGCCATCGTCTTCCTCGGCCGCCTGCGATCCGACCCCGCCTCCCTCGTGGCCATCAAGAAGATCAAGATCCAAAAGGAATACCGCGAGGGCATGGCACCCGACGCCGTCCGCGAGCTCAAGCATCTCCAGGAGCTCCAGCACCCCAACATCATCTCCTTGCTCTCCGTCTTTTCCTCCAAGGACCAGAACCTCAACCTCGTGCTCGAGTACCTGCCCCTCGGTGACCTCGAGATGCTCATCAAGGACACGGACAATGTGCGCTACGGCGCCGCCGACATCAAGGCCTGGATGGGCATGCTCTGCCGCGCCGTCTGGTTCTGCCACGAGAACTTTGTCCTGCACCGCGACATCAAGCCCAACAACCTGCTCATCGCCGCCGACGGCGACATCAAGCTCGCCGATTTCGGTCTCGCCCGCTCCTTCGCCGACCCCCTGCAGCTCATGTCGAACCAGGTCATCACGCGCTGGTACCGGCCCCCGAGCTCCTCTTTGGCGCCAAGCACTACTCGGGCGCCGTCGACGTCTGGTCCGTCGGCTGCGTCTTCGCCGAGCTCATCATCCGCCACCCCTTTATGCCCTCGGACACGGAGGTCCAGCAAATCTCCGTCATCTGCCACGCCGTCGGCACCCCGACCGAGGCCAACTGGCCCGGCGTCTCCAAGCTGCCCGCCTACACCGTCCCCGACGGCGACCCCGAGCCCCGCGCGGCCGCGACTACTTCATGTCCTTCTTCAGCTCGGCCGGCCCCGACGGCGTCGACCTCCTCATGCGCTCCCTCACCCTCGACCCCTCGAAGCGCATCACCCCCGCGACATGCTGCTGCACAACTGGTGGCACGCCCAGCCCAAGCCCACGCGCAAGGAGAACCTGCCGCGCAAGGACGCCGGCGGCGAGGAGCAGATGGGCGCCGACCTCAAGCGTCGCCCCGGCGTCATTGACGAGGACAGGGGCAGCAAGGTGGCGCGGAAGCTTGATTTTGGGAAAAAGTGAGCCTACACAGGGTCCAAGGCATGGCGAGGTTTTGCACGCAAAATAGGAATCAGATCAGGCATCACTTGGCGTTTGGGGAAAGGGGCGTTCGGGAAACAAACAAAACCCAAAAAGGGGGGATGGTGGGTATATGAAAACCAGAAAGCATAGACGGTCACCAATCCAGATTGGCAACTGCGCCACGAATTCACATGTTCCTTTTCTTTCACATGGCACATGTACATTTTTGAATTTTGTGGCTTTGATCGTGCTTCTATATTCGTGCTTCGTGCTTCGTGCATCATTACATGAGCTGACATTCCATCCCGTACATGGCCCGCTCGACCTTGGTCTTGACCTGGTACCAGTCGGCGCGGCGCTGGGCGTACTCGTAGACTTCCTCGGCGCGGAAGATGCCACCAAAGCGGTCACCGTCGGCGATGATAGTGGCCATCTCCTTGGCGTGCTGCGGCTCAATGAGGTAGATCTGGCTGAGCTCGCGCAGAGCCTTGAAGTAGGCTAGCAGGTCCTGGTTGCGCAGCGTGCGTATGTACTCAAAGTAGAGGTTCATGTCGGCGATGAGCTTGATGGCGCCGGCCGTGCTGACGCGCTGGCGCTTGAGGTGCTTGCAGACGGCCGTGAAGAGGCGAAGCCCGACCTCGCCGTTGAACACGTCGAGCATCGACTTGTCCGTGCTGCCGACGAGCATGCGCGTGTGCGCCGAGACAAGCTCGACGATGCGCTGCGCCGTCGCCGTCGGGCCCGGGTCCGCGAGGATGCCGCCGGCGGCGTCGAGTTGCGGGTTGTAGTCGGTCGGCAGCTGCGTCGAGCCGTGCAGGAATTCGACCTCGTCCATGAGCACGTCGATGCCCTTGTTGAGGCCGGCCGCCACGTTCTCGTCGAGCATCTGCTCCCACTTTCGCTTGGCGAGGCCCGCCGGGTCGAGAAAGTCGTTCTTGTCGGCAATCTTGGGGCCCGCGAGCTGCTGCTCGTAGAACACGTCAATCATCTGCGAGATGAGGTCGCCGACGTTGACCAGCTCGATGAACTGCACCAGCGGCGCCACGCCCGACTGGTCGTGGTGGCTGACCTCGCGCGGGTTGTAGTTGGAGAGATGCCCAACGGCCTTCTCGAAACCGACCTGGACATGCTTCGTCCCAAGAATCCGCAAGAGAACGACAAAGATGGTCTCGCACTGCTCGCGCGCTTCTTCGCCGTACTGGCCCTTGAGTCGGATGAACTGCGCTGCCCGTCCAAGGCTCGTCTGCGCCGCGTGGACGAGGTTGAGAGCGACTTCAATGCTGAACAATGACTTGATGCCTTCGAGACGAGACGCCATCAGCGCCGCCTTGGCTGCCAGCTCATCCGTCGGCGCCTTGTCCGGGAGAGGACTCTTGCGCCCATCCACACTCCCCCTGACGCCCGGTGTCTCAGGACGAGACAATTGAGGTGTGTTGAGCCCTGAACCGTTGGCGGGCGTCGCTGTCGAGGGCTTTGCGCCGCTGCCAAAGGGTGCTTGGAAGCTGGGAAGGACGCTGACAGGCATCATGACGACCTTTTTGAATGAACTCAAAAAGTCCGTCTTATCAACTTGACGATTGATGTTCGACATGTAAAATGACTCGACGGAGGCATCCTGCTCTGATAACCTCTTCTCCCAGGTGCCGACCTCTGACTCGGCGTGCTTCGTAAAAAGTCCAGCTCCTCTTGCAGATAGAGGTCAACGTGCGTCTCAAATACTCTAATGTTCATCTCCCTGGCCTTGTTCTCTATCTTCTCTTTTGAGGTTTTCGGTGGCGTCAAAGACTGGAAGAACAGCATTGTCTGTTCGAAAACACCCGATACCGCCTTTAGATAGGCCCCAAGGCTTCGCTGATGTGCCGCATCAAACAAGGAAGTGGAGTACTCCAGAATGATGTCGTCTCGGATCTTCTCGATGAGCTCCCAGAAGGACGTTTCCGCTTCTGGAAAGATGCGTTCCATAATGGACGTCTGCTCATTGGCCTTCTTGAGCAACAGCTCGAAGAACATCTGTGACGGTTCAAGGTCGGCGTCGTCGGCCCCAGCTCTGTTCAGGCAGTCTACCGAGTTTGCCGATATAATCTCCGTGTCGTTGAAGATGGGGTGCTTCTGAATGAAGAGATCAACGCTCGCGGCGCCGCCGTTGAGCGTGTGAAGGACATGGGCGTAGCGCCGCATCCTGCCGTCCACATCCCAAAACTCGTATCCTTGTTCGAACTCTCGTAGTACGGCCCCCTCGAAAATGCCCGTCATGGTGAGCAGCTTTTGTTCCCGTTCGCTCCACCCTTGCGCCCAGTCACTCTTTGCAAAGGTGTGCAGATTGGACAGCATCTGCGCCTGCTGCTCCGGATCCCGAAAGACCTGGAAGACGACCGGGTCCGTGTGACTCCTCGCCCTCGCCAGGTCCTGGTAGAACGGTCCCAGAGCGCCGTAAATCTTGCCGTATTCTTGCCGCGCATGCCCTCTTATGCTCCTCGAGTTCTTGATCACGTCCAACAGCGCCTGTGGGTCCTTGAATGGGTCACTTGCCGGCTGCGGGGGCGCCAGCGACAACTTCTCGAACCCGTCCAGCTCGAACATTCGCTTCTGGCGGTCCTCCTCTACCGATGCGTCGAATATCGTCATGTCCCCCGCAGGTCGCGCGCTCGCGTCGTTCGTTCCCGCCCCAGGTTGTCTCGCCGCGGCCTTGGCCTGTTCTGCGGCTTCGCGCCTCCTCCTCATGGCGTTTTCGAAGTGCTGCCTCGCCTCGGCCTCGTCCCAGCACCCCATCCTTTTCTACCGGGCCACCCATCGTGTGTCGTCATTGACCATCTCCTGATTGCCCCAGGAGCACCCTGCATCGCGCAGGAGGTCGGAATCCGGGAGGTTGTCCAAATGGCGACAAGTATCTCTGCTGTCGTCAGTGCGAGTCCCTCTCGGATCGGAATGTCGGGGCTCCTAACCCGCGGGGAGGGTCGGCTTGGAACCCAGCATCTGCGTCGCCTTCAAGGCACTGAGAATGCTGGTCCGCTGAGGGGGACCACCCCTGCCCTTGGCCTTGTACATTGATGTTGGACGGCGGCCAGCCGCAGGTGGTTGTGGAATCGAGGCGCTGCGTATGATGGAAGGAAATCAAGTGGTCCTCGGACTATGCCATGTCCGGAGCTTAAGACTTGTTTTCAGGGAGTTTGCCTCCTAATTGGCGCCACGTTGGGGATGTTGGATACAGGTCAGCACTATGAAGGTGCTTGGACAGGAACGATACGAACTCGAAGCCCAGCCCAGAACGTCACAGCACGAGCTGTCGATTGGCGTTGCGGGGAACACCCCACACCGGCTGATGCCGGCTGGCGACCAGCCTCCCAGGTCGACATCAGCTACGACCCTGAACCACTGCCCCTGAAAGGATGTTCCTTGATTTCCAAAAGCAACGCGTGCTTGAAATGTCACTACGAGACACTACTACAAAATTGAGATCTCACGTATCGAAAGACATCCGCCTTGAACTCGAACTCTCTGTTGCAACAAAGCTAAGGGGTATCTTGATATGTACTAAGAACTCATGTTTCAAGCCGGCTGGCGTTCTCCATCATCCGCCGCGACTCGGCTGCCTCGGCCGCCAGGAGATTCATGACTGCCGGGTTCTCTCTTCGCTCTTCTCGCGACTCCGAGTTGGCTGCTTTTGCGACGTGTCCAAATAGACATTCCCAGAGGTCTTCCTTATCGACCGCCTCCCCGGCACTTCGGTCTTTGCTCATCAGTTTCGAGAGACTTGCATTTTCCATCTCGAAGGTGTTCGCAGCTTCGAGCGTCGGTTCCAACACGTCGGGGGTGGACTCTTTGGATTTTCCCTTGGTGACGGAGCTCAGATGCTGGAGGCGTCTCTTGACCGAAAGATTGTAGATAGACTCTTCCACGGTGCCTTCGACGAGGTACAGCCAGACCGTTGTTTCGTGCTGTTGACCTATCCGATCCACACGAGCAATGGCCTGTAGTTCTATCGCTGAGTTCAGTTGCGGCTCGCATAAGAAGACGTGGCTGGCGTACACGAGGTTAAGGCCGCCTGACTGGGCCCGGCCATGGAGCAGGGAGCATTCCGAGCCCGCATCTTCTTTGCAACGCTGGACCCCAATGGGCTTGTCGATCGACGTGTAGCCGATCCGAGATCGAGACAGTGCGGACCCTATGACTTGTAGGAAGTCTCGATATCTTTTGCGTGGTCAGTGACTGTGCCAAGAGGGGTGGGCTTCGACTCTTACTGGGAGAAAACAATGGATTTGGCCCCAGGATCAGATTCTCGGAGCCAGAGCAGGTGTCGAACAATGGAGTCAACCTTTGTGGTCAAGGGTGGGCCTTCCAAGTCAACGTCTCTGATCTGTGCCAGCTTGTCCGCGCCAAATTCCGAGTAAATGGCTGATTTGTTCCGGGCTGCGCTGCGTTTCTTTCCTGGTGTGGACGTTGGAGCATCTTCGGTATGGAGAGTCAATTCTCTTGGCTTAAGTGTAATGGTGTGGAGATCGGTGATCTTGAGCTTTCTTTTGCACATGGGGCAGTTGTGGTGCGCTTTGAACCAGAGCATGAGGCACTGCTTGCAGAATTGATGACCACAAACAGTAAGAACCCCGATTGTGAAGTCTGTTTGGCAGATGATGCACATCTTGGGCTCATTGGCTTTTGATGCTCCACCTTCTCGGAGGCTGACAACTATACAGACAGTTGTGTTAGTGTAAATCCAAAATGAGGGCAGGGATACGAGGGATACTAGGGTGAAGACCGTCGCTGTGAGGTAACCGTACGAGGAGTCAACTTACGATAACGGTGCTTCGCTTCTGCGGATGAGAGCTTGCGGTGAGCAGTCTCTGCAGCATTGACCCATTTCGTTAAGATGTCTTGCGTCTTTGGCCCTTCATAAACATCAACGCTGTCTGATATGGCCTGCAGTTGACGATAGTAGTCCAGTCGAAGGTTCATGGCGTTGGTGAACTCGTCGCATTCCCGTTCCAGACGTTGAGAAGCTTTCGCCTGGGCTTGTATCTGGGCCTGAATATCCTTGATCTGCCTGTTCACCACTTCATGCTCCATGTTTGTTCTGCTTTCCTTTCCAGGCTCATGCGGCGGGAGCCTAGCGGCGAGCGCACGTAGTTCACCAATCGCGCCGCGCAGACACCCGTGCTCCTCTAGTGATGGCTTGACCTTGTTTCGCATGTCGAGCAGCTCAATTAAGGTCTTTGGTGCAGGGCCTTCGCCATCCATGGCCAGTGCCTTTGTTGTTTGAGTCTCGTGCTTGACAAGCATATTCTGAAGACCAGAGATGGCATCTTGTCGATCCGCTATGGTGGCTCGAAGCACTTGAACATGAACCATCAGTTGCTCTTGTATTGCCGTGGAATTGACAAACTCATCGCCTGTTGTTTCTGTTTCGTTTTCTTCGTCCACAAGAGGTTGCAAGAGAAGACCAACAATCACTTCTCTCCATTCGTCAATGAGATTTGCTTGCAAATTCAAGAAGCCATAAAGCTCCTCGACCTTTTCCACAACTGTGGCGCTTTCCAAACCCTTGACTGGGTTCGGGATCAACTCTGGGATTGTAACGAAGTTCTGCGACGCAGCGTCATTCCCTAGCTTCCGCATTGCTTTCGTGGCCTTCCTGTGGTTCTATTCAAAGGTATCAGTGTGCCTGCCAGAAAGGAATTTCATATTGCCTTACCTCTGACAAAATCTCTCGTCGTACACCTTTTGCCGTTTCGTAGCCTTCTTCTTCCAACTTCTGCAGTGCAGAGAACTCGGCAGAGTCAGGCTCAGTAAAGTCCGTGTTGGACTTGATCTGAAAACGCGCATTTGCGCAGAAGAAAATGGCTCGGTGCTGAACCTCTAAAGCTGATCGAAGACGCATGAGAGCCTCGCCGACCTCGGGGCTAGCTTGGTACCTAAATTGTCGTCAGCTGTGTACTGCGCTCTGCCAGGTCTAAGACGTACTCGTCCAGTCCTTCTACAACATCTTCATCAGAAGTGCCGTTCGTGTTGGACACGGACCCATTCTCAGAGTTGGTCCGTTTAGCAGCGTTCATCGCAGCATCGAGCTCTTGCCGGCATTTCCCAACCACTTCTTCAACTTCACGCCTCGTTTGGTCCCAGATCACCAACGCTTCTTTAACGAGAGGACCGTTTTCGAGCAGTTGGCCATGGTTGAGTCTAGCGGTGAAATACGCTCGTTGTTCGGTTCGAATCGAAGCGTCGCTCTGCTCAATCATGGCAGTCAACACTTCGTCGACGGTGCGGAGGGGACCTGCTCTGTGACCCAACGCGCGGCGGTTTTGAACGCCGACTTCGGGATGCAGCGCTGCCTGTCTCAAGCGATTCAGATAAGTCCTCATGGCTTCCTCATAGCTCTTGGGATCCCAGTCGGCCAGCATAGGATTTCCATCCAGATCGACATCGCACACCTCGGCCATCTCGGCAAAGATTGATTGAAAATGCTGTCCTTCAACGGCGGTAAAGCGCACCGTAATGACGAATCGCATTTGAGCTGGGAGTTCCAGTTCATCTCTGACGAGTTTCTTCGTGGACCGTCTCCCAATGTGATGGAAGAGATTATGAAACAGCGGCCTGTGATGCTTGGTCAACGCTTTCCAAACTTGAGGAGATGAGCAATAAGGCTCGAATCGTAGGAAGAGTAAAAGACCTAACAGGTCTTGTACATCTTTCTTGACGGGTGTACCTGTCACTCCCCATGCGTTGACGCGATGCAAGACGCGAGCCACCAGGGCAGCCGCGCTAACGCCTGTCTCGATCATCTGCGCCTCGTCAAGACACACCCTCCACCATGAGATCTGAGTGAGGGGCGATTTGGGGCGCTCGTATTCGCGTTCTCTTCGCCTCGATCTCTCTGGTGGTTTGGTTGCGTAGTGGATTTCGGCGGTAAGCGTCTTGTAGGTAGTAACAATGACATCGTGTGCCGCCATGTTTCGGAACACCTCCTCTTCGGTTTGACTACAAAATTGACCTCGACCAGGATAGTAGCTGACGAGCAGATGGGGGGCATGGCGTTCGAGCTCATCCATCCATTGCTGTCTCAGAGATTCGGGGCAAACAATGAGCGTAGCTCCGCTCTTGAGGAGTCTCTCGTTGTTGGCATGGAGGTACGAATCCTCGTCCGCGGGTTGACGCCTGTGGAGCAGAATTAATCCAATGATTTCGAGAGTCTTACCGAGACCCATCTCCTCTGAAAGAATACCCCCTCTAACCTCCTTCTCGGCACTTAAGAAGGCTGAGGTCTCGGGAGTTATTGCATGGTACAAATGACTGAGATACCACTGCACGTTGCTGGGGCTTACAATCTCCCCAAAACTGCGAGCGGGTTGCAAAGTCCCAGTTTCCTCTACGCTTTTCAAGTCCGCTGCTGATCCGTTGGAAGGAGGCACCCAACGCATACCCTCACGATGCAGCAGCCATTTCAAAGTCCTCCTCTGGTAGGGGTAGAGTGACGCGTTGAGACCTGGTACTTCGATAGCCAACGCAGATCCATCCGTCGCTGGAGGAACGAAGGCAGCTTCGTAGAAATCCAGGGGTGTCCACGTCGTTTCTGCGGCCTGTGTTGTCGTTGTTGTCTCCACATCATCGAAAAACGTTGATAAAACCATTTGACTGATTTTCCGTTGACGAGGCGTACGCAGTCGGAAGGGAGAAAAGGTCGCGTTCCAGTATAGCTCGAGATCGAACACGATCTGTACATTTTTACCCTGTCGTTCGATCCGTAGGCCGACAGTCGTCCAGAGTGCGCCCTCATCAGCTCTTGATTCTTTGCTGTGGATGTTTATGCACGCTCCCAACGCTTGACTGACGGAATCAGGGCGTAGTGCGAGAGCCGCTCGGCTGGCGGTTCCAGCGGATGGCACCGACAGCTTCAGTTGCTTTGAAGACCACTGGCTGTTCACGTATGATAGCTGCAAGTGGCCGCCGACATCATTTCGAATTGCCGGCTCCGGCAAATCCAGGGTCTCAGCAGCCCGCCTACAGATGGAAAGTGTTTGCCGTGTGATGAGATAGGCAGGAAAAGGATCGTCACGGGACAGCTTTGCTCGTTTCGAAGGCGGTTCACGTAAGGTGTTGTTGCTGTCGGAAGCGCGAAGGGCCACTAAGGCTTCAATCAAAGCGGAAGGGATCTCATCTACAAATCAGGCATCAACATTCAATCAAACTGAACTGGCAGACTGTATCAATTTACCATTCAGGTCAACCAAAGGAAACGGCTTGGAAAGTCGGGCTTTTGACTTTGAGGCCGGCATCACAGCGTCGTGGGGGTGCAGATGCGCACAGCCGTAGAGACAGGGGGCGCGTCAACACTAGACATGCTACGGAACCGTTTCGTTAACTTTTGTCGGTGGATGGATTCCTTTCTATATCACTCGACTAGAAGGATGAGATGAATGGCATGAAAAGCCGTTCTTCATTCTTCACAAGGCAGCTACGAGGCTGTTGGCTGCCTTCTCTTATCGATAACATCTCTTTCCAATGCGCCGAGGGGCAAATACAACGTCTGGTTTCCGTAGTGGCGTCACTAAGTGGGTCACTTCACCGAACTGACCGAGAAGCTGGACGCGAACCAAGCGCGTTCCCCTGTCGTCTGCGCACTTGGTTCGGAAAGCGGGTTCTCTCAGTCCCGTGCTGCTTACATAATTCAACTTTTCAATCCGATCTGCAAATTCCCTGAGGTTGAAGGTCTCCTCAGCTTCACAGGCGTTACGATCATAATCCACCTCCGCCTTCCTCGACCACCCTTTCGCGGCATTGTATCGCCATTAGTTCGGGAGCAAAGTCAGCAGCCAAAGCGAGCTGGTGCGCCCTCTGCGGTTCGTCTGCTGACACCCAACCGCCATTCTCCCTGGACGCATATCTGACCTATCCACGCGACATCAGATCCACGATGAAGGCTCCTCAGCTTCGAATCCCGTCCCTGAGCTCAATTGCTCCGCGGGTATCCACAGTCAACACCTGCCAACTACGATGGGCCTCTAAACGAACAACGCCGGCAATTCCCCAGCCTGTCCCTCTCGTCCCCGATGTCCCGACGCTCCTGAAGGTCCTCGGCCGCGGCCTCAGCCAATATGCCGAGAAGTTTCCCACGTGGAACTCTCTCTTCACCTCCGACTCGATGCAGATGAAGGAACTGGGCATCGAGCCGCCACGCACACGCCGGTACCTTCTCGCCTGGCTCGAGCGCTACAGGCAGGGCGCCCTCGGCCCCGGCGGAGACTTCAAGCACGTTGAGAATGGCGAGGCGTATCTCCAGATTGCAACTACCGAAGCACAAGACAGCAAGTGGGTCATCAATGTTCCGGCGGGCCAGAAGGCGGACGGCACTGTACAAGGCCCGGACGAGCGCGTTCGAGGGTACCAGGTGCGCGGCGCCAGTGCGATCACTGGCCCCTATGCGCTACCCCTGAAGGCCGGTGATGGCGCAAAGGTGCAGGTTGTCGAGGGTATGTGGGAGCATAGACAGGGCATCAAGGTGGATGGTGGTGAGAGGAGGAGGACTGAGGTCCGTTACAAGAAGCGTATCGCCCAGCGCAAGGCAGAGATCGAGGCCAGCCGAAGGGGTTGAGCCTTGTATAGAGATGGACTGTACCATAACCTTGTTACTATGTAAAATACCAGGCCTGGGGTCATCGGCATATCACCTTGCACGTCTCTGCTGTCTCGAAACTACCACTACTTGATCACTGACTGCGGGGGCCTGGCGTGTAGGAGCTCATCTAGCCTTCTCCCCGTAACAAGTACCCTATCAGAACCTACACTGTAGGCCTTGCTATACCAGCATTCACCATACTAGCTCTTAACCCGACAAGAATCAGGCTCGGCGTATTCTTACCTTGAGAAAGAGGATTTCGATATTACTGGATTGACAGAAGTGTGTTATGTGGCAGGGGTATGTTGCTCTAGGCCATTCCTTCATCGGGAGCCCCTTTGGTGTCCTCTTGGTCAATACCGAGCTTAGCTATGGCGAACAAATGTCACGCGGGCTTTCCACAACAGCCCCCAAACCAATAATTTGTGATGGGTATCTCAAGAATCTCCCGACGGGTAACACAGTCAATGTTGAAGAATTGGCTTGTGAATGGGTTATTCCCTGATTGCGAGCAGCAGCTTGCGTCTATCGCCTGCGACTATGATCCAACAGATACGGAAGCCCCGAGGCCACTTCAGTCCTGGATCTTTGTTTGGTCCATCTTCTGGCAGGATCTCTACGCCTGATGCATGAGATGTCAGAGCTGAACCCTTCAGTTCCATCGACTGCCCTCCAATTTCAACTAGAAGGTGGGGTTGATCAGGGGGCCGGATGTCCAAGCCGCCGGCTGTTGCCACGTTTGCGATCCTTCAACGCGCTCTAATCCAGTGCTCGAGATCAAATGCCTCGCCTCTCGCTTAGCGAACAAGGCGCAACACCTTAGGCTCCGGCATTTCCGGGAGCAGGCTTCCGCGGAGAGTCATACGGACGGTGCCCAGAACTGATAACACCCTCTTGACCGTCAGGAAGCTTCGAGGCACGTCACAAACGAGGTGGCCAGGGTATGGGGGTGGATTGCTGCGCCCTTTCACCAATCAGGTGCCAAAATGGCAATACGTAGGCCTCGGCAGGCGAGTCGGACAAACATTGAAGTTGCTTACGGGCTGTGGCCAGACCGGGCAAGCGAAATCTTGCATTGGCAAACGCAGCTTTTCGAAATGAGAGGGTGACGGGGATCCATCCGAGGCGAGCATGGAGGATTGCGTGGTTGTTGTAGTCTGGGACCTTGGATTCTAGGACTCGTTGTATAGCTCGATTGGATGTCAGGCGGAGGGCCGAGAACGAACGTCAACTCCGGCCCGGCGCAGTGGTGTCGCTGAGTGGGGCCGACGCTGCCGGTATCTCACAAGCCTCTCCTGTGCGTACGGGACGTTTGATCCTACCAGAAGACGATCAAAACCTCCATCATCGGGCCTTTCTTTGGTAACGGGCCGATTGTCTAACACTTTAAAGCTTACATCAACGACGAGAAGTCACAAAGAAGGGCCTTGCGGCGCCACGAGCGTGTGTGATGTGTGTATCGGTCAGCTTGACTAAGGCCCGTCCATTTGGTAGAGCTCCGGAGGATGAGAGCCAACGCCAGGGGTAAGCAAGGTCGCGTGGTGGCTGACTGCCTCCTGCAGCCCGCTGTGACAGCGGCTGCAGCGGGAGCCATGCTGTTATGAACCACAGTCCATCCTGGCTACATTGGCAGGCGTTGGCTGTCATCCATCTGCTGGCGGCATCAGGCTGAGCGTCGGAGTGGCCAGGAGAATGAGCCTGGGGTTCTTGGGCATTTGCATTGGTATGGTCCAGGTATTGAGAGCCTTGCCTTGTCTGAGATCAGACACCGAATGGCCTCCGATTCGTAAGGACAACCCTCCGCTGTCTGGTGACGTTGCTGCCAGTCCTAAGCGAAGGCACATGTCACGCCCTTTAGGCGATTTCGCAGGAAACAACGAAGTTGATTCGACGGATATTCCTGCTGGTGAACTTGATGACAAGGAGCAGGGGAGGCACATCAAGATCTTCTGGAGCACGATTTCGGATGTCAACCACTCAGGGCCCAGGGGACACGAGATCAGAGCGGGATCGCCGAAAACAGACAGGTAGATGCCTGGCGAGTGTAGCGGGTGGTGGGTGTCGCGGCTGCTGGGAAGGGGGTGTGACGGGCTGTCTTGCACCGAAGCCGTAGGAAAGTGGTTACCTACCTAGGTAGGTAGGTAGATAGGTACCTAGGCAGCAAGAACACCTTATCCAAACCAAAGGTGAGCGGCCGTTCGTCCGACATCCCTAAAATGGTGCCTGTGGAATAGGAACCTCACCCCCCACCTTCCTGGCGAACTATAGGCACTTGCATCGGTTTCTCAGGTACTGTGACGTGGGATCCGATGATCAGCCGGCAAAGTCAACTGCCCAATCGCAAGCCAGCTTCAATAAGCTTCAGGTAAGGTACCCCCCGAGGCGAGCAGAGCATCCTGGCAACCCACACTTGCCAAGGCAGACTTCCCAGGTTTCGCATACCTTAAGGCAACTTCATCAGATCACTTCACACAACCATCTGAGATCGGTCGGTAGGCAACAGTGACACTCACCGAAAATCAAGGTCAACGACATAGCCCGGTTTTCCGATGCTTGTGCAGCAAATATAAGCGATGGTGGACGACATCGAGGACCAGGCTGCCACCCACCAGTGTCCCATGAGGCCGACCCAAAGAGATCGACCGCAGCTTCAGGGCTGGAGCGCGCTGATCCCGGCACTGCCGCGTGCTTCCATTACCTTTCATAAAGTCAGCCTGGGCTAACCTTGAGACGACCTAGTCTCAAGGTATGTTACCGATTCTGCTTCGAAACATCTCCGTTGTTCAACACACCGCTTCGTCGTCTTGCTGCAAGGCAGTAGCTTGTCCACGATGGATGGACAAGTGGGACCAAACCCATGCATACCCTGCTCCTGCCTTCCAGGGAGTGTCGTCCCGGAACTCTGCCAACCATGGCGCCCCGGACCACGAACCTCCCCTTGAGACGCATCCCCCCCGGCCAGATCCATGAGTGCGTGTGCCATCAGTCGATCAAGTCAAGGTGGTGTCGAAGTGAGGTGCCTCGCTTACGGCGCGTCCATAGTAGCGAACTCGGCCGAGTGATGGCACAGTGTGTCTGCAGGTGCAAGCAAAGCAGCTCGATGGGCATGGCAGCCCTCCATGGCAGCCTTCGAGCCATCCGACCCACACAGAAATGGCCCCCAACACCAGTGCGCGCCTTTGCCCCGTTTTGCTCTAAACAACGTTTATTATTGACGGTCAAATTACCTGCCATTGCTCGCCCTGCATATCGGCAAGGCTCTCCTCCCCCTGGGAATTGGCGGACTGGCCTCTGGGTGACTGGAGAATCACACTGTCCAAACGTCACGGGCAGTCGTCTATACACCATGCAATGCCATCCTCGACAAGCCATAGTGGTTGCGTCGATACTTGGCACTTCCTCGAACGCTGATATTCCGGAAATGTTTGACATGATGATGGAGCCTGAAGCTAGCCGCAGCACTTAGCATGGCTGCAGAGCCTGGTCCGAAGGTAAGCCCATGACTTCGGGAGAGGCTGAAAGGCACATGTACTGTGTCACCCACGTTACTCCACGAACTGACTGCTCATTTCTTCGTCCTAGCTTTACCAGAAGGGAGCTTGGGCAATGCCACTGCAAGTGCCCCGAATGAGGATCGGCAGTCTCGATATTCGCGCTTAGGGCTGATGAGTCCTGCAGGTCGAAGCTCTAATTCACTGCACAACGGGCCCTGATGGCGCAGTTGCCTGATTGGATTTACAGTAACAGATCCACGCCTACTCGGTTCAAGGGTACACAACCAGAAGTCACGGCGGTGAAAAGAGTCGAGCGAGCGTCAGCCAACGACTAATCAGCTCCGTGACAGGCTCGAGAAAACGTAGTACTCTGACGTACTGCTCTGCCCACTTCAGCTAGAATCGTAGTGACGGCCGTCAAGCTCCTGGCACGTCAAAGTTTCGACGTGTCATTCTTCAGCTGCTGCTCGCTTGCATTGGTAATCTGGGCAGTGTCTGGTGGTTTTCGGTGTCCCTATTGATGCAATCACGACTGATTACAGTGGACACATCTGCACCATACCCACCTCCAGTTCTCCGGGTCAAGGCTGAGCAACCCCCTGCTGTCTTCTATACTGCTTTGGTGTGATGTAGTGCGAACAGCTCGTGGGTCGTCCCAAGACACCATCACGCCCACATGGGCCGAAATATGATTCGTCACGAAGAGCAGCAGAGCAGTCTGACACCTGTAAACAGCCTTGCTCGTTTGCCGCATATGGGCAGTCGTATCTCGTATACTCGAGCGGGTTTCCCTAGACAGCAGACTTTGGTGGGCAACGTATTTCACTCTGCCCAAGAAAGCCACCATGACCTCGCCAACTTTGAGTATCAGGGGTCAACCCCAGGGGGGTCCTGGACCATCACCCTTGTGGCGCGCGCGAGCAACACCCCGCTTCCCACAACCCGGATTCAACACAGACATGCTGGTTTAACAGATTCTTGCCAAGCCTCGAAGAAGCGGCAGACTCAACTAGCTCGCTAGTAAGGAGAGTTCTCCTGTCTTCTCGTCCGGCCTTCTGCCCGCCGCCGTTGTACCCTAGTAACCTCGCGGGAGCAGCCCGTTTATACCACCTGCCGAGGCGCCTTCTCTGCCCAACCCCCTCCTCTTCAGCCTTGAATATCTGGATTGGGCTCGCCGGCGTTTCTTCATCCACGTTCTCTTACCGTTCACTGATGGCCTCGAGCCATGTTCTCTCCTGGCATTTGACCCACACAGAGATCGCCCGACCAGGCATGGTGTGTATGATATCCCCTGGCCAGAGAGGGATGCCACCATGCATACAGCTGTCACATCTACACCCTCGTGTGTAAAACCTGCGCAATATTGCACGCTTCAATTTCTTCCGAAAGTCTGCCCTACGTGTAGTCGAGGCTTTCTAGAACCACTTGCCGACAGGACCAGTCTCTGCAGCATATGTTTCCGCCCCCAGTCCCGGTCTATCAACCTTTGCTCATAGCATCTAGAGCGTGATCTATAAAAGCCAGACGTCAGGTCTGAAAGCACGATCTTGTTGGATACTCAAGCAAGCAATTCGGACGAACACTCTCCAACTCCTTTATATTGCCAAACACACTGCTCCCGCGAACCATTCTTGACAGAGTGTCAGCACTTGATCGACTGACCTATATCTACGATACCTGTACAAATCCCTAAGGAGGTGGCGACCATGTCTTCCAGAGCCCACAGACACTCGGAGTCGAGTTCCAGCTCAAAGAAGCATACACCGACAAAGTCCAGGACCAAGTCCAAGTCTCTCAAGACGGACGACTGGACAGACGTCACCGACCCAGAAGAGCGAAGACGAATTCAGAATCGCATTGCCCAGCGGAAATTTCGTAAGGAGCCCCGCCCCTTTTCCAACGTCCTCGCAGCACATGTGGACTAACACGATGGGGAAAATAGGAGAGAACGCCAGAGAAAAGAAGGAGATTGCGGAGCGCGAGTACGAGAACGAGATCAATTCCCACCTCACATACGACATTGCCGATCCTGATCAAGTCAATGACGATGAAGGTCCGGTATGGGGCGGCCCCAGCTTCCGCCACATCTTCTCCAGAGGTCGCGAACACGAGAGCCGTCGCGGCAGTCATCGAGGACAGTCGTTTGCAGCAGATGACCCTCGAACGGTACGCTCCCACAGCAACGCAACGGGCTACTCGTCAGGGGAGGATATCAGCACCACCGTCACCAGGCGGCCAGCCACGCAGGCGGCAGCAGCGGCGGCGAGGAGATGATCTACACCGAGGAGTCACCGTACTACTACGACTACGAGTACGAGCATCGGGCGGGGGAGCAGGGCCAGTCGCAGAGGCGGCAGAACAGTTAGTACGCCCATCGTAACGTTACTCTCCCCTCCCCTCCACCAGTTCCAGACGCCTCGCGCGAGGTTGGCGACCACTTGGAAGCAAAACAGTATCTAACAATAGCTTCTTCAACGACAGGTGGACAGAGCCCCTCGTATTATGGCGGTCAGGGCTATCAGGACAACAGTGTCTCGGTGCAGCCCTACGCCAATGGTTCGTCATCTCCCGGCAGCAGCAGCATATCCTCTCGCGGGTATGGAGCGTACGGGCAGAGCCTATTTTAGGACATGTCTAACGGGCGGGGAAGCCGGACTTGTCAGAGGGGCCAGGCGGGAGCTGATACAGGATGGCCTGTCTTCTTTTCTCTTCTTGTTTCTTTTCTTCCCAAGCATTGCGATGTTATGTTTGGCGATCATGTGTGTATGTGGGGATGGACTACTGTACAATCTCCTCTTTCTGGTCTCAAACTCTCTTTCAAAATTAGAACGCCCATAATAAGCGGGATTACATGACAAGTTCTGGTTGGTGGTTCGGGGCAGAAGCTGAAGCGGCAGTGGCACCAGGGTCGTGGGGACGTGGCACATGCCTCCCCCCTCTCTGGAGAGTCGGGACGGGTCACTCGGCGCCTGTCTGGTCCTGTCTGGTGTACGATTCGAAGCATCTGATTAGCGTAAGAGCGAAGGCAACTCATTCGACGATGTCTTTTCTTGGGGCCCTCGTGCAACAGACGTCCTCATTGGCAGGCGCGCTCCATGACTGTCCCTAATAGGCTGCTTTACTTGGCCTTACTACAAGAGGCATTCTTTTGATCGTCTCGCCGTTGAAGCTATGAGAAGCCCCCCCCCTGGCTGGGATGTGCCGCCGACGTCAAGTATCAGCAGCCACAGAAAAATTGGCTCGGTCTGGAATCTGTCAGGCAGACACGACAGATTCCCCGATGATTTTCCCATCCTGCCAAAAAGTCAATCGTCTTCTGCGAACAGCACAGGCGCCAGGCTCACCAGCCAATGGAAGGCGTGAGTAGTCTCAGCTGGCTTTCGGGACAATTCCCATACGGTCGTGGCCACAGGTACTGAGTAAGTGGGGGTAGTATCGCCTGCTTCCACCCTTCTGGATAGCAACGAGCTGGTTGTGTGTCTGCCTGGGCTGGCGCACGCAGAGGTACTTACCTAGGTACCTACGGTACTGTAAGGTAGGTGGCGTGAGAAGGATCGGTATTGGAACCCCCCATGATGCCCAGGGCGCAGCCAGCCAGCCAGCCAGCTAGCCGGACACACCTACCCACCTGTTCAGCCCAGCAGCCAGGGTGTCGAAGCCGACGGATGCGAATTTGGGGCCGGTAGTGGTAGTGGTGGTGGTGCTGGGAGCAGATGGGGGGTTGGAAAATTGGCCCGCGCTACTGCACGCTGCTACCAAGGGCAAGGCGATTTCGAGGGTTCACTGGCTGGGTCCTGGGAGGGGGTTTCAATCGTGGATCGATAGGCAGACGTTGGGGTGGGCATGGGCGCCATGCAAGAACCATGGCGGGCGATCGTGATGCCTGTCCGGTGTCGGAGGACGCCCTCGATAGAGTAGGCCTTGACGAGGCGCCGGGGGGTCGTGAGTTCCCGTGATGCAAGGGCACACCGAAGCTGCTGAGCTGGAAAGGTGACAGCCTTGGAAGCCTGGAAATCTGCAAGAATGAATATCGAGAGCCTGGATCACCCCCACTTGAAGCTTCTCGGTAAGAGAAGATGCTCTGATTTCGATGACCTAGGGAAATGTGCCCTTGGTTCCGAGAGGGAGTCTCCGGATGGGCGAGACTCGTGGTGAGACTCCTTGTCAGAGAGCATCTGTGCAGGCCTCTGTAGAGGTTCCGGTCACCGCTGATCGCAGGATCACTGACAGGCGGGGAGAGTCCCACCTTTGACGATCCCACTACAACCCCCCCCCCTCTGCCTCTGACGTCCTGCCTGCGCTTGTTGGCTTGACAGCCAAGACCACGACACCCCGCCGGACCCCAGCTCCGCGTCACCTACCAGTCGTGGGCGATCAGCACCAATTCCTCCACCGACGCCTCACCGCCCGGCAGATTCCCAATCTTTTTCTCCCCAATCCCCTCCACCTCACACCGAGCTTCTACTGCTGGCCTAGCTGGGGACCTTGAAAGATCCATACTTTGGTCCTTCAATCCGGATCTCCAATTTCATATGAGCAAAATGGTCGATGTAAGCATTGACCCCGCGCAGGCCAAGGCCGGGGCGAAGCTCAAGGGTAAGACCCGATCCATCATGCGACACCATGCGCCCGCGACAAATTGCAAACTCGATGCAGCCCCCAAACCTTGCAATTGAAACACCCCCAGGCTAACGTTTTCTTCTTCGCAGAGAAGAAGCTCAAGCGCAAGGAGGAAGCGCGCTCCGCTACCAAGTCGAAGAAGGCCCTGGGCAAGACCGAGGATGCCGCCGCCACGGGGTCAAAGAAGGACGAGAAGCGCCGCAAGCGCATGCTGCAACAGGCCGACGCTCTCGAGGCCCAGGGTCGGGAGATGATCCAAACAGCACAGGCCATGCGCGCTCGCTACGAAGCCGTCACTGAGAAGAAGGGGGTGCGTTACGGTCATTGGCTTTGCATGGTGAACATGTCGACGCTGACACATTGAGATAGAAACAATCCGCCAAGGGCGCCACCGATCACACTGACGATACGACATCTGACTCTTCTTCTTCTTCATCTTCATCCGACTCTGACTCCGATTCCGACAGCGACTCGTCCGGCGACGAGGACGGCGGTGCACCCATCGACGCCGTCATGGCGTCCGCCAACTCGCAGCTCCGCGCCGAGAGCGAAGGCTTGAGCGGTCCCACAAAGGAACCCACCAAGGCCGAGCTCGAGGCCGATGCCGACACTGAAACTGCGACGAAGAAAAAGGCCAAGAAGGAGAAAAAGAAAGAGAAGAAGGCCAAGGCCGCGGACACGGACGACGAGGCAGATGTTGCAATTGAAGAGGACGTCAAGGAGAAAAAGAAGAAGACGAAGAGGAAGAACGACGCCGAGGTCACCGATGAGACGGAGAGAGAGCCTGTCAAGTCCAAGAAGGAGAAGAAGGCCAAGAAATCCAAGGCCCCCGTGGAGGCCGACTCAGAGTCCGACAAGGAGGTTGTTTCCAAAAAGGAGAAGAAGCAAAAGCGCAAGCGCGAGGTCGACGAGGACGAAGAGGCCGCCAAGGAGGACGTCAGCGCCAGCAAGAAAGACAAGAAGAAGAAGGCCAAGAAGGCAGCCGATGAGCCCGCTCCCCAGGCCAGTGCTGTCGGGGGCGAGCAGTGGAACGTTGGCGGCTTGGACGGCGGCGCCCAGCGACAGCAGAAGTTCTTGAAACTGCTCGGAGGAGGCAAGAAGGGTGCCGCTGCGGCGCAGGCCCATGGCAACCGAGCCAACTCTGACATATCTCAGGTGAACCAGGACCTGGAGAAGCAGTTCAACGCGGGCATGCACATGAAGTTTGACGTTGGCGGCGGCCCGCGCCGTGGCCTCGGTGCTTAAGCCTCAATCTCCGAGCCCAATGCTCGGTTTCGCTCGTTCTTTCCACTGCTCAGCCACGGCGTTTAGGGATTTCGAAAACCACCAAAAGTTTGTACACCAAGAGGCAGGGGCTCAAAGTCGCAGCGATCGTGCGAGGAACGCATCAGAAACATACCACGACATGTCTGTAAATGAATTCATCAATTGTTGCTGTGAAGTAATGGTACGCCAATGTGCTCCTGATCCCGGATACGTGGTATCTATACACCGAATCTGATCTGAAGCCAGGCCCGTATGGCCTCTTGTTGCGGATTCGGTTCAGTCCCTGCTGGCTGGCGGCTGGCCTTCTCCTCCGGCACCCTGCTCTTGATAGCCCGCCGCCTCATGAGAACTCCCGTTTGCTTCGCGCGCCGTGCGCAGCTACGACCCCTTTTACAGCCCGAGGCCCTCTTCGCCTCCGCTGTTGTAGTTGTCACAGTCTTTCTTCTCAAGGCCGTCCTCGGCGGTTCATCATCTAGAAACCGAGCATGCGAGAAACGGGGTCGAAGACCAGGCCGCCAACAAGGATGAAGGCGAGGAGACCTGCGTGGCGAACAGTCCAGGGTCAGCCACTTGCTTGCTTGTGATGGAGAAGGGGAGTAGAATATGGAGGAATTGGGGGCACATACCGAGCCAGATGGGAGAGATGGGGGATTTGGGGGTCTCCTTGGGGCGGACCTTCATCTGATCCTCGGACTTGCCCATGCGGGCTTCGTTGCCTTTCGCGAACTTGGCGTTTGCGCGGCGCTGGGTCGGTGTTTGGGCCTATTTTGGGGGGGACCAAGTCAGCACCATGCCCTGCATTCGTATTCTGAATCGCTAAACTTGGTGCGATGTAACATGCGAAGCCAAGGGCGAGTTGGGAGTGTACACACCATTGTGGAATGTGAGTTCGTGGTCTGGAGAGGGAGGCAGTTTCGGATCGGGGGAGGAAAGTAGGGGTTGGTAGGCCTGGGTTTGCAAGTTGGCGAACTTTGTTTTCTCCTTAAGTACCCAGCTGGTGGCGCGGTGATGCAGAGCAGGAGGTTGCGGAGTCGATTTCGTCGACGTGGTGGCAGAAGTCAGTCGAACGTTTCGCCGAAAGGGACAGGTGGTCGTGGAGAGAGAGGTCAGTTGCGCAAATGGACAGCGCGATACTTTCCCCTGGGAAATTCGTTCAACAGGGCTGATGGGGGTGGGAGCTCGAG
Source organism: Verticillium longisporum (assembly GCA_019188255.1). Lineage (NCBI taxonomy): Eukaryota > Fungi > Ascomycota > Sordariomycetes > Glomerellales > Plectosphaerellaceae > Verticillium > Verticillium longisporum. The sequence continues at coordinate 2,376,546 of JAETXT010000012.1, forward strand.
CTCGGGAGGACATGTGTTCGTGTCCGGCCGCCCCGTCGTACCTCGAACGTGCTTTCCGGGCGACTGCTTTCTGATTGGACACCAGAGGCACGGCTCTACCGCGACGGCTCCACTCATCCGCGGGAAATGCACGGAATGCGGGGGAGATTTGCACCGCCACAGGCTCCCAGGGTTCTCTGAGGCGCTGAAGCAGGGACCTGATAAGAGCTCGAGCCTCTGAAAGATCGGCTTTGCGCGGCGATGGAGACCGAGAGGCGCCATGACAGTCGAGCTACGGCGATCACCAATGTGAGACGACCAAATACTGTCTTCACCACCAACGGATTTGCGTTACATCATCGCAATACATCGAAACAGCCCGATCATGTTGATGAGACCCGTGACGACCATGGCGCGAGCGCGCTGTTCCCAGATCCTCCTTAGGCCAGCGACAAGATCCTACGCGACCGCCGACAAGCCTCCTTCGGCTGTGGTATGTGATCCTGCCCCCCGCGCACCTCCATCTCCCAGCCAACTGATGATCCTCTCTCAGGCCAACTTTTACAAGACTTTCACGCGACCGACGCTGAAGGTTCTCCTCATGGCGACACTGACATACCAAATCGCCTACCTGGCGTGGACCAAACTCGAGATGGATGAAATCAAGGCGGAGCGAACACAAGAGGTCCAAACCCTCGAGGCACAAGTGGACGAGCTTAGGAAGGGACAGCAGATGGAAAAGAAATGATGGTGGGAATGCGCAACTCCCACTCGGAGGCTTGAACCAGGTGTTCGAGCATTTCGGCGACCATCGCATTGTAGCATGCAAATATCTTCGGGCAAAGGGGAACACTAGTGGAGCCCCCAAAGCTAGGCAGAGATGCGCACTCTATGTTCAATGCATCATCTGAGAGTGGGCTCTGGCGGGCGTCATTAAGCTCGACATGCAGGGAGTGGTGTATGAGTAGCAAATAGGTACTGACTCTGGGTGTACGATATGAATGAATATACCATTGCACTTCGTTGGAAGCATGCACCAATTTGCAAACATCGCGAAGCGTCCAATACTCCGCCGTCCTTCTCGCGTCGATGCAAGTCCAGTAGTGCTTCATGCCATGTCGGCTGTGCCTTGCTGTTCTTCACAAAAGTCATTACCGAATATTGCACAAGAACAAGACATGAAGCCTTGCCTCATTCGAATCGTCAAAATCTATCTAAGTGTATGCGAAGTTTGCGCAAAAGTGGCAACCTCTTATGCAAATGAGTATTCCAAGACGCCAGAGCCATGCATAGACCAACAATCCTTCATCTCCATTCTCCGTCGACTTCATTACGTACGGCCACCATATCATTAAAAACCCAATGACAACTCTGACCTTTGGTAGATCAGGCCGATGTCAGTCCAAAAGCAACAAACACGAGCAACGACAGCGTCAGCCAGGACACCGCGGGGGCTGATGAGCCCGACGGATTGTGTACCGAGCCAGGATAGTTGCACGTCAGCCCGTCGCCGCGGATCTGGTAGCTCGAGTTGAACACGTGCTGCCTCGGTCGTGGACACTTGAAGCCCAGCGACGAGGGGCAATTGCGAACAAGATCGTAGCAGAGATCCTCGGAGGGGAGATTCTCGCGGTATGGTCCTGGTGCTACCTCCTCGTCAATGCGATCATTTCTGGACTTCAGGTGCGCAAACTCTGGAAATTGCGCAACCATCTCTTCAGAAATCTTGGTGCCGTTTGGAAACGACTGGTTGAGATTCCGGACGAACGAGAATTCGTTGGCGCTCGAGATGTCCTCGCAACGAGGGATCGTGATGGAGCAAAGCCACTTCTTGTAGGCTACCTCGCAATGCCTACAATCGCGAGCTAGGGAGTACAATTGGTGTGATGGAGCTTCGCAGGCAACCTGCGCGAGCTGCCTCTCAAAGTAGCCGTACATCTTCCTTGCATAATCGTCATAGAACTGAGCTAGCTCGGCAATGTCGAACCGCTGGTCATTTGCTGGAACCGCATATTCAGTCTCGTTGCAAAATGTAAGATCAGTGATGATCTTGCAATTATCGCCTTCGAATCGTTAGTGAGATGAGCGCTGTAGCCAGTGAAGCACATCATACCTGACTTGGTCTCGAACTGCGTGCTCTGAAAGACCTGACCCCCGCCTCCCGCACGATTCGGCGTCTGTCGCTTGAGGCTCTCCGAACCCGTCCATGCGAGATAGCCATTGTACGAAGAGCTTGCGTTCAACCCATTAAAGTAGAATTGCTGCTTTGGAAGGCCTCCAGGTCCCCTCGTAGTCATAACCGTCGTGGCCTTGTCGCCGAAGGATCCGCCCGCTTTCGCAGCCATTTGCGCATAGTTGGAGAGGCCGCACATGGAATGACGCACGCCTCTTGTTTGCCATCCATCCTCATTCTCCACAAACATGACATACTGCGGCCCTTCGTCCATGATCTTTTGGATTTGGACCGCGTCACTGCTGTCCGTCATGTTTGGTGTAATGAGCAGAGCAGCGCTCGAGTCGCTATCCACCCAAAGAAGCCCCCCCTGGTCATTGCTATAGGAATGATAGAAATCGTCGGTCGAGACGGCCACATCAAAGTTCCACTCGCCGTCAAACATAACCTCGTTGCTTGTCGGAGCTGAGATGCCAAAGAAGACATCACCGGTGGCGTTGAGCTTGAGCATCACCGCTCCCTCATCGAATGCCCTGTACGTCTGGTTCACCATCGGCTTGTCGGCGCCCGGGAGTTGGTTGTCGAGGGAAGTTGACACGAATAGACTGATCTGAGGCGGATCCATGGATGTGTTATTCCCACTCCGCTGCGGTTGGATGCAGGTGGTGGCAGATATGTAGATCGTCCTTATGCGTTCTTGTCGTCGACGAAGACCCAGGTCCTCACTTGCGCCCTCATCCTCGGTAGATGTGTCATCGTCGATAACAGACGGCCCATTGGCAAGTGTTATGTTGCTCGTGTGTCTCGTCTTTACAGTGCTCCTTGACTCCACTTCGTCGGGCCAGATGCGACTGGCCTCAAAAACAAACTGTTGCGTCGTCCCGGGTCTGACATTTCGGTTTTCCTTGACATTGTTCAGAAGGCCTGTCACCCCTGGTGGTGCCCTCCCAACAATACTGCGATCGAAGGCGGAGAACTCGGCTTTGTAGGGGATGTCGAGCTTGTTGGTGTCATCCAGCGGTGCGACGAGATCGTCTTCGCTTGTGTATCGCTCGTCAAGAAAGAAGCCTGGCGCATCGGCAAGTTGTTGCGCCTGGGCGAAGCCAGGCGACAAGAGCAAAAAGTATAACAGCAACAGCATGATGGATGCGCCTAGCGATGCTACAAGACGGGACTGGAGAGGTGTGAATTGCATCGTAGCGCTATGCCCTCCAGGGGCGAATGCTATGTATTTTTGTTGCCAAGCTCGTTTCGAACACAGCTGGCAGAGCACGATTGAGTACTGGGGAGATCGTTCGTATGCAGAGGCGCGGGTCTCAGCGGTTGTACACTCGATCGTGTTCGATTGACATGGTCGCAGTTCGGAGAGGTGGATGCCCAGGAGGTGGTGGTGACCGAGGTGAATTCGATCAAAAGCTGCGCGCCTGTCGCGTTCGTTGTGCTGGTGGTACGGAGGATCAGGGGTCTTTTGAAATACGGATGTCGAGATCAGGGAGTTTCACGTTCCATGTCCAAACAGCTGAAGAGCAACCCCATACATTGCGTTGCGTACGCAGCGACAGGGGTGCTTGCTGACGATGTGGCGCAGCAGTCACGGCTAAGCCACATATTTCAGGATGTTGTCGATTCGTGGGCGATAGACATAGTCCTAGCTCTTGTGGAGATGCACCTTTTACGTAGGAGAAGATCATGCTATCTTGCTATTGAGAGAGCGAGGCGGGCCTTGCGCCATAACTTGGTCTCGATTTAAGTTTAGGGGTTGAAACTTGCCCAACTCCCAATTTCGCAACATCTGCGTCCAGATCCTACTTCCTGTCGCAACTTGCATTGCGCCATCGATCTCCCTTGTAATTCAGAGCTACGAGAATGATAACAGCTAACCACTTCGCGACACTGACAGATTTCTTATCGTCTTTAGCTTCAACCGCAGACTATCATTGAATAATCCTAACAACGTTGATGTTGCACTTTAAACCAAGAGTGCAGTGTTTGGTGATAACGAGAGCTCCTAGTGGTTTTCTCGTACCCGGTCCGCAAAGAACTGAGCTCGTTCTCATGTTTCCATTGTCTCATAACCTCCATGCTGTTCATGGCGCCTCGTGGTATCGTTGCCTGGCCGAATCGCGTGTAATGAACCGGCCTGCATGACGCAGTGACCTGCCAAAATCTAGGAAAGGAGAAATGCCGTCGTGGCGGGAGAGTGATGCCCAAGTTGATGTGTGTGCATGGCTTTGAGAGAGCAAGTTGTTTAGTCGGACTTGTCGAGGCCCTGGGCCTTGGCACGGAGTCCGGAAGCAGTAGAAGCGCTGCCTCCAGTGAAGTGCTTGGAGAGCATGGGGGCCATGAAGGAGTGGAAGATGATCTCAGCGCCGCTGTATTCGAATCAGTGACGGACGCGCATCTCTTTCATGGGCTAGACTTACCGGAACACGGGCAGAGAGAGCCACAAGAGGAACACAAACTTGAAGACGAAGTAAAAGGGGAACCAGTAGACAACGTTGACAAGGCTCTCGACAATACTGTGGCGCATTACGGTCAGTCCGGATTCGCCGCAGCTTGTAGTGCGCATCAACTTACGTGAAGAAGGAGAACACAACCCAGTACTGTTTGCTCGATAATCAGTATTGCGCAATCAGGGAGCGGGGTGCGGGGTTGAGGAGCTTACGGTCAACCACTGAGTATCATCATTGGTGTTGTGCGTGAAGAGCGCATCGATAGAGTAGTAGCAGGGGATGACGAAACCGGCGAGGTTGGTGAGAAGCTGTCCGCCAAGGTTGAAGATGATGAAGAAGAAGTACAGGGCGCCGAGGCCGATGGCACCGTACGCCTTGGGAACGTTGGTGGACTTTTCAATGTTGTTCAGGACGGGGTACTTGGAAAGCTGCACAGGACAACCGTCAGATCTCAAGAGGGAACTGGAGTGTTTGTAGATGTTGTTACCTCGCTGTCGAGCTGACCAAGGTAGTTCTGGACACGGTCCTGGGCAGACATTTTGTCGATTGATGATGTCGTGGGAGGGGGGTTTTGTGCGCTGTGCGAGGGTTAGCACGGTGGTTCCAAGTTGGCTAAGATAAGCTCCTCAGCCATGGAATGACCGACTTTTCAACGTTCAGAAAAATCAAGAGCTTTGTTTAAAGATGCTGCGAGAAAGAGATGCGAGGATGTACCTGGTGGTGGGGAGTAGCTGGGCGTCGCAGTGGTAGATGCAGGAAGGCTGGCGAACTCAGGGTTGGGCAATTTGGCAGGTGACAGACAGTGACGACTGGCGAGCGAGGGAGAGGGCAGGATGACGACGTGTTCAGCTGAAAGGTGGAATCGGGCCCAAGCTTGCTGGTTGCGTCAAGCTTCGGGAGGGGAAATAGAGGCGGGGCGGCACCTAACGATCTCGGGTACTTCGGCAGCCGGCCAATCATCACTACTTGGAATAGGATGGCCGATAAGTGGACAAGCCAGCCACTCGATCTGTGGCCCAACCACCCCCCCTGTGTGGTGGCTGCTTGCTTGCTGATTCTCGCTTGCTCTGAGATCCACAGACCCCAACAACACGCATGATGTAAGGCGAGTAAACAATAACGCCCAGGGGCTTTCTCCTGTATATGTCGAGATTTGCAAATGTCGTACATTTTAATGAGGTCTTGGCTCACTGGACTCGACAAAAAACCTTGCGCTCAACAACTGGACGCCATCAGCAGTAAGGAATGGACTGGTGCAGGGAGGAATCGGACAAGGTTAAGCTCCAATCCGCTCTGCTGGCACCGGCCGCGGCCCGGGCTTCGTCACAAAAGTAGAACAACATAAACAAGCTTGCACATCACAAAAACTTTTCCAGTCAGACAACATGACCGGGCGCCATGAATCGTGACGAAGGACGCTCGATCTTTAAAATGAGCTGGTGGGCCTTAAGATTCCAGCGTGCCTATTCTGATGCATGTCCCAAGGCAATGTCCAGTAACGTCGCTGGCTCGTCACGTGTGTCCCAGCCACATTGAATTGGGACCCGCAAAGCGCCCGCTCGGCCAATTGCAGCACGGACTTGGTTACCGAGCAACAACAACAACTCGACGCCCACGCCAAAACATCGCTTTTCCTCTTCACCAAACCTTCCCACCAGACCAGAAACGCCGGCAAGAGCGCGCAGCGCACTATTCACCACACAACAGCATCATCTGCACCGGAGTCCCATAGCTTCACCGTTTCATCTGGGCTTTTCAACGTGTCGTCTTGTCGCTCAAAGTGTCTGCTCGATTGACTGCTGCCTGTGCCGCGTGTTATTGTCGCAGCGATAGCTTCATCACAAGCCGCCGATTTCGGCCACCATGGATCAAGGTACGGCAGTCGCCTGCCGGGTCTTCAGAGACGCGATCCCGCAACTTGGGAGCAACTTTAACTAACTTGATCACCTTCAGGTGGAATTGTCCAGCCTCATATGAAGAAGAGGCCACAATCGAGAGGATCAACAGCCTCAGCTACAACGCAACCCGGACTCGACCACCAGGGACTCGCAGATGCGCAAGACCTCTACTCAGCGCAGTGGGTAAACAACGATCAGAGGCACCCGAAACCTCTCGCACCAGCTCCACGCATCTCTCCCGACGGCATGATGATGCAGGCTGCAACGCAAATGCAAGGCATTCGTGACTACACGATGCAGCCCGCGACACATGCCCCGGTCAACCACGCAATGTCATTCCACCGACAGTCGCTTGCCGGCCACTCGCAACCCATGGACAGCATGATGAACAACAGCTTCACAGAGGACAGTCAAATGCTTGACCGCGACGACAATGATGAGGGTGACTCGCTTGCTGGTGCCTTAGGGATGGCAAAGTCGACGTCTGCCAAGTCAAGCGCCAACAACGAGCTTGAGATGCGCCATCTGTTCGGGGCCAACAGGCACCGTAAGCTCCAAGAAGTGGCTCAGGAGCTGCATGGAAACGAGAGGGGCCCCAACTCTGAACGGACAAGACAGGTTTTTGCCATGTTGTGGATCAATTCGGTCTGTTCGAAAGGCAAGGGATCAGTTCCTCGCGGTCGAGTCTACGCCAACTACGCGTCGCGATGCGCGACAGAGAGGATCACAGTTCTCAACCCAGCGAGTTTCGGCAAACTTGTTCGAGTCTTGTTCCCAGGACTGAAGACCAGGCGTTTGGGCGTTCGAGGCGAGTCCAAGTATCATTACGTCAACTTTGCGCTTGTCGACGATCAACCAGAAATCCGCGAGCCTGAAGCACCACTTCCCCTTGCCCCAGCAGCAGCGAGCTTCTCCCGCAGTAATAGCATCGCTCCCAGTAAGCCAGTAGCTGCTTCCTTCGCCAAAGACAGCCAAGCGCCATCCGACTCTATGCCTCGGGCAAAGAGCCCAGCTTCACTTATATCAGGCCACTCCCGATCCCACAGCTTCTATAGCATGCCAAGTATCACTTCTGCAGACCAGCTCCACACGACCACCAGCAAAACTTCACTCGAACTTAGCTTTTCTTCCGAGCTGGAGGAGGCCATGTTCAATCAGTCAGAGGCCATCGCACTACCACGGATCGAGCCATTTCTTCCGCAAGGAACGGATCCTGACGCTGCAAAGAGTCTTTCGGCTCTCTATCGCTCCCATTGCACTTCGCTTGTCGAATGCGTGCGCTACTGCAAGGAAAAGACGGTTTTCCACCTTTACACATCATTCCAAGGCACACTCACGATGCCCGTGCAAAAGCTTCTGGGTAATGCCAGCGTCGCTCCATGGATCGAAGAATGTGACTTTATATTGTATCAGCGAATGATGCAAATTGTTTCGGGCTTGACACTCCAGGTTGTTCCCAAACCTGTTCTGGACACATTACGAAGTATATCTACGCGTTTGGTGCCCCACATCCGTGAAGCCTTCCAAGGACAGCCACTCCATGTCATCCGCGCCAAAGAAGCGCCTGCAACAGTATTTGCAGCACTGCTCGATCGCGCGCTCAAGGTCAACCTGACAGCTCATGCTGCAGCCAACATGCTTTCCAACCCGGCCAATCGAGATCAGATGTATCTGGATTGGATCACTATGGTTCCCGTCCGAAAGGTGGCGGAATCAATTCCAACGCGCGGAATGGACGACTTCGTCAACCTTGTGGTTTCTGAGATTAGGGATCTGCTTGATCCACAGAGCGTTCCATGGGAAGTCGAGTGCTTGACGGTTTATGGCGACCTTGCCTCAAGAAAAGAGCGACAGCTCAATGACAACGCTGGAGAGTCTAGTGGACAGAACGTTCTCGAGCGATGGGTGAACTTTCTGAAGTCTCTTGCAAGCCGCTTCCCTTACGCGCGACACGCCGACATTGTTTATGGCGTCCAGCGGATCGGCACAGCTGTCATGCGTGATCTAACCATGGCTCAAGGCAAGAGTTTTGGATCCTGGTGGGTCACGAAGTGCTGGATCGACGAGATGATCTCGTTCCTGGCGGAACAAGGCGGTTTCATGAAACTCAAGACAACACGCGTGGCAGAGGATGTAGCGGCCGCTCCGATCCCCAACAACGAGGCACGAGGCGAAACTGCGCGCCAAAGCGGCGGCAGTGAAGAGTTCAACTTCTCCCACCTATCTTCCGCGCAACCGGACCGGGCACCGTTTCCATCCACAAACAGCACGACACAGGTAGATCCGACGGGCCTTGGTGGAGGCTGCAATCCTGACGACAGCGGGATCGGGATCCGGACGCCTGACGAGGAGTTCCCTATGGACAAGTACACCTTCTCACAGACCGAAGTCGACCAGGCCCTGCTGTCTTCAGGGCAGGGCATCGAGCAATGACGACGCGTGTGGTAACGACGGCACGAATGTACGAACGAGGAAGGGGGGTGGGTTACTTTTCGCTTTAGGGGCTTTGCGGTTCGGCAGGTGCGCCATGTTATTGGGGAGCCTGGGTTGCTGAACCAATGTGGCGTCGATGGGTCGGTGGTTTGATTTCTGGATCTGGGCTTTGAGCTGAAAGGCCTGAAAGAAAGGGGCGTTCACGGGGTTTGGTGGCGATTTAATGATTTTAATTCTTGCTTCAGTTTCCAGCCTTTGAGGATGTGCAGTACGATGGTTTCGTTTCGTTAGGGTTGAGAATCGGTTGGCTAGAGACTCACGGCTGAAGACCAAATCGAATAAACGAGATCAAATGTCGAAACAAGCTATTGCCACGAGCACTGGAACATGTTTTGGCGTCGAGGTCGCCGTCATAGGTACCTTTGACTCATTGAGGTAACAGGTATTCACCTCCCCCGAACAGAGCCATACACACCCTGGGACGCCTCCTCCTGCATGGCGCATCAACAAAAAACAGGCCTCAAGACATGAGAGAGTTTCATGGCTGAATGATCAAAATACGGAAGTATTTGTCAATTGCAGCGTGGCAATGCAAGCAGGGAGTGGAGGAAACGCGCAAATGCGATCGAACTGTGGTCGTGCCCCAGATTCCTACGACCTGAGACATGCAAGGTACCAGTACCAGTACCTGACAGACGGGTTCCGAGAACGGCAGACCTGCACATGCTCCGCGACAAGTGCAAGCGTGAGACGGAGCCACCCTCAGGCGCTGCCCATTGGGGAACACTGGGTGCTGGAGAAATTTTTGTTAGTGCTCCAGACTCCAGGCTCCGGTTTACCGGCCTCCGGCTTCATCCAGCCGCCTACCAGCGAGCCATTAGCAGCGTCTACACCCGTCAGCCGCCGATTTCGTCCCCCACTGTCCCACCTAAAGTAGACCAACTTTGTCACCACTGAACGGTTCACACCACAACTTCACCACTTGGACTTCACTCTACTCTATCGGCGCTGGTAGGATTTCGCTCGACCTACCTACAACAGGCACACATCAGCAACCTGTAGATATCCCACCCGGGGTCTCTCACTTACTGCAACGCTACCTCCACGGCGCACTGTCAGGCACATACAACCAACGCCTGTCTCACCTACCGAAAACTCGCTCGTTGCTTCTCACTGTATCACCGCCATGGGCGGCCAATTGACAGGTAACGCATCCGACTATGGATGGGTTGTGCAAAAGTTTGGCGGCACAAGTGTCGGCAAGTTTCCAGACAAGGTGAGTCTTTCGCCCTCGTCTCATAATCTCTCACTTCATCTCCAACCCGTAAACCTCTCATATTCATATTGACACCGATTTGCAGATCGCGAAAGACATAGTGAAGTGAGAAGCCACCATTATCAAGTTCACCAAATAGGACGAGATCAATTGACTTACCACGTTAATCAGGGCCAATCTTTCTGAACATAGGGTCGTCGTCGTCTGCTCGGCCAGGAGTACGGGCAAGAAGGCCGAGGGTACCACAAGTCGGTGAGTCACTTTCGCGCCTCGTCACTCAGCGCCATCCCTGAAATCCGGAGCCTTGCGCCTAATCCTGTGGACCAGTTTGCTCGGCATTTATAACAAGCTTAAGGGCATTGCCGCCGCGACCAACGATGAGGATGTGCAGAACGAGCTCATGGAAGAGGCCAAGAGCCTCATCAGCGACATCAGTAGCGAGCACGTGCTCGCGGTACACAACTTTATTCGCAACGAGAACCTCCAACATGCCCTGTCCCAACAGATCAAAGATGAGTGCCAGGAGCTTACAGAGTACATCGTGGCCGCAAAACGCTTCAATCTCGAGGTGAATGCCAGATCCAAGGACCGTGTCATCAGCTTCGGCGAGAAACTCAGCTGCCGCTTTATGGCTATATTGCTTCAAGATCAAGGAGTTGCCTCGGAATACGTTGATTTGAGCGACGTCTTCCACTATGACGCCACGGCCCGACTGGATGTGTCCTTTTATCAAGAAGCGACCGCGCTGTTGAACAAGAAGATTCTGGCGTGCGAGGACAGAGTTCCCGTCGTTACTGGCTTTTTTGGCAACGTTCCCGGCAGTCTGATTGATGGCGACATCGGCCGAGGCTACACTGACCTCTGCGCTGCGCTTTGCGCTGTCGGTATTCGCGCCGACGAGTTGCAGGTCTGGAAGGAAGTCGACGGCATTTTCACGGCCGATCCGAGCAAGGTGCCCACGGCACGACTTCTACCGTCCATCACGCCATCCGAGGCAGCGGAGCTGACATTCTACGGCTCCGAGGTCATCCACCATCTCACCATGGACCAGGTTATCCACGCGAACCCCCGATACCGATCCGCATCAAGAACGTCAAGAACCCCACTGGCGTCGGCACGATCGTCGTCCCCGACCCCGTTCTCGCGGCAGGCCACCAGATCCAGCGCCACGCGTGGTCAGATCCCGCCCGGCTTAAGAAGCCGAAGAGGCCCACGGCTGTGACAATCAAGGATAAGATCTCCGTCATCAACGTGCACTCGAACAAGCGCTCCATATCGCACGGCTTCTTCGCCAAGGTCTTCTCCATCCTGGACAGGCATCAGGTCTCCGTCGATCTCATTTCCACCAGTGAGGTGCACGTGTCCATGGCCATCCACGTTGGCAACTCGGAGCCGGGTCAGTTTGACAAGGCGAGGCTGGAGCTTGAGGACTGCGGCGATGTCAGCATCCTACATGACATGGCAATTCTCAGTCTTGTTGGTGCCGAGATGAAGAACATGGTTGGTATCGCTGGTCGCATGTTCTCGACTCTGGGCGAGCACCAAGTCAACCTGGAGATGATCTCGCAGGGTATGCTTACGAATTCCTGCCTTCCCATATTTTTCCGTGTTTGCTAACCACTTTTCAGGTGCGAGCGAGATAAACATTTCGTGTGTCATTGGTGCGCGCGACGCGACTCGGGCCATGAACATTTTGCACACCAATTTGTTTACTTTCCTCGACTAGCGAGGATATACAGTTCTGGACATTTACCTGGTTGAACCTGTCTTACATACCCATATATCAAGAGCATCTGGATGAAAAGTGGTTTCAGACTGGAGGATTTTGGCGCTCAATAGACCCTTTTTTTTTTTGTTATACTGTTGCCCTTCGTAGTCCGATTTGCGTCCTTGATCGTCTCGGGAAGGCAGTGTAGGTAGGCAGTGGCCATTTGCTGTCTTTCGAAGGTACTACAGTCGTATGGCAACCGCTAGGAGGGCGATGACAAACAGATGGGTCTCTGGCTGCTACTCTACCTAGCAACTTGCGCAAACAAGGGAAAAAAGCTCTCTTTGTTTCCTTGGCCCCTGTTTCGACGTTCGCTGTACCATTTGAGGCTTTCCGGCATCTTCTTGTCCAAGCACATGGTGTTGCATGACCAGCCAACCAAAAGAATCACTTGTGATTCAGTTCCCCCAACGAAGGCACGACCAGAGGGCATCCACATTCACTGCCTTTCTTACCTACCTACCTTATTTACACTTTGAATTTTACTCGAGTGCATCATCCGCTCCTTCCTTCTGACATGGTCTTCGAAACCAAATATTCACTGCAACAAACACGTCGACTGCAACGAGACAGACTCGCATCACAACTGTAGCTTCCCCCTAGTCCCCTTGCCTGCAAAGCCCCACCTTGTGGCTCTCTCTTAGCTCGTCCGCTCGCGCTGATTGGCAGGCGCAAACTACCTGGGGAAGTTGCACGATGCCACGCTCGTCACGTGTGATTGGCTCAGAGCTCAAGACCAGCAACAGGCGACATCGAAGCTCTGGCAGGACCGCGTCTAAACCACCCATCAACAACCAAGCCGAAGCCCGACCCCAGACCTGCGCTGCCTCGACCGACGACTCTCTCGCCCGCACGATTCCGTCGCAGCATCTCGGCAACAGCGATGACCCGAGAGGCCACGACCAAGGGAACCGTTCGCCTCCTGGCTCGCCGTCAATGCCTAGTCGTCCGGGGGAGCTTCCTGTTGAATCGGACTCGGTACGCAACACAGACCACGATCCAGAACAAATAGACAGCCAAGGCTCAGAGGAAGGGGATTTCTGGCCAATCGTCGGCATCGTTAAAGAAGGGAGGAGAAACAAGAAGCTATCCTACCTCGTTCGCTGGGCTTCGGATCCCCAAACTGGACAGGAGTTCCCTCTGCAGTGGGCATGTTGGACGCCTGCGCAAGCTCCTGACAAGCACGGTGCTAACACGAAATACAGATTTCTGCCGACGGTGTAACGGAAGCAGCTATTGAGGAGTGGGAATCCGAGAAGGCACAGGCTCAGAGTCAAAAGACACGGGCGCGAAAGACCACGACGACCAAGAAGAGCACCCCTCGAACTTCCGTAGTCGCAACCGCAGCAACAACTACGGCGGAAACACCAATCGCCTCGCCACAGTCCGTTGACAGCAGTCAGGACGTCCTTCCAGCCAACCGTCGCAAGAGGCCTCGTCCCCTTGACTGCCGTGCCCGCTCGTCTTCGGTTGCCGACTTTCTTCCTGGCCTCACAGCCGACGACGTGCGCGCATCCAAGCGTCCGAGGCTCAGTGTTGATTTGTCTTCACTTCCTTCCGAGGAAGCATACACACCAGAAGCTTCGGACAACTTCGAAAGACCAAACACCAGTAGTATCTTCGTGGAGCTTCCGAGCAAGGCCGCCATCGACACCTCCCTGTACCACAGCTTTCCTGAGTCTTCCCAACAGACTGCAAACTCGCACTCTCAATCATTGTCCGCCCTGGAAGAACTCGACGCGCAAATCACGCTCGAACCCGCATTTCAAAGCCAAGAAACCATCCCGGACTCCCAGGATTGGCTTGACGATACTCAGACAGGCTCTTCTTCTCAAGCCCTTTCAGTGTCTCAAACTGTTCCTCGGCCCCGCCTCGAGGTTCCCGACTCCCAGAAGGACTCCAGCTTGGAAAAGTCGCTCGTCCCCAGTCAGTCTCTTGTCGATCCATCAACGGGTGACGCTTCGCGAACACAGGACCCCGAAATTCCTTCGCACCAGCCCGACATCGGAGATACGAGAGAACAGGCCAACGAACAGCATAGCTCTCTGAACGAACTTGTCGAAGTGTCTCATAAACCAGCATCCCCAAAGTTCTTTTCGCAGCCAGATTTCGGATTTGATCTTGAGTTAATTGCGAGCTCCGCGCTAGATTCCCGAGAGGTTGTGCCTGAGTCTAGCTCTGGTGCACCTTTGCCTTTGACCCAACCCCAGGAACAACTAGAATCTGCCGGTTCACACGCGCTGGCGGTTGTCGAAGTTCCTCAGAGCCAGGACGTCTTTACCGAGCAAGCGGCACAAATCGACCCGGCGCAGGCTAGCATTGCGGTGAGCCAAGTCACCTGCGACAGCAGTTCGCCCGATCACGTCGTGCCAGACTCAGTCGTGCGGAAGGCCATCTGCTCCGACCCCGAACATCCAGCTCTCTACCAGCTAATTCCTCCAAGATGAGCGGAGTTGCGCCAGATGAAGACGACCCGGTCGCGTTGCTTCTTGATGCGGCTGCGGGGCAGCAAAATGCGGAATCTTCGGCGCCTATAACCGAGTTTCCGGACGTCAATGACCTGTTCGACTTTATCGGCTCCTCAAATCGGACCAAACTCCCAGCCGAAGATCTAAATCAGGAGATGACGGGCTCGGGAGAGACTCAAACGACCTTGCCAGGTGCCTTGCCAGGTGCTAACGACATCTTGTTGTCGGCGCCGGAACCTACTTCGCTTCCGCTGATGCCTGTCATGGATGAGCTGCAGGGGGCCGTCAACGAACCTGATCTTGAGATCGCGACATCGACTGACATGTCTGGCGCCCTTCTTCAACCCGAATCTATACCTGAGGTCTTTCCGGCAACCATTTCTCCATCAGAGATTAGTCGAACAATAGAACCCGAAAGTCTGATGCAGGCCCCCCTGGAGCCCCCGACGATGTCTATCGAGGCTGTGGACCCCGAAATCACTTCTTCACCATCATCAGAGGTGCCAGTCTCGGGTCAATACATGGTGACCTTACCCCTTCCCGCGAACATGAAAGAGGTGTACCTCAACACCATTCTTCGATACCGACGTGAAATTGAAGCGTTCAACAACCAGCAAAGCAACGAGGGCACTCCGCCAGATGCGCAACTATCGGCCCAGATCGACCGATTCTTTGGTGATCTGTTCGACATTTGCGACCACCCAGCATCGCTTGGCGCAGATGAACTTCGTCAGCTTGATACGACCGATATACAGAAGCATGCCATGGGTACGAATAGTAAATTCTACTTTGTTGGCCGACTTTTGGAACGCCTAGCCTACACTGATAAGAAGGTCCTGATCATCGCACGAAGCCAGAAGCTGCTCGGGTACCTGCAAGCAATCATCGGCACCATAAAGCCCAGCGATCGTGAGGAATCTGAGCTCGTCGTTCAGCTTGCCCATGCTGATCAGGATGTGGACGCCCTCGCCTTTGATATTGTCATTGGGTATGACTCTGCCTACGCCGCATCTGTAGCTTCGCAGCAGGTGGAGCAATCTGAGCCCAGCAAGAAGCCAGTCGTGATCAGTCTGGTCATCACGTACTCAATCGAGCATTTCGAAGTGGTCATCCCAACAGATTTCGGGGATCTTGACCGCAAGAACGCACTCTTGATCTCCATTTTCCAGAGCCGAGCAGTTTTGGCCAATCACGGCGATCAAGACGTTGAGAGGGTTGTGGCGGAATTCGCAGAGCACCTACTTGATCCCGATCTTGCATTTGAATGGGAACCAGAGTTGATCCCCAGCGATCTCCTAGACTTTTACGATAACGCGCAGAAAAGCCAGACGCAACCTCAATCCCAGCTCGAAGCCCGTCAAATCTCTGCCCTCAAGCGCAAGCACGACGGGCCACCTGTCGGGTCACCGAAACGCTTGCGCCGCTCACAATCAGTGGCACAGACGCCCGCCGAACTTGATACTACAGTCCGAGAATTGATTGACCCAGATCCAGCCAAGGAGCAGGTCATGTTAACTCGGGCAGCATGGGGGGCTCTCACGCAAAAGGTAGGCCACGCGCGGGTTGTTTGTAGGCCTGCTCACAAGTACCATTGACTGACCTCTCCAGAACACTGAATTGGAATCCCAATTAAGGGATAAAGATGAGCTCGAGGCTATCACTCGCAAGCAGATCACGCGGATGTCGAAACAGATTAAGAGCCACGAATCAACAGCCAACGTGATCCAGAAACAGCACATGGCTGCTCTGAGCGAACGTGCAGGCTTCGAGAAGGAGCGAAACCAGGCCGTCGAGCAAGAACAGGCGGTTCGTGCGCGTCTCGCGGAGCGGGATGCTACGATCCTTGCGCTCCAAGCGAGGCTGGAACAAGCGGCGTCTAAAGACAGCGTGCTCGCCGGGCTAGACGAGAAGAGCAAGGAGCTCAGTGCTGCGCGGGAAGAAATACGTCTTCTGGAGAAGAAATTGAAGAGCAAGGAAAGCGATTTCGACTTCGCGAGAGGCCAATACCAGGATGAACGGCAGCACGTCAATGACACCGTGCAGGAGAACAAGGAGCTTAGAGAGCAGGTTGCGCAGCTCAAGCAGCAGTTCTCGGAAAGCCTCGTCAAGATTCAGCAGATCAACGCGGACAGCAGCCAGAAAGACCTCCAGCGATTAGTAGTGGAGGCGCAGACGCTCGCCAAGGACCGCGAACGAGAGCTGGAGCGCACCCGCGAAGAGCTCAGGTCGCTGAAGAATGGGCGACGCGAGACGCGTGGGACGAGTGTTCCCCGAAGCCCGCGAATGGGCGTCATGACGCCGCGCAATGGACGCGGGGGCTTAAGCACGCTCGGTGCGTCAGCAGGCGCTACGCCGGGTAGCAGAGGGACGTCGCCATCTCACGTCGTCGAGACGCCTGCGCCGCCGCCGCCGCCTCCCTTGTTCGCGGCGTCGTCTGCGGCGAATGGGCGGTTCAATCATTTACGGGACCGGCTTTGAGTAATGCAAGGACGCCGTGTTGCTGCCGTCCTGTGATGCAAGATTATTGAGTAGAGGAAACGTATCATGACGGAGCCGTTCTGACGAAAGCTTCTGAACTAGCTTCGTATTATGATGCCACGCGGAAGATTGTGGACAGAAGTATCTCCTTTCTGTTTTGTTATTTCCTGGGGAGCTATACATGGTCCAGGCAGGGTACAGCATGCATGCTTCGCCGGATTGACCGGTGGTTCTGGGCGTTAAAGGGTAGTCAGTCAGTCTTATCTATTGTTTATCCAGTCTGAGTCACAATGGTGGTGAGATGTTGTCCATGGAACACAGATGCAGTCGATCGGGTTCATGTTGTCCTTGTCTGCAGACATCAAGTCCTGAGGCAAATTTGTGATCAGCGTGGTCACGGGACACTGTCAAGCTCCATAGGCACTGACAGTGTCGAGACAAGCCAGGGAACAACAGTCAGGCGGCGTTGGCCCAATTGTCGAGCGCAAAGATAACTCCCCGTTCTTTTTATCAGCCAAAGGTTCACAACAAGACGCAGGCAAGCCCGAACTGGCGTGTTTCTGGTCTTAGCCTCTAGTAGTAGAATATACAAAGCCGTCACACAAGCATTCTCCCTTCACTCGATCACACATACAGCTCCCTCCCCACCTTGACAGCTGACCTCATCTCACCAGGCTCGAACCTCATCCATACAGATGGTCCAGTCCTTTGTCGCACCCCCTCGGAATAACCGCATTGAGCGAACCTAGAGAGCAGCGGCAGAAAAGACCAGAGGCGCGGCCGACACCCGCCCTCACAGACACAGGCAGCGAAGCGCGCGGCGGCGTTTACTGCTGCTGCTGCTCGGGGTAGATGTCCTCCTTGAGGGAGAGGCCGAGCTCTTCCCTCAGGGGCTTGAGCTCGGCGAGGTACTGCTCGTACTGGCCCTTGTTCTCGACCTTGGCCTTGACGCCCTCGAAAACGCGGACGGCGGTGGCGAAGTCGTTGACGCGGCGGGCCGCCTTTAACGCGGCGGCGACGACTGTGGGGGAGGGGACGAGATCGTAGGCGAAGGCGTTGTTGAGGTTGCGCTGCAGAATTGGGGTTTCGCGTTAGCCGTCATTCATTTTTTGGGTCGTTGTTAGGAGTGTGTCGACTCGTGGGTGATGGGTTGTGTTCTTTCTGTGATCAGACCACTTTTATACCCCCCCGGCCGGGGTACCGGGGATTGGGCGGGTGCGAGAGAGAGGTCGTTCTTACCTGGAGCTCAAAGACGTCGTTGACGGCGTCGAATTCCTTCTCGAACCTGACGGTAGAAAAATAGTCAGCGGAGGCTCGAAGCAATTGAGTGCATTGTGGTGATGGCGCGGTCAATGGAGAGGGCGGCTGTCGCGATGGTCTGCTGGTGGCCCCCCCCAAAGTGTCATCGAGGGAGAGAAAAACGCTCCTTTGCCGAGGAGCCGCAGCAGACTGACGCGACGGTGCAGTCATCGCCCTGCCCAATTGACCGTCGAGAGGATGGCGAAAATGCGGCGTACCTGGCAGAGAACTCCTCAAAGGTCTCCTCCTGGTGCTCGGAGCGCCTGGCAGGAACGGTGCTGAAGTGGGAGGCCGAGCCGGCAGCCATGGGGAGGAGGACGGCAGCGCGAGCGGCGAGGGGGCGGAGCGGACGACGGGGTTGGCGTTGAAGAAGCCGCGGCGGGCGGCGACGCGAAGGAGAGCGGCAGACATGGCGACGGTGTGGGGGACGGTGGTCGTCGTGATTAAAGAGGCGGTGGTGGTGGTGATGGGTGGTGGTTGTGGTTGGGAGTGGTAGGTGGTGGATCGAGGTTGTTCCGGTTTTTTTGCGTTCAGGTAAGGTTCCACGATGCCGGGCTTGGGGACCAGAGTCAGCTTTCGGTTGGATCGAATGATGTCGGTGCCAATTGTGTTTGAGTGCAGGGGGGAAAGGATTGGATTCTGCGGCCTTCTGATTGGATGACTAATATACGCTTGCCCTGATCGGGGAGCTCTGCCCCAGACAGTGCCATGTCAGCGTGGAATGACTGTCCTTCGGGGGCCTCCAGGGGGTCTGTAGTGGATGCTCTACAGTGCAATTGACGTACAAGCCCTGGAGCTGGAGCCTCTGCATCAGTAATCAGAGGAGTCACCAGCTGTCCACACCATACCTCAGGTACCTCCCTCTAAAGGTACGCTCTTGTAGCGTCCCACCTTGACGGAGGGCGGACCTGACTCGACCATCATCCCCCTCAATTCCCTGACAGACACCGATGGCCACGTATGAAGGCCCCGAGCCGGCCAATGCATGCCGCACTGCGCGGTCAGTCGCCTCTGACTACACTGACCAGACGGTATGGGTTGGCTGTCTTTGGTCTTAGTAAGCCAAAGTCGCTTGTGTAAGACGTTGGCAGCTGCGTGCCCTTGGGTTCAGTTTGTTGGGGACCAATTGAAGACATTGTCGAGGACAAACCCTCCGTCACTCCTTTTTCTCTCCTCCCCGCCCGGACCTCTCGGGACTGCATACGATATAATTGATGGCCTATTATGACTGCTGGGACGTTCCGCATTACCGTGCCATTTTACATGTACTTCAGCTCTGCAGGAGGAGGAAAACCCAAATGCTCCAATGCTCTTTGTTGACCGAGGCTGTTTTCCCCAAGCGAGCCCCCTGTATCGCGCGCGCTGACGTCGTCCGTGCCGTCGCACATGAATACGGAGATTGCAGCACAGTCGGGCAGACAACAAGTACCGAGTACTTGCAGCACTGCTTTCGCTGCCGACCGCCGAGGTGGCAGGTCACGTGCCATTGATGAGCCCCTTGGCAGCGCCCCAGGCGAGCGACCAATCCTCTGATGTTCCATTGGCCAGAGGGCCTCGACAAGCTCATCACATGAAGAAGCACAGCTCATTTCCTGCTTGGGCCTGGTCGACCCCATTCCCAAGGGCCCCCAAGGCCCAAGTACCGAGTACAAGCACGTCTTGGGGGGGCCGGCTTGGCCGCTGGTCGCTGCCGCGACTCGACAACGGGCGCTGAACCATTGGTTGGACTTGGGATTGGCTTTCTGGAAAAATCCCGTCCACGTCCCCTTTTCGATCGCCAGATGCCTTTTTCTCTCCACGATCCCCTTCCCTCTTCATCCCACTTGACCTTCTTCCCTTTCTCTCCCTTTCCTCCCCCCCTTTTTTCTCTCCGTATCGACTCCGTTCTTTGGGCTCGTTGCGGACGCACTTTGTCTCTTCCTTCTCGTCACTCCTTAGGGTTCGCCTTGTTCTTTCCCGCGCCTACGCCTCTGGCCTTTGCGCAATCCCGCATACTTTCCGTCTGGTCGTGGACATAATACGCGTCTCGTCGCGCTCCATCCCGACACTCACAAGACCACATACAGCAACCTCGGCCACTCGCGCCCCCCGTCCCTCACAATGGCGTCTGTTACTCCCACCACCTTTTACGAGCAGCTCCCGCTGCCCACCATCGACCGTCCCTTCGGCATCGAGCTGTGGCCCATCTTCGACAAGGCATGGACCGCCGTCGTAGGCTATCCCACCAGCGAGTTCCGCTTCAAACAGGGTGACACCACCATGTTCACTCTCAAGGAGACCCTCATTTTCATCGGCATCTACTACACCATCATTTTCGGTGGCTGTGAGTGGATACGCAGCCGCGAGCCTTCCAAGCTCAAGACGCTCTTCTTGATCCACAACTTTTATCTTACCGCCATCTCCGGCATACTTCTGGTCCTCTTCGTCGAGCAGCTCCTGCCCACCGTCGTTCGCGGCGGCGTCTTCCACGCCATTTGCGACAAGGAAGGCGGCTGGACTCAGCCTCTCGTTGTCCTCTACTACGTACGTCTACAAATCCTCCAGCGTCAACCGGCGTCGGCTTCTACAACTTGGTGCACGCGCTGACACGTAATCTCTTCCCCAGTTGAACTACCTGACCAAGTATCTCGAGCTCCTCGACACCTGCTTCCTTTTCCTCAAGAAGAAGCCCCTGAGTACGTGCAGCTGCCCCTTATTCGCCGCTGTCATGTGAGACACGTAGATCCCGTCACTAACCGGCTCACAGCCTTCCTCCACTGCTACCACCACGGCGCGACCGCCTTCCTGTGCTACACCCAGCTCATCGGCTCCACCGCCGTCTCTTGGGTCCCCATCACCCTGAACCTGACCGTCCACGTCGTCATGTACTGGTACTACTTCCAGAGCGCCCGTGGCGTTCGTATCTGGTGGAAGGAGTGGGTCACTCGTCTCCAGATCATCCAGTTCATCATTGATCTCGGTATGTTTAAATCTCGTGGCCACAAAAAGTATCGTCATGCTGACTGTTGCGCCAGGCTTCGTCTACTTTGCCTCGTACACCTACTTCACCTCGACCTACTTCACCTGGATGCCCAACGCCGGCAACTGCGCCGGAGAGGAGTTCGCTGCCTTTGCTGGTATCGGAACTCTCAGCTCCTACCTCGTGCTCTTCATCTCCTTCTACGCCGCCACCTACAAGAAGAAAGGCAAGAAGACCACCACCCGCAAGTCCCTGCGCCGCATGTCCCAGGCGCCCCTTCCCGACCCTCACAACATTGGCTCTCCCAGCAAGGTCGTCAACGGCTCTGCCTCGACCACTGGCGCCAAGGCCAACGGTGGCACTCCCCGCTCGCGCAAGGCTTAAGCGCATTGCTTCGAGATTCCGGTGCTATGCCTCAACTTGGGCGTATGTGATCATGGGGAGGTGCAGCGCCATGTGACGACAGCCCTGGGACTGGGTCATGGACTCTGATCTCCAGTTGGGAATTGGTCCAGCCCGCAAACTCATTCTGAACAGTTGCGAGCTGTCAAACACGACCGACCAACTAATTCAATGGCCTGGAACAAGAAAGTGTATGGAGAGGGGATGGGCGGCCGTTTGGCTCATGTCGAGCGTGTACGGTCCTGATGACGACGCGGGCAGCTGACGACCTTTGTATATGTTTGTGTACCTTAGGCGAACAGGACGGCAAGGAGGGGGGATCTTTGGGTTGGCAGGCAGGCAAGATTCCACGTCACGAAGAGGGCGTAGAAGAAGGGGGAGATCCCTTGGGGCAGAGCAGCAAGCCTGGGCTTTTTTTTGGGAGGCCTGCGCCCTGCGAGGGATCCCCCTTTTTTTGGTAAAGCCTTTGTAATAACCTTTGTCTTTGTCTTGTTGTGGTAGAAGTTGTAGCGGGTGACGCTGTGAATGATAGTAATCCATTTTTCTGTACTTCACTTGGCTGGTGTGTCTATGTGTGGTGTACGTTCAGGTGGTTATGCATGGCGTGATGGTTCCGTGATATTGGGTCGCCAATGTTACATCGTAGACTTGAGACCCTTGTTCGCGTGCGTCTGCGCAGCCACGAGGTCGGAAATCGCATACTCGCCGGAATACGGGCCTGCGATGGGCTAGACAGTTATTTGGTATTCTTGAGCGTTGCACGGGCAAGCTTCGGCATCGCGATCCGGGTGCTGGAATACAACCCTGGCCCGTTATGCGAAAGACTGTAGTTTGTATATGGGTAGGGAAAATAGGTTGAGCAGGATGAAAGGTGCGCTTTTGTTTGGAGGATGTGCTTCGCAGTCGATGACTGATACAGGTGTTTTGGGGGGTTAAGTGACTGATTGCTTGATGCAGCACGACAGATGTTATTGTTCACTTCGTGGGAACGTTTATATCTTGCCCCAGATCTAGCTAGATAGACAGTTGAATTGATTAAGTGCCTGGATTAAAAAGTACAAGGTCCTTGGGTCACTCCCCCTCCAAGGATATCGTGTTGGACCAGACAGGCTACTGGCCAGTCTGGGGGTGCTACGCACCGCAGTCGAAAGGGTGACGTCTTACACATATCTCTGGGCTTGATCTTGAAACGAGGATACTCTGCTGTCCAAGATTTTGTGCATGAGCCTGGTTTATACGACAATGCTCCGAGCTGAGGCTCGTCTGGGGCATGCCTGGCATGATGCCTGCGGTCACATCATGCTTTGCTGCGAGTGTGTACATGAAGAAATCGCGATGAACTGACTGATTTATCTTCAAGACATACTAATACCTTGGTTAGACTTGGAATTCGATCTCAGATGTCTAGTCGTTGACGTGATACATAATAACATACTGCGCACTTTGCCGATGGCGGTTGTACCATCTCCATGCTCGAAGCGACCACATAACTACGCAAGCCTGTGCAACCATGCTATTTGTGTATCTGAGTTCCAGAAAAGTGACGAATCACTCAAAACAGAAAATTTTCCGGTGTCGGACTATTTGGGCATGCATTATCCAAGGTTGTTCAGGTCATACACCGCGTTGCCTTGCTGTGCCATACCACCCTCGTCCAGGCATGCCAAAGTATCCGAACAGCTTGATACGCAAAATCATTTATATTCCACATGGAATACAGAAATTACCCTTGGTTTCTTCGTTTTTCTGTCCTGTCTCTGCCTCTACCTGGACTCTTGAGAGTCACAGGGGTGCCACTCGCCTCTGATATACCACAGAGACCACGCCTCCTAGCACATACGACCATACCTACTGGAAAGCTCGGGATCCCGTCCGCTCTCCCATCGATAAACCAGTAAGGGCTGAACTAGTAGTTGGGTGGGTGACCACCAGCGAATCCTCGGTGTTGTATGTTTTTTTGGATTTCTCCCTATTCTTTTGAGGTTGGACACGAGCTGTGTAGCGGTGCGTTTGTCACTGGAGTGAGGCCGGCCTGTTACGATGCCCCGCTCTCAAAAGCGTCGAAAGTCTCTTAGTGAATACGAGTGGATACAGTAGCTATCAGTGGGAAGGCCATGTCTTCGTCCGGCTGAGGTGCGTTCTGCGACTCCTTACACCGGCCTCGACAAGAACGACATGGCGTCGACGGCGTATATGGAACCTTGGCTGCAGGATACAACAAACCGTCGCGCTAAATAGTTCGTATTCGGATCGAAATGAATTTCATATGCTATAACAGATGATTATTGCACCTGATCTAGGCGTTGTTTTTCCGTTGATCTTGGTCTCAAATTGTATGCCCGTGGTTGCACATTTAATACTGAGCCAAACATCTCCACGCCCTCTGAAAAAAAGCCTCTGAGACTCAATAGTATGTTCATCAGACAGCATCAATCAAGCGGCTGCGGTTCTTCTCTACTGTGACCAGGAAAATGATTATGTGATGTTCGTACTCGTAGCACCATACCTATTACGCCAGCGGTCGTGGCGACCAATAAGAGAATATCACAAGAGCCGCAAGACAAGCCTGTTGCCCACAACCTGTGTGATATCCAGGCCATCATCAAACGCGCCGTGATATCACAGCCACTCATCCATAATACGGTCCTATCGAGATATCACGCTGGCGAGCAGCAGAAACTTGAGCACTTGCTTCGCAGTCGTGCCGCAACTTCAATCCCCTACACCCATCAAGGGATGCCTTTGAAGTCCGGGTGATGCCTCCGCGGCGAGACCGACCACTTGACGAACATGGTTCGATAGGCAGCCGAGGGGAGCAGCCATTCCCACACCAAACTCATCTCGACTTCTCTAGCCTCCAGGCCATGCCCTGTAGTCACTGCTCTTGCCCATTTGGGATGTTGTGAAGCGACGTCGGGTTGATTTGACGCTATCCGCTATCAACGAACAATTGCCAGCCCAAGGGAACAAAGGGGGGGAAAATGCTCGCCCTACCACTTCGCGCGTGTCCTGGCCCCATCAGCCTCAAAGAGCCGCGTCCACGTTCCAGGCCGCCACCGCCCTCGCTCGGCCAACCATCTTCAGCACCACATGTTCCGGATCCGGCGCGACCAGCTCACTCGGGAGGGGGGACCTGGGGCCTGACTTGAAAGACGCCCCCCAAGGGGTCCCGACCACCTGGATTTCCCCCCCTACCGCTCGGGAAGCCCATCCCCCACCCGCAGTTGACCGACGACGGCGCTCGCCGCCTGGGGGGGCTGGATCCCCCTCTCAAAGACAAGCGCTTTTAGAGTTTTGCCGCCGCCCCCATCTTCAATACTCCCTCAGGGCAGCTTTCACCCCACTCGATCATGTTTCTTTGTTCTGTTCCCGCTCGCCTGGTTCTCGAGGTCTTCGCTCTTTGCGCCGACTGAACAGCTGGGTCTAGAGGCTGCGCTGGACAATGGAGAACCACGCGAGCCTGCCCAGGGCGGAAAGCCGCATCGAGCTGGTCGGGTGGGCCATGCGTCGGATGCCCGAGAAGCTTGGATCATGCGAGCCCTAGAGGATCTGGGGAGGCCCAGATGGTGATATGGGGGAGGGGCAACGGCTCTGGCGTACACAGTGAGCACAGTTGGCGCCGGGGGCTGGGGATGTATCTTTTCTTCGTCCCCATGGAACGGTGGTATTGCTCTTTGACAAGGCTGGGGATCGAAATAGTCTCGCCGACTGATGCGTGGACCTGGAGGTTGGTGTTGACGGATGCGGGTTGGCGAAGGTAGGAATGATGATGCTGCTCATACTTAGTGTGTCCACGGCAAACAAAGGTGGGAGGAGGCTGGCATATGTGGAATGCTGATTAGCTCAGCGTCGACGACAATGGAAGGGATTGACTTTTTTCGTCAAAACAATACTGGAAACTATAATGATCAGTTTTATTGCATCTGTTTGCGTCTTTGCGATAAGTTTGTGCTTGTTGGCATTTTGCTATGCCGGGGCATACGGCGCTGCGGGCTCCACAACCGGGCCGTGGTCGGAGCGGAGGTCGGGGCTCCGCGATATAGAGTCACGGGGTCATCGGCGAGGCGTGGTGTGTGCCCTGGAGCCACCAAGATCCAAGATACCCCTCACAGTGCCTCACGCTGGACTGCCATTTGGCATCAATTGTGCTGCATCACCACGGCAGGCACGGCAAGGGGATGAGTACTCGGTGCTGAAGCCCGCGCCCTTGCTACCCTCATCGCGAATGGCTTCGTTTTTAGAGTGGAAAGGGGCTGCCGGCTGGCTGCTGCAAGGCGCCGCACATGATGCTGGCATGGAACTGCATCACCCCCATGACCTTTGTATGTCCGTCCTGACTGGAGTACACATGGACGCCGCCATGGTGGTGATACTGTGCAGGCATGTACCAGGGCAAAGATGAAGATCGCCGTCTGCTGCACGACATCTATCGAGGAGGTCAGCCAGGCGTCCTTAATAGGGGAGCCAGGACAAAAGGAGCCTCTGCCGCCGAACATGGCGCGAGCCTGCCCGCGGTACCTCTTCTCTCCGAGCGACGCAGCCCGCGTCAATCTTCCGATCTGGCCAAGTCTCAAATGACCGACGCGGGATAAATCGATCGACCCTGAATCTTACGAGCGGTGAGGGAAACAGAACAAAAAGAGGCTTCGCGATTCCCAAACCACAGAAAACTTCCTCCTCCCTCATTGAGCCGAACACCACACGTGCTTCTTTTAGTTGGGAGGCAATCTCCCCAATCTCCCCAATCCTTCCAGAAGCCCGCGCCGTCTCTCAATGCGAAACGAGGGCCGCCCCCCCTGCTCAAGAAAAGAAGAAACGGGCACGAGAGGACCAACGCCCAATGTCCGCTTCGTATCGCCTCCCCCACATTCAAGGACGCCCAGGGGTGGGTAGGGATTATCCCGTCGCCAAGGGTGTCCCCTGAACAGACGCCCCGTGCCGCACAGGACCAACAACCTACTGAGTCCCACCCTAGGCGTCCTCCACCGACGCCTTCATTTCGGCACGGCGATCGGTTTTCGTTTGCGACTCCGGCCGAGAGACGAAGGGGGACCCTGCACGTTTGACGGGAATTTTGTTGTCCCTGGCCATCTCTTCAAACATGTCCTGTCCGCCAGGACGCCAAGAGCAGGATAGTCTGCAAGCGAAAGAGGCATACAGGCTGGCATGGCGTGGTTTGAGAAGCACAGGGTCAAGAGGTCAGTCACCGTTTCTCCTGCTGTCATGATTATTTCCCTAGTATCCGACCGGCCGGCCGACTCTCACCGAGAAGCGGATCTCATCTGGCCCCCCCCCTATTCAAGCCATTTTTTTTTCTTTCTTTCGAGATTGGCATGACAGAAGGCGGCCGTTCTGCCATGTGGATAGGAAACACGGCTCACGGACAGGCACAACGCCATTGCACGTTATGCACAGACACTTGTGCCAATAAATCCCCGTTGGCGGCGTGTCGTGTGGATATGACAGGACCGGCCGTTGGTTATTTTTTTCTCTCTTGCTTTCCGTGCCTTACCCTTCACGTAAGAGAAAGCGGAGGGAGAAAGAGAGGGGAGGCAGAAAAATAAAACCCAAGACCGAACACGGGACGCCTTGGTCGTCGAGAGGGTCCTGCAACCGTCGGTCTGAGTAGTTAATAATGAAAACGACATATGATCTCCCGCCTGAGCCCGGGCCGCTAGATGGCCATCGTGAGGTGCACCGGCCGGCGTTAGGGGAGCCACTCTTCTCTTGTCACTGAGCACAGTGGAAAGAGAACGGCCGATACGAAAGAGCAGCTGCTCCATGACGCCAAAAGCACCGACCCTGCACCACGGTCAACAAGCTTAATGAGAAGTGGGATCTCTGTGCCCGTGGCAGGCCTGCCAGGCATCACGGCGCGAGGCACTGTAAGTACCAAGAGAGAGTAGCAAGTTTAAAAGTACAGAGGCCTGTGCGGTGGACGCTGCTCTGCACTAGCACGATGGACCAGCCCGGTAGCAGAGCCGATCAGGAACGATCGCAACCAGACGCAGAGTAACACACGCACAGCCCGCAGCAGCACCATGATGATCATGACGATGCCGCATCTGACAGCACCACTTGCGAAACAACTCAATATATCACACAAGCCTGCCTACTCATGATCTGTCTCATGTCCTTGAGGTTCCCGTTTCCCAGCCAAAATCTGCGAACCGGTTCAAGAAAGAGCCTCCCGGCCCTCCCTACGTATGGCGTTGAGACAGGTAAACCCGCCTTTCTGCGCGCGCCGCCGCCTCCTCGCCCCGCGACGAGACAACGCTGGCACCCAGAAAAAGAAGAAGGCCGCTTCATATCTATGAAAAGGCCCCACCGTCAGCACCGGGAATGCTGTCAGGCAGACAATGTCCGCATGCACATGCACACATACAAACGTACATACCTAGACACAACACAATGGCCAGGGGCATCGAGCACCAAACCAAGCTGTCTCTGTCGCCTGGGGAAACGAGACGACAGCCACCGATAGTCGAAATGAGGACGAGACGGGCGCTGCGCATTCAGTCATCTGGCGTGCCGAGCCCGTCGCCACACCCTGGGCACTCCATCGGCAATGTCACCTCGCAGGCGACAGACAGACAGACAGACAGACGTGCCGCTTGCGTGCGGCAGGCAGCGCAGTCAGTGCACACACCTCGCCGTGCGGTACCTCGCCGGCCTGGCCCCCAGGTTGGGGTAAGGGAAGCTCGGTGTTCCCCAGCCAGGAGCCATGTTCCTGCATCGTGCATCCTCCAGAATGTCATGCTGCATCGTGTATTGGGGTCCAAATCGAAAACCCATGAAGCAGGTTATGCCAGTGTAACGTCAGAACCGCAGGCGGCCCGTCTTGCGTGCCAAACGCACACCATGACACCCGGGGCGCTCGCCTGCCTGAGACATCACTTCACATGGAACGAGACAAGAGGCAAGACACGATCAGAGATGAATAGCGCCAGTGTGTGGGAAAAAGAACGTGATTGGTATCATTGTGAGCAGCTGTCTTTCGACCCCTCGGTCTAATGCCGTGGATTGGCTTGTTGCCAGGAGACCCGTCTCCGGGGCAGTCTGACCGCCCCGGTTGCATCTGCATTTCACCGCCCGTCCGAATCAACGGCGCTGGTGTCCCAAGACAACGGGAAAAAGAACAAAAGGATTGTAAGTGTGTGTGTATCCGCAAGCGCCGTCGCCCCCAGTGATGGGCCCATCACCCTGCGTGTCTGCCCTGTACCGCGGGACCAGACTGTGAAACGCCGGTAAATCAGTCTTCCCCCCTGCCCTGTCCCCTACAGAGAACGCCGCGCCAAAGATTCGTGACCAAATGCAAGTATCCGATTAAGTATGTGGTAGTGGTGATGTTGTGTTTTTTTCTTTCTTTTTGCAGGTCGTCGTCAAGACCCTTGTCGAGGCGACGATTATGCCTTGATGCTCTTCCTCCTGTGGAAGCTGCTCAGTATCCTGTTCTTGCCTGTTGACGAGACGGGGGAAGAAGCGGCGGGTGATGCTGGTGACATGAGCGCCGAGTCACGAGTATTCCTCTTGGCGGCCTTCATGATGTCGTTGTAACTAATGGGACCGGTGGCGGCGGGTGATGCCTGCTCCATGGTCTCGAGGGGCAGGGACGCAGTCGAGGCTGAGATGAATTGATCCTTGAGAGCGGGCTTGCTTCGCTTGCGCACAATGCTGAGTCCCCTCTTGAGGATGGCTGTTGGTGTGCGAGGCGTCACTGGCTGGTCCGACTCACGCTCCTCGTCTAGCGTCTGCTCGTACGTCTTGCCAGCGTATGGGTCGATGCTGAGGAAGGCAGGCTTCTGCTTCGCCATGGCGCCGACGAACATGCTGCTGGACCTGGGCGGGTGGGTCGGGTTGAAGGAGACGCCGGTGGAGGAGGAGGAGATGGAAAGGCGGCGCAGCGAAGGCTCGGTGACCGACGTGCCCAGGCTGCTCTGGGGCCTGCCCTGGGATGAAGTGGGCGAGGCGGAGCGGCGGGTGGCAGGGAGGTCGATGATCGAGGGCTTGCCGATGAAGACAACCGACACGACCTTGGCCGTGTCCTCGTGGCTCTTCCTCCTGACAGGCAAGCCAGTCGACTCCTCGCTCTCGGATTCAAAGTCGTAGTCGGAGAACTCGTCAAACTCGTCGGCAGAAGAGGAGGCATCCTCTTCGGACGAGAGATAGACGTCTTGCGGTGTGGCACGAGACAGCGTCGTGGTCTGTTCATCGGCGGCAAGCTTCATGGTCAAGGCATTCAGGAGTCGAGACGATCGCAGATTGCTCCTCGGAGGGAGGGCGGGTGCGTCTCCGGTCTTGAGGCACGCCTCAGTCTTGACAGACTCGGTGGCCATGATGTCGTCGGCTTCGTAGTATTCGTCGAGCATGTTGTCTTGGTACTTGATATCGTTATCGTGGGTGGCAGAGGAAGGAGAGACGCCGGACGTGGCAGACGACTCGTTATTTGAGGGCTGCTTGTCCTGGGTGTGGAGCTCGTCCTGGACGCGGGTTGCGGCGTGGGTTATGGAATGCGTGGACTCCCTAGAAGGGATGGTGTGGTCGACCAGAGACATTGTGTCCCTCAGCCAGGAGACAGCAGAAAAAAAGTGGTAGAGGCTGCTGGAGTGTATCCTGAGACGGCAAGGTCTCACTTGGAGTATGAGGTCACGGCAAGGAAACGGGCTGATCGACAGCCAACTGGTGGGATGTTGGAAGAGGTGGTACCAGCCGAGACGTGGAATGGAAAAGAGGATAGTATCGTCAAAGATGGAATGGTTGCGCGTGGAGGAGGAGGAGTAGTCGAAGGGGGGTGGTTGGACAGATGAATGTTTTATTCTGGCTGGGACTTGGTTATGAACATGGAACTGGGGTAGGAGGCATGGAAGGTGCAGCCCCCCATGGTTATGTACGGGTTGGCGACATTCTGGCTTCTGGGCTGGGCAAGCGTGGCCGTCATGGTGGTGGGCAAGGGCCGTTCATTGCGGTGGGCAAGGGCCGTTCATTGCCTTTGGGGGTGGAGGATGATGGACGAGGTGCCAAGTGCATGGATGCATGCATGATGGAGGGGGACCCCGGCAGAGCGTCTGCACAAACGAGTGGGCCCACCATGGAGGGGTCCAGGAGGTACCTCGCGCACAGTGTCCCTGTTGGCGTTCGTACGGCACAGGCCAGGGGGCTGGTCCTTCTCTGTGGTTCGCGCTATCCACGAAACTAACCCTCACAGCCTTGGCTGGCTCTGCCGCCGCCGCCCAGAGCTACTGTGCCTGCCTTACAGTAGGTGCTGCCGCCCCTTCCATCCTGTCAGGTGTCCTGCCCTGACGTGCCCTGTCCTCCTGCTCTCTGCCCTGCAGCTCGATAGTGGGAGAAGAGAGGGGGGGTAGAGAGCGATAGTGTTCCTCTGTTTCATCTAAGAAACATGCAATTCTCACCCTAGTACTACGATTGAATAGAGTGGAATGGATAAAGGGAGCTCCTTGCGCGTTGCGGCGCGTCCGCTCTCCCTCGATCACGTCGAAGATTGAATGTTCGTCAAATAGATTGGACGCGCTGTGGGGTGGGCAGTCGGTATGAGCGCGTTCGGGGGACAAAGAGATAAGTCATGGAGAGATGGAGAGATGGAGATGAGCACCGATGATCATGGCGACCTGCTCACGGCCGCCACTACTGGCGCTGTCAAACGAGATCTGAGGGAAGTGTCCCCAGAGAGCAGAGGGGAGAACATCGTCCATGTCCCCGATACTCACCGGCGCATGCACACCCATCAGTCGCTCCTCATGACTAGAATCGTTCCACATGCTCACTTCACCTCTTTCTTGTTCGAAGAGCCTCGAAAACGACCATCATCATGACTGACATACAACAAGATAGCTGGGGGGGATGATGGTCCCCAAGCCACAGCCCGTTCATCAGACGACCAGAAACAGTTAGCGCAGGGGAAGCTATTGGTTCGCTGCTCTCATCGGAGCTGCTGGTTGGCCTCTTGCAGCAGTAGCAGGAGCTGCTGCTGCTGCTGCTGCTGCACCTGCTTCACTGCACTGCACTCGCCATTCACAATCTAGCAGCAGCCCAATTTGTCTCGTTTCCCAGCACGACATCGTGACCCGCTCGAGTCAAGTCCCCTCCATGGTTTGCCCACAGACCCAACGCCGCGAGATCCGCATCATCATTTCCAGGGAGATTTCACGCGCCATGATCAGACTTGGATGCCAATTTAAGTCGCAAACCCGTGGCCTGTCCACGTCCGTCCGCCGCCGCCGATGCTCGCCGGCTACGTGTGTGTGCGTGTGTGCCAATGAGATCCGCCTAATTTCGGCGGTCAACGGATCCCTTCATCGCCCGTTCACCCTCAACTGATAGAGCTCACTCATCTTTTCACTTGCCGGCGAAGAGATCTTCTGGTCACGAACACCCCATCGCATTACGATCTGCGGAGCTTCCCCTGGTCTCCTCCGGGACTTGACAGTCCCCTTCAACATTGGCACACACGCCCCTTACTACTGTATGCTGCCCGGAGGATCGAGTAGATGCGCATCATGTCATGTTTCCCTCCAAAAATGACCTGCAGCTAGTAGTCGGCTTGCCTCCCCCATGTCTGTTGAGAAAGTCGTGGGTTGGCGGGTCGTGGGACATGGGCTATGGGCCTCGAGCTATGGCACGGGCACAAAGCTATCCGGAAATCGAGGGCCCACGGAGAGAAGTCTTCTGAAGCACGAGACGCATCGTGGTGCTGGCGTCCCCTTGATTTCGAGTGTCTGTGCCGCGTGGTACCTGCCTGCACCGTGCATCGCTCGCGACTCCTTTGGAAAGGCGAGAAGAGGAAGGGGAGCGAGCTCCTGCGCGCTCTCACTGGTGCACCGAGGCCACAGACCGACGACATCGTCGCCTCGAGGCGCTCTCTGCCCACCACACCATCTCGTCGGCCGAGTTTCGGTGCTGCACGAATCACAGCTCAATCAAGGCATGCCGATGCGCTCTCTCGCCCTCCTATCTCCCCGCTGACCGCCAGTCGAGCCCATATTTTTCTCTTGGGTCATCACCCTGTGGCAACAAGGAGATCGAGGTTGCTGGCTCTCGAAGCTCTTTGGCTCCCCTTTTCCTGTCACTTTGTCGCTCGACACAGGGAAGAAAGGAAAAAGCGAAGACCTGTCAGAATAGGCTCACAGCCGGGCCCCCTTCCCCAATTGACCTGATTCCTCCTGGCATCCTGATGCAAAGAGCACCCCTACCCTTACCCTCGAGTTTCGCCTTCAGGCCCGTCAACAGCAAGCGCCGGGGTGCGCAGGTCATCCTCACCGACATGAAACAGCGTCGCCTCGGGGGTCCCCCAGCAGACACTTCTTGGCCCTGACCGACCACACCTTGACGTTCGTCTGATGTTCTCTGACGGACGCTGTACGATGTGGGCGAGGCCACGGCCCTGACGGGTGCCCTGGGTGAGCTCGACAAAACACTCCTGAGATCCGGACCGCTGTGCACGGCATGAATGTTTGGTTTCGGCGAGACGGGATGAAAAAGGCGCGTTTGCCACGGCATGGCGGCAGGCACGAAGAATAGGGTCCTGGGGGCGCGCCCTGGGTAGATCGGCCTTCTGTGCCCCTCCTACCGATGGCCAGTGTTGGAAGCGCTGGCTGTTCTTGTCGAAACACCGCAGCAGAGCACCATGGGCGGACCTGGTCGCGCGCGCACCGTGCTGGGGTTCAAGTCCGCCCCCTATCGGCCGCCGCTTGCTGACCCTGGCACAGTGCATCGGGTCCGACCAGGCCCGACTCTTTGCAGCATGCAGGCTCAGGGTCGAGGATAGCCTCACCTGCATCTGCAGGCCCCTCTCATCAGAGCGAGGGAGCGATAAAAAAAAATCCTATCGACGATTTTTCAACTGTTCTTTCCTTTGTAGTCAGACCTGCGATACTTTCCTAACACTGCGGGGGTGCCACTTTCGGTCACTGGCGCCCGATGGTGGCAGAAGCGCGAGGTTCAGGAATGCTCCACATGAAAAGTTGCTACGCATGCATGGCGTTGCATCGCCAGATCATGGTTCAAGTCTTTGCTCGGACAGGTTGGCAGTGGACCCCGTGCCATTCCGTCGATTTGCGCTTGCCCGCCTCATCTGCCCATCTGTGCCCACCACGGTGCAGCAGTGGGTGGAGAGGGCTCGCTAACGTCACGACAGGTGCTGCAGCTGCTGGACCTCGACGAGCACAGGCCATCCATCGTCGAGCTCACCTCACCCACTTCTGGTCGCGTCAGCCACTCTTCGCACACCTTTTCCAGCCTCTTCCAGGCGCGCCAGCTATCCAGCTTTCCAGCTTTCCAGCTTTCCAGCTTTCCAGCTTTCCAGCCGTTCAGCCACCAGCCACACACCGGGGCCGACACGAGCGCGGCGGGCCACTACTGCGATCCCCCTAGTCCTGACCCGGCTTAGGTGTCGTCGGGTTTGGCCGTTGGCATTTCTAAAAATGGGTTCTATACACTCTTTCACGAGAACAAAGGCATGAAGAACTTCTGCGAGTCAATACTCGAGTGCTTTGTTCGGACTTGACCTTGACTGAGGTGCGTCCGCCTATCCGATCACGAGCACTTCGCTGTGGCCGGCTCTGACCGCTCTGCCCACCCTGCCTGGCTCTGGCTCGTGGGTCGACAGCGGTACAAGGTCGCCGAAACGTCTACACTGTACCGCCAGAGAGAGTGTGAGACTCTGTGTGTGTGTGTGTCCACATATCTTCACATCAGGGTGTTGAAGAATTCATCGCATTCCAGAGAAGTCATCTTCCGCCAAGCGACCCTGCCGCCACTCTCCATGCGCCCATCGTTGTCGCAGGTCCCAATAGTTGCAAGCACGAGCTTCACGCCCCCGCTCTGTGATCCATTGATGTACCATCTAGTTATCCCTGCCATTGTCACCACGCTCACGAGTATCACCGTTTCAGAATGTCGCGAGACCTCCTTTGCCGTCACTGGTGTGCATGCCTATCCGCTTGATCGACACTGGGCTCCGCGCCGCCGCGGATGCGCAGGGATCTGGTCGGAAACACCACCGTTGCGCGATCGTCTGATCTCACCTGTGCGATGTGGCCCCCGCAGAGAATGGAGAGGGCATCATCATTCGCATCAAAAGGGCGAAGGGGAGGAGGGTATCATCGGACCCCGTCTCATTCTCCGCCGGCGCATCGCTCACCCGTTCACCCCATCATCTTAGCTGCCGCCTGCTATCGACCGATGCAGTGCACTTTGTATTCGTCGGAGGCCCCTTTCTGTCGCTCTGTGCGTTGCAGGCGCGACGGTGGGAGGTAAGCGGCCGCGAATTGAGCGGCCTGTCGGGCGCATGGGTGATACTCGGCGTGTGTGTGTGTGTGTGTGTGTGTGTGGCAACCTTTTTCAGGATGACTGTTTACTGATATTTTCAGGAGCTTTCAGCCCCCCCACCTCCTACTTCTCATGGACCCCAAAATGAAGTTGTCGCAAGTGCGCCACATTGTAGCCCGAGAATAAGCAGCAGCCCGCCCCAATGAAACCGTCGCGCTGGGCAAGTAAGTCGCCATGTTCCCGGAGTCGGGCGCAGCGTGCTGACTCTTTGCGCGAGTAGCCCCGACGTCCGCTGCCCGCACAGCCGCACAGCCGCACGCAGCTGACAGGGCGGAGCCGCGCCTCGGACATCCCACATTGGCTGATCCTCTGAGGATGGGAGGATTGGATCCTTTGACTGCCTACTAGGACTCGTAGCGCAATTGCCATTGCTTACCAAGTGTCCTGCCAGTTGCAGCGGTTTCGTTCCTGGTGGGCTCTCTTTTGGGGGGGGCTTCGAGCTAGCTTGTGCTTACACAGTGAACTTGGGGTCCTTCTTGGCTGTGAAGGCGCACTACATCTTCTAGGGCTGGACATGCTGCGGCCTCCCTCGTGGTGCTGGTCGGTCCTGGGACGCTGACTGGATCGAATCCGCCCGATGTGCCTGTTTGTTGGACGGTGGTGCAGCGGGAAGCGATCCTGTTGGTATCTGCATCTACATCGCGATTGGGCCCCCAGGGCAGTGTCGTATAGGGCTCACAGCGGTTTTCCTCGAGTGCAACCTCTACTGTCTGTGCTCGGCAGAGGCTCGAGGATGATTCCGTTACACCTAAAGGCTGCGCCTGCCAGCATCGAGCACGACATGGAGGTTTCGCTCGGGGGCGGGAGGAAGGCGCCCCCAGCCTTGATTGCTCGAAAAAGGACAAGTTTCACGACTCGTTCGTCTATTTCTGGTAGGTATACTTGCTACAGTTTGAGTGCTTATGCCGCATCTCACTCGCCCCCGACAGTGGGAACACAGTACGATCGGTACATCCATAGAGGCAAGATGTATAGCCCAGGGTCTCTCGTCAGACCGCTGTCCTCACGTTAGCCAGCTCCATTTCTTGGGTTGTATCTGAGATGTAGGAGCAATAACGCCTCTTATGGGCATACACGGCGGCCTCTGTCATGCAGCAGAGTGAGATTAGACGAATCTGGTCCAGGTGAGATATTCGGGTGCTCCTCGAATCATGAACCCCGACAACCTGCTGAGCATGGCACAATGCTGACCGCCATCGGAACGTATCGATATGCGTTTCTGTGCCTTTGCATATCAGACGAAGAGACCAACCTGCCCTAGCATGAGTCGGAAACCCCCGCCAACCCGAGCCGTGTATGGTTACAGTGCAGGTCGGCCCATCCGAAACTCTACCCCGCGCACCTCTGGCATAGTAAGACGCTCGGGCAGCTGTTTGACATTGAACTGCGGTGCATTGACGGCGGGATTGGCCGAGCCCGATACCTTGAGAGGATCGCCCGGCAAACACACATCTGACTCGGTGAGAGTTTTGTCACGGGCGCTGTGGAGGCCCAATCGCAATGCCTTGCAGCCCATCCTCCCGATGGCTGCCTACCGTAGGTGTGTATGCCGTGTTCACGTTGGGGCCGGAGTTCCGTTCCCAAGGTACCAAGGGAACACTGAGAGGCTCGGCCCCGCCCGCAAAACAGGCCCCACCCGGACCCGGGCGCGAAGCCGCCGATCGAGAGTGTGTCTGGCTATGACATCACAGGACCCTGGCGCGGCTGACGAAGGAAACCCACCCCCACAAACATGGTCACGGATCAGTCCACTTTGCTGCCCACGAACTGGCAGCGTTCACTCCGGTGCTTGCTTGCCTCGAAAACCTGTGCTGGCTTGCTTTGGGGGGGGAAACCCTGTCCCAGTTGCGAAGGCTTTTTTGCAGGGAGCATCTCCAGCAGGGACGCGCTGCAGTCACGCCATTAAGACGTCAAGACGTCAAGCCACCAGTGAGGCGCCCATCTGCCAGATGCTGCGTGTTCCAGGCTTCTTCCCCCCACCCTTGCCCAGTTCTTGCCGCTGGTGTGTCGAAGGGTGCGCGTGCGTGATGCTGGCCATGATGGTGGGTTATGTCGTCGATAAGCGGGGGGTCGGAGGAGGGTGAGGGATATGCCGGTCGTGCAAGCTGTGCTTGGGGTTGCGTCGCCTGCATCGTGACGTCGTGCAGGTCGTCAGCCTGCCTCTGGACTGCCCCGTCACGAAATCCATACAATTGGGACGATGGACATGACTTCATCTCGTCACTGGGTTTGTACCTACAGTCGACAAAGTGCATGATGTACACAGCGAAATGGCAATACTGTTTAGTGAGGCGAATCTTTGTCAATTTCCCTCCTGCGAAGCGAATGACACTACGATCTCGCGGCCGCCATCCTCTGTCAATCAAGGAAGGGCAACTAAGGGCTCCCGTCAACGGCGTGGGCCGGACGAACCGCGTGGTCGTAACCTGCAGGGTCCCGACCGGGATGCCGCTCCGCAAAGGAACCGGCTTTTCGTGCGTCACTCACCCACCCATCTTTCCTCTGGGGGGGGCATGAAGTCACACAGTATGCTCGTCAAAGACCATGTACCGCCATGCCTCGCGCGCGAACGCCACATGCACGCAAGAAGGATGGGGGAAGCCAGCAGAAAATCTTGGACCCCTTGGCGAACGTGGCCTTGAAATGCCTTGATGGATGATGATGCATGTGACGGGAGGAGACCTTTTTTTTTCTTTCTTTCATGGAGTCATGGAAAGGTGTGTGGCGGGTTGTAGGAGGAGGAAGAACGGGAGTGCTTCCTTCGTGCTGGCCTGGCGAATGAGATGCAGGGTGTGAATGCACATGGGAGACGATAGAGTTTGGGATGGCCTCGAAGGACTTTGAGATCGTCGACCTGACTACGCCAGGAACACGGCCGGAGTCGTACCTGGCGTGTTGATCGATTCGCCACGAAGGGGACGCTACCGAACCACGAGACCACGCTTGTTCCAACGCCTCTGGAGGTTCTAAACATAGAGGATCTTCAGCTCTTCGCCTTCGTCCCTTGATTCCTTCTGTGGGTGAAGGATGACCGTTCGTCGTTGATCGATTTGAATAGTCGCGATGCATGTCTTTCAAATCGTTCTGGCTTGGCTTTTCATGTTGCTGGCCTTGACCGACGACCACAGCTGGATGACCAGCCTGTCCAATATCAACGCCAGGTCTTGGCACGTTTTCATGATGTGCAGAGACCTCGGGATGTCGTCCTGGTCCGCGGCCTGTCAGACATGACACAATTCTAGCTGGCCGTATTTCTGCTCTCCTGAAGACAACAGTAGCTGCACGACCATGCTTCAGAAGACTCTACGCTCCAAGGCCGAGGTCCCTCAGATGCTTTATCCTGATTCCGAACCTGGCATTGGCGTTGTATGAAGAATTTCAATCGTTGACAAGGACTAATCAGACACAAATCGCCAATTCCGCAATGACCAGATGTTATATCACGTCTCTCCCGTTCATCCCGTTCATCCCGTTCTTTCGCACTCTGAAATGAGAAGAGTCTTCCCGCATAAAGCCACGAGTTGAAGAATATGCATGTTTCATAATGAAGTCAGTCTAGACACACTACTCAAACGGGGGACGGATATTTGCTCGGCCCTTATTAGATATTTGCTCTGCCTAATAGGGGTAAAGCTATAATAGATAAGGGGAAAGCTATAAATATAGCGCTACTACTAAAATTAGCTATAATAACTATATACCTATCCTCGTCTCTTATACCTTTAAGTTACTCGATAGAATAGTAAGGTAAATGAGTTACTAAACGGCTATTAATAGCCTTTAGCGGCCTAAAGTAGCTAGTATTAATTTTTTTATATTATAAATTAGGATATTAGAAAGATTATAATAAATACTAAATTAGCTTTAATTAGAGGCTATTTAGAACCCTCCCTATTATTAGCTATAATCTCTAGAAGCCCCTAGAGTAAATAGCCTAGGCTACTTACTCTAAAACTACTACTACGGCTATTACTAGAATTATAATATATCCTATAATAGCTATATAATAGTAGCTATTAATAATAGCTATAGTCGTAGAGAGGTATTATATATCTACTCCTTAGCTAAGAGATATTATATAGCCTCTTATTAGTAAGATACCTCTATAAGAGTCGCTAATTATACTACGATAAGCTCTATCTACCTATTACTATTAATCTTCCTCTTCTTCTTTAGCTAGATAATAGGAATACGCTTCTAAAGTAGGATTAATATAGAATATAATAATAGTAATTCTAATTACTCCTATTCTAATAATACTTAGCTAGAAGTAATAGTTTATATAATAGAAGTAAAGGAAATTAGGGTATTATAGGACCCTATAATAGAGGCATTATTAGTAGCTTCTCTAAAGTATTAAAGGCGTTTTTATTTAATATAATTAATGCTTTTTAAAACCTTATCTAGAGGCGGTTCGAGAGCTTCTTCGTAAGCCCTTTAGAGGATAGCTTATTTATAATAGAATTAATAAATAGAAGCTAGAAAAGGGAGGGGGAGTAGATAATAAAGCCTATAATATTCTAATTAAGCTATTAATATAATAAGATATCTTTAAGGGTTAATAGCCGATTAAGAGATAGATAGGAATATAATATATAATAATAAAATAGCCCCTATTATTTAATAAAGCTATTAGAATAGGGTAATAGCTAGAACTACGATTAATCTAAATTCCTAGCTCTTAAGGCTATTTATAGCTTATCTTATATCTTCTTAAGGGCTTTAAAGGATATAAGAAATATAAGCTATTATATAATCTATTTTTATTAGAATTTACTATTAAAATAATATATTTACGATTAAATTAAAGTTTCGTATTACTCCTTTTTCTTATTAATTATTTAGGAGATACGCTCTTATAGGGTATAGAGGTTAGCTTAGCTTTTACTTCTTAGAAGGTAGCTCTTAAGCTTAATATAAGCTCCTTCTATTAGAGATATAGATCTAAAGCTATAATTTCGGAATCTCTTAATAGAAAACTTATAGAATTATTTATAGAATAATAGCTAAATAGTATTTAAATAGTAAATAAATTCTAAAATTAAGATATTAGCTTTTTAATTAGGAATATAGAAAGGGAAGGAAGTAAGTAAACTAAGCTATTTAGGATTAAACCTATAATAGAATAAAGCCTATATAAGCTAGAATACCCCTTCTATTTTAATATTAATATATTATTTCTAAGTAAATAAGAAGCTATTAGGAGATTAATTTAATAATAGATCTAATAATAATTATATAGAATTTAAGTATTATAGACTATTTCTATTATCTATAATATTAAATATTAAATTAATAACTAGAAATGCCTTTATTATTAGGCTATTTTCGACGATTTTACTAATTATAGAGTTTTCTATTATATTATTATTTACTTAATTAAATTAATATAATTAATATCTCTTATAAGAATAATAGGAATAGTAGGAATAGCTACCTATATAGCTACTATAAAGGCCTCTAATTATAGTATTACCTTCTAAATAGCTATTCTACTTCCTTCTTATATAGAGGAGAACGTTCTTATTTATATATTATATATAAATTTACTATAGGAGATAAGGGAATACGATTTTAAGAGTATTTTTAAGCTTTTAATTAAAACCTATAATTATAATACTAAGGGCCTTAATATTCTCCTTCTCTATTACCTCCTTTATATAAGTAATTACCTATATATATATATTAATATTCTTATCGGAAAGGAGTATAAAATAATAATTAAATTAAATATAAATTATTATTACTTTATTTACTTAGAGGAGAGGTATTTTATAGTAATTTATTTATAGTTTTTAATTAGAAGGAGGCTATTTAATAGATTATAGATAAAGCTTTAGGGTATAGATAATTTACTTAATATATAGAATCTATTAATAAGAGGTTAATATTCTACTTCTATAATTAATTATATTAAGAATAGATCTAGAAGATATAATCGATCTTTTATATAATAGGATTATAATATATAATATAATAGTATATATCTTTATTCTATTTAAGATTATTAATAAAGAATTAAATAGTAGAATAATAGCTTTATTAAGCCCTCTATAGCTAATTCTATTAATTCTTTATATCTATATTAGAAAAGAGGATATTTTAGCCTTTATTTATATATTCTTTAATAATCTATTAAATAATTTACTTATTAAATAATTAATTAATTAATATAAAAGTATTAATATAATTTATAACATTAAGATTATAAAATACCTTCTAAATTATAAATAATATTCTAATTCCTATTTCTATAATAATAGAATAATTATAATAATTATCTAATAAGATAAATATATATCTCTATTAGCTATTTACCTCCTCGAGAGTTCCTCGCTATAAGTAATTAATTTTAGAGGAAGGCTTCTACTAGAGACCCTTTAATATAGAGGGTCTAGCCTTCCCTCGATCGTAGAAGAGCTTTATCTATATTATCGGGCTACTCTTAATTCTATTAATCTTCTTCTAGATCTATTCTATAATTAATCTATATCCTTAATAAATATAATAATCGTAAATAGTCTTAAATAGCTCTTTATATATATCTATAATAAAGGAGATAATAAGACCCTTAGTAATAACCTTAGTAATAGCTAGTAAGTCTATTAGTAAAGGAGGTATTAAAGAGGCTTCATTTAATAATAAAATAAAGCATTAGCAATATCTAGAGGGCTTAAAATAAGTATATTTAATAATATTATTATATTTAAGGGTATTAAGAATTTAATAGATAGATAGGGTAATTATAGAGCTTTAGGGGGCTACTTATATTACTTTATTAGCTAGTTATAGTTAGTCTTTAGCTCGGAATTCATCGAGAGACTTAAAGGTATAAGAGACGAGGATAGGTATATAGTTGCTATAGCTAATTTTAGTAATAGCGCTATATTTATAGCTTTCCCCCTATCTATTATAGCTTTACCCCTATTAGGCAGAGCAAATATCTAATAAGGGCCGAGCAAATATCCTTCCTCACTCAAACGCCGAGTCACCCAAGGCCTCACCCCAGGCCTCTGAGAAACACACATCGACATTGGTTCCAGATCAAAAGCATGGTTGACGTATACAACACAGGTAAGATATGGTATTCTCAGCCCCGGACATGGAAACAACAACGAGGGCGATGTCACAAAAACCGTTGATGCGGCAGGAGGTCCAACGACCCCATGGGAGATCCATTGCCCCCTGGTCTGGTGCTGATATGACCCTCACCATGACAACGCATCAAATACTGTCATGAAAGCCCGCCATCAGCAAAAACGACAGCATGCGATAGAGGGTGAGCTACAGTCGAGTCACTCGCGCTCTACAGGCAGGCGACCGCTCATCACAGGCCGCACCATCGATCCTCGATCCAAGCTGGACGACTCAAATTTCGTTGAATCACCTGTCATAACGCTGCTCCAACGCGGGGTATACTATCGTACAAAAAAGAACAATCTCCCCAATGTAGAAGTTGAAATGCGAAATCGATGAGCCGCTTGCCTCGACTCCGCGGCGGTGCTCATAGCTGCCTGCTCCAGGCACACATCCCAATGCCCATCTGGCCCTCCTACGCGGAGGAACGCGCGAGAAACTCGCATTAAAAACCGCCAAACCTACACCCCCCCGGCCGACCTTTTCCCCACCCTTCCTCATTAAGGAAAAAAAAAAACCCCCAAGACCATAGTGTTCGTGTCTCATCGCCGCCCCTCACCGCCACATGTCCCGATCGCCCCTCTTCTCTCCAGCACTGCTGACGGGACGTGGCCACAAGTCGCCGCCAGCCTGCAGCCCGCTCGGCATGGGCGGTGGTGCATCCTGCGGCAAGGCTGTGAAGCCGCCAATGCCGTTGCCGACCATGACGCTGCGTCGCGCACCAGCCGTGTTCCACCCGTTGCCGAGCATATCGGCGCCGAGTCCATAGGAGCTGATGGGCCTCTCGCTCTGCAGCGCCCCCGGCACCATGCTATAGCGCGAGGGCGCGGGGCCGAGCTGTGCCGTGGGCGAGACTTTGACGAACGACCAGTTCATGGCCTCGTCCTTCTTCGCAAAGACCTCGAGAGTGTGCGTCAGGGAGCCCGTGCCGGCAAAAGGATTGTTCGAGCTGAAACGGTTGGAGGCCGGAGCACCAGACGGGGCAAAGGGGCGCATCGGAGGCTGAAGGCCACCATTGGCACCTGTAATGTTTGGCGCGAGAAAGTTGCCATGGGGCGACTTGGAGAGGCCGGAGCCGGAGGAGGAAGGACGGCCGTGTTGGGCAAAGGAAGCGCGCGGAGGCGGAGGCGGTAGACCGGAGAGCTGATCGGCAAACTCAGCGTCGAGCACGTAGACGGCTCGCAGGTTTGTGAGGCCATTGGCGAGGATGGAGGAGGCGAGATAGGTGTAGTAGGTTTGCGTGATACCAGAGTATGGGCTTGCTTGTGGATCGCTGCTGATTTCATAACGCAACGTCTCCAGC
The DNA here is from genome assembly GCA_019188255.1 of Verticillium longisporum. NCBI lineage: Eukaryota > Fungi > Ascomycota > Sordariomycetes > Glomerellales > Plectosphaerellaceae > Verticillium > Verticillium longisporum. Next base: position 2,419,916 of record JAETXT010000012.1, read on the forward strand.
GACCTGGAGGACAGCCTCTGTGTCTGGGGGCCGCTCTTGAAGGGACCATCCACCCTGCACTGAACGATGAGGGACTTGAGAGATGTGGCAAGCGAGACAACCTCGTGAAGGGTGGGAATCTCGATGCCAGTCTTGTTGAGGGCGAGCACGGTGAGAGCCGCGCGTGTCTCGGGATAGCTCAGATAGTCAACCAAGCCGGCAGCCGTGACATTGGGCGTTTTGGTGAGCACGAGCTGCTCGAGCGCGGGGAATGGTGGCAGCATCTCGTTGTAGACGAAGACGTCATCGTTGAAGGCCCTGCTGTCGGTGACCTTGACCGCGCGCAGGTTTGGCAGCGCAGCGAGAACGTGGCGCAAGACGTTGGGGTCCATGTTGATTTTGATCAGCTCCAGGACCTCTAGGTGCCTCCAAATGGTCCCCTGTGACAGCTTGGCCAGACTTCGCTCTGCCCCGCCGCGGTATGTCATTTTCAGCAGCTTGGGACACCGTGCCTCGACCTCGAGGCGCAATGTTGCGTAGGCTGAGTCGTCGGAGAAGAGCCCTTCGGGAAGATCGACATAGAGCAGATTGGGCAGGACGGCAATTGTGCGAGCGAGATCGGCCTGCGCAGCTTCGCGCAGCATGTAGGGCGTCTTGAAGTAGCGAACACGGGCGCCGAGACGGGTCGGGTCGTCGCGGAGGGTGCGGCACAGAAGCTTCAGGCGGGCGCTCGGCGTGTCCTCGGGTTCGCCGTTGCGGTCAAACTTTGTGCGGCGCTTGCGCAGTTCGGCGAGGTAGGCTTCACGAGCGCAATAGTGGACGGGATCAATCCGAATGCTGTGGTATCTGACGTGGGGGAAAAACCAAGTCAGCCAGAAGGACACGGCATGGCAGGAGCACGCAGTGAGGCATCGTGCAACGACAGAAAGACACGGTTTGACTTACAGAACCTTCCTGGCGGCGGCACGCCATTGCTTGCAGACCTGTACACAGTGGGCAAGATCCCTGAGGTCGCAGAGCATGCACCCATCTTCGAGAGCGCTCTGCTCGCACGTCTCGTAGGACTCATCCTGGGATTGAGGGCACACGGCGACGAAGATGCGCTCGAGGACGTTGGAGGGAGCTCGGCGATCAGACGGGCGTAGAAGCACGTGCGTGCAAAGAGGGGCGCCCGAGACTTGGCATCGCGGCCGTTCTCGCCGTTGGGATAGGACGGACCCCAAGGAACGCCGATGGCATCCTTCTTCTTGTCCTTGTTGCGCCTGAAGCTGAAGATGCCCATTTTGCGAAAGGGAAGCCTCATGTTGAGGAGGAGGAGAGGAGAAGAGAGGGGAAAGACTGGTTGAAGGACGAAATTCGGGCAATCGGGCCTAGTCGTGGTGGTGCTTAGCACCCTGGGGTTGGGGTAGGTGGTCCGCAGTGGTCCGCAGTGACCCAGGGTTAGGGGGCTTGTCAGCCCAAAAGGAGGAGGTCCAGAGGCACGCAGACGGCCGATTGGGCGCGTGGGCGCGTTCTTTGGGCCTAGGATCGTCGGATGTCTGACCGTAGTGGCGGCTGCGAGCTGTGGTCTGAGGCAGGGTGTCTCAGTAGCTCTTTGTGCTGAGACGGTGCTAGAGCTTCTGGCATTCCACCAAGCTCCAACTTTATTTGCACGCTGGGCCCCTATTTCCGCCTTTCCTTGCCGATGTTGTGTGCCGCCTCTCAAAGGGATGGCAAACGAAGCCTTAAAAGGAGGGGCGACGCTGCGATTTGGGTCAAGGACAGCTGCAAAAGGTAGCTTGTAGTAGGATCTTCAGGGGTCCGAATGGCAGGCAGGCAAGAGGCCTTCCTCGACGTGATAGGAGGGTTATGTGTGGTTGGTGGTGGATTGTCTGCGTTTTGGACGAGAGCGTGGCTCGCGTCGCGTGTTGGCGATCCTTCGACCTCTAGAAGCGCGTCATGGTGGTCGCCCTACCTCTGCACTGGTGCTGATTCCGTGCTCATTGGGCGCATCCGCCTCTTGGGACTGGCTGGGAGGTGAGACCAGGACAATGAGGCCTGGCGGCTTCTCTGTTCAACCACGACCCATGAAGCCGGACAAATTAGGTTAGCTCCCTTGCCGCCCTCTCTCAGGCGCGGCTACCCCCTTGTAGCCCCCATAACTTCCCGGAAAGCTACCCTTCTCAGGATAATTAAGACACGAGAGCTCTCACGAACATTGACGAATCCCTCGCTGTCAAATCTATTCCCCTTGCTGAACCGCGTGGTTCTTTCTCTGGGTACCTATGCTGAGGCACCCGAGGAAGAGCCTTGATTAAACCGATAGCCACTGAATGATACCACACTCCGTTGCCAAGGTATCACAGTCTCCCCTTTTGACGTGGCCACCACCACGTCTGTTATCTAGAACACCACGACCGAGCGTCATACTGCTGCAGCAGAGCGTCCTGAGCATGGGCTCATTTAACAGGCTCAACTGAGGCCCAAGAGGAGATAAGTACATTAAAAAAGCACCAGGAGTGCGGAACAGACATATCGGCCTTGACAATTATTCTGGCGACTATTAGTCTTCCACGGAGGTAACCATGCTGACTGAGGTGACCATGTCGGCTGGGGCATCAAGCCCATCGCCTCACAGTCGTGATCGCTGTCAGGCAGCGTGCCTGAGGGAAAGGACGGACCAACCCAGAAGGTATACTCCGAAGCAAACAAAACCTTGAATATTGCCTACCTGGGTCGGTACCTTGAGGTCCAGTACCAAAGCTTCGTTTTCACATTTGACTGGCAACCACACAGGTAGCAGACTTTAAGCCTACATCTACCGCCATCTTGTCCTCATGATGATGTTTGCATCTTCTCCTTCACATGCCACAGGTCAGAGGTCTGGTCTTGTTATTCCACACATCTTTCCAAATTCCATTGATCATCAGCATCCCCCGCCATACGTACCTCATACTCAACCCCGTCTCGGCCTGATCATGACAGGCTATGGTTCCGATTCAGGCATACTCCTCTTAGGGAAAGTCATCGATGCCATCTCCATGATTTTCGTCGAGAGATGCGTCGTCAGAAACCGAGAAACCTTCATCGCCTGGGGCCGTGCCATCGAGAACTGGCTCCACCTGCCCACAGCGCTGCGGCCCATCTACGCAGGAGAGCCCGGCCTTCTCGACGACGAAATCCGCACCATCGCCAGGTGGGTACCCGTAGGACTGCTGCTGTTCATCCTGGGTGTGCCGGTCGGCTTCGACGAGACGTTTCACGTCATGGGGCTGTTGTCATGTTGCGGGGGGCTTGCGATCCTCATCTGTGTATATTCCAACATCATGGCCGCGAAACGAAGGCGAATCTTGCGAGGGTGGACGGAGGCAGAGGCCCGCGGCACACGGCTGAACCCAGCCAGTGCTTTTTCGTTATTTTATGGGCCACGATGATGCTGGGCGCGATGCTGGCGGCGGGGTTACGCCGATGCGATGTCGGCTTGCAAGAAGGACTTGTACCATCACTGAGTATGGGAGCTTTGGACATAGACTATATGATAGTTCAGAAGAAGCAACCACATAGAAGCAACGCTTGGGTTCGCTTTCACAAACTGTGCAATGAAGCATGCCGTGTTTGGTGTCGACGAATGTGACATTGTACGTTCTATGCGGCTCGCAAGCTACGACTTCCGTGTAACTCGTTGATCAAAATACTCTGGAAGCTATGCGGCTGCGCAGGCTTATACCATGTTTGTGTAGGTAAATTACGACAAGTGCCTTGCACAGTTGGTTTTCGAGACGTGGTGCGAATGTACCTACTGCGTCACGGATATGCAGGGGCGAGTGAAGTCCTTTCCAGCATACGCCGTCCTCTCCTCACACCTTGGCCTTTCAGAACAGGCAGGCTCCTCTCCAATCCCACCAAAACCCACCTTCGACCATCCCCTTGGACCAAGGGCCGCCGGGAGTTGCCGTCTATCCCGCATCGTGCACGACTCGCTGACCGACGAGGCGCGTCAAGGACAATGCATTCTGGTTTGGGGCCGCATCTCCATGGTATTCCCATTCTGAGCCCCCCCCATGTACAAACCACCCCTGACCCCTGAGTCCTCTTGTTAGCGGGAGCACGGACACAAACATTCCCGACTGCCTGGCATCAGCAACATGACCAGGTAGGCAACTGCGCATAGTCGAGCCTCGTCACACATCAATCTGCTTTGTCGGGGCCTCGGGACAGTCTTTCAATCGGTGTCGAGACACGCAAACCGCCGTCAGGGAACAAGTAATGTGGGCGAGGCTAGATGGATGCTTAATTATTATAATGCCCCCCCTCGTGTCAAAAGCAAAATACAATGGTGATGGCGCTGAGATGCGACTCTGCCTCGTGCCCAACCATGTCACTCGCCGTCTCGCGTCCCCTGCTTCATCTACTATGCAAGTTCGCCGCAATCTCGTACACTTCGACAACACGGCCGCCAGATGCATCCACCGATATCTTTTGTTGCCTGATATCACCGTCCTTTTCGTCATGCGCCCCCGCATGCTTGATTGTGTCGGCGTGGGAGATGTCTCGTGGCGTTTCGTGTTCGTCAACCTGTAGCGCTCCAGCTGAGTGCCACCCTTCCTTTTCCAGACTTGTATGCAGAGTGGTAACGACAACCGATGGCGGTCATCTAGTTGCTGCTACCAGTACCGTTGCCGTTTGTGGGTTGCAGAGGTACGCCGTCGAGGGGGCTGGGTGGGCCGACACGCTTCGTGCGCATCGTCAGCGGGAAGGGGTACTCCTCAGGGTCTTCCTCCTCACTGGCAAAGTTTTGGTCAGCATCATCATTGGTGTGGAATTCGAGAGGGAGGAAAGTAGAACTTACGGCAGCTTCCAAGCGACATAGTCCTCGGTGCTCAGGCCTTCGCGGCCCTCTTGCAGGCTGGCAAAGTCACCAGGCGTCATCATGCCAGAACGGTCACGAGGAGATCCAGGCACCGAGAAAGGTCGCGAGATCTTCTGCTCGACACCGAGGATCGTGTCCTCCTCCTCGTCACCCTGGAACGATCCAGGATAGGCCCGGCGCAGCGCCAGTTGGCGCGCCTTGACGTACTCCATGCCCATCCTCTTCCAGTCGAGCAGGTCGCTGAGACGCTCCGTGCGGTTACGCTGTTTAATACGCTGGCGACGGCTCTTCTGGGAAAAGACGAACATGTGCGAGGTCAGCGCGTTGACCGAATCATCGTCACCCTTCATCCGGCGGTCAACAATGTAGATACCGTAGTCGCTCGAGTTCTCAATGAGCTCCTCCATGTAGCAGCCAAAGCCAGATAGGTTCGTGGTAATGCTGGGAACGCCCATGACCGTGCACTCGGCCGGGGTGTAGCCCCAAGGCTCGTAGTAGGATGCGAAGATGCCCATGTGCGTGCCACGCACAAACTCGTCGTAGTCCATGGGCAGGACGGGGTTGGCAGAGTTGAGGAACTCTGGGTGGAAGACAACCTTGACTCGGTCAGAAGGGTGGTTGAAAAGCTGGACCCGACGAATCTGGTTCAGGATAGGATCTTCGCTATCGTTCAGCATGTTATGGGTGACGATGGGAGGCAGGCCGTGCCTCTTCATCGCGAAGAGGCGTCTCCGCAGGAGGACACGGTCAGCACCGGTGATCAGCTCCTTCTCATCGGGGAGCGGGTCGCCGTCGTGCCACTTCAGAGAGCGCTCAAAGATGCGCTTGCCAATGCCACGCTCGATGATGTCAACAGTGTCCCGAAGCGACTTCATGACGGCCTGGCCCTTGAGAGCCTCGACAGTCAGCGATGTCGTCTGGGCAGGCATGATGATGAAGGCCACGACCGTCATCTTGCTGCCAGCGCTCTTGAGGCGGTGGTTGAGGCGTGCCAGCGACTCAACAAACATGTCGACACCCTTGTTCCTGAACTCGTAACGACCGGCCGTGAAGAAGTACAGCGTGTTCTCCGGGTCGAAATCGTAGTGGCCGTAGAAATGGCCTCGCACAAATTCGTGGATCTTCTCCTTTGCCTGCTGATGCAAGTTCTGGAACTCGTGAACAGCCGAGAACTTGGTGACGTTGAGGCCGTTGGGCAGAACGCCATCAGGCTTGCGCTTGAGCAGGTGCTCGCTCTCGTACGCTGTAATGTGGGAGACAGTCGTGAATACATCGCAGGCGTGGGCAGCAGCTCGCTCGATGCAGTACCTGTGGTAGATACCGCGCTTGCCAGCTTCGGCGTCCACATCGAACCACTGCAGGTTGTTGTAAAAATCGACCGAGCCAGCACAGAGGTAACGACCGAGCAGCGTGGCGTGAGTGGTGAAGATGGTGGTCACATCAATGCGGCGCTTCTTGCACAAGGGCAATGCGACACCGGCGAGCCACTCGTGGAAGTGCGCAATGACGGCCTTCTTCTTCTCGTGGCAGACAAACTGAACAAACGATTAGCACAACAACGGGTGGTTGGTGACGCTTGTACCCACCTCTCCGAGGAACCACGCAACCAGGTATCCAAAAACGATAGCCTCATTCGTCTCGTCGTCATTGGGTGGCGAGGGAATGCTGGCGACGTTCCACAGGTCCGTCTTCCACTCATCAAGGAACTTGTAAGCGGTCTTGGTGTCGAACAGCAGCACTCGGGGTGCGCCCTCAATCAGCCAGCGACCATAGAGAATGCCGATACCGCGCTCCTTCATCGAGTTGATCGTGGCAGCAAGCTCAGGAACGGTGGGCTCGAGCTCCTCCACTTCGACGGCGGCCTACGCTTGTTAGCAGCTGGAACAGAGAGTTCCGAGTTGAAGCACCATACCGATTGGTGGTTCAGCGGACCGATCAGGGTGTAGCGCTCGCCATACTCGGCTGTCGTGACGGGGGCCTTTGACTTGATCACAGAGTAGATGCCGCCAACTATGGGAAGAATGTCAGCAGCAGCTCGACAGCAAGGCTACTCGTACTGCTGGAGAGCTCGGAGACTAACCTCGGTGGGCAACTTCCGTTGCGATTTCGAAGAGGAGGTGATCCTTCACCTCACGGGCGGAACGTTCGTCTTGCGACATGGCTACCTGTGTGCGCGTGCTGGTCTGGGATGCTACAGAAATGGACGGACAGTCAGTTGCTGTGACACCGGGCAGCTGAGGCGCGACGGCAGTTTGGATTGGTGTCATGGAGGGAGGCCAATGGACGGGGAGAGGCATTGGGGCGCGATGGGTAGGTGGAGGAGGAGGAGGAGGATTCAAAGACGGGAGCGTTCGGTTGTCTGATGGCACGTCAGGCCACGCTGAGCGACGTACCTGTGACGAGGTGGCTCAGGACGTTTCCTGAAAGCTAGAGCTACGTGAAGCTCCCGTGATGCTTCAGTAGCTGCCGTGGAGAGGGGCGGTAGCGGGTTCGAGTGCGATTGTAGGAGGACACAAACAAGGTGGGAAGAGGTGGAAAGCCAGCTGAGGAAGGCGGGTTGCGGGGGAGGGAGAGGGCAGGTTTTAGGGTGATGGGGACGATGTCCGCGGAGCAGCCAATGTCAGACAGAATCAGTCGGAGGGTAAGGTAAGGTGGTGAGAGAGAAGTGAGCGGAGGGTCCGTCGGGAGCACCTGGTGCATGCAGCTGGACGAGGAGGTGTTGTGGGAGCAACGGCGTCAGGTAGCAAGTAGTAGGTAGCAGGTAGTGAGCGGCTGTGGTGGTGTGCGAGTATGCCTGCCACCACTGTTACGTCGGTGCTGCTGCCCACCTCATTGTCTGACTATCTGCTCCTGGCCGACCCAATTCTCGATCCTCCCGATCCAATGGCATTGACCCGGGGGGCCCTTGAAGGCCAAGGGGAGGGGGGCAAGCTGTCCAGCTGCACTAAGCGTGGAACACTCATGGTGGGTATCCTACAGGGGTCGAGAGCCATTTCAGGCCGGGGCTTTTGGGCGCTGAGCAACTACATTCATGGCGGGAATCCACTCCAGCCGGCCGACTCTTGGTCGATACAAGTCTGGGCCTCCAGCTTGTCGAGCCTGTCGAGCCTGTCAAGCCTTTTTTTTCTCTCGCTGGGTCCGAGGCTCGTGTTGACCATCACTGCCCCAACGAGCTTCTTCATCGTCCTGTCGGGGCGAGATGCGTCTACATCCGCCACTTTGGGCGCATCCAACGCCGAATAATCCCGCGGCAACACCTCGTCGCATTGAGTAAAAGGGTTGAGGAACTGACAATTCCCTCAATATTGGGATGAAAATCTTTTTCTTGCCTTTTCCTTTCCCATGCGACGCCGAGAATAGCAGCGCCGGCGTCTCTTCCCGTGGCTCCTGCAATCTTGATTTTCCTTCGAGGGTGGGATTCCGGAGACACGGACATCGGGACATGGTGCAAAGAGAAAAATCTCGATGGGAAATCTTCAGGCCTGCCTACCTCCCTAGGTAGGTACCTAGGTAGCTGAACGGTCCCTACGAACCGTGGAATGGGCAATCTCCAGGCCAGTGGGGGGCCCGCCAGCCTTCGCGCGGGAGGAGCTTCAGCACAGTCCACCCTCGCTTGGGTAGGTGTGCGCGAGGGTGCGCGAGGGTGCGCGAGGGTGCCCTGTGCTCCTCCATTCGCAGTGGGCTGCCTGGTCGCCCATTAGACAGTATGACGACAATGAATGCGGGGTTGGCCGAGCTAAAAACCTCCCGGCAACAGCGAACGTGACGAGTTTGCAGCGAGCATTCGGACGGCTCCTGATGGCGACCAATCAAGCCTGCGTCACCAGACCATCAACCTGGGGGGGCACTCCGGGGTCTCCAACCCGCCCAACGCAAGAAGGGTCTCTGGTCCTACCTTACTGGTCGACACCCCAAGCTCCTCGTAGGTTCGGACGGAGGCGAAGAAAGGAAGGAAAACACGTTTTGCTACGCCAGAACGTGGCATGCCGACGTGACCAATGCGAAACCTTGCTGGCAGGGAGTTTGATCTGACGCGAGCTCGAGAAGGGTGCATCTGGAATGCCTTGCTAGCCTTTTTTTTTCTTTTTTCTTTTTTCTTTTTCTTTTCTATGTCTTGGTCTCTCGACAGCCTCGCTCGTGCTGCGATCCGACAGTTTGGCAGGTAAGACTTTCAGTAGGGATGAATGCGCGGTGGTGGGATCATGAGGAATGCCTGAATCGCAGCTCAAGCCACGTCTCGCTCAGGCCGGCACTACATTCCGGGCCCCCCATGCTGCAATGACCAACTCCCATGACACCCTGACCACCTGAGGAAAGAAATGACCAAGCACGCATCCCAGACCGTAGAGAAAAGCTGCCATTGGAGTTGCCTGTCGACGGAGACTGACAAGATTACTTCAACGGCCGACAAGTCCAACGACCTAGCTTACAGGGATCGCTCACGCATCTGCACTCACAACGTCATCTGTCGTGGACCCTGCCTGGCCTCGCAATTCCATTGGGGCGTCTCATTGGCTAGGGAAATGAATGCCTCTCGAAAATAACCATATCGAGGCTGGGACGTTATAAGACATTGCCTACATCACAAACCAGCAATGGAGAGTCATCACCGTGCGTGTTAACAATAGGAAGAATGTAGATTTCAAACATGAGTTGGTCATGAAATTAGTAGGCGTATATCATGGCAGCCGCATATTAGGCTTTGAGTGAGGAGGTTTCACTTGGGAGCTTGTTCACCATCGATCGTCTGGATGCTGCCGCGTGCAATTTGCACTTCTCACTTTAGCTAGGGTGTCATCGACAATGATGATATGAAGCTATCCTCTCCCAGATCTTTCTATACTGAAGGCGCTTTGCCTCATTCCTCCTTGATTTTAAGCAGTTTTGGCTGTCCGTATCGCTCGCAGGTCACCGCAAGGGAATGCAGGGGCGACGAGTTGCCAAGAGCTCTGACTTACTGGCTAGCTCTAGAGCGACTCCAACATATGACGGGCGTGTATCCGAGATTCCTGAGCGGGCCCCCTGCCGCTGAACCATTCGAGGGTTAAGAGTGTCGACCCAGGCTGGCGAACACGGGGTTCAAAGCAAGGCTCTCCAGCACAATCAAAATTGAGAAGATTGTGGTTGAGAGAGCTTATCCTCGTTTGGCGCCTCGGACGGCGAACCCCGGAAACGGCTATGTTCAACCCGTTCCACCACAATGCTTCCTCATAGACACCTACCCCCATCAACAGCAAGCTAGCCTTTCAATCTAAGGAAAAGAAGTTGTACGCAGCGATTCGCGAACGGGTCTCGCAGATGATTCGTCACTTGATGGTAAGGGTGATGATATGAGTCAGGGTGGACGGACACAACAACTTGTCAGACAGCGTGCGAGGCGTTTCTGAGGACCGGGTAATTTGCTCCACTCCAATAGCTTAGCACCGCAGAGAGCGAAGCAAAAGCCGGTTAGGCGCATACCTTTCCTATTTACGATATCCTCCGGGATTGGACTACCCCCAAACAGGAATAGCTGCATAGACCATTGCTTGCGGAAGTCCCTCAGCCCCAGCGCTTGGATGGTCACATGACATTTCCAAGCGCCAGCGCCCAGTTCTAGTCCTGCTGATCAAGGTTTTCGTCAGAGGCCGACCAGTAACTTCGACATCAACAACCTCGATCCCGCCTGACGCTGACTATCAACACCCCTTGCGCCTCTGCCATCGGCATTTGCAATAACCTATTCATCGCGATGCTGAAAACACCTTCTTGCTTGCGCTGGCGGCCTGTTGAGCTGTACTGACGGCGAGGTCCGAACTTACTGGCATGGCAAATGGTTCAAACCACTACAGTAACTCTCCCAGTTGCAACTCCGAACATCGTATTATCCGTGGCCAACCCTATACTTGACAACACCAGATGGGTGGCGCAACATCAAAGCTTTACAACATCGTGGCGGTGACACAGGTTTTTTTTTCTCGAGGACCAGTGCTTCGTGCAGCAGCGTCCCTCGATGACTTCACCGCCACTCCGCAACATCATCGCACACCGAGCCGCACGATATTGTCTGTCAAACTACCAAATCCTGCCCAGCTCGAGAAAGCATCGTTTCGGGCGGCTTCACCGATGCGCGACGTCGCTGCAAATCCGTATTCGGGGGTTCGGAAGCGGAGGATAAGCATGATCACGGAGGGGAGCACCCGGCAGTTGTGGGCGCTCGCGCTGGCGAAATTCTGCGTCATGACAACGCTTGTCGTGCATGCTACTGGTTGAGCTATCGCTTCGATTCTGATCAACGTCGAATGTCAGGTTGGAGCATCTGATGTTGCCCCCAAACGATGGCTTGGTGCCTTTCGCTTGGTCCGCTTGCAGATTGAAGTTCAGCGACGGTGCGGTCGAAAGTCCACCCAACCAACCCCTGCCCACACGATGTTCCCGATCGGAGATGCGGCCTAAGTCCCCGTCCGGTTACTGTGGATGTGTGCGAAGCAACGGGCACGCGTCGTTTCCAAACCCTGCTGTTTGCTTAGGTTGTCGGCATCACTACTGATACTGATTCTCAAAAATGGGGGTTGGGCAGGTGTAGCACGACGAAGCTGCCAAACCGAGTGTTTCGCCGGTCTCAGCACGATCGGGACCGGGTGGTGTTTTGGATTTGGACCGACTTATGCAAAATGCATCTTGTCGAATCGACATGCACTCAAGAGAGACTGGCTACAACTATGTGTCTTGAGGTGGGTGCTCTCCTGCTTCGTTCTCGGCGTTGCTGCAGGGGCAGGGAGGTCGATGTTCATGAAGCACCCACGATCCAGCTACCTAGGCCCCTGCAGATCGAAGCAGTCGTAAGAAGAGGGAGCAGATGGGGAGCAGCAATTCATAGGCTTGATCAGACACGGCATGGATGGAGCTGTGCATTTCGCAACCACATAGATAGACCTGAAGTGGCCGAGCACAACGGCCCCCCGCGGAGGACAGTTGGGATTCGCTGAACACCAGGTGCGGTGGACAGCCTTGAAAGTGGTATGCGAGTGCACCGCATGCTCGCCAATCTGGCCTGGGAGAGAATTTCTCTTCAGTTACCAGAAGTTGACAATATGCTGAATGCTCGGGACGGCTTCGTGTGCCTTTTCCATTCCAGTTTGGAGGGAAAGTTCACGCCAGTCCCGTGACCAAGATATTCTTGGTTCTCAGCCATCTTTTCTTTGCGTTACCTCGACTTCCACCCATAACACCTACCCTCCCCCCTCTATCTCCTCACTGCCACATTGGACGCACGGACCGTGCGAGCCCTCTCTCCACAGGAACACTGCGTTTATCCACAAAGCGCGCTTATCGCGTCTGGAGCCGGGAAAACACCGGATGGGTATCCTCTCAGAAAACTCGAACTCAGTTGGATTGCCGCGATGGAGCCTTCCTCTGGTCATCCACGTCGTTCCCGACATGTTGCAATGAGAGACGACCGGAGACACGTCCAGGAGCGCAGAGATCGTGGCAGACCAGGTCAAGCCGCGGCAGGCTCTCGCAGATCTGCATCGCCTCCTCCTCGTCGGCCCCACGATAGCGACCGAAATCCTGATAGACGTCCACGAGACCCGCATCCCAAGCGCCCGTCTTCTGAGAGGCCGACTCCTTCCCCACGACAAACAACGCGATCGCAGCAGAGACCGGGCTCGCCGCCACTCGCCATCATCCAGTCGTCGTGACGACCGCGAAGACAGTTCTTACCACGCATCACGGCCCCGAGACCTCATCGATACGCGCCGTGGGGGTAGGGACGAGCCGAGGGGCGACACTCGCCGACCACGCAGCCCGAGCCCTCGACGACGTCCCGACGGCCGACGATTACCATCCCTGTCAGCAAAACGTACAAGAAGCCGGAGTCCTCTTGCTACTGCCCGAGACGGCAAACCAATTCATCGAGACGACAACCGTCGACAAGATTCAAAAGACCGGAGGGGAGACCTGTTACCACACAGGGAGCCACGCAACGCCTCGACACCAGTCTCCCGCCGTTCTCCCTCGCCCTCCCGCGAAAATCTTCGCCCCGGCGCTCAAGACAGCGCGCGGAACGGACGCCGCAGTCGTTCGCGGTCCCCGGCCCGAGGGGAGCCTCATCACGCATCTCGCGGTCACTCGCGTTCACGGCGGCGTTCCCGCTCGCCGGTAGATCGTCGTCAAAGGTCCCCAAGGGCACGATCACCCCCATCTCATCGACCCCCGAGGTCGCCCTCCTCGCCGCGGGCTGGATCTAGGCACGGCTCGCACCACGAGTCCGACCACATTCGCCAAAATCGATCTCGTCGTGCATCACGATCCACTAGCAGGGGATCGGGACCCAGAGCAAGGAGAGGCGACGAAGTACGATCTGGGCGACAGAGCTCGCCAGGCACAAGCGGGAAGGAAGACAATATGTCGGGACGTGGCAGCCACCGTGGGGGCTTCAATGCTCGCCACCAGGCGCACAACGCTTTTGCTGGCAATCATGGGTACAGTGACCCCTATCAGTACAATCACCCTCCCCCGCACTTCCCTCCGAACCCCTACATCAACTCACCCAACATGTCTCCCTACGACATGGGCGGCTGGGGTGGCTCTCCCCATCAGTATGTCTCTTTTGAAGCGGTTGCAGATTCATCAATGTACCGAAATGTTCGCTAACCTGTTCAATAGTCAGTATCCCCCTCAGTATCCCCAGGGACCTCAGGGCATGTATCCGCCGCAAAATGGACCCCAAGGACAATATCCACCCTCGAACCCGTATTCCCCTCCCACATCTGCCCCAACAGGCCCGATGCAGCAATATGGCAGAGGTAACAACTTCCGCGGAGGTGGTTCAGGCTTTCGAGGCAATCAATTCAGTGGTGCCCGTGGAGGCTACCGCGGGAATAATTTCAAGAGCGCGCAGTGGAACGCTTCACAAACGATTGGAGGTCGAGGTTCGTCTGCGCAAGGCGACGATGTCAAGTCACAGAAGTCATCCAATTCCGCCGTCGCAAGCGTCAAGTCGGACAAGGACGATTTCGAAGAGCAACCAAATTCCTTCCGTCCGTCGAAAGACCTCCAGGTCGAAGACACGTCGCCCCCGTGATTTCAGATGACAAGGAAATGGCCCCTCCCACGCGGCCTCCTCCGTCTGGTCCAGCAGCACAATCTCCGGCGTCATCGGTGTCGTCAAAGTTCAGTTTTGCATTTAAGGCATCTGCAAAACCCACTCCGGCGGTACCGAAACCAGAGATATCTCAGAAATTCAATGCTTTGCCTCCAAAGAAAGAGCCGACTCAGGAAACGGACGAGAGAGATCCTGATGACCGCGATCGGGAACGGGAACGGGAGCATAGAGCTCGAGAGGACCGGGAACGGGAGCGAGACCGGGAGCGTGACCGAGAGCGTGACCGCGACCGCGAACGTGATCGCGAAAGAGACCGTCGTGATCGCGAGTACCGGGAACGCGATCGTCGCGAGCGGGACTACCGTGAACGAGATAATCGTGAGCGCGACATTCCACGCGGCGCACCAACAGAGCCGGCATCCGCTAGAGGAAGGCAAGACGCAAGGCATCATCAACAACCACCACCACCGGGTCCGAAGGCGGCACCACCGCCTCCTGCCCCCAAGACTCGGATTGTGAAGCAAAAAATGAAGCGTCTCAAGCCGCAGCTGAGGTTACCGCCAGGTCTCGTCAAGTCCACTGCAGTCTACTTTCGGCAGCCTGGCAACGAGTCGGTTGTTGGTTCTGGTACCTATGGCAAGGTGTTCAAAGGTCTACACTACTACACCAAGGACCTGGTTGCACTGAAGAAGATTCGGATGGAGGGCGAAAAGGACGGGTTCCCTGTGACGGCTGTCCGCGAGATCAAACTCCTCCAGTCGCTCCGACACCCCAACGTTGTCGAGCTCAAGGAGGTTATGGTTGAGAAGAACGACTGTTTCATGGTCTTCGAGTACCTTTCTCACGACTTGACAGGCTTGCTCAATCATCCTTCCTTCAAGCTCGATGCTGCACAGAAGAAGCACCTTGCCAGGCAGGTTTTCGAAGGCCTCGACTATCTCCATGTTCGCGGCGTTCTGCACAGAGATCTCAAAGCTGCCAACATCCTGGTCAGCAGCGACGGAATCCTCAAGCTTGCCGACTTTGGTCTGGCACGCTTCTACGCCAAACGCCATCAGCTCGACTACACAAACCGTGTCATTACGATATGGTATCGGTCTCCTGAGCTTCTCTTGGGAGAGACGCGATACGGCCCAGCTTGCGACATGTGGAGCACGGCTTGCATCCTGATGGAAATCTTCACGCGCCACGCCACGTTTCCTGGCGACGGTGGCGAGATCAGTCAACTCGACAAGATTTACAATGTCATGGGGACCCCGAACAAGGCTGAATGGCCTGGTCTTATCGACATGCCCTGGTTCGAACTCTTGCGGCCAGGTTATCGGCGGGCCAGTTCTTTTGCCGCCAAGTACAGGGACAAGCTCACGCCCGCCGCTTACGACTTGATTTGGTCCATCTTCAAGTATGACCCAGCTAAGCGCCCGAGTGCAGCCGAAGCTCTTCAGCATGCATACTTTACGACCGAGGAACCGCCTGCGCGTCAAGCCGTCGAGTAAGTTTTAAAACAACCACCATCGTCCGCAATGCTCATTCTAACACGC
The DNA here is from genome assembly GCA_019188255.1 of Verticillium longisporum. NCBI lineage: Eukaryota > Fungi > Ascomycota > Sordariomycetes > Glomerellales > Plectosphaerellaceae > Verticillium > Verticillium longisporum. The sequence continues at coordinate 2,435,373 of JAETXT010000012.1, forward strand.
TTAACAGGCTCGCAAACTTGGATGGTGACTGGCACGAGCTTGAGTCGAAAGCACTCCGCAAGGAGAATGAGCGGAAAGAGAGAGAGGCCCGGCACGCAGCACGCAGCAAAGACGGTCGAGACCACCGACAGAAGGAGAAAGATCGCAAGCGGGAGAATGAGACGCATGACCAGCGCGGTGATGCTAAACGACTGCATGTGGAGGGTAAACCGCCGCAGCCTGTGGATCACGCCACTGCCGCTGCTGCGCACAAGGCCTAGCGGTCCAAGGCGTCAGAGAAGGCCCAGGGCATCTCGAAGCGCTGAGTATGCCGGCGACTCGCACGGCGTGCACATCCACGCAAAGGAGACATGACGACGCTCAGGTCAAACCAGGCCATCTCTCCGACAGAGAGAAAGAGAGGAGTGGTTTACAGGTTCATTTTTCGAATCATGATTTTGGCGAAGCACTAATATTGCATGCACACGGCAAGGCGTTACGGATTGCAAGCTCGGCTGGTAGAGCTGGCAGAGGGAGGCGGACTTGAGGCAGCACACTGTTGCATTTGCATTTTCGGAAGAGATGCACGCTCCAGGTTACTCTCGAGGATGAGCGTGTGGGGTGTGCCACGCACCGATATTCCTCCCGCGTCGAGGGGAGAATAGGGCCCGCGGACGCGCGACGGGCCCGTGTCATGGTGACTTGCGAAGGGGCGTCGGAAATGGCCGTGAGCTTGCGGGTGAAATGTTGATGTTCACCATGGCAAGGGGGCTTCACATTGCCTTGCCGACATGTTTATATACCTCTGTATATTGTGACAAAAGTCGAATCAGACATCACCAAGCCCATGCTTCATCGAGATGTGATGCTAGTGAATTATGCTTGGCGCAGTGATTTGGGGCCTATCGTCTCTCTCCCTTCCGTCAAGCTCCTTCGGGCAGATTGACCAAGCGGACTGGAAATACTCTCTGAACAGCACTTGGGCCGTGGGCCTTGTGGTCACGTCGCCAGGCGATGCCGAGCGGTGGGTAAGGTGAGTGATTACCTAAACACCATCAAGCTCCATTGCACTAGTCCCCTTGTGTCTGAAACCACACGTCGCGACAACTCCCACCCGATCTGATCTTACACGTAGAGGGGAGCTGCCGCCGAACCCAGTATTTTACACCACGCTGGCCCGACCCTGGGACTCGTGCAAGATTGTGGACAGGCAGAACTCACACCACCCCTTCCCTCCCGTCTCAAACTTATTGAGGATATCACTGCATCTAGTCCAACCGGCGGCAACCTTCCGCTGCCCCATCCACCGCCCACCATGTTCAACTCTCTCAACCGCATCCAGAACACCTTTGGCTTCTTCACAACGGTCGCCTTCGTCGTCGCTACCTTTATCGCCCTGTCCGATGTCGTCACCCCGCGCGCCCCCACCGCCGGCGTCATCAAGACCGACTCGCTCCAGGTCGTCAAGGGTCGCCCGCACTACTACAGCAGCAAGAAGGAGGAGTACGCCATCATCAAGTTCTCCCTAGAGGCCGACCTCTCCGACCTTTTCACCTGGAACACGTGCGTCGCCCTCTGAACCCCTTGCCTTGCCTGCGGTTTCCTGCACCTTTGGGGGATAGCGAGAATAAGAAGGACAAGAAGAACGAGGAGGAGAATGAGGAGGGGGAGAAAGACAAAGCTAACAAGTGTCCACAGCAAGCAAGTCTTCGTCTACGTGACGGCAGAATGGCCCTCGGCGACGGGCGGCGCCAACGCCACGAACGAGGCCGTCATCTGGGACCAGATCATCACGTCGCCGAGCGCCGACCACCTCGCCAACCTCGGCCCCGTCTCCATGCGCAAGCTCCGCGCCAGCGCCGCCGGCAAGAGCATCGACCCCAGCCGCGGCAAGCTCAAGCTCAAGAACCAGAAGCCCAAGTACCAGATCACGCACCCCTCGGGCAAGCTCGCCGAGGCCGACAACGTCCAGCTGCGGCTGCACTACAACGTCCAGCCCTGGGTCGGCCTGTTGACGTGGAACCAGGACGCCGACCTCGGCGTCTGGAAGGCCCTGCGCGGGGGCACGAGCAAGTTCTTCACGCTGCCGGCCATCAAGGCGAAGACCAAGGCGAAATAGACTGTCGCGTAGCGTATCCTTGTCAGAAACAGTAGTGCATTGAAGCTTTTCCACACATGACACACATACGTACAGGCCGTCCCAGTGATGTACTTTTTGTAAAAACGAATTCATTTGCACCGCCTCCTCTCGCCAGCTAGCTAACTGTATCACCACCTCGTCATACCGCTTGGCGCCGTATATATGCTACGGATGGAATAACTTTCCTTCTGACACATTCGTCGACACGTTTCCGCTGCCTCCTCAACCTGCGAACGCCAACCCCGAGATCCGTGCAGAATATAACCCACCCAGAGAACCGAGCCAACATTAAACGAAATCAACAGCAGCCTCAGATCAGCAGCTTCGCACGTCTATCCGCAGCCCTCCAGACTGCTAGTTCTGAGAGGGGGCAGGAGGGGCCGCTCCACCACGAGCACCTCCTCGACCACGTCCGCCACGTCCGCGGCCTCTTCCACGCGCATCAAGAGACGCAGGAGGAGGCACATTGCCGTACATCTGCTGCTGCGGCTGAGGCGAGGATTGTGGGGCAGGTCCGCCGTTGGCGACAGGTCCGCCGCGTCCCCGACCGCGCTCGCTGCCACGAGAAGCCAGGCCATCTCCTCCCTGGATGCCGTTGGGATGAGGGCGATAGACCAAAGTGCTGTGGAGCAAGTTGGGAACATTGCCGCCCCCGCTGCCATTTGCTCCGTTTTGACCCCTGCCGCCACCCCGGGACTGGCCATGAGACTGCCCATTCATCGCACCGCGATAGCTCCCCCTGAGAGGCGCCGGCGCTGATGCGTCCCTGTACTGTGGGGTGCCGTTAGGGTTGTAAGAGCCCGTCGTCAGCGATGTGGTCGCGGGCGCAGGGCGTCGCTGAGTGGCGGCCTTGGAGCCCGAGATGACCTGCTTGTGCGTCGTGTTTAGGACGGATGAGGATGCCACCGTCATGCCCCGGAAGGGAGGAGCGCGTTCACCCAGTGTCGTACCGCTCATGAAGGTCACGTCCCAAACGACATCAAGCAGAATAGCCGTGGCAGTGCGTCCAATGCCAACCACGGTACCGCGGCTTGCAATGGGAACCTTGCCGGTTGCAGCAACATATGTGACACGGTCGCCAAGGTTGAACTTCTGGTTGCCCATGAGCAGTTCGGCATCCGTAGGCTTCAGAAGCGCCGACCGCGGAACATTGTTGAGCTTCTTAGTCGTGGTGTTCTGCGAGATCTGGAATGCTTGCTCGCCGGCCTCAGCCAACTTCATAACTGTCACAGAGTCAAGTTGTTCGGCATCAAGAGGAACCCTTTCAAACTTGCTTGTCTCTGCCGCCTTGAGCCATTGACCAATCTCCTTGACGCGCTTAGCAGCCACGGCCGAGTCGGGCCAGATGTCAGTGTCGCTGATGTCGCTCTGCTGCGCCTTGGCCTGGATGGCAACGAAGAAGTCTGGGAACGCTGCGACGTACTTGGCAAGCAGCTCGATCGCGGCGTTGCTGAACTCCCAGCCAGACTGGTTCTTCTGAGAGTATCCAAGGACTTTCTGCTTCTTAGCGTCGAACTTGAGGTTGAGACCAAGGTTGACCCTGAGGCCTCCCACAGTGTTGACTTGGTACGAAGACAGAATCTTGCTGAGAATCAAAGGATGGAGTCCCAGCATCTTGGCCACAGCATAGGAGGGTGTGAAGCGGTTCTGGCGGTTGACCTCCTGGATGATAGGCTTTGCGTATTCAGGCTCCTTGGCCTGAAGCACCGAAACCACAATCTCCGCCTTGTTGTTCGCGTGGCCGAGTACTTCTAGGGGGCGGCCGTAGTGGAATTCTCCCAAGAAGAAGGCCCGCGTACCCGCGGGGTACTCCTCTTCGATAAGGACTGACGCCCTCTCAATGAAGCGCTCATCCTGACTGGTGACCTCGTCGACAATAGTCTGTGATGCATAGACGCTCCTCATGCTTGGGTTCTCTGCGTACTCCTTGATAAGTGCGCCTTCCTCGGTCTTGATGAGACCCTTGAGCATGTGCACATGCACCAGCGATTCAACCTCACCAATGGTGAATCCCAACCGCTTGGCATGCCAGTTCTCGATGTACTGAGACTCTCTCGAGAAAGCTTCAATCTCCCGGGGACCATGGTTCTTCTGGACAACAGTCGTACCCGTGTGGTCGATTTCGTAGTCAAATAGCTCATCCACAACACGGACAATCTTTGCTTCCTGGAGGAAAGGATACCCGACGAAGCACTTCTGGCCCAGCTTCTTCTTGGCTACCTCAGCCTTTGTCGTGATCTCCGACTCGCTGAGAGTGATGATCATGCTAGGGTTGCGGCTGTCCTGTTGGAAAACGTTGACCCCGTATCCCTCCATGAGTTGGCCGGTGTAGGGAAGCGTATGAATGGAAGGGAAACCAGCCAAAGCCTCGGCACTGATCTTGACACCGTCCATCAGGCCAGAACGATACTGCAGGCCTTCAGTGCTTGGCAGCTCAAAAATGTTCTCGACGCACCGGCACTGAGGAATGTCTGGAAAGACGCCAACCATGGAGGACGGGTAGGTGAAGTTAACCTCAGGGTTGTAAGTGAACTTCAGGGAAACACCAAATTGGTTTCGTGACTTTTCGTCGTCACTCAATTTCTCGTTGACCGGGCCCATTGCGTCGAGAAGTCGCTTCTCATCAATGAAGGGGATTTTGACAACTGCCTCCCATTCCATCTTCTTGCCGTTCATGTCAAGCTCGAAGTCTCGCGGATAAAAGTCGATGATGGGCGACTTGGGGTTCGTCATGAGATCCCAGTACACGGTGGGGACGATCGATTTACTTCGGTCAGGGAGGACACCCATAAGCTGTTCGTACGGACGGAAAGGTTGGCCAAGCTTAAAGTTCAGATCAGCACCCAGACCCTTGATGACGTCTAGATTATGTTAGCGGCAATCCCATATCATTCGGCAGTGGAACTAACCTGATGTCAAGGGAGAGTAGTGGTAGGCATAGAACCAAGGCCACGAGGCAATTCCTCTGTAGTAGTAGTACAAAACCCACTGCAGGCCTTGCACATAGTTCTCGCAAAGAGCAGTGAGCTCCTTGTCGTAGTTGTCCGGCGCCCAGTCCTCAAACTTCTGCAGGTAGTACTTGGTCTTCCAGCCTTGGTACTTCTGCTTGTAAAGGTCCGCATAGTGCTGCTTGGCGTCATCTGCAGTTATGTCAACTACAGTTGCCTTGTCGTAATTCTTCATGACACGGAACAAGGCCAGGGTGCCCTCCTCCTCCTCGTCGTTGTTATCCTCGCTTTGAGGAGACGTGAGAATCAGATGACGGTGGCCATCGTCGTCTTCCTTGGTGCTCCAGTCCACGTGGACAGCGTCGGCAAGATCCTGCACAAACTTGCGGTCGGCAGCGTTGAGCTCTGTGCCTAGATCGAGGGGTTCAGGGGTGGGTTTGGTGAGGTACGGCTTGATGTGGTTCTTCCAAAGGTCCCTCTGCGCGGAGGTCATGACGACACCCTTGCCTCTCTGCTTGGCCTGCACAGCATTCTTCTGCTGCTGCTCGCTGATTTGCTTCGATTGAAACCATCGCTCATCAGAGACGTCGTGTTCGAATTGGTCGGTCTCATCCTTGGCTAGCTCAGTCAACAGACGCTGCAGGCGTTGGAGATTGATGACGCCGCCTTCGTTGATGTATCCATCACACTCGGGCAGGATGCTCTTATATATCCTAAACATAGATGCAAGCGCGCCTTCGTTGATGTGAAGGCGGGGGAGGTGGGGAAGGAAATCGTTGCCAATGAAGAAACCCATGAGGATGAAGTCGTCAATGACCCGCTCAAGATCATATGGAAAGCTCAAAACCCCATCTTGCTTGAGCTCCTGGAACTCTAGATCCAGGTACTCACGGACGATACAGAGATGCAGAAGATAAAAGTTCTGATGCTCCAGCTCCTTCGATTTGGTCTTCGACGCACGACCGAAGGTAACCTCTTCACGAAGAAGGCAGAAGTGGGGGTCGTGACTGAGCAGACCAAGCATGATAAGGTCAGCATCCAGGCCGTAGAGACAGTGTCGGACGTTCGTATCGTAATCAGGCTGAGCCTTGGCGTTCCTGATGTACTCCATGATTTTGTGCTCGCCCTCGCCGGGAACCTCGTGCCCAGAGAGAACAATCTCGCACTCCTGCCAATCAGCATCCTCAGTCACCTTTTTGTTGACAAAGTACTTCAGTTGACGGGAGAGTTTGGCCATAAACTCAGTGCCTGGGGATTGTTAGTCGTGGTCTGGACTTGGGGTTGTGTTGGGCGCAACACGGACCTGGGGTGATGCAATTGCTGTCGAAAGGAGCCTCCTTGGGCATTTCCACACCATCTTTGATGGCCTTCTCTCTCGCATTCTCGGCATCAAGAGCCGTCCGGAATCGACGAGATCGCTGCTGATTCATCTTGGCGCGCGGGGCGACACCGTCGATGGCCATGTAGAAAAGCTTCTTCGGCTTGATCTTGCCGAAAAGATGCTCAATGTAGTTGAAGATGCGGATAAACATCTCCTCCTCACTCAGACGGAACGTCGCATCCTCTCCGGCATCCTTATACGTACAATTGTGAATGATTCCATTCATGTCCAGCTGTCCACCAACATCAGTCTCGGAAGTCATGGCGATGCGGGGCACGTCGGGAGACGAACATAGAGGGCGTCGAATTCGGGAATGCGATTCTCGGCAATGACCTGCGAGATGGCAGGATAGCGCTCAGAGAGCCACCTGAAGAACTTGGGGACACTGCAGATAAATGGTCAGCTCGAGTCACATTTGCGATGCATCGGCGTGGTGGCGCGGCAGCGTACCCCATGGTGGATGTAGACCGAGTAAAGAGCTGGAAGCTGTGCTAGATGCTACACGGAAGCGCGATGACTCTGCGAAATTGCAGAAGAGTGAAAAGTCGGGTTGAAAGCCTGGCGCAGCTTCGGAAGCGATTTGGATGCTGGCGCAAAACCAAAATCGTTGCGTCTGCGACGGTTGGAGGGAAAGGAAATTTGAACGTAAGAAGTCAATACAGCCGTGAGTAAGATACAACACAAAAGAAACTCTAGGCTTCTTCCGATGAACAGGGAACTCGACCGTCGAGTTGTGTTCTCGTCTGATGATAAGTTGCGCGGTACGTGGCGGGCGAGTATGTAGGATGCAGAACAGGTCGGGAGCTTCAGGCGCCAGGACGGGGTACCTGCTGTTTGCGGCGAGGTCCAGGGAGTCACCAGTGTCATGAGTTGCTGAGGGAGGGGCAAATCCGGTGGGTCCAGGGCAAACCTGCCGCTCCAAGCGCGCGTGATGGAACAAGCGCGGCTGATTGTGCCCCAGATAAGCTTCCTGATAAGCCTCATCTCTTCTAGCTGCCTTTTAACACTTTACGCGATCCGCGTCGCGTCTTCCTCCACACTGACAATTGCGGCACGGTCGTGAGAGGTCTTTCCACCTGGCAACGAACCACCTCCCACTTCATCCAACTCATCCCACATACTCGACCCCGCCGCACTATCACACCGATCGCATTGGAATCTACCGAGCTCTATTCATCCTGCGATCTCGATATCCCCAAATTTGCACAAAAAGATGGCACCAGCGCAGGTGGTCGACGACGTTGACGGTGAGCGGAACACACTACAAGCGTTCTTGCGACTTTTGGAAAACAGGATCGCTAACTTACAGTAGTCGACATGCATCAGGAGGATGATGAGAATATGGAGCAGCGCCTCATCAACGAGGGTAGGTCGCCCTCTCGTCACTGCGCATTGTGGCGTCAAACTAACCATGGTATTCGCATAGAGTACAAGACCTGGAAGAAGAACAGCCCCTTCCTCTATGATATGATTCTCAGGTACGCACACAACCTGCAGGATTATCGCAATGACTGACACTTGGCAGTACTGCTCTCGAGTGGCCAACCCTAACGACTCAGTGGTTTCCCGACGTGAAGGAGCCAGAGGGCAAGAACTACCGTGTTCACCGATTGCTTCTTGGTACTCACACTTCTGAGGGCATGCCAAACCACCTGCAAATCGCCGAAGTTGAAGTCCCCAAATCCATCGAGCCAAGCACCGACGACCTCGACGAGGAGCGGGGAGATTGGTGGCTATGGAAAGTTTGGCGGGTTGGCGCCCATCCGTTTCAACATTGTGCAAAAGATCGACCACCCTGGCGAGGTGAACAAGGCGCGGTACCAACCTCAAAACCCGGATCTCATTGCCACACTCTGTGTCGATGGCAAGATCCTGGTGTTTGACCGCACGAAGCACAGCATGACGGCTGATGGAAAAGTCAGCCCTGAGGTCGAGCTCGTGGGTCACAAGCAGGAGGGATACGGCCTTAGCTGGAATCCACACGAGGCCGGCTGCTTGGCTTCTGGTAGCGAGGACACTACCGTCTGCCTCTGGTAAGGGATTCCCTCGCATTCCAAATACAAACGGCCCAGCTGACGAGATTAGGGACATCAAGACGCTGCAGGAGGGTAGCCGCACTCTGAAGCCAGCTCGCAAGTATACTCACCACACTCAAATCGTCAATGACGTGCAGTACCACCCGGTCTCGAAGTCGCTCATCGGTACCGTCTCGGACGATCTGACGATGCAGATCATTGACGTGCGCTCGCCGGAGACCAACATTGCGTCCTTGTCCGCCAAGCGCGGCCATTCGGACGCTATCAACGCGCTTGCATTTAACCCAGCTTCGGAGGTCTTGGTGGCCACTGCATCCGCCGACAAGACTCTGGGCGTCTGGGATCTCAGGAATGTCAAAGAAAAAATTCACACTCTCGAGGGTCACAATGACGCCGTTACCTCGCTGTCATGGCATTCCCATGAGGCGGGCATCCTGGGCAGCGGCAGTTACGATCGAAGAATCATCTTCTGGGATCTTTCACGGGTTGGCGACGAGCAGCTGCCGGACGACCAGGAAGACGGTCCACCGGAGCTTCTCTTCATGCATGGAGGCCACACAAACCACCTCGCAGATTTCGCGTGGAACCCGAACGACCCGTGGCTCGTCTGCAGCGCTGCCGAGGACAACTTGCTGCAGATCTGGAGGGTGGCAGACTCGATCGTCGGCCGCGACGATGGTGACATGAGCCTCGACGAAATTGACCGTTAGCAAAGGCATCGCAGACTCAAGCAAGCCAATCATACTGTGGACCTTTTGCGAGAGTCTCTGCAGGTTTTGCAGGTCAAGCGAAAGGAGCATTGATCGTGCTGGCCGTTGGTAGGAGTCGATTTACGGCGTTTCGGTGGGGATCAACAAGCGGAGGGGTCAAGAAACTTGGTTTCTGCCAGGTCATGAACGGACTCTCAAGACAGCCATGACCTCGGGAGCTGAAGATTTTCTTTGAATCATTGCCTTTACGAGGACACCACACCCACTGTGTTCACGTGCGAATAGCAGAATTCTTTTCATCGTTGACCAATGATTCTGAGTGCGAAGTAGCATCGTAATGTGAATGAAGACAGATATGATGGTACCCTGCTAACCAGCGAGATGTGTGAGCAACTGTAGCTTACTGCCTCTTTCTACTTTGAAGTATTCCTCTCGATCCCGCCGTGACCAGACCTTTCCTTGCCGGAATTCTTCAGATACGACGCAATAGAGGTAGGCAAACCCCTGCTTGCAACGAACAGGAAACTGTTACTGAAAAACATGCTCCGGCCGGCAGTCGAAAGAGGTGGTCTGCCAACTTCAAACCAGGCAGTACAAATACTCGAGCACAAGTTCATCGACTGACACGGATGCAGAGCTTGGGGTTGGCAGACAAGGGCAGTTGCTGCTCCTTCCTCCACAGAGGTGTCTGCCTACATACTACCCATTCACCACTCCAGTCTACCTATCTGCCCGGTATACTTTCTCCTGGAATAACCACTAGATTTCCCATCCCAACCATCATCGTTCTTTCAAATGAGGATATAGGTCCCCCGATCACAACTGTGCAACCTGAAAGCTGATCACAATCAAAGGGCTCATCACTGTCAACCATTGCCATATCACCGCCAATACCATTCATCATCGCACCTCACGCCTGACACTAACCGGGCAGCACAGCAATGGATGTGGCACCATTTGAAGGGGTGCCTCTTGCACCCAAGGGCACGACCCTTGCCGACTTTGACGCCTACATTGCCGAGACCAGAGCCCTCCTCGAGACCCGATATCCCCGGCAGACCATTACCAACGAGATGCTCGTTGTTGCCATACAGACTCGAGCTCGCGCCGAGCTTGACGCCATGGAGGCTGCAGATGCGGATCATGACGCAGTTACAGATGAAGATCTCGAGATGGAAGGCGTCATCCCTGACAACGACATCATCAACGACTCTCTCGCTCACGGCCCTGAGTCTCAGCCTTGGCGCGACGCCGCGGAGGTCGAGTACCACATTCGAGAGCACGCGAAACGTGTGTGCCGCAGTGACCCCTTTTCCTCCATCCGGCGCAGCATGGGAGGCATGCGCGTTCGCTTCAGCCTCATCGAGTCCCTTTGCCAGCACGTCGAGCTTGCTGTCGAGCTTGGTGGTCACCTCGAGCCAAGGGACGTCCTGTCCCTCTTCTCCGTCAGCCGCACCTTCCACGGTGCCATCAGTGCCGTTATGACCTCGACCCTCCGCATGTGGGTACGTCGGCACGCTCCTGAGAGCGGTGACATCTTCTCCTTTCGGCTCTACCGCCACCTCTGCGTCCGAGACCCCGCCGGCCGCACCAACGCCTTCGGCTCCAAGCAGTTCGACCCTTTCGACGCCGTCATGGCCCAAGTCCGCCACGTGCCCTCTTTGAAGTGGTACCAGATGGTTGTGCCCCGCGAGCGGTGCGTCACCGACATTGTCGACGCCCTCGAAGAAGGGGGCCAGCAGCTGCCCATTGGTACCGAGCGCAGCCTCAAGAAGATGTGGCTTCTCATGGACGTCGCCACGACAAAAGGCCGCACCGCCATGATCGGCAACGAAGCTCTCTGGACTCACGCTGACCTGCACAATATTCAGTTCTTTCTCACCAAGCTTGGCATGCACTTTCGAGATCCTGTCTGGGCCGACCCCTTCATGAACACCCTCGTCAAACTCCTCTTGGGTCAGCGCACCCTCTACAAGCTCTGGCTCATACTCACGCGCCACGGCCTCACGGAGCTGCGTGACATTGTCAAGCTCAAGGTCCGCTACGACTACCTGCCCGTTCACGAACAGTACCGGCGCGCCCTCTTCGGCGAGAAGGTCTTTGGCGTCCCTGCACACGAGGTTGGCGTCCTGCATCTCGAGGCCTGGGGTCGCGGTACAGGCCATCTTCAACGCCCGGATGAGCTCATACGCACCGAGGCCGTCCGCCGCGGCCTCGATATTGACCGTCACATCATCTACATGATCCTCTGGGGCCAGAAGAGCATACCTGAGAATGATTTCCCGGACGAGGACGAGCTCCCGGACGCGGACATAATGGAAACCACCACGTGGGCCGAGCTCTCCCAGCACCAGCGCGCCGATCTCCTCCAGGAGAACCTCGACACCTTCCGCTCCGAGCGGCAGTACCTGTTTGCGCGCCAGGCACGCCTCAGCCGTATCGCCCGCATCAACGCCGCCGTGCAGGCCGACATGGTCGGCGGCGGCGGACTCGCAAGCAGCGCACCGACCATCAACCCCGACGATGGCATCGATTTCTCCGCGCTGCCCACGGAAGACGACCCCAGCACATGGACACGCACCGTCGTCAGCCCCGAGCCGGGCAGCGGCGCCTTGCGCGGATCCGAGCCGACCCTGACCGAGGCCATGAGGGACGCCATGCGGCGTACCGACCGCGTTAATGGCACGCAGTCTGACGACGACGTGCGGCTGTACATTTATGGCGTCCTGTTCGGCTCAGGCCTCGCCGACGAGGACCAGGAAATCAGGGCTGACAAGGCCTGGGTCGACTGGGAGAGCGAGGACTCGGACCCGCAGTGGCTCGAGTACGTCGACGAGATCAACGCCCCTGACGATGAGAGTTTTGAGCAATTTGATGATCTCGAGCTCTATGAGCGGCAGGAGGAAGGTCATGGTGAGGGTGAGGATGACAGCGCGGCTCCAGCCCTATATCCGGAGTTGACGGATGATGGAGACGTTGACTGGGATTTGTACGACGATCTGAGCAGTTCAAATACCCCGCCCGAAGGGTGATGAGAACGCAGCAAGCACATCGTCGAATGTTTTTTTGAGAGACAGCGCTGGATGTTTGGCTGAGCAGGTTAGCAGGGGATCAAGGGGTTGACAATAGTCATGTATTGGACAAAGGAAGGCGTTGCTTCGCGTGGCATGCATATACGACCGCAATAGCTCGCTGGCTCAGGCAGGTTACAAACGATAGTATTGCAAATGCTCATTTTACCTCAAGCGATCAATACCTGGTCGGTCTTGTCAATATCTTTACACTCGCCATAAACGTGTGCAAAAGCATGACGGACTCACCTGTAGCATGCCAACAACAGGCGTCATGTCATCATCAAGCCACTCTTCGCGGACCTCGCCTTGGCAAAATCAAGCAATAGTATTCTTCATACCTAACGCCGCCTGCAGGATGCAGTTTTTACACCCCACCGGCTAACGGTATGCAACAGGAGATAAACTTGGAACAGACGAGTTATGGAAAGCAACACATTTCGCATTCTCAGACGCGAAAGAAAATTAAAGCAGTCAGCCCGCCTGACCATGTTCACTCCCCGACTCCCCCAACTCTGCCGCCCATCCAACCGTGAAACCATCTTGAAGGGGGCAAAGCTCAAGCCAAAGCCAAAGCCAAATGCCCAAGCAAACTAAAAGTAGTGGGAAGAGAACAAGGACGAAATGAGAATGGAAGAGGTGGAGGAGAGGGGTGTGAGAGTATCAGAAAAGACAAGCAGATCAAAAAGAGAGAAAAAAAGAGAAGACAGGAAAAAGGACAGACATCGATCGAAGAAGTAGAAGAGCGAGACCGCACACCGAAGCCGAGGTTCCTTTCCCACTCCTTCGCTATGCATCTCTCCCACCGTACTGCCCCCTGGGCTGTCATGCCACAAGCCATTCGCGCGCAACCCCACCCAATGGGCAAAAGTCCGACTCCGCAGTCCAGTCCCCCAAAGTAGCCAGCCCTTTTGTACGGACTCTGATGCTCAACGGCATCAAACGCAACTCCGCCCAACGTGTTCCGGATCCGTCCAGTTGTAGTAACACTCTTTTGTCTTTCCCGCCTCGCAAACTTTTGTACCCGGTTACTCATGGTATTCTGACAACAACCGTGGCCCAAGATTCTTCCCCATCTTGCCGACCGCCTTACTTGAAACATGAAACAAATGGGGTTCCCTCGATGACCAATGGTCGAGGGGTCGTTGATGCCAAAGCAAATGCTCTATCGTCGTCTCGTCTCAAAGCTCGTCCCGCGGTCGAGGGTGGGTTCTTCAACGTCCGATGCAAAACGGCCATCGATATACAGCCGTCTGGTGAATACACAAACTACTTAGGCAGGGGACTTGTTCTGGGGCGCGGAGCCACCGTTCTGGCGAGCATCTCCGCCGGTCACAGAGAGGCCTCCGATGCCGCTAGAAAGGAAGGCAAAAGGGTCGTTCTCGTTCTGCGAGTAGAAGTTGTTCGACGGACCAGCAGACGCGGGGCCGTTGGAGGCAGACTGGAAGGCCGCCTCGGCAGCGCGGCTGTCAAAAGGGCCAGCCGAGTGAGCGCCCGGAGCCGGACCAAAATGAGTGTTCAAGGACGAGGGGTACGCTGCGGCACCGCCACCGCCGAGGCCCGAGGGAAGTGCGTAGGTGCTGGGGGGGCCACCAAAATGCTGACCGCCACCATAGCCACCACCGGAGCCGAAGTTGCCACCACCGGACGCGAAGGGGCCGGGACCAGTGTTGCCACCCATTGAGCCCTGGTTCATGTTATAATTGGAAGGGGGATCCATGGGAGACGGGTAGCCACCAGAGTCGGCAACAACGGCGGCGCCAGCACGGCTGGCACCGCAACGGAGGCAGCAGACATTCTTAGCAAAGTTGTGGTAACCACAGACTTCATTACCACACTTCCAATCGCCGGCGCGGAAAGGAACAACACCGCTGCCGCCCATACGACCACCACCGTGTCCCATGTGACCGTGGTGGTGCTGAGGAGGGGGCATCATCTGAGGGGGCCCATAGCCGCTGTAGCCGCCACCGCCGCCGCCGCCGCCACCGCCGCCGTATCCGATCTCGCCCGAGGGGCCAGCGTTCACGGCCGGGAAGGAGCATCGGAAGCAAGCTGTGCGCCTCTGGAAGTTGGAAAATCCGCACGAGGGGCAGGTCCAGTCACCGGGACGGGGGCGGTTCTTGCTGGGAGGGAAGGGCGTAAGGATCTCAGCAGCGCGGTCCAGAACACGACTCGAGGAGGGTGACACTTCGATAGCCTTCTCGTTAAGAGCGCGACCGTTCATGCAGAGGCTCTCGGCAGCCTGTTGAAAGGATCAGCACATGCTCCGACTGGCACGGTGCAGTCAGATGGGGATGGAATAAACTCACCTCTTCGTGGGAGGAAAAGACAGCAAAGCCGCTGCCAGTGGGCTTGTGCTGCTCGGGAGTGCGCAGAGTCCAGAAGGCGATGGGACGTCCACCGAACTGAGTGAACCAGCTCTCAAGCTCCGACTGGGTGGTGTCGTGGGGGAGGCCTGACATGTGGAGGACCTTGCTACGCTCGGACAAGAAGGCTCTAACATCAGCACGAGCGTCCATGGGACGTGTCAGGACATCGGGGTGCTCATGAGCAGGCTGAGACTTGCGGATCAGGCCACGAAGAACCCGGGCAAGAGTCACAGCCTCCTCCATGGCTCGACGGGGAGAAGCAGGCGCCAAAGCCTGGAGGTGGAATGGCAGGTTGTGCTTGATGGGGGCGCTCGACTGGACAGGCTCCACCTCGAGAGCAGCGCAGATGTTCGAGAGCATCGAGGGGCCGAAGGGTAGCGACTCGGGGTGGTGTTGCTGCCATCGCTGGTACTCGGTACGGAGATCAAAGGTCCGCGAGTGCTGAAGGTAAGGAGGCAGGACCACAGCCTTGTCGCGGGCCTCGCGGGGCAGCTGAACCCGAAGGTCCCAGGCATCGAGAGTGACAAAGACAAAGTCAAGGTTCTGCGAGGTCAAGTGCTCGTTGGCAAACGCATCAAAACGGTTGACAGCATCCCTAAAGGTGCCAGCGTTCCTAACATGTTCCCAAGTCAAGGTTGTGAGGCTCGCTGGTGGGCAGATGGTTAGCACCTAGATATTGGACCGAATTTTTAGGCCGAGGCGCGCGGCCTTGCCGGGACGGCAGGGCGGCGGCCGCGACAGCAACAAAAAAAAAGAGAAGGAGCCGACATACTGCAGAGAGGCGTGATAGGAGTGTTGATGGGTTTGACGAGGGCACTGTCACGGACGATCTGGGTAGGGTAGTGATTAGAAATACGTCATCAGAAAGGGGAGGGGGTGAATGGGGAGGATGATAGCTTACTTCCTCCAGGGACTTAGCATCGAGCAAGATCCATCCAAGCTCAATGACCTCAGCGGAATCCTTGGTGACATAAACACCGTGCTCGTCGCAGGTAGTGGCGACGTGGATCACAACGTAGCGATCAATGTTGAGCTGCGAGCCCGCTTGAGATCCGGACATGTTGGGTAGTCGGGGCTGGGTTCGCCGTCAGACGGAGCTTGTACTGTACAGTGGGAAAAAAGGGTCCTCGGTATCGGAGGCACGGGAAGCAGGAGAGGGTGCCGTGTTGCTGCCTCGGATGGGTATCGCTGCTGTCGAGGAGAAAAAAAGACGAAGGTATGTCGGGAAGCTGGAGTTGGAGAGACTTGACTCAGGCGACTGGGCGGGAGGCGCGAGAAAGAGATACTGGCGGATGAAGTTCGGAGGGTAGCTTCAGGAGTTGATGCGGCAAGGCGGAGCTGATGCGAGCACGACCAAAGCAAGCAACGCGAAAGGGGACGGAGAGCAGCAAGGACGGAATTGACGCGGTCGTCAGTCGATGCAGTCGAGGCGCGGGTACTTTTCTTCCCTGGCGGTTGGCAGCCGTGGGGGATGGAATCCGGGAAAAGGAAGGTAAGGTGGTAGGAAGGAGAAGCGAGAGAGAGGCAAGGCGAAGGTGGAAGGATGGAGGCAGCAGAGTGGAAGCCCAGGAGTTGGAAACAAAATTGCCCTGGTCCAGTCACAGGTGTGTTGGCGTGGGAAAGTACCTCTGGCCTGAGTTCGTTGACCTTTTTTCGGGACGAGGACGGGGATAGGACGTGGTCGACGCGGCGTGGAGTACCTCATTCATTGAAATGGGACCCGACTGGCACGACTGGCACGGCTGGCAGCGACAGGGTAAGTGTGGGTAGGTAGGCGAGGTACCTGGCACTGCCAGTTGAGGTGACAAGATGACAGGTAGGTACCGACCTACCTACCTACCTAGGTACCTACGAGCCCAACCCTATTGGGGGTGGCAGTGGAGGCAATTCGTGCCTGTCCAGGCAGGCACCGCCAGACCGAAAGGCAGACACACAGAGGGGCATGGACACGCACAGGCACCTCCTACCTCGTTCTCACCTTGCCGGGGCCTAGGAGGCAGGGACCTTCGGTGCTTGGGTTGTAGGCAGGTAGCGGGCGGGTCGACGAACGATTCATCATGTCCTATACCTACCTTAGGTACTAAGTGACGGACCGCACCATGAACCCCGTGGCATCTTCTGGTATGACAATCATCAAAAGGGACTGGAGGGTCCTCGATTCCCGGGGTCCGGCAACCCAAACATGCTGTCCTACGAATGTGCCTCCGTGACGGGCCTTGGGCGGGTGGCAGCGCTAGGGGGGAACCTGGCGCTCGGTGCCTGCATCCAGCGCCGCGGAAGGAGAAACAACGCCTCGGGTCCCTGACTCCTCCCCTCCCAAAGCTTTCCCACAGGCCACAGGGGGCCGACTTCTCCGCCGGGATCCCTGGCAAGCCGTCCCCGGTATTAGCGTCCATATCTCGCCCGCATCCATGCTTGCCATGCAACTGGAAATGCAACCGTGCTGCCACAGCACAGAAGGCCACATCATCAACCAAGCCAAGCCCGTTTCGCATGGCTGGCGTGTCTCCTAGGGACCTCAAACCAAAGCCTTCAACCCCAACGGCCAACGGTCCCATATCAGATGGAGGGAGTGACGGAGAGAGAGAGAGATGGCGCTCCTTGTACGTCAAGGTGTTCGGCATGCGCTACGTCAGGTACGCATATACCGGCCCAAGGGCAGTAATTGATGCGAAGAATCCCTCGTCTTGTTGGAATCCGAGATTCGACATGTCCAACACGGTGGGCGGGAGGCCTGAGGTACTCGCCTCGACAAAAAGGGCCCCAGGTAAGGCACCACTTGTTCCCACGATGGCTTTCTCGAGCCTACGCTCCAGACTGTGACGGCTTAAGCTTCAGCCTTTTTCAGGCGAGCTGGCGAGTTGGCCTCCTCATTGTCACAGCCTTGCTTCCGATCAGTTCCGCAGGATGTAACAGCCTGCTCTGCATGGAACATGGCCACAGATGTGTCTGTCACAACAGCTTCGCAGCTTTGGGTTAACCCCTACGATTGATACGGATCAGGTGACAAGACCGCCTCTGCGAACCACCGTGGATTCGTGACTTCAGATCGCACTCTTTGAGTCTGGCCTCTGACCACAGTGCCGTGAGCTCAGACAGTTGGCGTCATGGGTGGTCGTCCACCCACCTTTTTTAACATGTCTCAATCAGACAGCCTCCTCCAACTCTTGTTGGAGGCGTCCTCATCATACATGGTTACATCTCACCCCGGCCCCTCCCTAGCCTCAGCCGACAGAGCTAATGAGTGCTTCGTGAGCTAATGTGGGCGACCCCGGCGGCCGTATGCCTTCGAATTGGTTGACCAACCCCCCACGGAAAGGATTGGCTGCCGCCTTCTCAATCGGTTAGGGATGCACGACAGACTGCTTCGGCCTCCAGTTGTTGCAGCAGGCCAAGACGTTTCGAAACACCGACGACAAGACTGCTCTGCAATGGGTTGGGAGTGAGTTGGGTCCCCTCAAGTCACAGCTCCGGCTCGGCCTGAAAGCAACTGACAGAAATGCTGGAGGGTTGTTGACTGGCGAGTTGGAGGCCTGTGAAAGTCACCACGTTGGCCTTTCGAGGTTCCAGCGTCGGCGAGGCGTCATTTCGTTCCGACAATATCAGTCCACAATGATGTATCAGCTTCCGCCATGTACCCTGTTCGGATCACACCACACACCGGGTCGGCCAGCGTTTGGACCGGCACCCGGACAAGCTGCACGTTTGGCCACCTCGCGGCACGGCACGTCGCGACACCGCCGGCCTGCTTTAAGCAAACAATCCATCTCTTATTTCACCCGTTTGCAAACCAACAACTGTCGAGGAACCAGTCAACTTCTCCGTGTAAAATCGACAGTGTTCAGGGGTTTTGTCTGAACCCACAAAACGCTTTGACTGACTTTGCTCGACCAATACCCGAATCCAGCAGACTCGGACGTTTGTCCGTCACCGACAGGGCTCATGCTTCCAGAAACGCGGAAGAACCCCTTGCCTGTGACACCACACACTCGCTGGTTGATAGCATAGCCGTGCGAGTACACTACTCTTGACAAGCCTGCTCCAGCGCTTATCGATATCGGGCTGCCTCGTCATCTGGTGCTCGTTTGTTAGGCGTTCGTGTACACAACAAGACAGACGGACAGATTGGCCTGGCAACCTTCCGACCGATACACTCGGAGGCACCGGGAGGTTTTTCTTTGATCCTTAAAATTTGGCAGCTCGCCCAAGCATATTAACAAATTGCTCTTCAAAGCGGTTTGAAACATAGACCAGCACCCTCAGTCTGCCTGGACGATGGACCACCAATTCAAGGCTTGCTTGCTTCTCAGCCAGCGAGTCGCCCCATCTGTAAATGTGGTGACTGGTTTGTAGCCGGTCACGTCCGACTCGGTCTTTACGAATCCCGGTAATTGGTCGCGGAGTCTCTGTTCATTCGGAACTGAAAGATATATCATACAAGGCGTCACCTGACCTTCGGAACGGCACGCCGTTCTTCAGCCCTCCGGCGGGGTGGTCCGACTTGAGATGTTGGCCTTCGTTGCTTGACATTCGCCCAAGTGGGACAACGAGGAAGACTTGCGGCAGAGCCCGCGAACCCGCTCGGCACCATCACGCAGTCAATTGAAAGCACCGACTCGCGATGCACCCTATAAGGCAGACGAACGCAGCGTAATGCGAGACGGAGCCGACCGTTGTGTGAGGGCTCTGCTCCAAGACGGCGGCGCCGAGCACAGCACAATCCGAACACCCGAGTGGGCGTCTGCACCTACGTCATACAGAGCTTAATTTTTCTACGCCCACGTCACGATGTCAGGTGTCCGGGCTGCGAACGATGCCACAAAACGGGACTAAAGGTAGACGGGACGCGCAATCGTCTGAAGTGGCCAGCCAAGTGGTATGGTATTGGCAAATTCTTGAAGACATTTAAGATGCCAGAGCTCAACCCAAAGTGCGGATGCGTGGAGAGACTGCAACTTCGACGACTATCATCACTTACGCCAGCATCCGCAACGTCCCGCCAATCACTTACAAAATAACGAACAAAGGCACACACATCCGCAAAAATGGCCGGTGGTGGAATCACAGCTCTTCTCATCGTCCTCGTAACGCTTTTCGGTGGGTGTTGATATCTGAATGCTTCGTCCTGATGCTGACCTGAGCTCCCAGTGCCACCCATTGGTGTTATACTCACAGCCGGCTGTGGCATGGACCTCGTTGTCAACATCTTCCTTACGATACTTGGCTTCATCCCCGGCTTGATCCATGGACTCTACGTTCTCTATATCTACTACGATCGACGCGAACAGGCTGCTACAGGTCGCATCTCGTCAAGTCGCGCGCCAGGTATTTACAGCGACAAGGTGCAGACTGGCGTTGGTGCCGGCTACGGCACCACGCGTTATTAGAAGCGCGCGCTTCCATCTAAATGAGCGATCCCGCAATACGCTTAGTGATTTCACGAGAAAGAACACTTCGCAGTGCAATGAGGAGGGCATGGTGGTGTCATACTCGTGTGCTCTGTCGTGGCGGGCGGGTGGGTGGATGAGCGGTTGGTAATGCTTGTGGGTGTAGAGCCCAAGGCCTGACTCCGTAGGGCCAGTCAAGCTTAGCTACTAATGCAAGTCATTGAGACGAGTCATCGTCGCACATGCTACCCGCCTTGATAACGGTGATTGAGGAGGCACATGTTAGGAAAGGCACTGCTGCACTGAAGACGGCAACAAGGGTTCGCATCTTCAAATTCCTTCGCCCGTCTGCTTTCCGATATGTGGACAATTGGATCTTGTGGATAACTCAGCGTCTTTTCCTCGAGAAGGAGAAGGCATTTCGGCCAGAAGAGAGAGGGGGGTCGAGCCAGCAGAGGACAATGACTGGGTACGGGAGACGGTGATCGCTCACGAAATTCCAAGCGGCTTCAGCCTCGCGCACTTGTCTTGCCGCCGCATGATTCGCCAAAATTTATTCAACGATGCGCAACGAGCCCAACCAACTGTTTCATCTTTTAACTCATGACGGACACAGTCAAGTCTTGTCGGTCCTCGAAAAGGCGGGATATATTAACCCATACACGGCTGTATGACCTGACAATGGCCCCGATATAATAAGCTGTAGACTGCCTGTGCTTGGAAGTAGAGTTAGGAAACATCGGGTTTTGCATGTCGAATCAAAAGAGGCAGTACATAAAAAAAACCAATGGGACGGTTGGACATTCAAGAGGTCAGGTTACATGTTGCGACAAGGGGTCCCTCCAGGTGCTCGAACCCTCCACGGTTTAGCAGATCAGCGAGTCGTGGACACTTGAGGCGGCGAACCCGAAGAGACTGCCGAGGAACGTGGCAAGTATGGCCAACATAGTTATCAGAACATGAGATTGGTTTGGTCACGAGAGGAGAAGTTGTATGGAGAGTGCAGCGTCCAGGAAGTGCGCTTCATCTGTGATAAGAAACCCGCTTTTCGATGCCAGGGCCTCAAGCTTCAGAGCCCCGAACTTCATGGGTCCAGTCTACCTTGTGCACCGGAGCGTCGCGTCCTGGCAAGCTGCCAAAAGGTGACGACGAGGATATCCGAGCATCGGGTTCAATAACCCGGATGTTGCGCTGCCGGGGACGTTCGCAATGGAAACGTATGTGCTCGCGTGTCTGCTGGCTTGTGGCTAGGCCAGTTGAGGTTGAAGAACAGAACCGGGGCATACGTAGCGGTGCACACGTGCTGTCATCTGAGACCTTCCCATGTGTCGTAGATTGCCCGGAGGCTGTCATGTTACTCTGGTACTCAGGGGCACCATGCATGAACAACAAGGGCCTGTATGTGCCGGGCTGTTCGCGTAGGACGACTGGCGGCATGCAGACGGTGAGAGGTTAAATCGTGTACGTTTCGTTGTATTCTGCCGATACGCAGGCTGCCATGTGTGCTGTCATTATTGATCCAAGCATGAGCCGAGCCACGGTAGCAGCATGCAGCATTAGCAGCCATAGGCGTAAGAGTTCATGAGGGGGAAACCAGCGGCTTTCCCTGGCGACTAAGAGCCAGCACACACGGACAACAGGTAGTAATGAATTGGTCCTTCGTACTCGAGGAACGAAACCGAATTGAGCCACGTCGACGTTCCACACGCTATGTGTCCAGAGATTGAGAATCCGAGACAACGATGAGTTGAGACCCCAATGTCGACCATGGATGGTGCGTATAAGTGGAGGGCCCAGACAGTAAGTAGCGAGCAGGTACTGAGAAAGGTACCACAGGGTGAGGAAGGAAAGGACGAGGGGAGGCGAAATGGGGACGGCAGGCGCGAGCGGAGACAGTGTGAAGATGAGTCGACCAGGTGCTGATTATGGTCAGCACAGCACAGTGTGGCACTGTTCGGCAGCCCACGCAAGTACGGCAACCCCGCAGCCGCGATTGGTTGGTGCGTCTTCTTAGGCTCCCCCGCCAGACTGCCCCCTCGTCTTGGGCCACCCTTTGAACGACAGCCACGACAGACGTGCAGCATGCACTCGTCCGGCTAGGCCAGTCGCCTATCACTGTCGTGCGCTCTCCTGCGCCCGGCTGCAACTCAACCTCCGGTCCAACTACTGCTCTTCCTTTTTCCTCCTCTCCTCCCCGATAGAATCCTCCTTCCCGCCAGATACCGCGATTCCGTCCCCATACAATCAATTCGGGGTGTTGCGAATTGCGTCCCGTCTGCTCCTCTTGGCTGTCCACTCTCCACTTTCCTGCCTCGAGCACCTCGGAACATAGCAGACTAACCGCCCGAATATCTGATCCGACTTGCCTCGATTCGACACTGCTCAGCACGGAATCTCCTCGTCTGCCTCCGTGTGGATCAGAATCCCACGCTCGGCCACAAACAGCCTTTGGCACCATGCGTCTGCCATCGGCCGCTGTCTAAACTTAACATCCCATTTGCAGCACGACGCGGACCGGCCCCTGTGGCCAGCCACGGTGCTGTATGCCAGCCTGTCTGCCTCACCATACATAAAAACCACCATCCGCCGCACGACGTGCTAGACATCACGATGGACCAGACAAGGCCTGCTACGTCTGGTCAGTACGGCCGCTACCGACCTCCAACACAACTGGTCTCGAACGCATCTGTCGCTTCATCGCAGCCATCCATCTCCCGGCAACCTAAAAATTCAAGACGCGATTCATTGCCCTTCTCCTTCCCGCCTCTCTTCCAACCGAACACTTCGTCGACCTCTCTCGTACCATCCACAGCAGAGGGCAAGCCGATTCCACTCGACGACGACACAGCCGCCCACCGCACCCTGGCCCTCCGAGAACTCAACGTGAACTACCCGTCGCGCAGCCGTTACGCGAAGTCGACAGGCGCTCAGAGCAGCACTAACTCACAGCCTGTGCTCGTGCGGACATATTCAGAGACGCAGAGCAGGCAGTCGAGCACCACGCGCAGCATCATCGCAGGAGGGAAGCCTGTTCACTCGACCGCAAACAACTCGGTTGGCAACGGCCCTGCCGCATCAGTAAGGCGCATCATAGCATTTCGGTCGCCGCTCAGCGGTCAGCAGCATGGTCTGCTGAGCATGGCAAGAGCAAAGTCGAAGAAGGGCCTAGGCAGTCGTGATGCGACGACCAAGCTGCCGCCCATCGAGGCGTACAGCTTTAAACAAATGATGGCCAACATGGAGGCAGAGGAAGACACCAGCATCAACGCTGACCTGGACCGCATTGCTGAGATCTGTGCCAGATCTCGGTATTCCCTCAGCAACCAGTATGAAGTGCATGTCACCCCTCATGGGTCTGGCGCTGCGTTCATGGCCTCGGTGTCATCACGACGTCAACAGCACACCAACGGACCCACTCTGCAGGCCGTCACCTCGGATGATGAACGGCAAGCGAGTCGTCTTCACAAGAGGAGAGGTGGTGGCGCCCGGCGGAGAAGCATGGCCATGGGCACCCTGGAGACCATCATGTCGTCGAGCGGCTCGTCGGAGGATGGCAAGCCCAAAAGAAGTCCGCCAGCGAAATCACCCTAGAGGTTCGAGGGCGAGCAGAGCGGAAAGTCGAAATAACCCAGGCAAGCGCGTCTCCTGCCGAGCAACGCCCGAGACTGGAGAGCGTCACTTGTGAAGTCAGTCTTAGGAGGAGGAAGTCATCATCCTTTGCCTCAGCCATGCTCGAGAGCACACGCCAGTACCCGATCATACACGACGTCACAACGCCACGGAGCTCGTCTTCTACGTTGCTTAGCGAGCCTGCGCTGCCACAAACGTCTATGAATCACCTCCAAGTACGGACAGAGCCAGAGGAGACAGGCCCAATCGATTCCAGAGGCTCGAGAGAACAGAGCGAAGAACACAAAAGTAGGACTTTTCATACAGGGGACTCTCAGACCCAAGCTCAGGGCAGTTTGCTTGGCGGTCTAAGTGGCTGGATGCCCACATGGTCGTTTCCTCCTGTGATGGGAATCAGTCCAGCGTCGGCGAAGGGGGGAGGCTCAACAAGCCATGCCGAGGGCAGCTTACGACATCTGCTTAGGACAACAGATTCCAAGGGGAAGGGAGTTGATGGTGGCACGTAGACGTGCTTCGTTCAACAGTGTTGGACTTTCGTTTTGAGTCTGATTAACTATCGAAAAGCGAACGGGGACCCCAGTCTTACGGGGACTCCAGTCTTACGACAAACAGAAAGCTTGCTTTATAGATACCCAGAGATGAAGGAGGTGGCGCGCTTTTGGTTGCTCTGTACAAATAGCACTCATGATAATGAGTTTGGGGGGTGAAATAGGAAAGGTCATTGGCTTTCATTGTCCTTCATCACGTAGGCGATTTGCGGCGATGCCCCTTGCCAGGCATCAAGGCCCTTTGTGAGATTGTATTTACTGGCTCTGACGAGGAGACAACGATCACCCTGCAGGGCAGTAAAGCTTGTGATATCCAAGGGAAGAGGTAGAACCCTGAATCGCGTCATTTGGCTCGGACAATCTCTAAGGAAGATACCCATTTAGCGGTCTAATGTGGTGCCGGGTTGTCGCCGCCGCCGAAACTTCCGAGTGAGGAGGTTCAAGAAATCGTCATGATCGCTGCCCAGAGACTTCCGGTCTGGGTCGATACTACTGCCTTCTGTTTCCCCTCTTGCGCTCATGCGTGCTGGTCAGTTGGGCACATGAAGCGGCCAGTGAGGGGCCGTGAAGCGTAGTTAAGCGAAGAATGGCTGGTCTTTCTCGCTGTCCGAGCTCCCTTCGAAGTACTGCTACAGCTTGTCTGTTGAAGCCCTTGTGGCATAAAAGGCCTCCGGTAGGTCTTTCTTCTTGTCGAGTGGCTGTATATCCTCAATCCAAAGACCGTCCGACGACAGGGAGGGAATAGGAACTTTGTTGTCACCGAACTGAGGCTCATGGTTGTAGTGACTCCCGGCTCCATGAAGAAAGCTGAACTCTTTGTAAAGCTCCTGGCGCTGGGCGCGCCACCAAGGGTGACACCTAGATGCCTGGCTTACATGAAATAGAGTCCTCGTATGTGCAGATAAGAGAGGAGCTCGGGGTTTAAATAGATCACTTTTCAGACATGAGGGCCAAATAATCAGCCTCGGGTAAGATATCTATGTCAGAGCGCGTGGATGAGCAGAGTGAAGAGGTCTTTCGCAGGTGATATCCGCAGCCAATTATTAGGTAGGGATTAAGAATAGATATTGATTCTGGCCCTCCGCAGCCCTTATATACGTTCTCTCGTGGTCCCAACCCCCTAGACTAGCCTCCCGACCCGTGGCTCCGCAGGTGCCTCCTGACAGCGAGGTGTATACATTGGCTCACCGTGTTCTTCTCGACGACCCGGCCCCAAAGCAGAAATGGAAGTTCATTCAGTGGGCGGAGATCAAAAAGGCGGTACGATTGACCCGACAGCTCAACAGTTGGACCAAGACCACGCTGATAGCATCCCTAGTTCCCCCACTGGCACGTCTACACGCACCTGACGATTACGTTCTTCGCGATGGGAGCAGCAAGCCCCATGGGATCCTGTGGCCCTGCTGTCATCGCAGGCTACGGCTTTGACTGATTGCAGGCCAATGCCTTATCCTTAGCTGGCGGTTGAGCAGTCATCTTCCTTGATCTCTTCATTGGGTGGCTGGCATAAGTTCACATCTTGGAAGTGTTCTTTCCAAGCTTCTATAGACTCATCTACTTTCCATAGTGACAAGACCCGGCGACGTCGCTTTCTGGTTCTCCTCGGTATTTCCCTACTTTGGGCGTTTGCGGCGAGTCTAGCCAGTGCGTTTTCGTTGAGGGACGAACACCTAGCTTGAAGATGTAGCTCGCAACACGACAGCTCGTTGTACATCCCAGCAAAGACGTCAAATATGCAATCCTGGCAATGACGATGAGCTGGTGCATAGTTGCGCATCCCATCAACGTAATTGGATCGGCATCAACATTCGTTCTCCTGCAAAACGATCAATCATCACGGCACTCTTCATCATCACGGCCAATTGTGCGGGGATCGCGTGTGGCCAGATCTTCCAGCGCGATGATGCGCCCCTCTCCCGAAAGGGCGTTCACGGTGATGGTCGCAATGATCAGCGTTGCTCTTGCGGCATCTGTTACTGCGACTGTGCAGTACAGGTGGCTCGACCACAGACTTGACCAGCAGGGCAACCAAGGGGTTGATGCCGAGAAGGCTGAAAGGGCTGGTCAGCAGAGGAACAAGTGGAGGTTCACTCTCTG
This sequence comes from Verticillium longisporum, assembly GCA_019188255.1. Classification (NCBI taxonomy): domain Eukaryota; kingdom Fungi; phylum Ascomycota; class Sordariomycetes; order Glomerellales; family Plectosphaerellaceae; genus Verticillium; species Verticillium longisporum. The sequence continues at coordinate 2,461,669 of JAETXT010000012.1, forward strand.
AGTCGTCTGGGCGCTTCTTTCTTCCTGGCATTCGGTCACAGGGTTCCGAGCTTTGAGGGAGGCTTGGGAGGTTCAGACTAGGCTCCGCAATACCCAAAGTGTGATGATCCTTGGGTTGCCTAAATTAAAAGAGGGGCCTCCTGTTTTGTTAACCCAAAGCCCATGTTCCACTAGGTACTCATGAATACTCATTTAATTAGCTCGGTAGAACAGGTATTTTGAGTATCATTTAGGTACTTATTTAGCCACAATAAAGATATAACTGGATAATAGGAAGAAGACGTATAAGATATATGGGCTATACATATATAGGTCTACATGTAAGCTCAAGGACCCATGCGTTTCTAGTTTATCCAGAATGACTTCGACTACCTAGGTAGCTAAACCGGTACAGTGATATGTATCTAGCGCGAAGTGCTGCCGGCTGGTAGCCAGAAGGTGGGACCCCAAGTTTCCCCGTGCAGCTCCCTCCTTCGTCACTGCAACCTACCTCAGACGTGCATTTTCTGGCTGGTCTGTTCATGCCATCACTGCCTGTACCCCACTAGTCTTCACAGACGGCTGCACACGATCACCAAGAGCACCACAACACAGCAGCACAGGTCTGCGGGAGAGAATTTGTTCATTCACTGTCTATCACTGCTATGCCGCGAAACCACTGTGAGTGTTTGTATGCAAGGAGCAGCAATGACATCCCCTCTGACAGTCTGTCTTTGTTCCCAGACCGAAGCAATCCGACCTCACATCGACTGAAAGCGACTCTTTCGTGAACACAGGGTTGACCTCTGGTCAGCACCTGGCACGAGGGCTCTCGCCAAGAAGGGGTCCCTCAGAGGCCGACTGGATTCCTCGTCCAGCGTATGGCAAGCGATAGTTCCAAGAGCCGAGCATGGTTTTGACATTTTCCTTTAGCGGTCTCCGTACAGCGTGCCGAACGAAAAGTGACGATACCGATCCCATCTGGATTTACCGAACCGAACATCCCCTGCGCATAACACAGGCCGCGATCCGGCCAACACCTCGAACTCATCACTGATGTATTTGCAACATCATGGGGTCAAAAAAGCATGTCCTGAAGGGCACTTTCCAACCCCAAAATAACTTGAAGCCGGAGGGTGGCTTCATGGGGAGATTCAGAGATGTGAGCCACAGTATGGCTCGGTTTCTACCAAAGTTCAAGGACGACTCCGATGATATGAGCGCAGACAACGCACCGGAGGTCAAATCGGCACAGAAACCTCACCGGAGTGGACTTGTGTCCCAAAGGGCTACGAGCTCAAGGTCTGGCGACAAACGACGACAGTCCCCTGAAATTGACGAGCTAGCCGAGGACGAGAAGCACCATGCGAAAAGACAACGCCGTTCGAACGACCTGAAGACACCGCCCAGAGTTGACATTGCAGCACTCGAAAGCCGGCGGACCGTTGCCATCGCCAAACGTGATGTGGAAGAGGTACAAAGGATCACGGACCAGCTCGAGGGCAATCGGTTGTCTTCCCGAACCTATCAACAAACCTCAAAACAGCCTCCCGAAGCTATTGACAGCGACGACGAGCTAAACGCATCCCCAACAAAGGAAATCGACGCCTCGGGTAGCTCACGCCCGTCGCTCAATGGTCAAGTCTCGCCCTTGAACCGGAGAACTCCAAAGGGAGATATACGTAAGACGAGATTTAAAGAGAGGCAAGAAAGTCAAGATGAGGAGGTCACTCTTTCTCGTGCCGTGTCGGGCAAGGTTCGCTTTGATGCCAAGCAATGCGGTCAAACAATTCGGCTGAGACTGAACAAAAAAGACACCTTCAGTCTAGTACCAGTCGACAAAGCGGGCGAAAAGCTGGACATGCAATGGCTGACACTGACACTGCGAGACTGCCTTAAGATAAAGTTCTCAGAGGAGTCACAGCATCTTGTCTTTTTCCGGTCATACAAGTCGATAACATCGCCGAAGTTGTGTATCGAAATCCCGTCCATTTCGGATGTCATTGCAATCATTCGTTGGATTTTTAGCGCCATTGGTACAGGAGCCCAGGATCTGAAGTCTGTGAAACTCGAGCATCCACCGCGGTATGTTGACAGACCGAGCTGGTCAAGGATTGTAATACTTACTTTTTCTAAAGTGAAACGCTTCAAAAAGTCTTCGACAACATCTACCAGAGCGCTACAGTACAGGTAGATCCAAATGCGCATCGAATCAGCGATCTCGAATCGATAGATGCTGCACAAAATCCTATACAGCAAGACAGACGCCGAGGTCTTGATCCTCGACTCTGCCGACAAGGCAGGGGATCTTCACCGCCGTCGCCCGAGACCGCAGAAACCACTAGGCGTATATCTCTTAGAGATCGAATGAAAGTTGGCTCCAACTCGCCTTCAGAGGTCGATAAATCACAACTTCGCCGCAAAAGCCCCCGAGGTCATCAATTGGAGCGTCGCACAAGTGACGACATAGAAACGTCGTCTGCAATGACTTCCACCAACAATCAATGGATCAAAAACTATCCAGATTGGGACAAGATCTGGGAAGACAAGCCACTGATCTATCCCGCCAGTGGCAAGAATCGCGCCCAAATCATCAAGGATGATATTTCTAGGCTCGAAGAACACCAGTGTCTGAACGACAACCTTATCGTCTTCTACCTCAGATACCTTCAGGATCAGCTGGAAACCGAGAATGCGGGATGGTCGGAACGAATCTTGTTCATGAATCCTTGGTTTTACGAAAGATTGGGCCAACAAAAGGGTCGAGGTGTCGACTATGACGCGGTCAAGTCATGGACTGCCAAGATCGACTTGCTGTCCAAAGACTACATCATTGTTCCAGTAAACGAAGCAGCGCACTGGTATCTGGCCATCATCTGCCATCCTGGGAAACTCCTTCCAGCGACGGCGAGGGATGAGAATCGGACAACTGTCACGGATGTTGACGAGGAGGACATGCCTCAGCCGGAAAGCCAGATACAGTCAACTTCAGACGCAGCTGTTGATGTGCAAGATGACAGTGAAGCAGATGTTCGGATTGTCTCTGACATTGCTCCTGGCAAGTCTTCCAAGTTATTCAAGAAAATTGCCTTGAGCAAGGAGCAAACCCGGAAGCTCGATGGTGGGGGGAAACGTCCAGCGGAACCCGGCGACGCTAGAATCATTACTCTGGACTCCATGGGGAATACCCACTCACGTACTTGCACCAACCTTAAGGACTACCTAGTGCAGGAGATCAAGCACAAACGTCAAATCGACGTCGAGACCCCGCCTCGCTTTGGTTGGACCGCCAGAGGCATTCCCGAGCAAAGCGATTTCAGCAGCTGCGGTATCTACCTCCTTGCGTATGTCGAAAGGTTCCTGAAGCAACCGGATCAGGTCATCAGCGACATCGTCAATAAGAAAGACCTCGGATGGTCAGACATCGACCCTGTCGCCATGCGTGGCAATATCCGAGAGCTTATAATAAGGCTACGACAAGAACAGAACGTCCAGCGCGACAAGGAAAGACAGGCCAAGCAAGACGCCAAAGCTCTTAAGCTGGCGCAAAAGAAATTGGACATTCCAGCCGTGAATTCGTCACCGGCACACGCTGCTCAAACACCTGGTACGACCAATCCGCGCAAGCCAGTCCAGGAAATCCAAGTTTCGAGTTCTGACCCTCCGTCTAGTGGAAAGACCGGCAATCTCACCGCCGCAGACCCCCAAGATGGCCAGTCCCCGTCAAATCAGAACATTGGTTCCTCGCCAAAACCCGTTCGGCCGCCTCCCCAATCAAACCAGGCACTGAAAGCATTGCCTCATAGATCGCCGAAGGTGGACCCCTTGGTAGATTCTTCGGACATCGAGCGCCTGGTCAGTAGACACGACAATTCATTGGTCCCGCCAATTCTATCTAGCAGTTCTTCAGAACCAGGGACGCCTAAGCGGAAAGAGCCACATGACGAATTGACTTTGTCGGAGGCCGACCCACCTGCACCTCGCCGTCGGTGTCGTAATCCAAAAAAGCGATACGATGGGATGATTGCTCTTGAGCGCAGCAGCTGGTCGTATCTGAGCATGTCTGGTGACCATGATGAACGACCCGAACCGCCTGAGAAACAGCAGACGAAGGATGCAGAACGAGGAAACAGCCAGGCCATTGTTGTGGTCGATGAAAGTCCACAAAGCGAGAAAACATCGGAAAAGAGAACGACGAGTCCCCACTTTACACTCAGCCCCAGCGTGGGACGTCGAAGTCATCGTGGACTAGTAACACAAAATATGCCTTCTCGAGGTGACCGAGGCAAGAAGGTTGTCTATGGGGGCACTGGACGCCGGGCGGCCAACGGCGACAATAACATTGATCTTACGGGTGCGGATTAGAGCGAATATCCTTATGCATGATACCCCGGCGCGGGCAGGACTTTGATTTCCATTTTGGCCGAACTACAGTGACTGGGCACGACGAGAGACTACATACCGCGTGTGATGAAATCACGGGCAGGCGTTTGGACTTTGCATTGCGACTTGCTGTGATTCTCTTTTGGCTCCCGCGGGTGAGAGTATTGATCAACCCGGGCTGGTTTGACTCCTGAAATATTAGGTAGACGGCCGAGCACACTGTGTGAGGGGTTCAGAGAACACAATACCGAACGATCAGTTCATAATCCTGTCCCTCAAGAAATATGATTGTAGATGTCTTGACAGAGGCCAAGGCGCCCTTAGTCTGGAAAGAGTGATGGGGGTGCGTAACAGGTAGTAAGGGGCGTAGTCCGACCAAGTATCGTTCGCTCATATTATACACAGCCCGAATATGCAGTCTAATATGCGCCAGCCGCTGACTTGATTCATTCATCGTCCTCCATCTCTGAGTCCTTGTCATGTGCTCCGTTCACCTCCGGCTTCAGGGGTATTGATCTTGGCACCTGGGACTCGTAACCTCCATTCTTGACCGACCTTTTGGTCATCTGCCAACGACCCAGCCTGTGCTCCTTTCCAGCGGCAACAACAACGCATAGGCCGTCCTTCGCCTTCTCCCCGCGCTCGAAAATAGCAATGTCGTTTATGATGCCCCTGATCAGGAACTCATCTTGCTGGGCGGGCTCCGTATCCATGTCGACATCAGCATCGGCGGAGGCGAGCACCCCCTTTCCGCCGCTGAGGACGCCGCACGGCTCCAGTTTCCGCTTGTCATCGCTGAGCTTCCACACGCGGACATAGCCGTCCCAGCTGCCACTGAGAACAATGTCGGTGTATGGAATTGTCCTGAGCGCCGTGATCCACCTTGGCTGCGGCGGGGGTACAATATCGTCACCAGGGGCCTTCTCTGCCGACGCCTCTGTGGGCAGCAGGCGCTTCTCCAGGCCGTGGGCCATAGGGATCATGTGCATGGGCTTCTTCTTGGTGACGCTCCATAGGGAAAGGGCACCACTGTCGCTGCCAGTGACGAACAGCTCGTCGTCGATCATGGCGACGCGTTCCATGCTGCCTTCGTGTGCGATGGAGCGTGGGTCGACATCCTTAAGAGGCCTCTTCTTGTCGACGCCGCTGCCGCCGCCGCGGAAGACGAGCTGCGACTCCTCGACGACCTTCCACAGACGGGCGGTGCGATCACGGGCGCCGACGCTGACACAGCGCTCTTGGGCGAGGGCATCGATGTCGACGACTTGGTCTTGGTGGCCGAAAAGAGTCTCGACGTAGGCAAGCTCGTCCAGGGACCAGACCTTGACGGTTCGGTCGCGAGAGCAGCTGTAGAGCTGGTTCGTACCACGGCGGAAAGCCAGGCCCGTGACGGCATCGCGGTGGTGGGTGAAGACGCGAATGGGCTTGAGCGTCTCGGCGTTGTAGACAATGAGACGCTTGTCCTCGCCACCGGTGACGAGATACTTTCCGTCCGACGAAACGGCCACACAGAGAATGCGGTCACTGTGTCGTTGGGAGGACTTGTTCGTGGGGTCACCATTGCCCTTGAGCCACTGCTCGAGCTGGGGTTTCCTCCGGGGCGGTGGCGGGGGCTTCTTCGACTTTGACTTCTTCTTCTTGGTCTGGGTCTGGGGGAACTGGTCCTTGGGTAGGTCCTGTATCCTCCACTTGTGCAGGTACATGTCCTTGGTCGTGGTGTAGGCGTAGGGGGCGTTGACAGCGACAGATGTGAAGGTCTCGGCGTTGTTCTTGAAGTAGGTGTGCGTCGCCTCGTCAAAGGCGAATTCGGAGGCCAATTGGCGGTAGACCTTTCCCTTGGCTTCCGCGACGTCCTCAATCAGACGCTCCGCGATCAGGTCTCGGTCAATGTCTTCGGCGTTGAAGCCCACCTCGTCCACCTCCTGCCGGACATTGTCCAGATACCTCTCTGCCAGCCTCAAACGGCGCTCTGCTGCCGTCTCGCCCTCTCCCTCTGACCCAGAACCTTCCTCCTCTTTGTCCGATACGCTGACAATGCTCTCGTCATCGCTTCCGGAAATCGACTCGTCGTCGTCGTCGGCGGCAGCCTTCTTGCCGGCAGGCGCGGCGGCCTTGGATCTGGAGGCGGCACCTTTGGCACCTCCTCGCGGGGCGGCTCGACCTGGGGCCTTGGATGCTGCGATTCGCTTTTTGGGTGCATCTGAAGCTTCGGGCCTCTTCCGCTTCTTGTTCGCCCCGGGGATGGTGAAGAACGAGGACATGGTTGGAGGCACGGTTGGGCGACTTTTGCGTGCTGGGCTGTTCTGGCTTCCAAAAGCGACCCGCCGTCTCTCTCTGGCTCTCACGAACTTTTTGGAGGGACTGGAAAAAAAAAGTTCAAAGGCAGCATTGAGTGGGTCCCGGGGGGATGCTCAGTGGGGCAGAATTCCCCGTTGCTCCATTACCGCCCAAAAAGAACTCTTGCTGGAGGACTGGGCGGTCGGGGGCGGCAGAAGATGACTTGGGGGCGCGGCTAGGCTGTAGCTTTGCGCGCGTCAGTCAGGGAGCTCAACTGGGGCTGGCTGGCTGCTGCGACCTTCAGTGCTTCGGAGAGTCTTGAGGTGGTGCACCTACGAGCAACAACCGCATTTACCCATAACGACCACATAGCTTCCATACACGACAACGACAGCCAAAATGTGAGCATGCCCACCGAGACAACCTCGAATTGTGCTAACAACATCACAGGGAGGTGCTTCTCGGAATTACGGGCAAGGACTTCACCATCATCGCCGCCTCCAAGGCTGCGATGCGAGGCGCAACCGTCCTCAAGGCGTCCGACGACAAGACGAGGCAGCTGAACAAGCACACGCTGATGGCCTTCTCAGGAGAGGCTGGTGATACAGGTTCGCGGCCATGGATGCCCCTTTGTTTCCCTCGCATGTTCCCCTGACTGACGGTTCCTCCCCGCGCAGTACAATTCGCCGAATACATCCAAGCAAACGCCCAGCTCTACTCCATGCGAAACGAGACGGATCTCTCTCCATCCGCCATTTCCCACTTTGTCCGCGGCGAGCTCGCCTCCAGCCTGCGCTCCCGGAAGCCCTACAACGTCAACCTCCTGCTGGGCGGCGTCGACCCCATCACTCTCAAGCCCGCGCTCTACTGGATGGACTACCTCGCGTCGATGGCGCCCGTGCCATATGCCGCCCACGGCTACGCACAGTACGTTTGGGCATGATTGTCTTGATATGTGTTTACGTCTTGCTGACCCACGTGCAGATACTACTGCCTCTCCATCCTCGACAAACACCACCACCCCGATATCACCCTCGGTCAGGGCATCAAGATCCTCAACCTGTGCACGGACGAGCTGAAGAGACGAATGCCCATCGACTTCAAGGGCATGCTCGTCAAGGCAGTGACGAAGGACGGCGTGATCGATATTGAGTTTGACGACGACAAGGTAGTCAAGAGCGCCTAAGTGTCAGCTACGGTCGCGGTGCGCGGATGGGGAGGATAAGGGGCCATCAACGATGGCATGTATTACTAGACTCGGTCGGTCAATGATACAGGCGTCGATTTTTCAAAGCTACGGCATGCTAAGAACCCATGTCTGTCTTTCTGCAGTGAGAATGCTGTGACAGCTGCCTTTGCCGGCATTTCTGTCAACCTTGCTCTGTTGTCCTTTCCATCTACGACCAGTGCGCCATACCCGTCAACACGCAAAATCATAGCTTGCTGAAGCAAGCTTGGGTAGTCTCGTGCTTTTCTCTCTCGATTAGGCAGCTTCCACCGCATCAGGACATGGTCGTAGTCCAGCCTGCCCATTATGATCGAGTTGAGGAACAGGTCCCCGTGCTTCCGAGACTCTTTACGACGAAAGCGAACGCATCGTGACAAGGGGCTCGGCGTTGCATGGCAGAGAGCTCTTGCTTTTCTTCGGCGTTACGGCTTAGACTTGGGGTGTATCGGCCATTGCGTAAATTACAAGGTATAGCGAAATCGAGCCTTGCCCGATCCAATGATCTCGAGACTCTGTACAGCCAGTCATACCCACGTGTCTTGAAGTGCGGCTCAAAGTCAAGCACCACAGCCAAGTTGGCCAACAATTTGGAAGACCACTATACTTCGGGCTCATAGACCCTAGACAGAGAAGCGCCAGACACCCGATGCTGAGGCTGCAATCGCAGCCACCTTGGTTGGTGTAGATCGTCCAGAGTACAGCGGGATGACCGTTAATCCGAACTTAACGTCTAAATCAAGCGAATGCTCTTTAACAGGGGTTCCCAAGAGTGACCGGAGACAAGCAAGAGCAAGGGTCAAAGTTCCTGAAAATTAGTAGTACTTTCGCAGTGAGACTGCGGTGCTGTCCGAGCATGTATCCCACGAAGGTACCGCTCATCCTGCCCACACCACTCCATCTCATCTGGCTGCCCTTGCAACCACGTATATTTGGTGTCACTGGACATCGTCACAAGACCCGCAGACCTGGGACCTAACAACCCCTACAACGACGATGTCCTGTCTTTCCGTACCGAAATCACATGATGACCCCAGTAGTAGACTTCTGCAGCAGTAGCTCGCGATTTCTCCGACAGGAACGTGAGGTCGTAAGTTACCGCCGAAGGACAATGAATCGGTCAAAATTTTTCCTCTTGCTAGTGTGGTTCTTCTTCGGTACCCTTCCAAAGACGCTCTTCCCGTCCTTCTAGCTGGTGCATGTCGAGCCACCGCCGCCGGCCGGCTGAAGAGCGTTATGTAGCGGTCGACAGTTGACTGAATCGTAGCGACACGTCGACGTAGGGGGGGGCAGGCCCAGTTTTCCCTCGAAATGGCAAAGCACATGCATTTGGGTGGCCAAAGTGGTACAGGTGCTAGGGTGTGCTAGCCACTCACAGAGCAGGCATTCCGTGTTCCGGGGCCCGTGCTCATTCGCTCTCACCGCGCAGGCCACCGCAGGGCCACTACACACCCACAGGGCAGGAACTAGGTAACTGCGCGGGCGCCCTTGCCCCAGGACTTCCCACTGGCAGAAGAAGGGGGGGGGGAGTGTCAACGAGAAGCACACCTGCCACCCACTCCCAGCCAGCAGCCAACAGCCAGGTAAGCCAGGGCGTCACAGCGCCCCTAAATTTTTGCGGGTCGCGGGGGTCTGGTTAGGCACCTTCCGACAGTCCTCAAACCGATTTTTTTTTTCCTGTTGCCTCCCTACAGTTATTAGCGATTCTTCTCTTTTCTACCTTCCTCCCACAATCACCTCTCTCCCACAATCCTCCTCTCCTTCAACCACCAAAAAGGGACTCGTTTCCTTCCATCCTCCACACGCGAAACAATCTCCTCCGCATCGTCATCTTTGTCTTTTGTTTTCCTTTTTCTTCGGGAAACACAAGATACTGACGTCCCAGCCTAATCAGTGCCTGAGCGAGAGCACCTGCTTAGACGACACAAACAAACTTCGAGAGACATCAGAAGACATCCGCCGTCTTCTTTTTCCCTCTCGTCATCCATCGTTCGCCTTTTGGTTCGACTGTCATTACACGGCCGAACTTTGCCTCTCATCACAATCATTTCCTTCCCAGGAATCGATCGTTTGTCACGAGAGACGCTACCCTCGATTCTATTTTCGAGCACGATTTCCAAACCCATTAACTTGACGACACCTCATCAACCTACGAACGTTATCCATCATGGCTGATCAGCTCAACATCAACGGCCTCAATATCGGTTCCACTCAGGAGGCCTCTGGTCGCTCCTCTTACATCCCCCCTCATATGCGAGGCAAGATGGGCCAGGCTCCTCCTCCCGCCGCCGCTCCCGCCGCCGGCGGCCCTCCCAACGTCAACGGCGGCCTCAACAACAGTGCCTGGGCTGGGTCAGTATTAATTCTCTCCATCTCATTACCAAATCTTAGTGCTGACCGGTACCTAGTAACAACGGCAACAGCAGCAACTACGGCGGCGGTCGCGGCGGCGGTGACTGGCCTGCCATGGGCGGCCCCGGTGGCCCTGGCGGCCCCCCTACTCCCGCTGCGGCTGGCGGTCCTCCTCCTCACTACGGTGGCGGTCGCGGTGGTGGTCGCGGCGGCTGGAACGGTGGCGATCGTGGTTACGGCGGCGGCTACGGCGGCAATGCTGGCGGCGGTGGCGGCGCCGGCGGCGCTCCTGCACACACCCGCGGCTCTGGCGATGGTCAGTGGCGCGACGGCAAGCACATTGCTGGACCCGCCAACCCCCGTGTCGAGCGCGAGCTCTTCGGAACCCCAGACGATCCTTCCAAGCAGCACACCGGTATCAACTTTGAGAAGTACGACGACATTCCCGTCGAGGCTTCCGGTCACGACGTTCCCGAGCCTGTCCTCACCTTCACGAACCCTCCTCTTGATGATCACCTCATCACCAACATTGGCCTTGCCCACTACAAGGTCCCCACCCCCGTCCAGAAATACTCTATCCCCATTGTCATGGGTGGCCGTGACTTGATGGCTTGCGCCCAGACTGGTTCCGGCAAGACCGGTGGTTTCCTCTTCCCCATCCTTTCTCAGGCCTTCATCAACGGTCCCTCGCCCGTTCCCGCCAACGCCGCCGGTGGCAGCTTTGGTCGTCAGCGCAAGGCCTACCCTACCTCGCTGATCCTCGCTCCCACCCGTGAGCTTGTCTCGCAGATCTACGACGAGTCTCGCAAGTTCGCCTACCGTTCGTGGGTTCGCCCCTGCGTTGTCTACGGTGGTGCCGACATTGGTTCTCAGCTCCGCCAGATTGAGCGCGGTTGTGATCTCTTGGTTGCCACCCCTGGTCGTCTCGTCGATCTGATTGAGCGCGGTCGCATCTCCCTGCAGAACATTAAGTATCTTGTGCTCGATGAGGCTGATCGCATGCTTGACATGGGTTTCGAGCCTCAGATTCGCCGTATCGTTGAGGGAGAGGACATGCCCGGCGTTCAGAACCGCCAGACTCTCATGTTCTCCGCCACCTTCCCCGCGATATCCAGATGCTGGCCCGTGACTTCCTCAAGGACTACGTCTTCCTCTCTGTCGGTCGTGTTGGCTCCACTTCGGAGAACATCACACAGAAGGTCGAGTACGTTGAGGACGTCGACAAGCGCTCTGTTCTTCTCGACATTCTTCACACCCACGGCGCAGGTCTGACGCTGATTTTTGTCGAGACCAAGCGCATGGCTGATTCGCTCTCGGACTTCCTCATCAACCAGAGCTTCCCTGCCACATCCATTCACGGAGATCGTACTCAGCGCGAGCGTGAGCGCGCCCTCGAGTTCTTCCGTAACGGCCGCTGCCCCATCCTGGTTGCCACCGCCGTTGCCGCTCGTGGTCTCGATATTCCCAACGTCACCCACGTTGTCAACTACGATCTGCCCACCGACATTGACGACTACGTCCACCGCATCGGTCGTACTGGTCGTGCCGGCAACACTGGTCACTCCACAGCGTTCTTCAACCGCGGCAACCGTGGTGTCGTTCGCGAGCTACTTGAGCTGCTCAAGGAAGCTAACCAGGAGGTTCCTCAGTTCCTCGAGACTATCGCTCGTGAGTCTTCCTACGGCGGTGGCGGCGGCCGTGGTAGGTCCGGCGGTGGTCGTGGCCGTGGACAGGGTGCCAACCGCGATTTCCGTAAGTTCGGCGGTGGCGGCTTCAGCAGTGGCGGCGGCGGCGGCTTTGGTGGTCCCCCCAGCAGCGGCTACAGCGGCGGCGGTGGCGGCGGCTTCGGAGGTCCTCCCCCTAACCCCAGCTACGGCGGTGCCGGTGGTGGCTACGGCGGTGGCTACGGCGGTGGCGGCGGCGGCGGCGGCGGCAGCTATGGCAACCCCGGCAGCGGCGCTGGCGGCCAGTCTTGGTGGTAAATCCAACCAAATCATCTGGTCTCCCGGCGGTTGAGGTATTGTTTCGCCTTTCAAGTCCGCTGTACGCTTCTAGGTTGCTTGCTTTCTGCCGCAACTTTGTCTCTATTTTTCTTTTCCTTTTCATTTCCTTTTTGATGCATTTCGACTCGACTTTGCATTTCAGCACGGCAGCATGACCCAAATCCGCGAGACGGTAGCCTCTCATTGCAATGAGAAGCTAAACAGGGCGTCAGGACATGAACGACATCCATCGATAGAGCGTTTGTTTTCGCTGGTCCCCCAACCGATGATACCCTATAGACCGCAGGGGGAAACCTTCAGGAGAGGCAGAGCACACAGCATACGCGAGACGCGCAGGGCTAGCGCGTCCTGGTCTACGGCCTTCATGATCATCACCATGGAAGGTGATTTGACGGCTACGGAGATCATGCATGTGTCTGCTCTCTCTACCCAGTTTTCCCGACAGGCATTTCTCGCCTTTCGACGGAGGATAGAGGGCTCATGCATCTTGCCGTGCATCATAGACAAAAGTGGATTTTCTCGGTTCTCTGTTTTCGGTTCTCTGGTCTATAATATCCCATGAGGCACAGTGTTGCCTTCAGAGGGCGGCAACGGCACCATGAACGGGCTGGCAACTATGGAATAGTTGGCAGAGCGTTTTTCGAGAGCACTGACGATGGCCTTCCCATTCAAGGATGGGGCTTTCGCGGAAGGGATACCAAAAGTTCTTGTTCTTCAGAAACCAGCGGCTCATTTGGAATGAGCATTTGCCTTCCGACTCTCGCGTGCGATAGCGAGGAGTTGAGAGGCTGCAGGTCTTCGGTCATTGCGTAACCTCGGGGCGGAATCCGAGGGCGCGACCTCGACCGGACCATGGATTCCGGAGATGGACAGCTCGTATGAACTGAGAAGACCCCAATAAAAACACTTGCTGAATACTCTTTGATGGCCCCAATCGTGATATTACTTTTGTCGTTCGTGAACAGTCCTCGTCTCGCGAGAAGAGGATCCAAAGCTGAGGTAAGGTACTACAGCACAGAATGCTTAGTCACATTCCTCTCAATCCGGCTCTCTCCTTGCAGACTCGATTTTCGGTACCTGCACGTCCAGTAAGTGGGCCCTTGGTGACACGCGTCTATTGGAGCAAAGCTCCAAGGCTCGTGTCCTCGGTGAGCCGGTGAGGTGATCCGACGAGGCGTGGCCCTTGCGATGGGCGCAATTCAGGGCCACAAGGTTCCGTAGTAGTCAGTCACGACCTCCAAAAATACTTTGCGGCTACCCTCATCCAGGTCCCATATCCCTCCGCCAGTCGCCTACTTGTGCCATCTACTCTTCTTCTGATTCCGTCTTCCAACATATACTTCAACACGGACTCCCAAGACAGAGGTCATTGGTGAACGCCATCAATTCGATGTCCCGTTGATCCATCTCCCTGCGCGACTCGATCATCACCTCACTGGAATCTTTCACGTATCGACAGTCGCGAACTCCCATCAATCCAAAGCAATCCGCCAGCGCGATCCTCCATCGATTCGAGTCACGAGCCCGCTGTAAGGGCAGCTATAGAGCCTTTCGCCTTAGAAGATGGCGTCCCGATCACCTACTAGCTCAGCGGTTGCTGGCCCTGCCTCCGACATAGAAGCACCTAGTTCACCCATACATCGAGATGAGGGCAAATCATTCTTGTCGCAGGCCATGACGGAAGATGAAGACACTCGAATGATCGACATGACGCCCGAGCCGGCAGAGAAGACTGGACGCGGTAAGGGCAAGTCGCAAGGCAAGGACAAAGATGGTGGCACAATTGGCAAGATCAGACATCTCAAGAAAGAGGACGGTGAGCCGCTGTGGCGAAAAGACATACAACACGATTTCCTCAAGGCTGTCTTTGATGACATGACCCCTGCCTTTCCCAACTAGTACGAACCTGGACGCGACAAACAGAACTTCGCCGACCTCTACATAGACACCATGTCAAGGAGCAGCAAGACGAGCAAAGTTTTACGCGACAAGCTGCTGAGCGATCGAGATGCCGCAAAGGGCATGGCAATGGTGTGCCTGCTCGTGAACATCGGGCGGATGAACACAACACTAAACTGTAAGGCACCCAAGTTTACACTACATTACCATGGAATCAACTGACACAATGAATCACAGTCTTCCCCGAGATGCGAGCCCAACTCCGTACTTACCATGCCATTCCTTCGCTGCAGGCACACCAAGACCCCCACGCATACAAACAGCTCCAGGATGCGCCTCGTTTGAAGTCCATCCTGAAGGGCGGAGCCGAGGACCGACAGGAGCCTGGGAGTCTCAATAAGATCAAAGCGCGCGACTGTCCGCGCACCAACCCGGTGAATCTTTTATTCGTAATATGCAACGCTGCTCTCAAGGTAGCAGAGCTGCATTTTCCTCCAGGGCAAGAGTTCCACGATCTTGTCATGAAGACAAATTACACGAGCAAGTCTCGGGCTAAGGCTTTTTTGTGGATCATGTGGTTCTACCTAGAGTCTGACTTTACTGAGGAAGGCTGCGACGAGAATCCTTTTGGTCGCGGCGTGGACTACGGCGTAGACGTTGCAAATCAGGGCGTGCCACGCCTCGAGGAGATGACGCCTGAGGAGGAGGCTCGTGAGAACATTGACACGCCCAAGGAAATGGAATTTGGTCACGAAAGGCAGAAAACGCGTGCTAAGATTCTCGAAGCCGATCAGCAGTTTCTTGACAGCCAGAGCAAGCGTGGAGGACGGGGTGGCAATCGCGCGCCTGTGGAGGAGGGCCCAGCGATATTGCCCAGGATCCGACCTTCGCGCAACGAATCGGACATGGATAGCATCCGGTCGACTCCGCCGCCGAAACTGCTTGGTCATTTAGGGGCTAAAAGCTCAGGTCGCCGGGGAGGCGCGTCGCTCAAGTACCAGGCCTTCGAGGCCTCATCGCCCGGTGGGCCTGGGGCGGAGGGCATCATCGCTAGAAAGCCAAGACCACCAACAGCTCACCAGCTAGCGGTAGAACGCAACCGCAGTCAACGTGTGGAGCATATCCTGGACCAGGGGTTGCGCAAAGAGCACCGCAGGGCTCGTAAGCTTCGCAAAGCGGAAGGCCATCTTTTGCGAGCCATGCGACGGATCAAGCAGATGGAGGATCCACTTGAAGACAGCGATGTCGAAGACGAAGTGCGGCGCGAGTTGTCTGCCGGTGGCCCGCTGCGAGACGCTGGCCAGTTCCGTCATCGTGGTATGGCGGGACTCGCGCCGCTCAAGTCTGAAGATGACGACTTTGGGGAAGAGTCGGCAGCGATAGCCGCAGCATACCGGCGGGTCAATCGTCGTCTGGCGCGGTGGGCGCAGTACAAGGGAACCGGTCAAGGCGTGATCGCACCCGTCAAGAAGCGCAGCCTCGAGAACGGAGTAGCCGAGCCAGAGGAAAACGGCGGCATTGGTGAAGTCGGCGACGAGACGCTGCTGGCTGGGGACGAGGGCCATAGCGACGAGCGCGTCAACGAACACACCAACGGTGACGTGACAATGGCTGACGACGGCGACGAGGTGGACGACATTGAAGACGCAGACAGGACAGCTGTCGGGGCCAATAGCGGCGGGGAGGAGGAGGAGCTCGACGACATGGAAAGGTCTCTGTTGGGCATGGCGCCCGGCGATGAGGACGATTCGTCTGACTCGGACTAGGTCAGGGGTCGAGGCATATGAAGCTTTGTGTACCGCTCTACCTGTATTATATGAATGCACGAACAAGGTGGCTTGGGGGTTGCGGGACATTTAGTTGCTTCATTCAAAATAGCACGTAAAAGCAGCTTTACCTTGAGGTGTCACTCTGTACATGAGATTTCTTCCATCATGGCGGCGCAACGATGAGTTGCTATAAGTAGATTTTCTGGTCTGTCGAACTCGCCTACTTGTGCGCGCGAAAGCAACCCCCCGTGTGAAATTCTTCGAAACCACGCTTGACCTGTACTGCTGATATGGGGACGAATGAGTGACACCCACAGACAGTCGTAGGAAGCGGCAGCATCCCCTGCTTGGCCATGGGAGCGTAGTCGTGGTGGGTCAATTCCTGGTGGGCGAATCTACCAGTCCTCTTGACCTCTGAGGACAAGGATCAGGTGCTTCAGATAGCTGGCACAGACGTACTGGCAACGCCGTGGTGAAAACACAGCCAGACTGAACAAAATTCAGTAGTTCAGTTTCAAACCCCATCCTATGTGCTGCTGCTCCGAATATTCGACATCTTCGTGTTCGAACGCAAACTATGCTTTTGACGTTATTTCTCACGTCTCCAAGCGAAGCATCCCTGTTCTGTTCCAAGAAATGTACAGCATAAATCTCCCCCCGCACACTGGTAATCAATATAAGCTTCAGCGTCGCAGCTCGGGTTACAGCGTTTCTGATACTTTGGTGTAGCATCGAGTCAGTGACGAAGGCGACAATTACACAGCAAAAGCTCGACGTTGAGCTAGGCGCATCAAACGAGTCCAAAACACCCCGCTCTGCCCGACTTCCCAAGGCATGGGGACAACACAGCTTGATCACATGGATGGATTGAACGGAGGGTTTTGACTGGAACCAGAACTCAGGTTCAATAGGATGCAGCACAAATGTGGCTCAAATGCGTTGTGGCTGACCTCCCGCGCGGCTGAACTAGGGCCGAGGCACGGCGAGAGATTCGGAGCCGAATCGGCCAGGGGTCACAGGGCACTCGATCTTTGCAGTCGATGGGTGGGCGAATGATTCATGACCTGTTCCCTATCGAGGTGTGACTGGGGCGGGTTGGCTTCCTGACTGGTTGAGATCTCTGGCTTTCTGTTGCATCGTTTCTTCAAATAACCATTCGGTCCCGTGTGGCCCTCTGACCGACTACAAATCAAGAACGAACTAGAGGAACAACCAGTCGGGAAGGTTGTTTCGCTCCAGGCTGCAGTAGTGACGACAGAATGCCGCGCGAAGACCATGGAGTTTGCGGATGTAATGAGAAGAGACAAGGCAAGCCGGGTCGGAGGTCATCGAGGCCGACAAGTGGGGGGGGCGCGAAGACGCTAGTGTGTGCTGTGTAACGCTTGATTATCAATTCGCGTGTTCGGACTTGCTCCACTTGCAAGTGCGAGGTGCGCCGCGTAGTAATACGACGGGCAGTCGCCCCTGCCACTGCCACTACTAGGTGCTTTCCCACGGCTTCAGCACCCACACGGCACCGATGCGGCACGTTCTTTCCGGGGAAAGAGCAGCCCCAAGGGAGTCGGCTAGGTACACGGATTCGTTGCAGGTTAGGTCATTGGGCCTGGCAAGGATCCAATATGGGTACATAGTGGAAGGGTTGGCCTGTTTGCCTTCATCTACTTGTCTCTTGATGACATCCATACACGAGCACTGCAATTGAACGACCTAAAAGTTCCAGTTGGAGGATCAGGCCATTCACACACTCTCTCTCCAGGACTACGCCCTGCTGGTTCTGTATCTCATATTTCGACCCCAAGCGACGGTCCAGACATAGCGAGCCCTGTCGTACATTTTGGTCTGCGTAGAACTTTGTCGTGCCACCGCTTCCTCGTGGCA
Source organism: Verticillium longisporum (assembly GCA_019188255.1). NCBI lineage: Eukaryota > Fungi > Ascomycota > Sordariomycetes > Glomerellales > Plectosphaerellaceae > Verticillium > Verticillium longisporum. Next base: position 2,479,434 of record JAETXT010000012.1, read on the forward strand.
AGGCGACTCACAGGCGCCACACCGCAGCCTCAATCTACCTCAATCTACCTCAATCCGCCTTGGCACGGCCAGCCGGACACTCTTTGACTAGAAGCCGAGCTACTGCCGTATTGCAAACATAAACAAGACAACTCAAAATCAGACTCCAGGTAATCCGCATTCTACCAACTGGCAGCATACCCAGCCATCCTTCCAGCAGACAATGCCAGAATCTGCCGACAAGGAGGTCAAGGCTCCCGATCAGCTAGCTGCCTCCGTTCAACCCAACGATGCCACAGAGGCCGTTGGAGGCCCGGCCATCCTCAGTCCAGAGCATGATGCGAGGATCGAGGAGAGAAAGAGCTTGAGTGACGAAGATGAGAAGGCCAAAAGGGCCAAGCTCCAGCGGTCAGCGAGCCATGCCACCGATGTCAGTGCCACCACCACTGCTTCGAGACCACCACCGCCTGAAAAGAAGCCGTGGTACAAAACACCAAATCCGTTGCGGTGGGGCTCTATACCGCCAGTGCCCAAAGAACGCGGAGAATCTAGAGAGTATCACGCTGGTTTCTTTAGTTTGTTGATATTCCACTGGATGGGACCGCTAATGAACGTAAGCCATTCTTGCCCAAACTCATCCCTCGACGCGACTCCTAGCTTGAATGCCGTGCTAAAAAAAAACAGGTTGGCTATAAGCGACAATTGGAGCACAATGATCTATGGCACGTCAATCCCGATCGCACAGCTGAGAAATTGTCGTTGAAGCTCCAGGCTTCGTTTGAGAAGCGCGTCCAAAAGGGGGAGAAGTATCCTCTGCTATGGGCCATGCATGAGACCTTTTTCTTCGAATTCTGGCTCGGTGGCATGCTTCAGGTCATGTCAACAGTCTTCCAGGTCTTGTCTCCCTTTACGCTGCGCTTCCTCATCCAGTTCGCCAACGATGCCTGGGATGCCACACGCAACGACTCGCCACCTCCCCCGATCGGCCACGGCATCGGCCTTGTCCTTGGCGTGACTTTCATGCAGGTTTTCCAGAGTTTGGGCACGAATCACTTCATTTATCGCGGCATGATTGTCGGTGGCCAGGCGCGAGCCGTACTCATCAGTATCATCTTCGAGAAGTCCATGTCTATATCTGGCAGAGCTAAAGCTGGCGGACTGCTGGTCGCTGACGGTCCCGGCGCTGAAGCTGGCAAGGGACAGGGCGACCAAGTGAAGCAGAAGACAAAGAAGCAGAAGAAGACTAAGAATGCAACGGAACCTGCCAAAGGGCCGGGGGTATCGGGCGATGGCACCGGCTGGGGCAATGGCCGCATCGTCAACCTGATGAGCGTTGACACGTACCGCATCGACCAAGCCTCGGCCCTCTTTCACATGATATGGACAGCCCCCATATCCATTCTCATCACCTTGGCTCTCCTGGTCGTAAATCTGAGTTACAGCGCATTGGCTGGCTTCGCACTTCTTGTCATCGGCATTCCTCTCCTCACCAGAGCCATCAGAAGCCTCTTCAGAAGGCGCAAGGCCATCAACAAAATTACCGATCAGAGAGTCAGTCTGACTCAGGAAGTACTGTCCTCGGTTCGGTTTGTCAAATACTTTGGCTGGGAGACTGCGTTCCTCGATCGTCTCAAGGAGATCCGCAAGCGCGAGATTTACAGCATCCAGATCCTCCTGCCGATCCGAAACGCAATCAACGCCGTCAGCATGTCATTGCCCATCTTCGCTTCCATGTTGGCGTTCATCACATACTCTCTCACGAACAATAACATGAATCCTGCCGAGGTTTTCTCCTCTTTGGCGCTCTTCAATGGTCTGAGAATGCCCCTGAACCTGCTACCTCTAGTTCTTGGGCAGGTTGTCGACGCGTGGTCATCCGTCAAGCGTATTCAAGAATTTCTGCTCGCGGAAGAACAAGAGGAGGATGTTGTGCGGAAGCCTGACGGCAAGCATGCTCTAGAGATGCATGCCGCTGATTTTACCTGGGAGAGGACGCCTACTCAAGACGCCGACAAGGTTGCCGATGCCACGAAAAGTGCCAAGGACACCAAAACGACCAGCGAGACTGAGAAATCTGGACAGCGGCCACCGTCTGCAGGCGACAGTTCAGGCGGCAGTACTCTTATCGAAGAAGAGCGAGAGCCATTCAAGCTGCGAGGCATGGACTTTAAGATCCATCGCAATGAGCTAGTTGCGGTCATTGGGACCGTGGGCAGCGGTAAAAGCTCTCTTCTCGCTGCTTTGGCAGGCGACATGAGGAAAACGTCAGGTGAGGTCGTCTTAGGCTCGTCGAGAGCTTTTTGCCCTCAGTACGCGTGGATTCAGAATGCGACTGTCAGGGATAATATTCTTTTCGGAAAAGACATGAACAGGGAGTGGTATAACGAGGTCATCGATGCGTAAGTCTTCTCATACTCATACCTTGTGCAAGGCTGACCATTCATCAGGTGCGCTCTTCGCCCAGACCTCGAAATGCTGCCCAACGGTGACAAGACAGAAATCGGCGAGCGAGGCATCACTATCTCTGGCGGCCAGAAGCAGCGCCTAAACATCGCCAGGGCAATCTATTACGACTCAGACATTGTTCTCATGGACGACCCCCTCAGTGCGGTTGACGCTCACGTTGGACGCCACATCTTCGACAGCGCCATTCTTGGATTATTGAAGGACAAGTGCCGTATTCTCGCCACGCATCAACTTTGGGTACTCAACCGAGTCGATCGAATTATTTGGATGGAGAGTGGCAAAATCATGGCAGTGGACACCTTCGACAACTTAATGAATAATTACGAGAGCTTCCGACAGCTGATGGAAACGACCGCAGTCGAAGAGACCAGTGAGACCACTCCTCAGACAAATGAGCCAGTGGCGGCGAGCGGCGGCAAGAAAAAGAAAAGTGCTGCGTTGATGCAGCAAGAAGAAAAGGCTGTATCCAGCGTGCCTTGGTCGGTTTATAACTCATACATTCGCGCGTCAGGCTCGATCTTCAACGCCCCCCTGGTCTTGTTTCTGTTGGCCCTCTCATTAGGAGCCAACCTCATGACTGGTCTGTGGCTATCTTACTGGACCAGCGACAAGTATGGCATGACGACAGGCGCCTATATTGGCATCTATGCTGCGCTCGGCGTTCTTCAAGCATTGCTCATGTTTGGCTTTTCAATATGTCTCTCCATCTTCGGCACCGCATCCAGTCGAGTCATGCTTCGCCAGGCTGTCACGAGAGCACTACGAGCACCTATGTCCTTTTTCGACACGACACCCCTGGGACGAATCACCAATCGCTTCTCGAGGGATGTGGATGTCATGGACAACACGCTGACGGATGCCATGAGGATGTACTTTCTCACACTCGGCATGGTCATATCCGTTTTTGCACTCATCATCGCCTTCTTCCCTGGTTTGCCATCGCACTGGTACCCTTGTTCTTCATGTTTATCTTTGCCGCAGCCTACTATCGCGCATCAGCTCGAGAGGTCAAGCGTTTCGAGTCGGTCCTGCGGTCGACCGTTTTCGCCAAATTCAGCGAAGGGCTTAGTGGCGTGGCTAGTATTCGGGCGTACGGCCTGAAGCAGCACTTCATCGAGGATCTTCGCAATTCTATCGACGAGATGAATACCGCGTACTACCTTACCTTCTCAAACCAGCGGTGGCTATCAGTGCGGCTTGATGCGATCGGTAATTTGCTTGTCTTGACTGTAGGTATCCTTGTCGTTACCTCACGATTCAGCGTCTCTCCAAGCATTGGCGGTCTAGTATTGAGCTACATCTTGGGCATTGTTCAGATGATTCAGTTCACTGTACGTCAGCTTGCTGAGGTGGAGAATGGAATGAATGCTGTAGAGCGGCTGCAGTACTATGGGACTCAGTTGGAAGAAGAGGCGCCTCTACACACGATCGAGGTGCGGCCCACGTGGCCAGAGAAGGGAGAGATCATCTTTGACAACGTTGAGATGCGCTATCGCGCCCAGCTGCCGCTCGTGTTGTCGGGATTGTCGATGCATGTTGCGGGTGGTGAGCGAGTGGGCATAGTGGGGAGGACGGGAGCAGGCAAGAGCTCTATCATGTCGACCCTGTTCCGGCTCGTGGAGCTGTCAGGCGGCCACATCACTATCGACGGCATCGATATCTCTACCATCGGGCTCCATGATCTGCGATCCCGCCTCGCCATCATCCCGCAGGACCCAACCCTGTTCCGCGGCACCGTGCGCTCGAACCTTGACCCCTTCCATGAGCACACGGATTTGGAGCTGTGGTCAGCTCTGCGACAGGCTGATCTTGTACCGGCTGACGCCCGTCCCGATGAGCCGCGGAACAAAGACTCGCCGCGTGTGCACCTTGACATGGTTGTCGAGGAGGATGGTCTCAACTTCTCCCTCGGCCAGCGACAGCTTATGGCATTAGCACGCGCTCTTGTTCGTGGTGCCCGTATTATTGTCTGTGACGAGGCTACAAGCTCTGTCGATATGGAGACGGACGACAAGATCCAGAATACCATCGCAACGGGCTTCCGTGGGCGTACGCTCCTCTGCATTGCTCACCGGCTGCGCACCATCATTGGCTACGACCGCATCTGCGTCATGGACGCCGGACGCATCGCAGAGCTCGGAACGCCGCTCGAGCTTTGGCAGCGGGATGGAATATTCAGAGGCATGTGTGACCGAAGCGGCATACGTGTCGAGGACATTAAAAGCGCCAGCGCCGAGATGGGCACGGCTCATGAGGCGGGCGTTGAGTCGCTCGAGGCTGAGAAGAAGGAAGACAACATCTGAACATTGCCTGTCTAGTCGGGAGACAGGCGACTCAACATATACGAGGAGTTGGCGTCTAGAGTCCGGAGCGACGGCCACCCACAGCCTGCATACATTATTGATCTCAAAAGGTGTCTGGAGGAGCCCTTGCATTTGGCTGCGTCATGTCTCAGTGGTGAGCAGTGGTTGGCGTTTGGTAGTTGGAAAATAAGTAGGAAAAAGACAATGAAATACGAAAGGTATCTTTACATGGGACCCAACGGCTCCTTTACCTTCACGATAACTGTGATGCTCGCGATATGACTCTGCGATATCACCAACGGGCAGAGAGAATGAAATGCTTCTGGCGTCCCTTGAGGGGACACAGCCTAAGCAGCCGCGGCGGGGTCTGCCAGGAAGTGCGGTGCGACGTTGGACGGCGATCCGGCAGTAGCCTGGACTGGCGGTGGTGCGTCATGTCTCGGATCGCGTGCGACATGGAGTCCTTTGCGAGCCAGACAGGCAGGCACCTTCCGCTGCGTGTCACAAGCTCAAGCGGTGAAGAGAGCGAAGCAGAGCTCACGAGGTTCGACGGAGGGCTGGAAAACGTTGCACGTCCACATGTCCGACAAGGCCGATTGACGATGTGACGACTACCAATGCCCTTCACATAGCGCACAAGCAAAACAGAGGCTAGGGAGAGAGAGAGAGAGAGAGAGAGAGAGAGAGAGAAAGGATATCAAGTGGTTTCTATTAGTGGCGGAAGAAAAAAAGATAAATAAGATGTACCAGGCCTGGTCCCGTGACGCCGCTCCGAATGCCGTCCCGACAATAATAACCTATACACCAAACCCTACAAGAGGCCGCGGGCGACCAGGTGAATCTATGACAACGTGGTGGCCATCTGAAGAAAACAAAGCACCGTTTGAAAACACGCCTCAGAAGCGTGGCCCCGGAGAGCGCTGGCGCTGGGAATTCGGCGGCGGCATGTTACTCGGAGGGAAGGCCTGCGGGTTTTCGTCGAGGAGGTCTTCTAGGTAGGCACTCGGCGCGCGAGCGCCGTGTGCCGGGGCCGCGAGGTTGAGGGTGCTGGTGCTCATCTCGCGGCGAGCCGTGAACTGAGGCGACTCAGGTGGTGAATGCTGGGGCACGGCTCGGCCGACAGGGGCGCCGAGGCCATTGCCACGCGAGTCGGGGCGCGGATAAAGGTTGGTCAAACTGATAGAGTGCTGATGAGGGTTGCCGCCAGGAGATGAAGATCCCGCAGCGTAGAAACCAGAGGGGAGGAAGCGGGAGTCGCGGCTGCCAGCGGTGCCTGCGTTGGCACCAGCGGCAGCGGTGGGCGAGAAGAAGAGGTTGGACTGGCTTGGAGTTCCGGACGGGACGGGTCCGCGGTTGGTGCGTCGAACACCACGGCCCGCGGCGGCGCGCCGGCGAGAGAAAGCGACGAGTTATGATCGCTGTACTTGTAGAAATGAGCGGGAGGCGCAGGGAAGGCGGCCTTGTCGTTGGCGCTGTGCTGCTCCATAGCGGCACGGCGGACTGAGCGATGCAGCAGACAGGCGACGATACCACGCCAGAGAAGGACGCCGAGGCCGAAGGCGCCGAGGATGGCTCCGACAGCGATGAATACAGTGCCCTCGGGAGCCGTCGAGTGTTGCATGCAGGGGGCGTGGCGGGTAGGAGGGACAGGGGGGGGGGCGTAGGTGGGAATCTCCAGGATGGTCTCGATGGTGGGAAAGGTCATGATGGCATCCCCATCGTCGGTGCCTCCAGTGATCTGAACATCGCCTCCTGTTGTCGTCGCTGTGCCCTGCGTCTGCGAGGTTGTCGTGGCGGTGGCTGTTGGTTGCGTCGCGGATTCACCACCAGAAATGGTCACATCCGCATCGGCAGAGGGCGATGGTGTTGCTGACTCCGCGGCCGTAGACGCCGCCGCAGCGGTAGTCTCCGCCTCGGCCGTAGTTTCTGGTTGTTCTCCAGCAGACGGAGGCTGGTTGGTGTTGGCATTATTGTTATTGTTGTTGCCGCCGTTCTGAGCGAAGGTCGTCGTGGCGAAGAGCGCCACAGCAGCGACGGCGGATGGGAGAACGGGCGAGCGCCGCCGGGCGACAAAGCCTAGACGCACCATGGTCGGTCGAGCGGGAGAGTAGAATTCGTAGGCGTGGAAGGCGTGGAAGGCGTGGTAGGCGTGAAAGACGTGGTGGAGGTCGTACAGACTTGCCGCGCTGCAAGGAACGGTGTCGGGGTCGCAAGACTGGTTGGCCTGTTCGTCGCGTGCAGTGGGATAGCGTTTGAAGTCGGACTCGTTGTGGAGACAGTAGAGGACGGGGGTTGTCGTTGGAAGAGATAGCCTAGTAGAAGTAAACTGAGAAGAAGAGGAGAGAATGTTGGGCAGAGCTGGCGACAAAGCAACTGCGTGTATCGTATGGGAGCCGCGTGTAGGTTGGGCCAAGTTGGTCACGAGAAACAAAGTGAGGGCGAAGAGCCAGAACAAGGGGCTGAGGGCTGAGCAGGAGAGGAATACCTAGAGATCTGGATCTGCACACGGGCGGCAGCAACGGGGGGCCAGGCAGGGAAGGCAGGCAAACAATTGAGGAAAGCAGGAACCACAGTGCTTATTTGCCATTTGACAGGGCAGGTTCAAAGGGGGGAAGGGGGAGAGCGAGAGAGAGAGGGGTCTCGGTCTCGGGCTGGGACCTGAGTGTGCCTGCCCGCCCGCCCTGTCTAGGATTGTTCACCGTGTGGCTCCATTCGAGTCCACCGTGAAATACATTGGCCCATCGAGGAAACGACTGGCGGATCGACGGATGCCAGACCCTGGGTGCACTGTGTTCGTATTGGCACTGGTGCATCCCATCGTTCCAGTGCCTCCCTAAAAACAGCCCTCGAAACCCCCCAGCCCCTGCAGGTCATTCGCGATGCTTATCGCTGCCCTGTCCGACATGTCAACTCACACGAGGTCATCATATGGCATTGCATTCCATTCGATCCGTGCCATTGTCTGTCCTCTTCTCTCTCCTCTGACGGCCTTTGACGTCGGGGGGCCTGTCGTCGCAAAAAAAAAAAAAAAAAAAAAAAACCAAAAGAAATGGTAGACACGGCAAACGGCGTCCAGTGGCAGATTAAACCAACGCCTAGCTGTTAGTGGCTGCAGGGCTCAACGGGCCTAGCGGCGTGGCAGGCATGGCAGGTGCGCCCTGAATGGTGGTTCACCAATCACTCAGCCGCCGCTCATCATCCATCATAGCGTGGCACCTGGCATCAGCCGTTACACACCTGGCCATTCACTCTCCCACAAAAGTCCCGTAGAAGATGCATGTCTCCACTAAAACTTTTTTACACCCCGCCGTCGACGACGGGCGAGATCTGGAAATCCCATCACATCAGCCTTGCGATCCAGCCTCGCCTGACTTTTTCTCTCCCCAACGACCTCACCTCTTCCTTCCGCCCATCCGCAGCCAACAACCACCATGGGTGTCCAGAAGAAGACCCGCAAGTTCGCCGAGGTGCGCCGTCCTCCCTTTCTTTGCTCCCTACCTCTCTTGTTCAAGACCCCCCCATGCTTGTGACCCCCCCATGCTAACGAAAGGTCTTCGATGATCACAGGTCAAGCGCGTCATCGGCAAGAACGATGCCCGTCGCAAGGAGAACCTCGCAAAAGCCGAAGCCCTCACCAAGGCCGAGAAGGCCAAAAAGGCCGGCCCCGACGGCGAGCTCGTCCGCGCCGTGCCCCAGATGCCCTCGCAGATGTTCTTCGCCGCCAACACGTCCCTCGTGCCCCCTACAGCGTCCTCGTCGACACGTCCTTCTTCAGTCGCACCGTCCAGATGAAGCTGCCACTGCTCGAGACCATGATGGATTGCCTCTACGCCACCTGCACGCCCATCGTCACCGACTGCGTCATGGCCGAGTTGTCCAAGCTGGGCCCCAAGTTTAGGCTCGCTATGCGCGTCGCAAGGGACGAGAGGTGGGAGAAGGCGAGGTGTACGCACAAGGGTGTATGTTTGATTGACCCTCGGCCTCTGTATGGGGCTGCATTGCTCAGGTTCACCTTGTTCTAACATGAGATACAGGTCTACGCAGATGACTGCATCGTGGACAAGGTCCAGAAGGACGTATGGCCTCCTCTTTACTTCCACCGGGACCCCTCGAGACCAACTTACTGACATGTCACAGAGAATCTACATTGTCGCAACACAGGATAAGGGTCTGCAGTCCCGCGTCAGGAAAATTCCTGGTGTGCCCATCCTCAAGGTTACAAGAGGAAAATACATCATCGAGAGGCTACCGGGTGCGCCGGACTCATAGAATGTGCGTGGCAACAAAAGAAGCAGAAGAGACATGGCTATGGCGTTGACGGGATGATTTATGGCGGCGTTCTCTCTTTCTGTCTGTTTTCTTGTTTTCAATACACGGCATTGGCCCCGTGAGAATCGCAACGGACTTAGGACCTCTTAACCCCGTCCGAGCTCCTATCGTGAACTCAATTCTTGTGCTTGGTCCAGCTCAATCTGCGACGGCAGTTTTCTCTCCACACTCGCATACCTCGCCTGACACAGCCTCGGTTTGCGCGTGTTTGTGTCCTTGGCACTGACGAGTACAAATCCCAAGAGTGGTCGCCAGAAACCTGCATCTCAACCAGGACGATCCTGCTCTGGTGCGTACCCCGCAATCCGCCCTCGTCTCTGTCAGCAACCGCCTGAAACTGCTCCGAGTTGCCCAAAGGCACTGGCGACTCCTTCATATTACTAGCCCTACACATTGAGCGTATTTGAGGACGCGGAAACGTATCCGTTCGTAAGATAACATCTCATCTCCCGTCCATACAGGCCGCAATTGCAACCCATAGCCTTCTTTTTCCTTCTTCTCTCCATGGACGGCAGCACCTCCTCCCGATCGTCCGACGACAAGGACACGGACATTAGTGGGGCACTTGAAGATAGGTCCGGCACAGGACCCGACACCCTCGGCGAGGTGCATCTCAGCTCCGGCTCCGCCACCGGCGTCGCCGCTACCGCCGCCAAGTGCTACCGCGCCCTGCTCTCCTGCGCTGCGTGCCGCGTCTCCAAGCTGAAATGCGACCGCTCGAGCCCATGCGGCCAGTGCATTCGCAAGGGCCGCCCCGAGGCGTGCCAGTATGCGCCCAAGCCGCAGAGGAGGAAGCCCAACCAGAGCATGGCCTCACGGCTGAAGCGACTCGAGGGCATGGTGCGCTCCATGCTCGAGGACGGGGACGTTGTCGTCGATCCTTCGCGAGGGCCGGCAGAAGCGGCGCCGCCACTACCTCCATCCGTAAGGGTTGCGAAGGGCGTGAGGGCTAGCGGGCAGGTGGTGCATGGCGAGAGGGGGTCAACATATATCGGTGCCACGCACTTTATGGCTATGCTTGAGGACGTGAGTTGGCTTCCTCTTCTCCTCTTACCCGTTGGACCCCTGCTGACAAGTTGAGCTGGTAGATTGAGGATCTCAAGAGCTTCTTCGACGAAGAGCAAGACACATTCGAAGACCGGCTTCCACAACAGAAATCTCACGTGTGGGACGAGTACGAGGTTCCTGGTGTCCTACTGTTCTCTAACAGTGATCCCAGCTCACCTCGCAGCTTGAACGAAGTGATTAGTATCCTGCCTGATCATCACATTGTCGATCGGCTTGTGATGAGATACTTCGCATCCAAATTCCCTTCCCTTTGTATGTCCCCTGTTGGACCCTCCCATCGTCGTCACTGCGCCCTGCTGACCCCAGCTGTGTACTGAATTGACTCACCTCGCAGACCTCATACACCGACCTACATTTCTCAAACTGGTAGGTACAATTAAAGCGCGTTCTGAATCGACAACGCAGGCTGACCCTGCTCGAAATAGTACCGCGAGTTCTGGGTTGACCCCAGTGGCATCGACTATCACTGGCTGGCGCAGCTCTTCATGGTCATCTGCCTTGCAACACACTTCTCCACGTACATGGCCCCCCACGAGCTCGCGCAAGACTCGCCCGAACCGCCCTTCGAAAGGATGAAGCGTTTCAGGTCCACAGCCGCCTGGTGTCTTGTCAAGGGCAAGTACCACCAGCCCAAAGAACAGACGATAGCTTCGGTCCTCATGTACGCCGAAACAGAGTTTTTGGTGAATCGTAACTCGCAAATGAACTGCTATTTGCTAGCATCCACTGTCATGAGACTGATGCTCAAATTGGGTTTCCATCGGGATCCGAGCAAGCTCTCTCACATAACCGCCTTTCAAGGCGAGATGCGAAGAAGAATGTGGCATATGGGCATGACACTGGACCTGCTCGTCTCTTTCCACATGGGCTTGCCGCCCATGATCCATGGCATCGACAGCGACGTAGCGCTGCCACGGAATGTGCTCGACCGAGATTTCGGCCCCGAAAGCAAGGAGCTGCCACCACCCCAGCCAATGACGGACTACACAGACCTGACATATCCCCTGTGCAAGAACAAGCTCATGATATGCTTTGGGCATGTGGCGCGGCTGGCGCACCTACTGACGCCTCCACCTTATTCAGAGGTACTGAAACTCGATAGCAGTATCCAAGAAGCCTGGGATGCCGTTCCGGGGTTCATGCGGGTGCGACCCATTGAAGAGTCAGTGACAGACCCTGCGACCCAGATAATTCAGAGGTTCGGCCTTGCTTCCATCTACAACAAGAGTCGATGTGTGCTCCATCGTCGGTTTCTGGCCGAATCCGTCACGAAGAAAGAGCACGACTACTCCCGGGTCCAGTGTTTGAATGGTGCTGTAACCATGTTGGAGCACCAGTACCATATATGGCACATGCGTCAGCCCTGCAATATACTCAACCAGCATGGATGGTTCGTATCCTCCTTGGCGATACATGATTTCCTCTTGTCGGCCATGATTATATTCCTGGTAATCGACAATGAAAAGTATCCGCAAGAAAACAGCGGCTTTGGTGACACAACTGTGCCAAGCAAGGCAGAACTAGTGAGGCTATTGCACCGAGCCCATGGTAGCTGGCGTTTCGTCGCGAGAGATCTGCCGGGAGATCTGCCGGCGGTCAAAAAGACGGCTGACATTGTCGAGACGATGTTGCGCAAAATTGGATCTCCGCTAGGATTTTCTCCCGAGGATCATGGAAACAACGAGTCAGAACCTTCACCAGAAGGCCACAGCGACGCGATCAATATTGGTCTGAGCTCTACTTCTTTGTCGGATCTGTCCATCCGTGGTATGGTACCGTGTATGCTCCCTTGACCGATCATCAGCTCACATGCTACAGCATCAACACAGCCCGTCGCAAACTCGACAGGTGCTCCGATGGCTGCGAATGCACAGCCTCAATCTTTCACGGGCGCTGGTGTGACATCTTCTACCTTGCCATTTGGCATCAATTGGACGGGCCGAACCGATCAGGTTGACTGGGTAAGCTCACGTCCTACCAAGTAGTTGAACAGTCTGCTCACATCTGCTAGGGGTATGTCGACAACATCAACCTGCATACAATGCAGGATCAGGCCTCCATGGATCTCGAAACGGGAGGGCAATTGTGGTTCGGGCCCTCCGTCACCACCGATGAAGAACTCAGAGATGCAACAGTGGGCCTCACAAATGAATGGGTTCAGAATGATGGGTTTTCGGGGTAAGAAGGCATGTCGAGCTTATTGTGGCCTTAACTCTCTTGGCGTCGGACAATATCCAAAAGTCGATTACTGAAATTCAATCATCATCGCCGCTGGTCGAAGAGTGCGTTTCTTGAATGTCAGTGGCCAATGCCCTAGGCTCCATCGACACCTGGGCTTTACTTGTCTATCACTTGAATAACATGTTCTCCATTCAACATTCTTCACTGCGTGACCGAAGTAGAAGGACCCACGATAATGGGGGCCTTGGTCGCTAGCAGGGCTGTCTTGAGACTTGGTAATGTCGCTTGCGCCAGAGGTGTCGGATCTAGCGGTGGTGCCGGTCCCGCCGTAAAGTGGATTAGCTGCGCTGCGGTCGACCACCTGACGTGGAAAAAAAAAATAACATCGTGAAGCGAAGAGTGGAGGTGGGGGATGGTGGTGAGGTCCATGTGATGAAGGATTCGTCAGTTGGAGTGGGCAATATCCACTGGACCAGCAGAGAAAGCATGCCAATATGCCCAGCCTCTACTAGGTCGTGAACGATTATCGGTGTCGTTGGGCCCCTCTTCCCCGCAAAGCCCATGGCGGGGTTTCGGACTGAATGACAACTCCCGCGCAGGCTCGAGCAACGCGAAGGACCAGGATGGTGGTATCACAGAGGTCAGGTAGAGCTACAGGAACCGGACGTGGTCTGTCATGGGAAACAGACAACGATTGAATCAGGGGGGTTTTGGTAGGTCAGGAATGTTCCGCGGAGATGTCGAAATTGGCGGAGAACGAGAGACGGGGCGAACACAGAGCTTGCGCCAGGCGGCTCGAAGCATGACGGCATTCGTGTGAGCAAAGACGTTGCTTTAGTTGGCTAGCAACGTTGTACGTAATGAAAAGCGGCCAATTGCATTGGGTGGACAGAGTGTTGGGTTTTGGGTTGCACAATGCCAACGCTGAAGCTCATCGCAAAGGCTAACCTGATTCACGGGTGTTGAGAGCGTCGTATGGATGACAGGCGAGTGCTGCAACCTGCTTCAGCCGCGGATGGCGCCTTGATCACTGCTTCAATGACAGACTTGTCCATCACTTGCCCCTCAAGAGACGACGCCCAGTCAGGTTGAGACCTACGGCGCTAGGCCGTCGTCTCTAGCGACCCTGACAATAGTTGTCGAAATGTTGCCTTTGTTGAATTGCCAAAGCGGGCTAGAGGGCCGCCAACTGACAAGGCGGGGATTGCACCTCTCCGGCGACAAGAAGCTGGGGCCTAGGAGAGTATCGTCTGATGAAAGTCAAGAGAAGAACCGGTGTTCCATGCAGGCCGACCGGCATGGTAACGAAGTGGTCCTGGCACACAGGTGCAGATGTGGATCATATCCAGCGTAAAGTGTGATGGGGGCGGCAGGGGGGGCTCGATGGGGCGCGTGATGGCGAAGGGCGGAAGGCGTTTTGATGGTCGAGATAGCCAGGCGTGGCGTGGATTTGGCCATACGGGGACCAAATGACGATATTCTAGGGCTCTTGCGCCTGAGCTAACCCCCATAGCAGTTTGATGCAGGCAGCCGAAGCAATCCACCATATTCCATCTCTGGATACCTCAGGTAGGCCAGGAAAATGCCGGGTGGCATGGAATGTGCGAAGCAGAGCCCTCCGCCGTGGTTCTCCGTAGATCACTAGTGATAAGCTCGGGACCTTGCTGGGCCATGACGAGAGGGTGACGAAAAGGTGAGTAGACGGAGACGAATGATGCGATGGAAGGGGTCAGGGTGGGGCGGTAGAGTTGCAGCAGGTCCTCTGTTTTCTGCTGGTGCGGTACCACAACCTTTCCAATCTGGCGGCATCAACCACCACAACCCATTGGGCCTCAGGGCTGATTATTTGAGGCGGCCTGTTGCATGCCGGACCAGGTGGACCAAGCGGGTAAAGTACCATCAAAGTGTGTTCGTACAGGGACCTAAGGGTACACATTTTGAACACATGAGGTACCCAGGTCCAAGCCAAGACGCAAGCAAAGCCCCCAGGGTGACAGTGAGGCCCCGAGATGGATTGGTGAAGAAGGGGTCCATCGGTCAGCGGATGCATGACCTGTCGTTGTGGTGGTGGGCTGGCCCAGCTGGATCGAGCGCAGATGAGAGGTGAAGAGATAAGGAAAAAATTTCGGTCCAGCACGACAGCGCCGACTGGGGATGCTTGGCCCAGCCAACGATCACCAACCTCTTACCTAATGTTCCACCCTTGTGGCCAGGCAGGAGAAAAAGTCAATGTGGGAGAGGGAGGCACGATGGGGACTGTAACGGGGGACGTAGGCAGGAACCGTAGGTAAGATACCTAGGTGGGTAGGAAGGTACATGTACCTACCTGTCTAGGGGAAACTGCGGGCAGGCCAGGCCGCCAATCCACTCGTTGATCCACGAGCCTTGCCCTTGCCGAATCGCTCAGCACTCGTCCACGCGCTTGCCTGCGCTTGCATCATTTGGCAACAAGTCCGGGCAGCACCGAACGGGCCAGACAACAGACAGGACCGGGGAGGGCACGGTAGGCACAGTGGGCAGGGGCCGGCCTGGAAGGACTAGGGACCAATGTGTTAATAACAAGCAGCGAGCATGATTGGGGGCTGCAATTCGTGATTTGGACAATGTGTAAAGGCTTTGCGAACCGGAAGCCCGTCTTCTCCATTCGGTCCAGCAGCGAGCCCGGCGGCGGCCACGGCCCCAAGAGCCCAACATGGCGCAAGAGGGATAAAGACCAGGCGGGCCCTTCCGTGACTGCTGGGAGATGGAGAGCGCGGTTTCGAGTTGAGGAAACCACGATCCTCTCTGTTGGGGTCAGCAAACACAAGATACCTACCTACTTACCTTACCTTACTTACTACCGATCTATCTACGGTATCTCACCATCAACGACGTCCACGTGCTCCTTCCCTTTTCGATATCGAGAGCGAGACAGGAGATAAAGAGGCAACAGCCACCATATCATTGCGCCATCACCAGTGACTTTGCGCCCCACGCGTCTCGGTCGTGTTCAGTCCTGTCTATCTGACTGACTGTCATTGCCATCGTCCGCCCTCCTCCTCAATCACAGAGATTCCCGAGCTTTCCTGAATCTTGGTCTCGTTCAACCCTCCGACAGCATTCATCATCCGGCGCAACGTCACAACCACTCAACCCTTCTGCAGCCCCTCCCAAGTCGGGCCACATCGAACGGCCGACTAGGTGGCAGCCACGCTTGGCCAGCATTCACCCCGATTGGACCATTCCTCATCGACTCTCGCTTCAGATTCGTATGCAGGTTGGCCGCAACACTCACAAACTCTCCACGCCGTCATCTTCGCCAGGATCCCAGGACGGCTTGGCATCGTACTCGTTCGAGCCACCCCTCTTCTATTCCGCCGCCTGCCCTTCCGCTTGATCCTATTCAGTTCAGCAGCCTGTTATCGTTCAGCCCCGGTTTTCACACCAGCCAGAATCGAGGACAGTTCATCATCGTCTGGACCTGTTCAGCGCGTCTTTGGGAAAGACTGGCCGGCACCAGTCATCGTCTAGTCACGTCTTTACCACCGTGATCGCAGCCACACGACCAGTTTCCTTCTAGCTCGACGGGACCCCGGATTTCGACTTATCCCAGCTTGGACCCCCCTCTGAGGTCTCATCTGGTCTATCGCGCGCGATTGCTCTATCAAAGCTTGTCCTGACCAGGATCTTGAACCCCCTTCGTTGTTAACCTCGATATCTTGTCGCTCATCATCTCGCTCACCAATTGCGCAACCCCATCAAGGTGTTCTACAGTCTTGACAATCCACCCCGTGCCGCACCGCATACCAACCAACTGGTTTTGACTCTACTCAGAAACAGCAATCTGCTGTCCGGCCTCGCTCGTTGCTGCGCTGCAACCGAACGCCTTGCGCCCCTTCGCTTGCCCCTTGCGTCGTGCTGCATTGGATCGCTATCTTTGCTGTTCCTGCTGGCGATAGCTTAAAGCACCTTCATAGGTCCAATTGACCTATCGCTCTCCCAACACCCGGCCCGGACAAAAGTCGAGATCCAGATTCTCTCAAACACAAAGGGTGAACCAAGCCAGAGCCGTCGTCCGGCCGCCGTGGCCCCCCTCCCTTACAGTTCTCCACATCGTCCTGCGCCAGACCCTTTTACTTACACCATCGAATCCGGGGAACAGCGGGGACAACCCTCTCTCTTTCGTCTTTTGCGCAGACACTTTCCACACAATCTGACTTTCGGCCTTTGTGTCGTCGTCGCAGAATTTCCCGTCCCTCACCTCTCCATCTTCCCATTGCAACACACCTCTCACTGCTGCTTTTTCCGCCGTCTGGTCGTTGCACATTGTTCGTCAGCGCTGCTTGAAGCCTCTCATGGTGACCCTCATGCCTTCTCAACTCAGCAGGGTCGGGATACCTATCCGCCCCGCCACGCATCACCTCAACCACCAACGCGACCAGCCAGCAACTGAGTTCAACAAGACACACAAGCACTCCCGCTCCTCCTATTCGGAGTCGTCTCCCCTCGTTTCCCGAAACAACTCCCTCACTTTCCGCCCCCTAAGCGCTTCATGTCCTCACCCGACAAGACCATTGCCGTCATCAATGCCAGCGGTCGGCAGGCCGCCTCCTTCATCAGAGTCGCCACCGCCGTCGGATACCACGTCCGCGCCCAGTTGCGCAACCTCGAAGGTGTTGTAGCCACTGAAGTGAACTCAAATCCCAACGTGACCGTCCTCGTTGGTGAGCTTTACACGCGACACAAGCCCACACCCGACAACCGCGACGTCACCAAAAATGGTCCCATTTCCGGCGTAGGAGTGAACCATGAGCTCATCAGCGACCTTTTCAGGGGCACGCAGCTAGCCTTCATCAACACCACCTTCTACGGCGATGAGTTCCAGATCGGCAAGGCGCTTGCCGACGCCGCCAAGAAGGCGAATATCCAGCACTACATTTACTCATCCATGCCGGATCACTCAGCCTACAACTCTGAGTGGCCATCATTGCCTTTATGGGCCTCAAAGCACCAGGTCGAGGAGTACATTCGCAAGATTGAACTTCCTGCGACCTTTGTGTACACGGGTATCTACAACAATAACTTCACGTCCTTGCAATACCCTCTCTTCTGCATGGAACTTCAGACCGATGGGTCCTTCCGCTGGGAAGCTCCGTTTCACGAAGATGTGAAGCTGCCATGGATCGATGCTGAGCATGATGTCGGGCCGGCCATCATCCAGATCTTCAAGGACGGCGCGTCAAAGTGGCGTGGCCGGCGCGTCGCGCTTGCCTGGGAAATGCTGACGCCGCGTGAGGCCTGCAAGGTGTTCGCCAAAGGTGTCGGTCGACCCGTCAAGTATGTCAGGGCGCCTATCCACCTCAAGGTGAAGATTCCTACTGGATATCGAGAACAGCTCGAGGCTCTGGAAAAGCTCTTCGGTCTTGGCCATGATGACCCCAAAAGCAACCGCCATACTTTGGCGACGCCAAGCTCGACGATAGCTGCCCGGAGCAATCCATGGCGCTTTGGGAAGGGCCTCGGGGCCTGGAGGAATACGCACGGGAGGTCTTCCCGCTCGAGGAGCAAGCCAATGGTCTTACATGGATGCTTGAAGAAGAAGATTTGCACGAAGAAGTGGCCCAGGGCCACACAATTTCCCAGGAGAGAGTCGATGAAGAGGATAGAGAAGAAGAAGAGGAAGAAGACGACGAGGACGAGGGACTCGTGATGAGAGGACTGAAGCGGGACGAAGAACAATGGTTGGCCTAACATGTCGCCGCCATTGACGCGCCTTTGACTCCCAGGGTCAACAGCCAACAAGGGAAAAACAACAAACTTACCTGGGCATAAATACGTTCGACGGATATCCGTCTATTTTCTTTCGTGGTTGCAGGCCGTGGCGTCGCGGGCGCCATGTTGTCCTGCTGTGGAGAAGGGGATTTTTCATGACCTGAACGATCTATGGAGGCACTGAAGCGCGGTTGGGTTGACGACCTGCGTTTGCATAGCGGCTACAGAAGATTTGACTGGGCATATATTATGAGCGAGCATAATAGTCCGTTCGACGACTCGGATGCGATTCTGGCGCGGCGTTTGGGTATTGGAAACCGAAAAAAAGGTGAATACGAACACCGCACAGTCGGGGTTTGGGTCTGGGTGTTTGAGTTTAGGAATGGATTCGCCATGGGTTGACAAGGCCAAGCAGGAAGCTGCCAATGAAATACAATCCATGGAAGATGAGACGTTTTAAATCAATATCCCTCTCGCTGCTTTTTGACCTGCGTTGTGTTTGCTGTTGGAACTTCGGTGAATTGTTGTCTCCACGCGCAGCATGCCACGCATAATGATGACGCAGTCGAGGGACGCAAGAGGAGGGGAAGCGGATGAGGAGCGACGATCAACGGTCCAGCGCGAGAAGCTGAGATATATAGGTGAGTTCTCGACTGTGCGGCGCGTGGCCGACCTACCAACGGACCCTGTCCACGCTGCACGGCCAACGGGCGTGGGGGGACTCGCGTGGGAGGCTGTCAACGCCGCCAGATACGACTGTGGTGTGGGCAGCCGATGTGGTATGGGAGAAGATAACGACGGGCGAGGACAATCGTTATCTGGGTAAGGGGTGAACTCACGCATCTTGCAGCTCCCAGCGAAGAAGGTTTGCTTCGGCAGAGGCCTCTCTCTTCTGCCGCACAGAAGGTCGGTTTACAACTGATTCGAGTTCGGAGGACCAGGGTACTACGCCTCGGCATCTGGAGGAGGGGGAGGTTCTACGGGAGAATAAATGTACAGGGCTACTCGAGTCTTGGCCTGCCACGCCGGATGCAGAGATTTGATGTGTCGACCAGAGCTGGACTGACTCGCCTTAACACAACCAACTGCTGGTGTAAAAGGCTTCTTCTTCTATTGGTAAGTTGCTGTCAAGCTCCTGGCTTATCTTCGCGCCCATCTCTCTCCCCTTTGGAAACACCAGTGCAATCAGCGCATGTTGTGGCAGCGTGTAATTTTCTGTTCCCTTCGAAGCCTGGCCTAAAACATGCACGAGAAGGAGTTTTTGTGCACTCAGTGGTCTATTGCGAGGAGTGACATGGAGGACGCTGCACGCTCGTGGCCAGTAAGCCTATCAGTTATGATCAGACAATATGCCCGTGCCGCTGCAGCCACGCCTTAAACCGGTCTTGAGTCCGTCTCCTCCCATGCCCTGGAAAGACACAGGTGTCCTGAACCTGAGCTTTCCGTGTCCGGCTGCCTCCCGGGAAGCAGCTACATCACTTAGTTCACCGTCGAGCCATCTTCCCCTGTACCGCAACATAGATACCTCAGGTGATGCATTTTAGGTATGAAATATATTGACAACGACTCCAGGCCATGACGAGAATCTTCCAGATCAAAGCACTGTCTGGACCATTTGCATTATTTGCAAAGTCGAAAGCTGTCATCGTCATCATGGTCCCTTTGGGAGCTACCTCTACTTCATACGGGTCCGCCCCGTGTTGTAGCAGTATCTGTACTGTTTTTAATTGGCCTAGTTCTGTAGCCAAGGCAGGCGGCAAGCGTCGAGGGCGCTGATTGGGATTGCCTCCTGCTTGGAGTATTAATGTGAGGCAGTCCACTGACTGGTTCTGTATGGCGCACAAGAGATGCTGACTTAGATATTGCTGTTGCGCTTGAAGACCGTTCTCTGCGTCCCGACCAAGGTGTTCCTGTGTCGGGGACTGGTTCGAAAGAAGTGCCTCTACCATAGCGCTACCATTTTCCTTTACCGCGAGATCCAAAGCCGTCATTCCAGAATCATTCGTGTATTTTGTGTCCAGCGCCCATCGTCATAGACAAGCCTGATAAGTTCCACATGGCCGACAATCACAGCTATATAAAGTAATTGATAGGTCCATACCCAATAGTCAGGTGAGCTATAACCTCATGAGCAGGCGATCTAAAGCCTTACATTGGAAGGTATTTAAATTTTTACTGTAATCGAGTCGGCGGTTTTCTTCGAACACCAGAGAACCCCATCTGGAAGATGGTGAAGGTGCTGGCGGAGTTGGCAAAAGCTCCACTCTGGAAAATGGAAGGATTCGTCTCGCACAGTCCCGCATACCAAGTAGGATATTGTGCTTCTTAGAGTAGCCTCCATGGGGAGGTCATATCGCGGCTGCAGGACGCCATCTTGCGAGGCGTCCGACGCGATACCAGGTAGGGCATAAATGTTATCGCGCTCATCCGACGCCTTGCAACCGCCGAACAGTTGAAGCAGCGTCTTCAGGTTCCGCGACTCGGGCTCTTTGTTCTGCCACCGCAGAGGCCCTGGCATAGCCGCCAACAGGGCCTGTTGATGTAGGCCGGGGTAGATGCCCATAGCGGCCGGCATGAGAGCGAACGCCCTCGACCTGACCGCACTGTACCCACAGACAACTGTGGCCGTTTTGGCGCTGTAGGCTTCCTGGATGACCCACACCCTCTCAAACCACTTCCTCGCGAGAACTTCTCGGAGTGCATCGCGCAGCATGCCAAGTTGCCAAGCCGGATTGCGGCTGCCTTCGTACAAGAGATCCGACCACCGGGCAATCCATGTATCGATCGGTGCCCGCCGAGATATCTCGGTGCTTTCTTTGTCGAGCCATTGAATCATCTCGAAGAGGATATCGGTCTCATGGCTGCCGAGTCCTAGCCAGATGATAACATCGTCGGCATTCTCGTAGATGCGCTTCATCTGGCCGGCCTGGTGATTGCGCTCCTTGTGATGATCCTGGTCAATGCATACAGCGTCGACCCAGAGTAATATATCCGTGGTCTTGCTTCGCAGATGATCCAGTGCATCATAAAGATTTCTTGTGATACCAAACGTCCTATCGTCAACCTTGATCTCAATGCGGTCGGAAGCATCACCCCACGTGTATGACAAAGCCTTGTAGGGTATCAGATTTTCGTCGTCCAGGATTGCCTGAACCAGATTGCATCGAATGGGATCGAAATGGCCACCTTTGCGGAGATTGAGGAGGCGAATGGCGTGGGTGGAGAGGTCGAGGCGCTCGTATGGAAATGAAGACATGGCGAGCTTGGGTTTGTGGTTTGCCGTTGGATTAACTCCTTGGACGATGTGTTTGAGAATGACAGTAAGGCTGGGTTAAGGATTGTATAACGAATGGGTCAGGGAACTAATGCTGAATATATGTCTTTGGACGCAGGCTGCAACGAACGGGCTGTGCTTCGTGGTGGGTGTGAGGTCTACGCCTATCACACTGCGTCGTACTGCTGTGCTGAGCCGACTGCGTTGTCAACGCCTAACACGTTGCGTCGTACTGTTCTGCCGAGCCAAGTGCGTCATCAACGCCTCGAATTCCAATCAGCCTACTGTAATGGTGTATTCGTTGGTCCAGCAGGTCCGAGCAGAGATATCGCCGTACGCAGGTCGATGGGTCGTGAAGTCAATTAGCAAACTCAGCCAGTGCCTCATCATTCGGCCTCTATATACAAATGCCCAAAGGTCCATACCTTGATAAAGGAAATGCCATCCTGGTCCTGACATCCCATTACTCCTCACCCGAGCCTGCCTGCCATGCCCCGTTGATCTCTAATGCCTTATGCTTCATTTCTTCGTAATCTGTATACCGAGTGTTGATTCATGAATCCCTTCATGAGTCTCTTGTGTCGCTTCGCTCAACCAAAACCTTGGCCTCTTCGTCATCCTGCGGCGGGGTTGTCCTCCCTGCCATGTCATTCTCGACTCGTGACTGCTCTCGCATCTTCTTCAGCCTCTCCTCGCCCAACAAGGATCTCACACGCTCGATGCGGCCTACGGCGCCCTCGAGCCGATCGAGCCTCCGCTTCTTGTCCGCTTCTCTTTTCTCTAGCGTCTCAACCCGCTCCTCAAGACGAGCCCTTGCTCGCCGTTCCGTTGCCACCATTTCGTTGGCTTGCTCAAAGAGAGAGACGGACAGCTCTTCCACTTCCTGGTCCGTGGTGCTCAAACGTGACTCGGCAGCGCGGCGAAGATGCTGCTCATGATGCAAAGCAGAGAGCAGGTCGGCATGCGCATTCAGCGGGTGCGCCGGACCATCATCCCCGAAACCCTCCTCCTCCGGCGCCGGGGTCCTTGTCAAAGTCGGCGTCGACGGAATGGAACTCGGCCGAAGATTAGGCGTCGATTTGCGCGACAGCATCGCTGACAGGCGATTCGCAACGCCTGCGGTCGGCAGGAATGACGATCTGCTCGGAGATGGGAGGGGTTGTTGTGGCGGTGATTGTTGGGGCTGAGGCTGGGCGTTGACCTGCTTGCGGAGGTTCGCGAGCTCGTCCTCGTAATCGGCCCAACGGTCAACGGCAGCGGTGGCTTTCTGGTTCAGTAGACGGACCTGTGCCTCCAGGTCGGCGATGCGGGCTTGGGCTTCAAGGAGAGAAGCAGCTGCTTCTTGGATGTAAGCACTGTCTCTGTCTGCGGAGCGGGCTAACTCCTTTGTGGTGGGTTCGAGGGGTGGTGGGAGGACCAAGCCGCAGCCTGGGCAGCAATGGGAGGCGGATAGCGGCGGGGACGGGGTTCGGTCGATAGCGAGAGCGTCGCCGGCAGTGGCGGCGTGGTCGCTGTCGTCGTCATGGTGAGAGTCGCACTCATGGTGTGCGTGTCCTGTGGTGGTTGTGCTCGAGGTATCCAGGAGGCGGTCTGAAAAGGCGTCTAGACTCTTTGTGACTGTGAGCTTGCGCCTACGGAGGAGGGAAAACGGCGACCGAGAGTCAAGCTGGCCGAGTTGATGATCTCTCCAACGGATGATGGGTAGGGGGTTGCGTGGGGGCGGGAGGGGGCGCCTGGCATTTTATTATTCTTGAACTACTTCGCTTTGACGCTGCATGGAAGGACGATGGCTGGGCTAAGTATCGGGCTGGGCTTTGGGTTTGCGTCGGGCTGAGGTGTGTTCGGTGGCGGGGGGAGAGTCTGAAAAGGTGAAGCCCCCTCCAGGTCCCGGTCATTTCTCACATGGGCAGCTGCGCCCCTGCGCGGTACGAAGATTAATTAGGATTAGGCGGAAGGGACGACTGGACGAATGGGGGAGTTCCAAGGACACGGACAGGAAGGGACCTGGTGGGACGAGACCAGCCTTGACCAGGAAGGAAGCATGGATCATCGTAGTGCATCCATAAGAGGCCCCACATTCTGGGGGCTGTCACTGCACTTTTCCAACGACAAGCCACATCGTTGAATGCACCAGAGGGCAAGGGGCACCTGTCAAGCTCGAAAGGACCATATATTGAGGGAGACTAAGTCAGGCAGGCGCTCTGGGCTCAGGACATTCCCAGCGACGACCCACGACCGTGAGAGCTACCTGTCCTGTTCGTTATTGTGTCTTGGTTGCTTGGGCGTGCTCCAACTGCAGCAAACAGCAAACCTGCCACGCATCATCCTCCGTGCTCAACCTCCTGCTCAAACGGGCCCAGGCCAATATGTCCAGTCAATTAACCCCCCCGCCATGCCAGCTTCATTTGCCAAGGTGGTATCCGAATTTTCTGAAGCCCTCGCATGGCTGACTTGCTGAACCGATGACAAGGCCAACTCCTGGCCGTGCTTTGTCGGAGCTCCCCTGCTCTTTGCTCCTCTTGCCGCGAGTTGTCGTACTGGTACGATGGTCATGCTCATGCTGCCGTGTTTCAGACACTAACCTGACTGGGGGCGCATGCCTCTCGCCAACACGACCGGCGAGGCCGAGGGAAATCTGTCAGGTCGATCAGTCGGCTCGCGGGTGCCCTTCCGGCGGACACTACGGTCGTCGATCGCATCGTGGAGCTTAGCTTTGTCTTCAATTGGGCTTCGCGACCTTGCGCAACTCGCCAACCCCCGTTTCGGGGTCCCTATACTCCTTCCAGCTCACAGGCACCATGTCGTTGCCAGCCTCACTCGTCGCCATGATGACTCCCAGCTCATTGCTCGCCGTCGACAGGTAGTAATTTGCCTGGTCACCCAAGGAGATCTGTCCTGCAGTCAGCACCATACTCACAATACCTAACGGCTTGCCCCCGGATTCGACTCACCACCTGCGCCTTCACAATATCGCCAGGCTTGAACGCCTCATGGATCTTGATTTTGTCCTTCTCTGTCGCTCGTACGTCTTGCGACCGAATGACACCTTGCCACTCCGTCTGCAGCACCGTGTCGCCAACCTGCTGAATCGACACTATAGCCTGTCGAGGCATCAGGCGCAGCACGCGGCATAGCACGATGTTGCTGACATCTGGCAGTGCCTCGCGCTTCTTGCCACCATGCCTCGACACCGAGATCGTTGCTCGGTCCGCCGGTGAGTTGAGAACGCCGGCAATGCGCGTCAGGCGCTTGGCCGGGCCGTTGGCTGAGGCAGGCGTGTCGACGGTTACTCGGCCGAGCAGGGAGGAGACGACGATGCCTTCATGAATGTGAGTGCCGGCGCCGGAGCGGTAGCGAGAGGCTGGGCCGAGTGCGGTGCCGGGAATGGCAGTCTGAGGAATGGCGTCCGTTGCCATGGCCGAATGATCCGAAGTCCCAGAAACCCTGCAAGTGTGAGTGGGTTCTCTCGAATTCGTGTTCGGTTGTGAGGGGGGTGAGTGGTGGTGAGATTTGGCGTCGCAAGCTGTCGCTGGTCAGGAAGGCTGGCAAGTGAATGAGTGAGTGGGAAATTTTGGTCTCGGTCGCGACAAGCAGCAATCGCTTCCCGCGGATCGCGTTAGTGCGTCAATGGCCTGTGGTGCAGCTGGCAACCCACCACGGGCACTGCAAAGATCTCATCTGACAGGCGCTTTCGGGACTTTGAGCCACTCCGTCTCGATTCTCAGGCCATCGGGAAGAGACGTCCCCGGCGGTGACAACAGGCAGAAACTGTTGTTAGGGGTCCAGCGAAAAAACACCCCCACAACGCTTGTTGTGGTCGACTGCTCGCTCGACTCTGCAAGTTCATAAGGGTTGCCGACACCTCCATCGAGCCCGCGACTCCATCTCAAGCCAATTGTGCTCCCACACTCCTTCACCTTTCACTCCCTGTAATATTCTCGTCCGGCTCATCCGCGCAAAATGTCTCCGCCGCGCAACAACAGCATTGGCGGCTGGATCTTCTTCCTGGCCACCCTTCTCGGTATCTTGACCCCTATCTACGTCGTCCTCGAGAAGAACCTGGAGAGCTTCTATGTCTTCGACCTCGACCACCTCCACGACCTTCAACTCCGCGCCATTGCCGAGCATGGCAACAACACGGCCGACATTGTCAACTACATCGTCGCCGAGCTGAACGAGAAGCACCCCGACGTCGTGAACCTGCACGAGGAGTGGGTGTTTAACAACGCCGGCGGTGCCATGGGTGCCATGTACATCATCCACGCCAGTAAGCTCAGCCTACCTTCTAACCTATCTGTAACTCCAACTGACGTGATCGCCAGGCATCACCGAGTACCTCATCATCTTCGGTACCGCCATTGGCACTGAGGGTCACTCCGGCCGCCACACCTCCAACGACTACTTCCACATCCTTACTGGCACCCAGCTCGCCTACGCCCCCGGACCTGGCGTCTACACCCCCGAGGTCTACACCCCTGGCACCGTTCACCACCTCGTCCGCGGCACCGTCAAGCAGTACAGCATGCCCGAGGGCTGCTTCGCCCTCGAGTACGCCCGCGGCTGGATCCCTCCCATGCTGCTGTTCGGATACGCCGACGGCTTCACGAGCACCGTCGACTTCCCCACGCTGTACCACACCACGCGCATCACGGCCAGGGAGATGATTGGCAATCTCCTGAAGGGCAAGTTCTAGGCTTCGTCCTGGTCTGGCACGCAGGACACGCATAATGTGTAAGATATATAGACCTGTAGAGATCTGATATAATGTTGTAATGCATGCATATGCCATCTTTGAGAGTACAATAGCCCCTTGAATGGCAGATGGAGTTTTCATGACGACATCCACAGTTTCGGTAAAAACGTGCACCATTTACACCATGTGACATGGTGTATAATCAGATGAAACGAGTCTGCCAGGCCGACAATCTGTTCTGTAATTGGTATCATTGAGGCCGGTAGGCCAATGGAAAGCAATCCTGGACCTCAGCCATGAAATCTCATCTAAACGCTCCTGAAAGTATCACCGAGACATCCTGTCTGGATGCTTCAATCGGGAAGAACCCCCTACTGACCGATTTCGGTAGTTGGCCTCGGCCTGTCCAAC
Source organism: Verticillium longisporum (assembly GCA_019188255.1). Classification (NCBI taxonomy): domain Eukaryota; kingdom Fungi; phylum Ascomycota; class Sordariomycetes; order Glomerellales; family Plectosphaerellaceae; genus Verticillium; species Verticillium longisporum. Next base: position 2,505,889 of record JAETXT010000012.1, read on the forward strand.
GAAGAGTCATGCTGCGAGTTTACACATGTTAGTCCTTGATGCCATCCCACTCCGACTCGTCGTCCTGGACAGTCTCGTTCACCTTTTGTGGCGATTCGGCCTGCGCCTCTGCCGCCCTGGGGCTCGCCGGCGCGGCTTTGACCACCGGCGCCTCATCCCCGGAGCTGGAGTTCTTCCTGCGCTTCTCCGGTTTGGCCCCCTCGGGCTGCTCCTCTTGCTGCCTCTTCTTCGAGGACTCTCCGCTGTGCTGTTGCACGCGCGGCTTGATCTGGTTGCGGTCATTGCGGAACGCGTCCTGCTTCTGAGGGGGTCGGGGTGCTTCTCCTTCCAGTCGGCGAGCAGCTCCCTGACATGCGGCGCCCAGACGGCCTCGCCCTTGGCCAGGTCGTCGTACTCGAGGCAGTTCTGCTTGAGCGCAAAGTCGCCCTGCCTGTCGCGGCTCAGCTCGGCCATCATGGCGGCGGAGCCGACCTTGGTGCCGAGGTCGTGGCAGAAGCTGCGGACGTAGAAGCCCGAGGTGACGGTCATGCGGATGCGCGCGGCGGGGGTCCCTTGTCGGACCAGGGGGCGGTCGTCGTCGGCGGCGGGACGAGGTTGGCGCCCTTTCCTGTGTGGTGTTGGGGCGCCGCGGGGAGCTGGCCCAACGCGCCGGACATTAGCGCTTGGTGCTTAGCAGAAGACGACGACGACGACTTGCGCCGCTTGTGTGGTGGCATGTCCCTCACGAGCTCGTCCTGTCTCTCCTCAAACATCTTCTTCTGGTCCTCGTGCTTGTTGACGGCGGCCTCGTCGGCGGCCTCCTCCTCGGGCGTCAGCTTGCGCGCGTTGCCTTGTTGCTTCTCCACGCGCCAGACCTGCTCGGCGAGGTTCTTCTCGGCCGCCTCGGCCTCCTCGGTCGGCCAGTGGTGCTGGTGGGTGCCGGGCTCGAACCACTCGAGCAGCTCGAGCTCCTTGACCTCGACGTCGCGCCCGATGATCTCGCGGGGGATGGGCTTGCCCTCGCGGGCGTACTCGTAGAGGGGCTTGCCCTCCATTTTAAGGGCCGAGTACAGGGGCGGGATCTGCTCGAACTTGCCGCGGAAGTTGCCCGCCTCCTTCTCGTCCATTTCTCTCTTGTTGTGGTCGTAGGGTCTCCGGGCCAGTATCTTGCCGGTGCGGTCGTAGCCGTCTGTGCCGGCGCCAAATACGTCGACCGTCTCGTACTTCTTGGTGCAGTCGAGAAAACCCTGCAGGGACTTTGTTCCAGAGCCGACGCCCAGGATGAGAACGCCCGTCGCCAGGGGGTCGAGGGTTCCTCCGTGGCCCATCTTGACGCGCGCGCCCTTCTTGTTGATGCCGCGGCGCTTGAACTGCGAGCCCGACTCATTGAGGCGCTTGCTGATCTCCTGCTGCACGAGGGGTGCGAAAAGGGTCGAAGGGTTGAAGTGCTGCTGGCAGTCACGGATCACCTGAGCAGAGCTCATGCCCAGAGGCTTGTTGATGGCTGCATCGTGGCACAGGTCAACGGAAAGGTCCTGGGGTGCATTTTCCTCCCAGAGGCGACGGGGGAGAGGACGTGGCGTAACGTACCGAAGACGCCTTCGAGAACGGTGTCTTTCGCCATCTTCCACAGACGTGCCGTCACTCGCATACGCTCACTATTTCGTTCAAGAAAGCAGACAGGCAATTGGCGCGAGAAGAACCACCAACTACGTGATTGAATTGATCACAACGATTGGAAATGGGAAGAGAAGGGGGGGGAGGACTTGGAAGAGAAAGGCTGGGGAGGAGATGCAGCAATGGGACCTTCCTACTGCACTTCGTTCCTACCCAGATGCAGCAGCGCATTGGATTTTTTCTGGAGGGGCCGTTCCGCTATCTTATCAAGCTTTTGCACTCCGATGGCTACGCACGGGCTCTCGAAGCCAGACCCACAGTCGGCACCACCATTAAAGAGGATCGCGTCGGGGACGCGTGTGCCGTGATCCCTACCTCGACCCCTCTAGAGTCCACTTCATGGATGGTGACCTGCTTCCCCAAGCCGGGTATTCCACAAGGATTCTACATTCATAGCTAATTGCGTCGCCGCCAACTACCTTTTCCAGAATATCCACCTTGCCTCGACACAACACAGCCCTGCCTGAATCATCACGTATATCAATGTCCTGAGTCACATCAATCGACGACCCGCACAGCAGCAACATGGGGAGGAAGCGCCGATCGTCCAACTCCACCGTCGCAACGGTGGACGAGGACACCATCACCTACGCCAAAGAGACGAGCGTGCTGAAGCTTGCGGTCCTCGACGAGAACAGTGAAGAAGAAACCTACGTTCTGGAGGATGTCACAGTCTACGGCAAGGATGGCCAGATGGCCAATCTCCTGTCTGTCTACTTTGATGGGCCTGTAGTCGTCCGCGGCTTCATCAAGGCTGACGAGGGCCAGCAAAACATGTGTATGACTGCTTCACCCCCACTGATAAGAACTTGCAGAGATGTCTGACATGCCGCTTGACAGTTCGAAAACGCACCACAAAGTCGGCATACATCGAGATTACGGATTGCGTACGATATTCCGTCGGCATTGCCGAGGGCGAGGAGAAGAGCCCATGCGTCTGGGCGGGCGGCAAGTGCGGCTGGTTCGAGATCAGGCCTCCTTCCATCGACTATACTCCAATCTACAACAAGATGGCGCAGGCTGTGTCGCTCTATTACAACATGCTCGAGGTCCATGATGCGCACAGAGAAGCCGTCAAGCTCAAGAAGGGCAAGAGAAAAGGGAAACGGCCGAGCAACGAAGAGGTGTTCAAGAGCTTGGATGTCGACACAATGTTCTTCCAGGTAAGCGAACCTTTCACTTTCTCTCGCATCAGCCGCTAACATGCGCCGAAATCAAGTACGCCGTTATTGCTGGCGACGGCTCCCTGTACCATGAGGTCATCGACGCCTGTGACGAGCATGCCTCATTTCTCATTGCCCATTGCTATGAAGAGGAGGACTTTGACTGGACCCACACGACCTTCTTTGTATGGCTGACGCAGAGGCATAAGGAGCTGACTGCCAAGGTCGAGGAGATTGAGAAGAAGAAGAAAATGGGCATAATCAACCCAGCAGCGGAAGGTGTTGTAACAACACAGCAGACCAGCGCTGCTGATCCGCCAAGTCAGAAGGCGTTGTCGAGGACATCGCAGCGAAGGGCGACGCGGTCGACAAGTGCTGCCGATGAAGAAGTCGACACGCAGGATTTCGCCCCACAACGTACCTCCCGCCGGTCAAAGTCAACAGAACAAGCTTCAGCCGCTCCCGTTGCGGACGTCATGGATATCGACCCTCAACCTAAGACCCAGGAGAATCCCCTCGACGATCCTGTCGAAGCGGGTGGCATTGCCGAAGATGATACGCGCTCCCCTGGGCAGCGACTCGCCGACGCGTTTGAGTTCGTACGAAGCTATCACAATATCCCACCACAAAAAATGACCTTGGCGAGCATGAAATCGCAAGTCTACTACAAATACAAGATGAAGACTTACGAGGCACCAGCAGAGATTTTCTCGTACTACGCGAGCGAGTTGTTGCCCTTGCTTGACGAGCACGTCTGGGGAGCATCTGCTCTGTACCGGTTCATAAAGGAAGCAGCCGAGCGGCCACGCATCACTCCGACCCTGTTTGAGCCCGCTTTGATCAATGAGTACACTACACCGCGAGCTAAGAATCCGGCCGCAGGCACGGCGACTGAGCAGCACCGAAAACCCATTGGGAAATCTCCCAGCATGGGTCACAACATGGAGACGCCCCCACGTAAAGTAGGTCGGCCGTCTGGCAAAATGTCTGGGCTTCGACCTTCTTTCAAACGCGCGCTCTCTGATTATGATTCGGAGGACTCCCGAGCGGCAAAGGTGGCCAAGACAGCTCACATTGTCGATGACGAAGAGGACAACAGTGAGTCTGATACCGAGGAAGACGAAGAGGAAGATCTCGCAGCCGATGGCCCGCCCCCTGTGAAGGTGGTCATCCGCACCGAAACTCTCCTGGATACAACACCCAAGGGCCCCCATGGCACATGGGTGTGCGATCAGGAAGACGATTGCGACTTTGTGGAGCGCAACCCAGGCGACAGTGACGGCCGCGAGAGGATACAGCAGCACATCAAGGATGCACACTACGAGGAGCAAGACGAGCACATGCTCAGCATCATGAACCTTGCCAAACTGGAAGGCGGAAAAGGCCATCTACCCGTTGAGTATGACGCCCCTTTTGACCCCAGATACCACGTGTTACATCGTAACAGCCCAGTTGATCGCTCTGTACCCGCCACCCTGGTCTGACGCAAACGGTGACGATGCTCCACTGGTTCCCCTTCACGCATTCCAAAACCATAATTTTATTCCACATGTCATGATTGGATAGTTCTAACAAATATCTGCCTTAGTCACCTCTTGGAGAAAATCCGCGCCATGGGCGAAAAGACGTCCCAGAACCAGCAAAAGACAATCAACGGGCAAACCGTCCCCCAACCAATCAAGCGCCGCTTGCTCATCTAAATCACAGTCCACGCGATGCTTCGCGAACAGTTTGCTTAGCCATTCAGTTTGCAGTCCGCCTCGCTACATCAAAGCCAAGGGGGGATGGGGTGTGGGGGTTCTTATGATTTGACGAAAAACCTGTAGTCTACTTTGGCGTTTGGGGTATGCCGGGACCTTTTGATGACATGAACTTTGTGGATGATTACCTAGCAACTTAGAGAATGCTAGCTGACACAAGGACACATGTTTTTCGGCGAGGAAGAGATCGGTGTCAAACGAGCTCAGCAGGGCACGAACCAAGGCCGGGCGGGTCCTCGACGACCTGATGTGCTATGTGTAAGAAGAAAATTGCCCTGTCCACCCTGTCATCATGCGTCGAGTGAAATATGGTGCTTCGTACTTGCAATTGTCCTCCACGCCAAGCCTAGTTGGCACCCTCGTAGGAAGCCCAAGTGTGTTACGTTGTGATTAGTGGACATTCACAGACCGTTCAAGTCCATCGAATCACATGGTGTACATCGTTGGAAGTGCTGCTTGGAATATCGAGTAGTTTTGTTCATATTGTTTGCCAGTTGCCTGCCGGGCCCAGGATCCTGAGCCTACTGTATGATACTCGAAACCAGATGGGAGGGGAGAGCCGGCACCCAGCTCGGGGTGCCTCTCAGCCACCCGCCCTTCTAGGCCCGGCGCAGGCCCGGCCACTTCAACATCCAGCCACACTGACGAGGCCCTCGTCCCACCCATAGATGAAGTACAGGTATTTGGTACCAGTTCTTCCGCCCTCAGTGCCTCGCCAGTCCTCGCCATCGGCTTGAGCTCGGCGCGTATCGACCATGTATATGGCCGCGCCTCGGAAGCTCCGAGCAACGTCTGGCGGAGAAACTCCCATCTGAAGCGTCACCAAAGCTATGCCTGCCGTGTACTGAGGTGCATTCTATGCTCCAACACTGCACTCGAAGAATGCTTAGACCCGTCTCGCGTCCCGATAGTCTCGGGCTGCCCTCCAAGACGCCTTATCGTCGGCTGAAAGCTCTGTGCTCAGCGTTTCCACACCGGCGCCAATGGCGTCAAAGAACGCTAGGCTCATTTCAAGGTCCTCTGCGAAGTTGATCGCATTTGGCACAAAGTTGGCCGGGAAGGCGCTCAGCCTCGCTTGCCGCACCTCTGGAGTGTCAGAAGTAGAGACCTCGGTCAAGAAGGTCTTGACGGCAATGCCCAACGCGACATCAGGGCTGTGAAGGAAGGGAAGTCTAGAAAATGTTAGTCCGGTTCAAACTTTCAAATCGCATGTTTTCACTTGCCTCTGCTTCAACGTCAGGTAATCGTCTCTGTCCCTCTTGGACTGAGCGTGCAGGAACATTGAGGCAACGATAGCTTCGATGAGGTCTCGGTCTGCCTCTCGAACAGTCGTGGATAGTGAACGGAAGTACAGCAGGGGCTTGCTGAGTGGTCCCGTGTATCCATTGGCTTCGTGTCGTAGCTTCAGTAGAGAAGCGCAGCGACCGATGAGGAGGCTGCTGCCCTCTTCCGCATCGGCGCCATTCTGCGAGTTCCCATTGGCTTCTCCGTAGCCAGTGTGCGCATGCAAAACGCCAAGCCGGATCAACTCAAAGGCCATCAGAACAGCCTCGTAGCCCTCCAAGCCACCGGGTCGGCTTTGACTCGTCCAGGTCTTGAGACTCATAATCGCCACGGCCAGTGCGTTTCCCCAACCTGTCAAGCCATGGGCGTTATCGACATAGCCCCTAAGCTGTAGAAAGCGCCAAATAGCAAGCGAGGTGATCTCATCAGCCGAGTTGATGCCCTTGATGCGTTTCTCCTTGGGGAAGGTCTCCTTGGCAAAGTCAGGGAAGAGCAGTGAAAGCACTTCAAATGAAATGGATCCTGGTTTCGCGTCCGTAACCTCGCTCTTCTTGAAGCTGCTTTCTTTAATGTCCCAAGTCGCTGCACGTCCTATCGGGTTAGTTTGGACGCCGGCGTGGTTGAGCTTTTGTGAGAGCTTGTTGTCGTACCAGACCTTCAATGTGACGTCTTGGCGCGAGATCCAGCGGTTCAGACGTGGCATCAACAGCGCAAGCGTCTGCTCTCGGATGGGAACAAGTTGGTTGGTAACCAGCTTCTTGTACTCTTCTGACACGGTGCCGTCGAGAGTCGGTGTGATGAAGATTTGGAGATGCGTGATGCCGCTCAAGACACGGCCGCCGATCAAGCCCACGTTGAGATAGTGATAGAGCTCTGCCGGAAGCTCCATTCCCATATTTTGCAGGCTGTCATTGGTGAGATGTTCGTAGTCGTGAACCCTGACTTCCCCCGACTCTGCAATGTAGAGGAAATGAAGAACAGGGATCATTGGGCCCCTGTAACTGTCCAGCCACGTAGGGTCTTCGTGCTGCAGGACGTCACTGAAGGCAGAAGCAGACTGCGCAACAGATTTGTCGGCCGTACGGAGCATGTTCACAGCATCGTTAATTGTGTGAGGCTGGCGCCTTACGTACGACGTGTCCTGAAGCGGGGGGTAGGTGGAGAGAAATGAGGTGCCGGTCATGAGAAGGGCGTCGGTAAACGTAGTGTCGTTGACATTGAGGGAGCGAATCAGACTCTTTTTGAAGATAGCCTTAACCTTCTTGTTCTCCCAGTCGAAAGAGCGAATGACGCCGTCGTTGATCGGGTACAGAAGCAGCTCTTGCGAGCCCATGATGCCGGCGCATTGGTCAGAGTCGATCATGTCCAGGTACGCAATCTGGCACACAAGTCAGAAGAGAGAAAACAAGCAGCAGCAGCAGCGCCTAAGCATACCTGAGCTGATGCATTGTACGGTGCAACTAGGAAGTGCAGCTTATTCTCCTGGAGAATGGACTGGAGCATAGGGTACAAAGTCTGAACTCGGAATGCACCTAGAGGACCTGGGTCAGCACCGTCGCTACCTCTCAGAAGACTGATATTTCATACCGCTATTGGCCCCGAATGCAGTAACGGCTTGCTCCGCCTCACCCTTCGCGTAGAGGTTCCAGGCTTCGTCCGTCTTCTTGTTGGCCGCTTTGCCACGCAGGGCAGCTACTTCATCCTGACCATGGACGGTTTGCCCATCAAATATGAAGAACGGAGTGATCTTGTGGGCGTTCCATTGTTCTAGATCTTGGCGAATGTGGTAGTCGAGCCCAGTAAGCCCCCCTAGCGCGGACAAGAGAGGTTCGCGGGATGGAGGGTATCGAGGCAGAGCTGCAAGTAGTAGGTCGCGTCGACGGCGATGGCACAGTCTTCGAGGTCAGATACGTTGGCGGTCCTGCACACGACAACTTAGTCACAAATCAAGAGCCTCGAGAGGGCTGGACATACGTTGCCTGGCCGTTGATCCAGGCGTCTTCCACGAGAGCTAAAAATCTAGCCGTCAGCCCCAGTTGTCCCATTGTTGTTGAGAGGGCAGTGATCGTTTTCAACAGAAAACCATCCCTGCGGCCCGCTGGCGGAAGCTTGCGATGACCCTCATTGAAATGGTTTGGTATTGGTGTGACGTTGCATGCCAGCGCTGACCCTCAACAACTGCTTGGGTGGATGTGATGCTCGAGAGTCAAAAGCCAACAATGATGCCATTTGCGCATGGCTTCGACCTCTCTGCCTACATACTACTGCCCAGGCGGGTAGTGAGGAGGACATCGAGCGGAGATCTAGGACAGTCTGTGGGACGCATCGAGCTTTGCAAGCATGTGACGAGGCAAGCTTGTTGAGAGGAGGGACGTAATCGGTGGTCGTGGGAGGGGCGCATCGAAAGACGGGGTGGCAGAGCTGGAAGAGGATCGCAAGGGCACAGGCACCCACAAGGCATCTTGATTCGGATTGCGCAAGCTTGGCGGAGCCCCCCAACCTAGATTGAAAGAGATGGCCCCTCGTAGAGCAGAGCACAGCTAGGCCGCGAGACCTCGGCGGAGATCAACAAAGGGGGGGGGCGCCGTGGTCAAGGAAAACGGCAGCTCAGAAGACACCCAAAAGAAGGTCTGAGCTTGTCATGAACAGAGACGGCCGACCGCTGGGCCAATGACGCCAGAAGAAGAAGGTCGTCCTTCGAAATGGAGGAGGATGAGTCGGCGACGAGGCGACGAGGATCGGAGCGAGGTAGGTATTCGGAGAGAAGAAGTTTGGGGCTTGGGCAGACCTTCTGTCCGGTGAGGTCCAATCCAGTTCGTTCCTTCCTGCCAGCTAGGAGGTACTCAGGTACTTCGGTCCTCAGGTACCTCTCTCTGCCCACTGTCTGGTCGTGCCTGTTGTGCCTGGAACACAGGTGCGTGTCACCGTGCGAGTACCGGGGGTAGGGCGCTTGACGGGGGAGGGAAACCCTTGAATTTCGGGGCGCTAACCGATTGACTGTTAGGGAAGGAAGTGCCCGGCGGGTGTTTTAGACTGGGGGGTCGCGCCAGTTGTGGGCTGTGGCGGTGCCTGGTGTGTCATTGGGTTGGGAGGATTGCCCGCGGCTGAGATCTGGCCAGAGGCGGCGACGGCCAAAGTACCGACGACACAGCTCATGTGGCCCGTGCGATTTTGTTTCCTGCCCCAGTCATCTTGAACAGAGGTCACTTTGGGGGTGTTCACGAGTTCAATACGGTAGCACGGAAGGGGGGTTCAACTTGACTGCCGTTCGTCACCGAGGATGGGCTGAACAGAGGGAAGAAGGAATACCGTGCTGCTCATCATGTAAGGTGCAGGCCCAGGCACACAAACCGGGCACGTTATGTTGCACATCGACAGGCATGGAGGCCGATGTGCAGAAGCTTGATCCACACCCAGCACTGCATTGCATGGGACGGGCCGGGGAGCCAACGAGTCGTGTGATGCCTATCAAAAAAAAAACAGCTTACAACGAGAAACCTGGCAGCGACATCGAGAGCACTGTCTGATCTCGATTGGAGACTGCCCATACCGACAGCCGCATAAGTCTTTACGGATTCGCATGGCCATTTAAACATCTTGCTAGGTTCACTGGATCGTATCCTAAGGTCCCATCCAAGAATCGGTCATGTCGAGATCTGGTTGGTGCCCCAAGTGACACATTCTCGTCACAACCGGACCCCTCCTTGACATCCCACCATGGCTTATCGCGATAAGACGACCTTAGTCAATTGACTGCCCACCTCCCCCCTCGGCTGGTTTCTTCCATGAGGGAGTCATACATGCATCTTGCGCATCCCAAACCCGGCAGATCGATCATCAAAATGGCTCCAAACGCAAACATACCCATCATTGATGTCTCAAAGGCCGTTGACGAGGCGGATGTGGCCCGCCAAGTCGTTGATGCAGCTGCCCAGCATGGCTTCATCTATATCAAGAACACTGGTGACTTTATAGGCTTGTCTGATATTGACGGTGCTTTCGATCTTGTAGGTGCGGTCGCCCTTGACGACGAAACCCTCACTGACCAGCCACCAATCTAGTCACGCAAGCTTTTCAAGGCTCCTATCGAAGAAAAGGCCGCCTGTTCTATCCAGACCAACAACCGTGGCTGGTCAGGTATGCATTCGGAGACTCTTGACCCCAAGACGCAAAAGGTAAGATGCTTGCTATAAGTCAAGACTCTTCATGCTAACATGTTCCAGGTCGGAGACTACAAAGAGTAAGTCATAAACACAAAACTAGTCAAGTGGACACAAGTCCCCCTAACAGAAACCCTCGCCAGAGCTTTCAACTTTGGAGAGTTTGCCGATGGCAAAGCCCAGCAACCCCTGCCCGCCACCATTCAGCCAGACGAGCCCCAAGTCAATGCCTTCCGCGAACAGTGCCACTCTCTCTGCCTCCGCCTTCTCTACCTTCTCGGCCTTGGCCTCGATGTCTCGCCCCCGACTTCTTCTCCAGCGCCCACCTTCCCTCCCGTGGTCCCTCCGGCACCATCCTTCGCCTCCTGTACTACCCAGCCACTTCTGCCTCCAACGCCGCCCCCGACGCAGTTCGAGCCGGCGCCCACTCGGACTACGGGTCCATCACCCTCCTCTTCCGTCTCGAGGGTCAGGCCGGCCTCGAGATCCTCACGCGCGAGAACGCCTGGGCTCCCGTCCCCGTTCGGCCCCCCGGTACCGAGGACGACGCCCTCCCACCCATCCTCGTCAACATTGGCGATCTGCTGAGCTACTGGACAAACGGCTTGTTCCGGAGCACCGTCCACCGCGTCGTCTTTTCTGGTGACGCCGCGCCCGTGGAAGGCGAGTCCGACACAGGGCCGAGGTATTCAATTGCCTTCTTCTGCCACCCTGTAGGTGCGACGGCATTGGAGCCAGTGCCCAGTGACCGAGTGAAGAACTTCAAGCCCGAAGCTGGAACGCCGAACGCAAACCCATATGCCGAGAGAAAAGTGGTGACGGCCGATGAACACCTGCACATGCGACTGAAGGAAAGCTACAAGGACCTGTACAAGGAGGAGGAGCAGGCCAAGGCATAACCAGGTCAAGATATAGAGTCAATATTTAGTATCCAGAATGTTTGCTCAAATAACATGTTTAATGTCTAAATACCCGCGTTCTGTCTCGAGCAATGCATGGGCGTTTCGCAGAAACCATCAATTATCAAGGGACGTCTATACCAACCCCACCCACCATTTCTTCCATGGGTTAGACTTTGCTGATGCCGGGGATGAACCCCTGGATGACTTCTCGTATTGGTCAATGTCTTCCAGCACCCGCCAGTCGTACATCTCGACCGACTCGCGTTCGCCATCAGGTAGTCGTAAGTTCAATGCTTGAATCTGCTTCACGAGGTGGCGCGTGGCTTCCACACGCCTTCGCTCGACGAAGCAAATCTTCCTGCGTCGGCGAGGCGGTGATATCACCCCACGCACTGCACCGTCTCGTACGTGGCTCAACTCGCTCTGGCGCCAGTTTCCAGGATCGGTCACCCATGACTTGATACCATGCGCCGGTAGTATACTCTCGGTGACAAGGAGTTGGTTTGCGATGCAGGGAGCCAAGAGAATTTCACGATTCCTCATCTTGCAACGGTGGCCTGCGATTTGACATAAATCATCTGTGCCGGAAGGATTGTAGAGCGCCGCCGCCCTCACCGATGAAGTTGAAGACACAAGGGTCCGAGATGAAGCAATCTCCCTGCTAGTCATGACGGGGAATGACGATGGTGCGGTGTAGCTACTCCTAGCAGATTGCTTCTGTTTGGTCGTGCTGTCTAAGGAAAATGACTGAGATGATCTGATACTAACTGGCGACAAGTTGTTGCAAACGTTTGAGAGTGGTTGTCGTGTTAACGAATTGCGTTGAGATGATTCCGGACGAGTCCGTGACCGATGCAAGTGTTCAGAAAATGCAGAGGCTGACAATGTATTGCGCCTCGGTCGCTGGTTTTCTGCTCGATTCACACAATCCTCAGTGCTGCTTCTCTTGAGGCCCTCGGCTTCCTGGATTTGTTGCCGTAGATTTGACTCTCGAGCGGAGCATGGCTGCGTGTTGGGATGATTGGGTTCCGCCAGTTCTGATGAAGCCGGAATTGTGAAGAGCGCAATCTTTGGGGCACGGCATAGCTTTGTAGGTGTGTTGTTAGGAGACGCAATGCTCGAGAGTTGAGATGTCCTGGACTGTCGTCTGGGGGAAGGTGTTAACAAAGATGATACCGTCGACTGAGTCAAGGCGTCGACTGCAACACCTCGAGGATCAGCGCCCTCCAGTAGGCCAATCCAATGGAGCAGCTCCTGGCTATCCTCCATGATTGGTATATTTCTGGCCACCTCTGCAGCAGCCTGCAGCTCAATGAAAGTCAGTGTGTCCATGAACGTTCGGTCGAAGTGCACTTTCGAAACTTGTGGGAAACGGGGTATCCAGAACCCCGTGTTCCCAGGTTTGTCAAAAGAGAAGCATCTTATGTCAAAGACAAGGGGCTCTCGGAAAACGACTGTCGGGAGTTTGTCGCTAGCTATTCGAGGAGGGATCTGCAATTCCAAGCAGACGTTCTCGAGGAAGGGAATCTCGAGCGTGTTGCCATGGATGAGGACAGTCTTCATCATTGTCGTATTTACCTCAACGGTATCAATCACCATGAATTTGGGCTTGCTTTGATGCCGTTGAACGTCCCCCTTGTTGGTGAGACAGCCGTAGTAGAAGTGTGTCCACTTCAGGCCTGGAATATTATACTCTTTTGCCTTCACAGGGTCGTATCGAGCCCCGATCACGGCAAAGTCTCCCACGTCGCCAAAATTTCCGATATACTCCTTCTTCAACTTGATCGGACAACCGGCGAACGACCGCTTATCCTTGCTAAAGTCAAAGTATGGATCATCTGGCTTCAGTACCAGGCCCTCCTCCCGATGAGTAATGGATTCTGCCAAGGCTCGCCGGAGATCTGAAGCACCTTGACGTAGGCTAAGATCAATCACCTGTCTGTGGACCAACTGCGCATGTCCGGTGCGACACGTGATTAGCTCTCTGAGTCGGTTGAATCTGTCTGTTTGACGGGTTCCCAGTAGAGACTCGTTGTCGATGAGCAACACATCAAAGTAGACTATCATCAAATGCTCGTCCGGGTCCGACCTAGTCGGTCAGCAACTAGAATGTATGTTGCTGGAACAACAACTTACGGAGAGTCTTTTTGAGTGCCCAAAAGAACGCCTGACCTCAAGACATATTTGCGTATTTTGTGAAAAGGGAGTATCCGACCCTCCTGTTTGCCGTTAGTAGATGTGAGTATTGCTGGCCACGTTGTTTTACTCTTTCATTGTAGACCAGCAATTCTCCCTCCAACACACATCCTTGAGAAATCTTCGGCTTGCTACCGCCTACACCCAAAGAGTCACGAATAGCCCTGCGCACCAGTCAACATCTAAGAGCTAGCAGAGGCTGAAGACTTACTTGTGAATGCCTACTCGGTCTTGTGTGCTATCCTTGCCGCTCTTTGAGAAGATCTGAACGCTTCTGGATCCCTTGCTCAGATCGACGTGCACTTGGCAGTACTCGCCGTCCATCTTCTTCTCACAGCTGATTCGCTTAGGATGGAGGCCGATGCAGTGTTTGATGCTCCTGCCCTTCAACCAGGTTTGTCGACCGACCTTGGTCCCGAGAATTGGCTTGATGACATGAACCAAGTTCTGTGTACCGATACCGAGCGGATTTGATGCCCTCAGTTCCCGCAAGGATGTGAGAGCAACTTCAAAGCTTTCTTGAACCCTGGCGACGAATGGAAGACGGGCATCATAGGATCCATAGACGATGCTGGGGTCGAGAGCGGTGAGCTGGGTTTGCTTCAGAACGATACGAGTCAACCACTTGGCCTCTCGAGCATGCACTTGGCGGTAAAGCTCGCCGAGTGTCTCTTTGTTCTCACAACCTGTGTTCCAGTAGGATTGGCGGACAGAATGAGAGCTGAACCTGCAGTTCGCAGCAAGCCCGTTGAGCAGAGCATCAATCTCCTCCACCGTGACCTGGTCTAGTTTACTGACGGGGTTGGGCTACAATTCATTAGAACGAGTGATGGATATGGGCGACTGGAGAGCCTTACAGTCTCCGTGAGAATGCCTGCTACGCAATCGGCCAAGTCCTCGCCACTCCCGGGGTTCTCATAGCGACGCAGATGGGCAAACCGGGAGCTTCCAAGACAGAGGGCTCGACCAACGATTCTCTGTAGCGATGGAGCTTGAATTCCATACACGCGATCGGTTCGAGTATCGGGCAGCAACGTTGAAAAAAGGGCTGCCGCAGTAGCAGGGGCCTGCTTGATAGCATGCCGATGTTTGGCGAACCAGGTAGCGATAATTCTACGAGCGACATTTTTGTCGGCAGACTGCTGTTGTTGCTGCTGCTGCTGCTGTAGCTGATCTAAAAGATCACATACATGAGCGAAGGAGAAGGGCATCGTATTCGCCCACCATGATGGTCTCGAAACAAGGGTTGCTTGATGGTCAAGAGACGGCGAGTAACATGACGGTCAGAGAGGTGAGTTCGAGGACGCACCGCAGGCTTTCATTCCAGGCTATCACGAGGGCTGATGCCTGGCTGTCTTTGTCTGTGCCTCCCTAGACTCTTGCCTGGTGGGCCATGAGGCATTCATCATGAGGGCAAGTGAGGGGCAGCAGGGCTGGTCAACGTGGTGCACGTGAGATTCAATGTCTGTCCCGCTTTCCAGGCGCGTCAGGTGAATCGAGCGCCGCGTCACAGCACAATCGCCTTGTGCACGACAGGAATGCACAGGCGCGACCACGACATGTAGTCACGTGAGAATCGGGGGGTCATTGGCTTGGGATCCAGCTGCGGAGAAAACAGGCAGCAGCTCATGATTGGTGGGAGCGGTAGTCAGGGGAAATTGGGGAGGAGATCTTGCGGAGTCCTGGTAGATTCGATTTCAATAACCGGTTCACCGCCTGTCGTCAGCTCTGGTAGGTCACCACCGCGCTGAACTTTCAATTCGGGTATTCAGGTAACTTGTCCAGCTTTGACTTTGACCTACCCCTGATAAAGCATCTTCAGCAGTAAAATAATCCTCGAATGGACGAGCTGAACGGCTCGACTTGATTTGCAAAGACGCAGCATGCTGAGCAGAGAGAAGCAAGTACCTGCAGATATCACCCTGGAAACCAGGAGTTACCAACCTGACGTGCATGATCTATTCCGGGTCCGTCCTCTGGGCCAGCGGACGCAGGCTGACCCGCTAGACGTAAAGAAAGCCGACGGACGGCTGGCACTGGGACGGCACTGGACGTCGAAGGGGTAACCCCTGGTTCCCGCGATGCTTCTCCACGCCTCTTTGCTGCGAGCCCCTGAGATACGGCTACTCGAGGTGGATCGTCGCAACTCAAACATACGAAGATCCACCGGTTGATGTGGTGAACGACGGGCAAAACAACAGCTGACACCAGCGTTGCTCCCCAGCGACCCTGAGCAACGACGATACTCAGCCGACTTTTGTGAGGGAATTGGCGGGATTAGTATCGGGAACCCCCCATCTGCCCATGTACCCGTTGTCTCTGGCCAGTCACTCGGGCTCGTCTCGTGAGACCTGCAGCAGCATCCGTCCGGGCTGGCCGTGTCTGAGCCCACCATGGTGCATCTCGTTGTTGTGTTTAAAGCAAACACCCTGCCCCGATCCGATCGAAGCTGGCGAAGGGGTCTTGATCTCCCTTTTTCTCTTGACGCGCTTCACTTCTCGTGCCCCCCGGCTGGTCGTGTAGCATTCATTTCGACTTGTTCAATAACATCAACATTGCGCATCAAAGCAGAGCTGTTGCCCTTCTCCACTCCTTTCAAGGTTCATCCCAATCAGGCCAGTGCTGCGTCATAGCATCAGGACGGGAAACGAAACATCAAATTGGCATCAATGCTCCCGCCAGCTCTGCGTCTACCGCCCGCTTCCTGTCTCTAATCCTCGTCCATAATAAGCAAAGCTGTGGCCCTGTTCGTCATTTCATCTCCAAAGGCGAGACGACACGCGAGATCACATTCTCCGGCGTATCCAGTTACCCAGACGTCAGCCCCAGGCTCTCTTTGCAGGGACCACTGAGGAAACCCACAGCGTACCACTACAGCAGCTCCCCCCCCTGTCAGCCCCTTACCTCCACTGAAGGGTCGCAATCTAAGGCCCTCCGCCTCGCCCAATCAACACCACCAATCGGCCTGGAAAGCTCATTCGAACACCCCGTTCTCTCCGTCAAACCCACGCCCGCGCCCCCCCCCAGGCCTGGACCCCAAGCAAGACCCCCCGGCTGTACACGCCTTCTTACTCGGTCAGGGCATCACATCCTCGATTGTCATCTCCTTACCCCGTCCACAATCGCTGCTACACCACACCTTGCCCTGCCTTGCCGCCCTGCTCACGCTCCAACTCATCATGAGGAGCTTCCTCTCGATCTCTCCATGACTGCCATCTTCCTCCTGCGCCTCGCCCTCGTCTCGTCCTGCTCCGATACACTCCTTCACGACCACCAGAAGCATCTGAATAACACCAAGGCATTCGTCGCCAGAAGAACGAACCACGCTCACTCCTCCGCTGGGAGACAGCGGCACCACAAGAGGTTGCACATCGCGCGGTCTGCCATTCATTTACACAAGCATCGACGAGCGCAGAGCAGGATCGACCCCGCCATTCTTCATCTGCAGTATCAGAAGCATCTCGCCCTCCACCTTGGCCTCACCGACATGGACGCGAGCAACCAACATCTGCGTCGCCGCTCCTCCGCCGCCGACCGAACAACATCTGCTGCTCCTGTCGCCCCCATGACAGATCTCGATGCACACCTGGTGGCATGCACCTCGACGCCCTCACTGCCACCACGCCCGAGTCAAATGACGAGATCAGCCCCGGACCTGTCGCGGGGCAGTTCTACCGACATGGACGCCGAGTCCATGCCACCCCCACCGCCCCCTGCGGACGACTACTGCGACGGTCGTTCGTCGCGGTCAACATCGAATGCGTCACGCAACGCCCATCGTCTCTCGCTGACACTTCCCATTGCCCTCCCCACCAGTGATCCGTCTCGTCCGCCCTCGACCATCCTGTCTTCCTACCCCGCGACGCCGATAGACTCGGCTCTCGCCTCCCCAGTTGACGCCAACGACTTCATCATTGCGATAGCAACTCAAGAGAGAAAGGTGCTCGAGCTCAGGGAAGAGCTGGCCCGTGCAGAAGAAGAGCTTCTCAAGCTGAAGAAGCACTGGACCACACAAGAGGCACACCAGAAGCGGAACCGGGGCCGCCATATCGAGCCATTACGACCTCTGGGACCCCAGCTCAACGGGGGCACACCCGAGGATCTCTCTACTGCCAGGCGCAGCGTAGATCTAGACCGGCGTAAGGCGTTCCTTCAAAGCCAGAACACGCCCAAGGAACATCGGAGGCGCGTCATGAGAGGCGGCCACACCAGAACATTGTCCTTGCTCTCCCCTGCGAAGACGGATGGTGGGTTCTCCGTGCACGAGGACTCCGATGGCATGACTTCACCTGAGATCCCACCCATTGCCCAGCCCTTTGTCAATCCGGCATTGTCAAAACGCGCATCGTGGCAACCCCGGTCTTATCACCCGAACCAGCAGGGTGTCAAGCAAATTGCTGAGGACTTTAAGTCAGGCCTCTGGAGCTTTGTGGAAGACATTCGCCAGGCGACCGTTGGTGACGAGCCCATCAACGGCCGTAGCCTCCGCCAGAGCACACACGACGCACCGACTAGAAAAGAAAGGCCGGTTTCGTTTGCTGCCGACCAGGAGACGATCAAGGCGTCGAGCTCCATGCGTCCCCGGGCGGGCCTCGACACGGCCTTTGACGGCCCCGCCGCGGAGACGCCTTCCCGGTCTTCAACATCACTGGAACGGCCCCTTGCAAAGGCGAAGAACAAGTCGAAGCACTTCTCCTGGACACCACTGTCGTTCGACTCGATCGACGACAATGACTGGTCAAACTGGGAGTCGCCCTCAATCTCCTCTGTCAAGTCCACACGCTGGAGCGGGTCGACCGTCAGCGGCGGTGAAGGGATAGCGTCCATTCCCGAGAAGGCTGACGAGAACGAGACACCACTGTAAGAACACCCTGAATCAGACCGAGGGCTGTGAGCGTTGTTGACTAAGACGATTTGTGACTAGTAAGAAGAAGTCGTCCCGGACAGCCATGGCAATTGACACCAGAGTCGAGCGTTCTGCGACGCCGATCCTCTCGCCGACCAAGCTTGAGGAAATCCTGCCAAACGTGGTCAATCGGCTCTCTCCCAGCAACATCAAACGAACGGCTAACATTCTCATGGATGAGTGGGAGAAGAGCCTCACCCCACCCCCTCGCGAGCGAGACACGCCTGTTGAGTCCAAGGAGAATCATGCGTGAGCGGGCACACATGTGCTTTCACGCTTCCATCATGTATCATTAACGACTGAAGAACACGACGGGTGCACTTTGGAGAGCGACGGTATTTGGTCACAACAGAAACAAGAAAAGCAAATGGCTGGGCAGCAACCCGGCACCCGACAGGGTCACAACGTACATAGCACGGCAAGAGTGGGCATAGGCCCTTTCTGAACATATGAAAGCCGAAGACGGAGAGGCTTGGATCAACGGTACCAGTTCAGGACTGGAGACAGATGAGCACGAGATGGTTCGGATCTGAGAGGTGGCGTGGAAATGGAGTGCTCTTGGTGTCTCTAGGAGGTTTGCTTGTATGGACGTAAAGCGCCCTGTAGGATAATGATAATGACACATGACATGAAGTGCAGGATATGAAAACATGAGCATGATGGTGAGGGTTTCCTGGCCTTGAGGAGGGAAGGGTCCTGGGGAGATGAAACTCGTTGCAGGGGTTCAAAGAGGAAAGTAGGTAGGAATTGAACCCCTACCAGCAAAACCAAGGGGGTTCAACCGCCCACATGGCCCATCTCCGACAGCTGTGGTCGGTTGGTCCACGTACCTCACATCCAAGAACAGCGAGCGACATCACCATCGACGCGACGACACAGCGCCCACGTCTACCGTTCATACCCGTGGTTGCTTGACAGGTATCGCAAGGTGCCACCAGGTGCATGCAGCCCGGATTACGCCCACGTCTCAAGGCGCGCCCTTCGCTCGTCGACTTGCTCGTGCGCGAGAAACAGGACCAAGCCAACCCGCTGTCGCCGTCGTTCGGGCCTACATCATCGCCTCCACCTGCGCCTGCACCTGCGCCTGCACCTCCTCCACGTTTCGGCGGCTCACCAGCCTCGTCTGCAGCCACATCCACAGCCACAGAGCGAGGTCCAGCCACAGAACCGCTGCCAAGTCCGCCCGTGCTTGGTTTGCCCGCGCCTCTCGTTCAGCAGCAGGCTGCCTTGGCCTGGCCCGCTACTGCGGCTGCTGCTGGCGCCGCTACTGTTGCTGTCGCTGCAGCTCTCGACGTAGCTTCTGCTCAACCTCTACCATCATCTCCTCCCAAAACCTTCCGATTCCCGCCATCCACCACTCCGACCCCGAACCTCCCAATCCCCAAGCTCGTGCTTCCCGAAGACATCGAAGCATCCAAAGAACGAGCGCCTTCACCACCGCCCAGCATGGCTCCCGTAGGCTGCGCCCTCCCCCCTCGTCCTGGCTTTGTCTCTCTCGCTCTCTTCTAGCTGCATTCCCCGTGCGGGAGATGATGCTTTTGCCCCACCGAGAGGCGTTGACGACATTCGGTGACGGACTTTCGCTGACCAGGCTTCGCGATGCAGAAAGGCAACAAGGGCGGCGAAGATGAGCTCAACTCTGGTAAGAATTGATTGTCCCACCTGCATCATGCATCCTTCTTGGTTATTCAATGTCTAACAAATGGCGGCACAGGCAAGATCTTCTCCGTCTCCGGGTTCGTTTCTCAGCTCTCTCCAGACGACCGCCGAACAGCGCGCCGCTGCCCCCTTCGAAACCCCTCACGACTAACCCAAGTGCAGACCCGTCATTGTCGCCGAGGACCTGATCGGTGTTGCTATGTATGAGTTGGTGGGTTGCGATCCAACAAGTCTGTGCGAATTGTTCGTCGTCTCTGACATGTGCATCTAGGTCAAAGTTGGCCACGAGAACCTGGTTGGTGAGGTCATCCGAATTAACGGTGACCAAGCCACGATCCAGGTCTACGAGGAGACCGGTATGTCGCGCTTGTCCCCCCCGACGCTACCTACGCCCTGCTGACGAGCGAATAGCTGGTGTCACCGTCGGTGACCCTGTCCTGCGAACCGGAAAGCCCCTGTCCGTCGAGCTGGGCCCTGGCCTTCTGAACGGAATCTACGACGGTATCCAGCGTCCTCTGGCCAAGATTAGCGAGGAGTCCAAGTCCATCTACATTCCCCGCGGCATCGCTCTGCCCGCGCTCGACCGCGAGAAGAAGTGGGACTTCACCCCGACCCTGAAGGTTGGCGATCACATCACGGGCGGTGACGTCTGGGGTACCGTCTTCGAGAACTCGTTCATCAGCACCCACAGGATTCTGTTCCCGCCTCGCGCCCGCGGTACCATCACCAAGATCGCCGGCAAGGGCAGCTACACCGTCGATGAGAAGATCCTCGAGGTCGAGTTTGACGGCAAGAAGACGGAGTACCCCATGATGCAGGTCTGGCCTGTGCGAGTGCCCCGTCCCTCGACCGAGAGGCTGTCTGCGACCGAGCCCTTCATCGTCGGCCAGCGTGTGCTCGACGCCCTCTACCCCAGTGTGCTTGGTGGCACCGTCGCCATTCCCGGCGCTTTCGGCTGCGGCAAGACGGTCATTTCGCAGTCCGTCTCCAAGTTCTCCAACTCGGACGTCATCGTCTACGTCGGATGCGGTGAGCGTGGCAATGAGATGGCTGAGGTCCTGAAAGATTTCCCCGAGCTCACCATTGATGTCGACGGTCGCAAGGAGCCCATCATGAAGCGCACGACGCTCATCGCCAACACCTCCAACATGCCCGTCGCCGCCCGTGAGGCCTCCATCTACACCGGAATCACGGTCGCCGAGTACTTCCGTGACCAGGGTCTCGACGTTGCCATGATGGCTGACTCGTCCTCTCGATGGGCCGAGGCTCTTCGTGAGATTTCCGGTCGTCTCGGAGAGATGCCCGCTGATCAGGGTTTCCCCGCCTACCTCAGTGCCAAGCTCGCCTCTTTCTACGAGCGTGCCGGCCGTATCCAGACGCTCGGCTCGCCCGACCGTCTCGGCAGTGTCAGCATTGTCGGTGCCGTCAGCCCGCCCGGTGGTGATTTCTCCGACCCCGTCACGAGTTCGACGCTCGGTATCGTGCAAGTGTTCTGGGGTCTCGACAAGAAGCTCGCGCAGCGCAAGCACTTCCCTCGATCAACACGTCGCTCAGCTACTCCAAGTACACCAACGTCCTGGACAAGTGGTACGAGAAGGACTACCCTGATTTCCCCGCCTCCGCGACCGCATCAAGCAGCTCCTTTCCGACTCGGAGGAGCTCGACCAGGTCGTGCAGCTGGTCGGCAAGAGCGCGCTGTCCGACCCCGACAAGATCACGCTCGACATGGCGTCGATCATCAAGGAAGACTTCCTCCAGCAGAACGGCTACTCAGACTACGACCAGTTCTGCCCGATCTGGAAGACGGAATGGATGATGAAGCTCATGATGGGCTTCCACGACGAGGCACAGAAGGCCATTGCGCAGGGCCAGAGCTGGGCCAAGGTCCGCGACGCGACGGGTGAGCTGCAGAGCCAGCTGCGTCAGCTCAAGTTCGAGGTTCCCTCGGACGGCGAGGAGCAGATTTGCAAGAAGGTACGCGGCCCCTCTGCGACGAACGCCGTGTGTATTGTGAGAGGTGATCATGCTGACCCGCCGTAGTACGAGGGCATTCACCAGCAATTGCTGGACAAGTTTGCCTCGGTCATGGACGAGTAGATGGGCGGCGGCGGCGACAGCGCGTTCAGGCTTCCGAGTCGCGTCGAGTCGTGCCGCGTGTCTGCATTGTAGGTATTCCTCCGGGTTCGATAGAAACGCTCCAGGGCAACGATGCATCGTGTTCTCTTGTTTTCTCCTATAGTTGTCGCGAGTAGGTCTATCGAATTCATTTTCTTGTAACAGCAAGCTGCGTGACTGCCGTGCAGGTGCATACAGAGTCGTCGTGTATCGCGCAGATGTCTCATGCGCACCCGTCGTTTGAGCTGCCGTCGCCTTGGGCCTTGTTGCACCGCGCTCGCCATGTAGTAGTTCAATTGGCATGGCAGCATCGAACCGCCACAACGAAGCCGCCAAACGGATACTATCAACAGATGGTGCCCCCCGCCTGATCTCACGTCGACCGATATGTCACAGGCCCGGCTAGTCGGTCACTGGTCAGGCCTGTCCCGAGCGGACAGACGCCGTTGAAGGTTGTGCACATCACAGAAAAGTGTGCGAAATCAATATGCTGCTGGTGCGTTCTTCTTGCTTCTGCTGTGTTGCTCGCGAGAAGACGGCCGGGTATTTTTGGCAGCTGGAGGTGCGGCACGCCCGAGGCGCTCGAGAGAAGCACGTTACTACAGGCTGATGCTGAATACGTCGTTTGCTCTGTTTGCGGGGGATGCCGTCAACGCTGTCGTCTGGGATACCTTGAAGGAACACAACATCGCACCGAGTACGTCTGCTGCCTGCCATCTACCATTCTCAGCTCAGCCTCTCTCTTCTCGGCAGGATGCACACACTAACAAGCCAGTCACGACGATACACGACGTCATGGGAGCCTACCTCCTGCACGTCTACCCCGTCGTCGGCAACCACGAGATGCGCCCAGCTAACCTGGTGCCGCCGTTCAACTCCAAGTTCGCCTCGGCCAGCTGGATGGATGACGCCGTGGTAACGAGCACGGCACACTGGCTGGGTGCCGACACGGGAGCTTCGATGCGGCGCACAGGCAGCTCCTCGGTTCTCCACTGCGCAGGCAACCTGCGGATCCTGACGCTCAACGCAGAAATTGACTACAAGCTCATAACCACCTCTACCGGCGGCAGATGCACCGGGACTCGAACCAGCCGATCGCCTAGCTCGCAACCGAGCTCGCGGGCGCCGAGGCTCGCGGCGCGCTACGCCGGCTTCATCCGCGCCATAGTCTTCGGCCACACGCACGCGGACGAACTGACGGCCGGTTTGTGGACCGAGGTGACGCAGGCGTTTGGGCGGGATGACCACCTGTTCAAAGAGTACCCCGCGAGGAAGACAAGGAGTGTCAGGGTGAAGCCTTGCACGGGCAGAGGCAAGTCGCTCGAGCTGTGTCAGCTGAGGGCGGCGAGGGCCAAGAGCAACTGCTTCAGAACGATACCAGGCTTGAAGTTGGGCAAGACAGATCTCGGAGAGGGGAACGAGGAGATAGTGGAAGGGGGCGGTGATGTTCTTAGCAGGATGATGCACGGAGCTGCTCTGGAGCTGCTGGCTAACAGCATCACCGAGGGGGGAGCCGAGTCAAAGGCCGAGGCGAAGGCCAAGGAGGAAGTATAGGTGCAAGAGGGCTTGCTGAACCCAGAGACAGGCAGGACAGGTCGTCGTTAGCTATGTTCATTATTCGAGACGCCAGAAAATGGTGATTGCGCAACATCCTTTGATTTTCATGGGTTATCGACGGTCAAGACCGGAACCGGTTTCACGGCTATTGTCAGCTTCAAACGAATGCTCGCACTCGTTGATTATTCATCGGGCTGGCTTGGTCCTCGTAAAAACGCACATGAAACACGCGTTGATTTATTGAGGGTCTTGTACATGCCTCACATTTGTGGGCCATTTGGGTCGCTGTAAAGAAGCCTTACGTGGGTTGATACTGAGTTGCGCTACATTCGGGAAAGGGATCCTAGAAGACGAGGTAAGAGGCCATGAAAAGGACACGAAGGCAGTATTGATGGCGGAGACGCTGCCAGTGATCATCTGCTTGATGGAATCGACTTCGGCGATGAGGCGTAGGCTGCGTTGCGAGTGTCAACGTGGGGAAGCTGCCAATCTCCTTCTATCAAGACTCACGAAACAGCAGTTGAGCACGAAAGATTGTGGTAATCCACCGTAATTTGATTTTGCTTCCGCATGGATCTATTGTCAAGACAAAATGGTATCATGAGACATTGCCCCTATTTGCCCCCACCTGCACCCCGACTACGACCACTGCCATGCAACGGCACCTTCTTGCGTGCTCTGTAGGTATCTGCAACAATAAAGAGAAACTTTCTTGACAAGTGTTAAAGAAAAGGGAAAGGAGAAGGAGGGTCCCCGTGCCGTGCCGAGATTAGAGGTGACCCCTTTTTCGAAGCCGGTCTTCCCCGGCCCGTAGTGAAGAATAGAAATAACACGCCCGCCCATATAGGACGGCGTGAGGTGGCGAAAGAGGAGAAAAGATGTCGACGGAGAGGAAGAGGAATAGAGTGGACGAGATTTTTGTCGAGTTGGCTTGGACTATCTTCGAACGTATTAGGTCCTTCTATTTCTTTCCTCTCCTGAGAAGTACATCCTTTATATGTTCTCTACTCTCCAGCCACCCGATCCGCCGTCCTAGTGCCGAGACCGACTAGGAGATGGTCAGCACCATGGGGCCAGCCAGGGTGATGTCGTCGGTCAAGGCGCTGTTGATGGGGGCAGAGCTGGTGAGGGTCACGTAGGTCACACCGGCCAAGCCCTGGGGCACCTCGCAGCCCGTCTGGGGGTTGAAGGCGGTGAAGGCGGTGCCGCCGGGGGAGATTCCGCCCGAGGTGAAACCGCAGGCGACGGCCTGTGTCGTTGTGTCGGCCTGGAGCTGGATGGTGGAGCCAATGGCGATGGCAGCGGGCGCGGCAGGGGAAGTCATCTTCAGAGGGGGGAAGGCCTGGATGGCGAGGTTGGAGCCCTCGGGGCACGAGGTGATGAAGGGGGCGGCGAGGGAGAAGACGGCGCGGGGGCCGAGGGGTGCGTCGAAAGCCTGGGGGACGGCGACCTGCTGGGACGCGATGCGGATAGAGGACTGATGGCGGGCCTCAATCGTCAGGATGCTGCCGGCGGTGGCGAGGATGGACTTGTCCGTAACGAGGGGTGCAGCGCCGAGGTAGGCCGAGACACCAATATTCTCGAGAACGGCAGCCGTCGCGACCATGCCGGCGGCGTCGGTGAAGCCAAAGTTGTACTGGCACGGCTGCACGGGCTGGGTGCCAGCCTGGGCAATGGCAGACTGCAGCAAGGTGACGTGGGAAAACTCGGTGGCGCCGATCTGCGTCAGGTCATCGACTTGCTTCGCGTTCAGGCCAAGAGCGGCGAACTGCTCGGGCGGGAACTGGGCGAAGCCTTGCTGGTAGAAGGTACCCTCAAGCCACTCAAGCGTCAGGGCGCTATGTTTGGTCAGCTGATGATTCTATATAGTGGGTGACGCGAAGTCAGGAGGACTCAGTCAGGAGGACTCACAATTGCAGAATGTCAATATCTGTCAGGCCTCCCTGTTGCGCACCGGCGTTCTGTCGCTTGGCGAGATGGTACAGCTTCATCTGCTCGGCGTTGAGCCTGGGCGCGGCGGGGAAGGCGGTGGCAACGGCGGCCAGAGCGGCGACGAGAGCGGTCTTCATGGTGAAAGGCATGTTGATGATGATGGAGTTGTCCTTCTGTTGTCCTTGCGTCTCTTTCTGTTATATGATGAATCGTCGTTGAGTCTGAGACCAGCGCTGCTGTCTGAACCGGTATGATCGATGTAGTCGTTGAGGAGGGGTATTAAAGTAAAGCGGAGGAAGTACCAGAGTGAATGACAGTAGATCCCGAACTAGATGAATAAAAAAGTCCCTGACTTTTTGTTGGATATAGAGAGTGAAACGAAGTAAACGTGAACGAAGCAGCAGACCAGCGCTTTTGGTTGTTGAGTGAACGGCGGAGAACTGAAGAGCGGGATGAGGAGAAAGGGAGAGAGAGAAGAAGGACTGAAACTCTGAGTAGCGTGGTAATCGCGGACAACAAATAGAGGTTTATGTTGCACAGCCCAAACATTACGCCATGGGAGGGACATGTCAAGAGCATGGGGGCGTGCTCCCGGGATCTCGAGGGATCTGTGGGATCTCTGGCAGGTTTGCCGCGCTTCCGCTGGGAGATGGGGGCTCCGGTGAGAGCTTGCGAGGTAAAACCCAGCGGCACGCCAGCGTTCCGTCGGCTTGGAGACGACGAGGTAGCATCAGCGCTCGAACGCTCAACCGCTCGACCATGGCCTTGGCAAGGGGGCCCAAGGGGTAGAGGGGGGAGGGGGAGGGAGGAAGAGGTCAAGCTTCAGACGAAGCAGGGTATGGGTATGTGTATGAGTATACAGGGTTCACAGAGTTGAGAGAGCGAGAGAGAGACAGAGAGAGAGACATTCAGAGGGGGCAAACATGGCGAGACGGCAAGAAGGCTACGCGCAGAGTTCAGATGGCATGCGCGTTTGGCAGAAGGCTCAAACAAGCGTACCCAATCGGAGGCGCACAAACGCCCGACGCAACCCAAATCGATAGCCCGGGCCGGCATGGAGGGTGCGAGGGACAGCGACAGGGAAGCGACGATGGGACGGCAAAAGGGAAGCTGCGAGGCTGCGAACACGAAAACACGGGGATGGAAGGAAGGTGTTTCTGGTCCCGGCCAGGGTCCGCCCCTTCCCCCTGCCAGTCCGGCTCGAGGTGGAGCGCGCCGTGTAGCATTCTGCGCCCGGGTCGCCCACAGGCCGTCCGCCGAAACGGTCCTGACACACAGCATCATGGTGCAACAGTCGCAAGGCACGACCCCCTTCCCGAGCCCCACAGCTGCTGGCTGTGCTGCATAGCTCCTTTCTAGGTAGGTAGCTGCCTTGGCTGCCACGTGCGCCGCCACAGCGCCTCCTGTCAGTATCAAGGTCTCGTCATGTGCTGTAGGCCCATACCTCCCTCCCTAGGCAAGGTACCTAAGGTAGCTAAGGAAAAGTACCTACCTAGGTAAGGTATGGCAAGCAAGGCACCTTCCCCATAGCGCTTCCATTAAGAACCCCACGGAGCAGCTGCACCATGTACACACCTCCTGCATATCAACTCCTGCACCCCGACCTCCTGCCCAGCGCGCCAGCGGCCCAGCGCCCTACCACGGCTAGCACCTTCTGAGCACTGCAACCGCTGTCCGTCGCCCTGTACAATCGCCCTCCTGCGACGCTCGCCAGATGTGTGCGCCTCTTCGCCTTCAATACCGCAAGAGGGAGAATGGCCTGATTTGGGGAATCCTGGCAGCAAATCCCCGCCCGGGGTCACTTCAGCCGACTGAACTACAGTACCAAGCCTGTCTTGCCCGCCTGCTCTCTTGCTCTCCCCGTCTTGGGCTCCAACCGCCCGCCTGCCCCCCCTGGCCTGGCCTGACCTGACAGCGAGGATCATCATCGAGCACCTTGCCTAGGTAGCATCTCATCCCATCTCGTTACCGAAAAAACAATGAAAAAAAAGGTCAAAGAGGCCCCCTCCCGATAATACACTCTGCACAAGCATCAATGTGCCCCTCTCATCACCACTTCCGCTTCAGTCCCAAACCGGCTACCGCCCAGCCTGTCTGTCCGGTGAAACGCAGATCCCCTCAGGGCCAGTCCACGTCCCGCTGTCCCTTTCATGTCTGTCGCGATTCGCGACTCGATCCCTACAACGGTTGCATTACCGACTCGTCTCTTGTCATGCTGCCGCGTCCTCTTCTCTTCACTGCCCTGGAACTGTACACCTGCACACCATCAAGTAGCAATGCATCAGTCAGACCAAACTTAGCATCACAGGGCAAAAGCAATCGCATCAGCGCATTCTCGACTGTCTTATCTGATGCTGTCCGCTCTCTCCAGTGTGGCACGCATTTTCTGCGCCACTTTTCACTTCGGGACGGCCGAACTCTTCGACGTCCCCCCCTTCATTCCCAAGCACATGCATACGTACATGCCCGGACGCCCTTCGTGGCCTTTCCAGATAATTCATATAATATCCTTGTGAAGCCCATTATCTTCCTCTTGCTCGTTTCGTCTCATCTTCCGCCACTGCTCCCCTCCCCTTTCCACTCTCGCGCCGTCTGGCCCAGATCCTTTTCACAGGGCGTAAGGGTTGAGGGAGCGGATGGTCAGGCAACTGTTTCTAGGTTAGAAATGGTTTCGTTCGTCATCAGGAGGAATAGGGAATCAACTTACGGAGGGCTCTTGGTAAGATCTGTCTTCAGAATCACCGGCACGCGCGTCATCTCGGTCACGTCCTGGATGTACTCGCCGCCTTCCTCACGCAGCTTGAACAGGCTGAGGTACTTCTCCTTGTTCGACAGGCGCGTCTCTGGCGCCTCCGAGACGGGCACCTTCGAGTCCGATCGGGTCCTCTGCAGGCCCTTGGCGTTGGACGACGTGCGAGTCGGCGAGCCTGGGACGCTCTGCGTGGGCCGTTCCGCGAGAGACGCGCCGGCCATGGCCTCAGTGATGTCCGACGCGTTGTCCTCGTCATCATCGAAGAGGGCATCGACATCATCCGTAGAGATGGTGCCAGTCTCCGTCTGCTTGCGCGCCGCCTCCTCGCGCTCCTTGCGGGCGCGGTCCGCTTCCTCGGCCTGACGAGCCGCGGCGCGTGCGTTCGTAACGCGCTGTGAAGCCGCCGCCTTGGGACGCTCGTCCTCGGGCACGTACGCCGAGCTGGGCACACCCTTCTCCCAGTACAGCTCCAGAACGCGCTTCTCCTTTCGGAACTCGGCCTTCTTGAGAGGCAGCTGGTCGCAATGCACACGCTTCTCAAAGCCCCACTCAGGAATGAGCACGTCGAAGGCCGACTCATAAATACAGATAACAATACCCTCGGTGATGAGATCGCCGTTGACCTCCTGTCGCTTCTTGTCCATATCGCGGCAAGACTCAATGTGAATGCTCTGCTCCTGAGCGTTCTGCGCCGAGTCCTTTTTGGTGTTGCATGACTCAATGGTCTTGACAAGGTTCTCAAGATCTTCAGTGTACTCAATCTTGCCCTCAGACAGGACAGCCTCAAGCTGGCGGTGAACAATGACATCGGCGTAGCGACGAGTGGGGCAAGTGAAGTGAGTGTAAAGGGGCGTGTTAAGAGCGTAGTGCGGCCACAGCTGCTTGTTCGTCTTGCCAGCGATGAAGTACTTGGCGCGCTGCATCGACTTGGAGACAAGTGTCTCCATACCCTTGCGGATGTCTTGGTCATCGACCTTGAACAGGCTGTTCTGCAGGGCACCGCTGCTGGACACATCAACGTCATACTTCAGAGCGTTCATGCGGTCAGAGAAAGTCTGCAGACGGCGAGGGTTGGGGGCAGCCTGGCGGCGAAGAAGGGCCTTCTCGGGCAGACCCTGGGCGATGCGCTGAGCGACGTAGGTGTTGGCCTTGTGCATGAGCTCCTCGACGAGCTCGGTGGCAGCGGATGAATCGAAAATGTTGTGCTTGATGGGGATGTTCTCGTCATCGAGCTGCTGGAGCAGGCGGAGTGGGGCGATGGGCTCGCCGCCGGCACCGAGACGGGCCTCACGGAATTTCTCGGCGACAGCGTTGAGGATTTGCACATCCTTGAGCTGGACAGACTCGTGGGTCCAGTCAGCTTGGCCGCCAAGGGCCGCGTCAATCTCCTGGACGGAGATCTTGCCAGTGCTCTTGATGATACTCTTGCCAACCCAGGTGTCACCTTCAGCGACAGATCCGTTGTGAGGGTTGACACGGAAGAGGACACTGACGGCCAGGCGCTCCTCACCAGGCGCAAGGGAGCACACCTCTCCACTGATCTTGGGAGGGAGCAGGGCGCAAGTGCGGTTGACCAAGTGCACAGCAGTGCCGCGCTTCTTAGCCTCACGGTCGACGAGAGAGTTAGCCTTGACGAAGTGGGTGACGTCGGGCACGTGGACGGCAATGTCAATCTTGCCATCAGGCTGGGTCTTGATGTGAATGGCATTGCCAAGCTCGACAGAGCCGTCGAGGTCGAGCGTGATGACCTTCTCGTCGCGGAAGTCACGACGCTCGGCAAGGGCAGTCTCCTCCTCCTTCTCGAGAGACCAGACCTGCATGACGATGCTGCGCAGAACAGACTCGGAGAATTCGTCAGAAGCAAAGTTGTTGTCGCGAAGAAGAGCATCCGTCTCGACCTTCAGGTCACCCATGCGGCCGAGCTGCTCGACAAGGGTACCGAAGGGGTGCAGAGAGGTGATGGGCCAGCGCTTTATGCAAGCCACAAAGATCCTATCGGCATAATCCTGGTGCTTCTCGACAAAGTCGCGCGGGGCTTGCTCGGTAGGAATGGCAATGAGAGGAACACGCTTGTCTGTCGGCTTGAACCAGACAATCTTGGGCTTATCATGCTGGCGGTTGTCGTTGTGGCGGTTGTTGCCGCCATCCCTGGCAGCACGCTCGGCCTCCTGCTTCTCCTTGGTGGCCTGGCTGCTGGGTCGGAGGAGACCTAGGGTACCAGAAAACATCTGGCCGGCAACACGCTCAACGACGGCAACAATGTGGCCAGCATAAAGAGGCTTATGGTCATCGCTGATCTCCTCCTCCTCGACAAGGAGCAGGCTCTGGCCCTCGACTTCGACGTCGTCATTCTTCTTCTGCGTGGGACGCTGGCGGAGACTGCCACGACGGCGGATACCGCCCTCGGCGGGGGTGCTGTCGTCGGCATTGTTGGAGGACTGGTTCTGTCCCTGGTTGGTGGATCCCGAGCGGGTGTCGGTGATATCCTTGCGCTTCTTCTTCTCTTCCTTTTCGCGCTTCTGCGACCAAACCTCGTCAACGTCGAGGAGCTCAACGGCAACAAGGTCGCCCTCCAAGGCACGGTTGCGGTCCTTGCTGCCGCAGATGAAGATGTCGGCATCGAGCAGGCCATCCTGGGTGGAAACGTAGGCGTCGCTACGGTTCTTCTTGTTGACACGAAGGATACCAGACACAAGCTGGCCGTCGCCGAGGAGCGCAGGCAGGGTGGCCTGGGGGAGATAAGGAGTGAAGAGGGTCTTCCTCTGTTGCTGCTGGTTCTGGTTGCCGCCCATCTGGCCGGCATGCTGGCTTCCCTGGAGACCAACAAATTGCTGACCGCCCATCTGAGCAGCCTGCAAAGCCTGGAGCTGGTTGATCTGCATGGGGTTGAGAGCCTGTCCAGGGTACATCTGGAAGGGCATCATCTGACCCGGCATCTGCATCATCTGGCCCTGCTGGGGAATTGGAAGTTGGAAATGGACTGGTTGACAGAGCCACGGGAGCGGTGGCCGGGCTGGAAGCCCTGCTGGCCGCCCTGGGCTCCGGCCTGGTCCTGGGTCTGGCTCTGGTTGCGCCAGTTGCCCTCGAAGTTGCGGGATCCAGTCCTGGCATGCCCGCCGGTAGCGCTGCCGCGGCGCTGGAAGTCGTTGGACTGGCCAGCCGCGTCGGGGGTGAAGTTTGGGGCACCACCGCGGCCAGCACCGCCTCCACGGCCGGCGGCGCCGACAGCCATGCTCTGGCTACGACCGTGGCCTCCGCGACCACGACCGGCACCAGAGGAGCCCTGAGCAATCTCGGGCTGAGCTGGGGCGCTCGCGCCTTCGGCGCCATTCTCAGGAGCGGCATTGGGGCCGGGGAACTGGAAGCCGGATGTTGTACGCTTCTGTTGAGCGATGTCTGCAGCCTTCTTCGCGTCTGCGAGCGCCAAAGAGTGTCTACGCTGATGGCCACCACCGCCAGCGCCACCGCCGCGACCGCGGCTGGCGCCGGCATTCTCACGACCCTGGGCGCCCTGGTTCTCGAAACTACCAAAGGCAGAGCCGGAGGCACCAGAGGAGGGAGCGGGAGGAGGTCCCATACCCATGTTGGGGAGAGCCGACTGGTTGCGGCGGTGGGCCATGGGCTGGGTGGGAGGAGCCAGATTCTGCTGAGGGATCTGTGGAGGGAACTGGAAGGCATTCTGGTGGTTCATGCCGGGCATGGCTGGCTGCAAGGGATTGAAAGCACCGCCGGGGCCGAGTTGTTGGGTCGGGGGATCATCCCCATGTTCATGTATTGTTGCTGGGTAGCTTGGATCTGCTGCTGCTGCTGCTGCAGAAGCTCGATCTGCTGCTGGATAGCGAGTTGTTCCACTGCAGAATTGAAGGTCCAGTCAGCATGTGCTACTCGAGAAGTGGCACACCGAAACACATGGAGGGGTGATTCGGGGCCGTCGGATGACGCATGACGACTGGCGAGGATACAGCCGGTCATCAACGGATAGATCAAGAAACAAGGGCATCACTTACTGCCAGGGTTTTGGAACATGCTCACCAGCGGCGTCAGCTCCGAAGGGCTTCTGCGGTGCGCAATGTGAAGCCTACGCCCAGCAGGGCCGTGGACACCACCTGTCGGCGGCGCCTGTGCCTGGGCCTGGGCCGGCTGCTGGGGCTGCTGCTGTTGCTGCTGCTGCTGGTCCATGTTGGATACGGCGCAGGAGTTGCACGTCGTGTGCGCGTGTTGGTAGTCGTCAGAGGTATCCTTGCTGGTTGGCAGTAGGGATGGGATTGCAGGCGTGTGGGTTGTATGTGGTCTTGTTGGAAGATGTCTGTCGTCGAATTTATCTCGACGTATGGGTTGGAATGTCTAAGGACGGTGGAGAGGTGTGAGTGTGTACTCGTGCACACGGAGCGGTGGATGGGAGGGGGGATCCAAGGAGGGTGTAGATGGATGTACGGCAACTTGTGAGTTTGTGTTTGTCCAATCTTGCGTGGTCTGTCGGGTATGGCGGGAGGTCCAATGTAGGTAGGGAACGAGCTGGAGCTCTGCAGAGTCAGAGCAAGGAGCGTGGAGAGACACGACAAGATGGGTAGGTAGATTTGGAGGGGTAGGTTCGAAGAGAGGGTCAGATGGATGATGGAGAAGGATGGATGGCCCTCTCTTGGAGAGACCGGGAGAGAGCTGTGTGGAAGCAGGATGGACGCTGCGATCGTGGTGGTGGATTGTGAGGGCGAAGACGAGGGTGGAAGCAAAGGCAAGGTGGAGGGAAGGTTTGGATGTGGTCGTGGTTGCTGCAGCTGGGGGGAAGTTGGGGTTAGGCCAGCAACAGCCCAGACCAGGTCCACCTGGGCGACTGGCACCCGGGCGGGCTAGGGCCGCCAAAAAGAGGAAGGGGAGAGCAACAGCCCACCAAGCCTGGCCCGAGCACATTCATTGACCAGGCAGCACCTGCCCACCGGCCTGCCCACCAGAACCTACTGCCTTCCTGGGGACCTACTGTACATGGGCAGGGACAGCCAGCTACAGCAACAGAACGGCAACAGCCTACCAGCCAGCAGCAACGGCCAGGCTGGAAGGAAAGCACAGGGCATCCCGTGTTCCACAAACAGCTCCACCCCTGTGTCGAGCCCACCCGGTGCTCTGAACCGGATTGGGGGGATATATGGACCTTGGGGGCGAGACTGGATCGCCCCCTTCCCCTGCCTGGGGCTATTGATTCGCCCCAGAGCTTACGGGGGCGGACTACCTGGTAGCCCTCCCGAGACCCCAAGTGGGACTGCCGCCACTGACCGCCCGGCGTCCTGTCCCAAGTCCCTAAGTGCAGCGCTCGCTGGCCTGATCGGGCATCATCAGCCATGGAGCTCGACGTCGTAGCAGCAGAAGATTTGCGGATCAAATCAATGTTTGGTACTGGCTTCCATCTTGAAAATACCATGGCAGACAGTTACATAGGGGGGGAGGGCAGTCGAGTCGGCAAGCATAATTTACTCCCTATAAGGCACATAAACGAGACTTTCCATGTTCGACTGAGTCAACGGCGGCACAATGCTCTGTTAACCTCAAAAAAGCTGTTGCCACATTGACTGCCTGAGACAAGGAAACCCCACCACTGCCAGCCGACAGCTCACCCCCCTCCTCGGGACCCGCTTTGCACTTTTGCACCTCCGTGTCTGAGTGCCGCGAATGGTTGCTTCAGAGCGCGCCTTGACACGGCTTTCTGACCCCCTTGCACCCCTCTCAGATCTCCCCCATCGCGAAAGGTTCGACTGCAAGCCTCGCCCACCCAAGACCACGGACCCTCGGTTTGCTTCACAACACCATCGTCAGACCTTGGCCCGTGTCAATCACCCCCTTTGCCCTTTAGCCTTCTTTTACCCCCCCTCCGCCCCTTCACCCCTTTGAACATACGACCTCCGCGGCGCGTTGCACACTTTGCTCAATCGCGTACGCGCCTTCCTCCCGCGATCCACACCCCCAGATGCTGTAGGACGCTTTCGAGTCCTGGACCATGGCGGCTCGCGGCTCGCCCTCCCCTGCCGCCGCTGCTGCTGCTACTGCAAAGAGGAACTATGGCAGCCCCATCCGATCGAGCCCCGAACGACACTCCGTTTCCGATTACCTGAACGAGGACCGCAATTCCGAACTGAGCCATCGTGAGGCCCTCGAGAATGCCAGACTCGAGCATGAGCGAGTGAGGCTGAATGCCCTTCGAATCGGCAAGCTCCATCAATTGCAGGAAGAGCAGCGCCGTGCAGAGGACGACCGACGGCGGATCGCTGAGGAAGCACAGCGGCTCAGGGCGCTGCAGCTGAGAGAGCAGGAGAGGCTGAAGGAGGAAGAGAGGGTACGGGCAGAGCAACAAAAGCTGCGAGACTTGCAAGCCCAAAAGATTCCAGAGCTTTCGCCTCAGACGCACCCGCTGCCACCGGCAGCGGTCAAGCCGCAAGCTGCACCGGCGGTCAACGGTGCCGATGCCGTCGTGAAGAAGGAAGAATCGCCGGCAGCCACGACACAGCCAGCACCGACGACGACACCTCAAACGGGCCTGCTCAAGACGCCTTCACCCTTTGCGCCTGTGCAGAAGCCAGCACAAACGACTCCCGCTCCTGGAGCGACGCCGCAACTCAATGGCGCCCAAGCTACTGCGGCGGCGCCGGCGGCCATCGCCAACCCAGCTGCACCTGCTGTGGCAGGTCTTTCTACCTCGGACCGATACGCACAAATTCATCAGGAGCTGAAGAAGCTCCGTAAAGAGCTTGACAAACAGTCCAAAGTTGTTGGCTCGCCCTTGAAGGGCAAACTCGGAGACATGCGTCGTCAAGCACGCAAGGCAATGGGTCAGCTCACAGCCGGCAAGGGCGCCAACGCGAAGCCGGTGAGTACAGCAGGCCACAAGCTCCATTCTTCTCGCGTTCCAAGCTAACCTGCGAGCTGCAGATCAACACAATCGTTGCAACCTTGAAAGAGTCGCTCGACGGCTCGGTGCCGAGTGATCTGGTTGACGGATCGATTTTCGTGGCCGATTCACGAGACCCCGTTGAGGGTGCAGTGCACAATGGCCCGCAGCTGCCAGCCGTATTCATCTACCTCCTGAGCCACTTGTCAAAGGCCATGATCCACCAGTTTGCTAGCGAGGTCGGCGCCAACCCGAAATCGGCGGAGCCCATTGGCATCGTGGCAGCGCATCTGTTCTCGAATCCCGACTTCCACTGGCGCGGCAAGCCCATGATCGACATTCTGATCGCCAAGTTCCGGGTCGCTTGCCCCGTGCTTTTCGGCGCTCGCGGCAACGATAGAACCGAGGCGGGTCGCATCGCGGTCGGCTGGAGGAGGGAGGACGGCCACTGGATCTCAGAACAGGCACACTCGGACCGTATGACAGGACTGGGCGCCGGTTTTGCGTCCATATCGCTGCGCGACTTTAGCAAGGCGTCGAAGAAGAACCCGTACCCGCCGAGTCACTACTGGACGGCCATGGCCAAGATAGTCAACTCACCTCCGGCTCTCATCTCGAACACGCAATACACAGTGCTCAAGGCCATGATTGACGGGCACGAGACGCGTTTTCTGCAGTTTTACGGCAACGCGGCCATCGAAGCCCTGCGTACGGCTCTGGTCGAGTTTCCCAAGAAGGCACCCGCCACGAGCCACACGGCGCAGGCGCTGCAAGTCTTGGGACAGGTCCTGCAGCGGGATTCAGGTCTGGCTCTGGCCTGAGTGAACCATTGAAGCTCGGGGTCCGGCTCTCGAGTAGGTCGGCTGGCGTGACTAGACGTGCCGCGCAGATGCGACTGCATGTAATAAATCGCCTGGTAGCAGCAAGATGGGCAGATTTCATCGGCTTCGGACAAATTTCTTTTCGGCCTCGGCCGGTGTATGACTGGCGTTTGGGATGCATGGCACTCATGTATGGGTTTCGGGGCATGGCCTCGAGAGGCGGACCACAGGCTGTTGGGTGCGTCGCCTCGATGCTTGATAGTTGGGTAGACGGCGTCTGCAAAGATAGAGCATCGGAATGAGCAAGATCAGTCGGTTGCGCAAGTTATGTTCCAAGACGTGCGTTCCGAGTGTCAGTTTTGAAAGGGGTCAATTGGTGTAAAACAATGGCACCTAATGGCTTGACGCTTCTGGCGTCAACACTATGAAACACAAAACTCCATCCGTATAGTAACAAAATGGCAGCCCGAAGCACACATGCCATACCCAAAAAATCGCTGTCTCATGACCAATGCACCAGGATATCCGCAGTTCCCCCCCTTTTTCACCCATGAGGTTCCCATCTCCCCTCGGCCAGCCAGCCCGCCCGCCAGCCAGCCAGCTTACAATATCAGCAGCAGCACGAGCAAGATGCACAGCACGAGGATGAGCACGCCAATGCAGCAGCTGCTCAGACGGTCCTCGTTCCTGCGCACGACATACTGCAGCTTGGCGACGCCCGTCTGCAGCCGGCCGCCGACGCGGTCGGCGACCGTGTCGACGACCTCGAGCATCTCGCGCTGCTCCTCGAGCTCGCGGCCCATGTCGTCGGCCTGGCGGCGCAGGTTGCCGACCGTCTGGAAGACGCCGTCGAGGTGCGTGTCCTGCTCGCGCATCATCTCCTGCTGCTGCTGCTGCTCAAACTCGGCGTAGGCGTCGTCGTCGTTGTCGTCGTCGCCGAGGTTGAAGGCGTTGGGGTCTGGGAGGTCGCCGCCGCCGCCGCCAGGGGAGGCGCTCGATGCGAGTGTCTTGGCGAGCTCGCTGCGCATCGAGGCCACCTCGGCGCCGACGTCTTGCACGAGGCGCTTGCGACGGGTCACCTCGGTCGCGGCGAGGCAGAATGGGGAGGGGTCATCTTCGATGGCGGAGACGGAGTCGACGAGGTCGGCGAGGTCTTCGGCGAGCGAGGCGAGAGCCGACTCGAGATCTGTGCGGGCGGCGGCGAGTTCGGGGGAGGAGGCGGTCGTCGAGAGGGAGCGGATGCGGAGGTAGGACTTGAAGAGAGGGCGCGTGTGGTCGAGCTGTGCGAGGACGTCCCTGTGGTTGGAGTCGTTAGCTTTTGATGGTGCCTATCGAAAGGAGCTACCCCTCAGGGGGACATACTGCTGGACCTGGAGGAAGGGGTCCTCGTCGTTCTGGGAGGCCATTATCCTGGAGGTTGTGATGAGGTGGGGGGATTTCGCGGCATTGGTGTGCAGGGTGTGTCTTTCGAAGCTCGTGCTAGAGTGCGATGACAATGGGGAACGCGGGATGACGTTGCGCGTTCAGGAGATGCCAGGCACCCGGAAGTTCATCGGGTGATTGTGGTGACCGGATCTGACCGAGCGTGACCGAGGAATGGAGGGGATGCAAGGTGAAGGAGGGGGGTTCACCGAAAATTTCCCATTTCACAAAGGACCCTGCGGTGCACATGTAAGTTTTACATGAAGCCGCTCCTATTCAGTCGCAAATCTGGGCACACGTCTCTCATTCAGTTGCTCACAAGTCACTCATTCTCTTTCAGTACGGATCTCTGCCTCACTAGTACAACACATCTCACAAAAGCCCATATTTACCACAACATAGGAAGAACCCCCCAAAAGTCAGAGTCGGAAGAAGAAAAATCACAATGAAACCAGAAAGGCCGCTGCCCTACTCGGACGACTTTACATCGCCCGAGGACTATGTCTCCTCGCTCCTCACCTTTGCCAACACGTGCGACACGTTCCAAATGTTCGCCGGCGGCGTCCACCTGCTCGACTTCTTCACCAACGACCGCAGCCTCTACGAGATGAGCCTGCCGGCCGACTGGCAGCCGTACATCCTCGCCCGGGAGCCCATGGACTTTGTTGATCTGCTGCTGCGCCGCGACCTCGACGCCCTGCCCGAGGCCGAGAGGCCGCCGCCGGCGCTGGAGCGGTACATTCGCGATGTGCGCCGCCTCTCGCTGCGTCGGGGCTTCGCGCGCGCCGCGCGCCGCCGCCGATCCAGGGGAAGGGGAAAGCGCTCGTGCCGGGCGGGCTGACGCGCAAGGTGGCCATTGGCATGAACCCCAAGAAGGTCCACGAGGTGATCAACTTTGCCGACTATGTCGACGATCTGGCGGCGTCGATCGCCGCGCAGAGCGCCGGCGACGACAAGGAAAACAGTGACGACAGCGGGGCCATCACGCACCTCGTCGACTTTGGCAGCGGGCAGAACTACCTCGGACGCACGCTGGCGCTGCCGCCGTACAACCGACACGTCGTGGCCGTCGAGGGGCGGGCGCACAACATTGAGGCGTCGCGCGCGCTCGACGTCAAGGCGGGGCTGTCGACGCGGGAAAAGGTCATGCGCAACAAGAAGATGTGGC
The DNA here is from genome assembly GCA_019188255.1 of Verticillium longisporum. Taxonomy (NCBI): domain Eukaryota; kingdom Fungi; phylum Ascomycota; class Sordariomycetes; order Glomerellales; family Plectosphaerellaceae; genus Verticillium; species Verticillium longisporum. The sequence goes on from JAETXT010000012.1 coordinate 2,544,216, forward strand.
TGCAGGTCGTCGACGAGCAGAAGCAGCAGCAGCACGACGGCGGCCAGAAGCCGCTCGACGTCAAGACGGAGGCGCGGCTCGCGAGCGGCCGGAATGTGGCGGCCGACGCGGCGGCCGACCTGCGCCCGGCCAAGGAGCTCGTGCACGAGTGCGTGCGCGAGGCGGGTCGCGGGTCCGTGTCGTACGTCGTCAGCCGGCTCGAGAGCGGCGACCTCACCGAGGTCATTCGCAAGATTGAGGACGAGGTGACGACGGCGGACGAGCGGGCGCAGCCCAGGGGGCCTCCGCATGATGGCCATGTCGATCCACTCGTGCGGCAACCTGTCGCACTACGGCATCCGGTCGCTCGTGCTCAACCCGGCGATCCACGCCGTCGCCATTGTCGGGTGCTGCTACAACCTCATGACGGAGAAGCTCGGCCCGCCGACGTACAAGTTTCCCTACGTACGACCGACGCTGCAGGCCGTCAACGGGCGGCCCATGGCCGAGTCGACGCGGTTCGATCCCGAGGGGTTCCCCATCAGCCGGCGGCTGACCGAGTACGAGGGCCACGGCGTGCGCTTCAACATTACGGCGCGCATGATGGCGTGCCAGGCGCCGGCCAACTGGACCGAGGCCGAGAGCCACGGCTTCTTCACGCGCAACCTCTACCGCGCCGTGCTGCAGAAGATGTTCCTCGACCGCGGCGTCATCACAAAGGTGTACCACCGGCCGAGCGGCGAGGGCCAGACGACGACGGCCGAAGCGGAGGCGGACCATGGCGGGCCGCGCCGCCCGGGCGAGGGCGACACGCCGTTCGACGTCAGCACGAACCCCGTGACCATCGGGTCGCTCAACAAGCGGTGCTACACGTCGTTCAACGACTACGTGCGCGGGGCCGTCCAGAAACTGACGACGAACAAGGAGTACACGAAATACAGCGCCATTGTGCAGGCCAAGATGGGCGACGTCACGGACGAGGAGATTGCCGACTACGAGGCGCGCTTCGCCAGCCGCGGGCGCGAGGTGTCGGCCGTCTGGAGCCTCATGGCCTTTAGCGCGGGCATTGTCGAGTCGCTCATCGTCACGGACCGGTGGCTGTTCCTCGAGGAGGCCGACGTCGTCAAGGATGCGTGGGTGGAGACGGTGTTTGACTACAAGCAGAGCCCGCGCAACCTCGTCGTCGTCGGCATCAAGAAGTAGAGCCGCCAGTCGTGGTCACGGCAGCGACTGCCGTACATGGAGCACAGCACATGCCATGTCTCAGAGAAGAACGATACAGAACCCGACCCAGTCGGCGGCGCTGATGCGGCCCCCGCGGCGGGCGCCCGTCTTGGCGAAGGCAACCGCCGATCGGTGGAGCGGAGTTTGATCAGCAACGCAGACGACCAACGTACAAAAAAAAGCCGGTTTGCGTAGCGTCCTGTGATGGCAAATGGGGGGCAGCCTGTCATTCAACTGACAGACGACATGTCATGGTCAGCGCGGCGGCGTTGACCAGCAGCAGTGGCATCGACAAGCAGCAGTGGCATCGGGGTCGCCGCATGACGAGTCAGAGGCCCTGTGATAGATCACAATGCTCTCGTCAGCCAAGGACAGTTTTTCTCACAAATGTGTGAGCTGCTGGTCCTTGTCTACGGACAAAAAGGGGCAAGCCTGCCGGAGGAATTGGTGCTTTGGTGTTTCTGTGGCGTCCGGTGATGTCTCTGTCTGAGGGAAACGAGGCTGCCCGTAACGGACTGGCGACAGTCAGCGTCAGGGTGACCTGTCGAATTTCTTGGGGGCCGCGGGCTGGACGAGGTGTCACGAGGGCAGATGGAAGAGGTGAGAAACGGCAACGAAGCGGGCGTTGGGAGCATTGCATGGATCAGGCCCTTGAGTCTCAAGGCATACGGATTTCAAGGCATACGGGACATACTGTTTGATGACGGAGATAGACGGGGGGGTAAAAGCAAACGACAAAACGAGCATGTTGATGATGATGACGATGACGACGATGATGATTATGGTAGACCCCTGTCACATTTGGGAACAAGACCCTGGGCCGGGATGGGAGGGGAACAAAGGCATAGAAAGACGCCACAGCTGAGCATCGAACAGAAGCTGGGAGAGCCACCTACGGCACGTGTAAACTCGAGCAGGGGGTTGGGGAGGATAAAAGGGCACAATGCGGGGTTCAGCCGTTGGTGTTCATTTTTTAATTATAGGCACAAGTGATGCTGTTGTCTTTTGGGGGTCAAGGATGCTACTTCGTGTTTGGTGTTTGTCCATTCTCGCCTATTCTGCCGTGGTCTCTCTTTACGAGTCCGGGTCCAAGTCCCCGAGCCTGCCAAGTTCGAAGTATATCCATGACTCGTGTGCAGTAGAGAGGCAAGAAAACGGGCCTGGCTGCTCTGGAAACCCGTGCCAGCTTGTCTGCGTGTGCCGAGCCCGGCGCATCAGGTCGCGAGAGCAATCGAGGGTTGAGGGTCGAGGGTTGCAGATCGAGGGTTGCAACGTGGGGGGGGAACAGCACTCACATCATCTGCCACCAAAGCCATGTCATATTTTTTTCAGCTGGCCATCACCTGCCTCCCTTGGGCCGATCGATGGATGATGCCGTCTTGTCGATGCAGAGTGGCACGAATCAAGGCTGCAGCTCACCCAAAGAGGCCGACTTGCTGGCGCGCTCTGGCCCAAAGCAGAACATGACAGACATGTATCATACGTCTCTTCTGTCGACCAACCCACTGACTGACCATTGGCCTCTCGAGCGATGCCAAAACTCCCGAAGGAGCCAGCAGAGAGACGCTGCCGCCTGGTGAACCTGCATGGAGCAATCGAAGCACCACACGACCTGCTAGACCCCATTGTCGCTAGCCCCCCCAGATGCCATGCAGAATGCAGATAAGGGGCCCCGTCTTGCGGCCGCAAGCCACCTGAAGGGTGAAGAGGGGGGTCCTGTATGTAAGCTGTATGTAAGGGTTCCATCGCGCTCCTTTGATGTCTGCTTTCCATCAATGTCGTTGTCTCGCTCACAAGCATCGTGACGTTTAAACTTTTGGACCCAATTCGTACACACTCGCCAAAAAAAGGGAGAAGAAGCCTTTGGAGATACCAATACCAATAAAAGGCAAACTTCCAAGAAAAAAACTTCATTCCCGTATAGGCAGCAGCACGGCCGGCGACTTTATCATCTCCGTGACGTGACAGTCTTAGCTCATCACCGCCAGCCTTATCTCTCACTCACACACACTCTCTCTTTCTCCCGCTCTCGCCCGGCCCGCTGTCGGCCCTCACTTACACCACGTCGTGAGCCAGCGCATCGCATCGTATCGCATCGCCGGCGGACAGCCCAGTCGGCTGGGCGACTGGTACAGCACAGACCGGCCCGGGATTTTTTTATTTTTATTTTTATTTGGTCTCTGAGGGCCTTTCGAGTCACTTCGCGATCAGTCACCATTGACTCTTCCCAAGGGCAACAACTCTCACTTTTCGAGGACCAAGTCCAGACTCAAACGCCACAGTCAACACACCACATTGACCTCCACCACGGGTTGACGCATAAGGACCTCTTGACCCCTTGCCTCACATTCGGAGAAGGGCGTGATACATCCGCCCTTGAGGATGAGAAGAGCGACATGGTGGCTCCCAATGTCCTAATCACCATCCTCGTAAGTCAGGCCCCATCCGACGCCAGGCATGAGCTCCTCTCCTCCTAACAGCCATGACAGCCCGGGGAGTACTCCCTCATCCACTTCCCGCCCATGCTCTACGCCCACTTCCTGCACCCCGTCCTCCAGGCCCTCCTCCCTCAGTCGCAGACCATCAGCCCTGACGATGCGCGAGAGACGCCGCCCTGGCCACAGCACAGCCTGCCCGGCCTCACAGAGGACCACCAGCACAACTTTCTCAACGTCAGCGTCACGCCCCTCGAGGCCTCGGTCGTCTGCCACGCCGACTGGGCGCGCACCGTGTTCCGGCCCGCCATTGACCGTATCCTCGAAACGCTGCCGCCGCACGTACGCAAGCCCGCCTTCCTGTCGCCCGACACCTATCTCGTCCTCTCCGTCATTAGCGGCGGCGGCGGGGGCGCCGACACGGACATCGTCGCCCGCATCCTCGACCTCACGGCGCCCCCCCCCCTCGCCGGCATCCCCATCTTCTTCATCTCCACCTACTACAGCGACTTCATCCTCGTGCCCGCCAAGGACCGCGCCACCGTCCTCGCCGCCCTGACGGCCCGCGGCTTCCAGTGCCCCGCCGACCACGGCAACCGCTTCGTGGCCTCGCGACCGGGGGGCCCGGGCTCGGGTCTCGCCGCCAGCTCGACGCCGACGCCCGAGTCGCCAGCCGACGCCGACGCCGCCACGCTCGCGACCCTCTTCGACAGGACGTTCGCCCAGCTCAAGACACGCAACGTCGTGCCCTCGGTCGACCCAACGCTGCGCCTCGTCCAGCTCTCGGCGCGCGAGACACCGCTGCCGAACCACGGCTCGCCGACGTCCTTCTCGCGGCCGGGCCTGGGTTCGCGCCAGACGACGTCGTCGACATCGTCGCGGCGCGCGCCGCCGCCGACCTGGCTCGACACGTCCGATGCGCGGCTCTATGCGTCCGTCGTGTCGGCGCTCGTGGCGCGCCCCCGCTTCTTCAGCCTGACGCTCGCCGTCGACGACCCGCCGAGCCTGCTGCTCGATCGGGCGCTCGTGCCGCTGTTTGGGGACACGCTCGTGGGCTCGGCCGACGAGGAGCTCGTGGCCGTCTCGCTCGACCTCGCGGGGCTGCCGCTCGAGGCGACGGGCATCGTGTGCGGCGTGGCGGGCCGGCTCGTGCAGGATCCTGTCATTGCGGGCCATGGGCTGTCGTATCTGTCGACGGCGTTTGCGGGGACGGTTGTGCTGGCGCCTGAGCAGGCGAGGCGGGCGGTGGAAATTTTGGAGCCACTGCTGCGGTAGGCAGTGCTTGAATTTGAGTGCAGCTGGGCGTTGGGAAAATTGTTGAGATATACCAGGGCTACTGGAGCCCAAAGAAAAGGCGACAGTCATGATGCATCACGAAGGGACACGAGCAGGGACAAAGGAGCATGAGCGGTGATCTGAGGCAGGCAGCATCGAGAAAATCGGAGCAGGCGGCATCAAGGAGATCGGGGAGGCGGCATGAAGGAGATCGGGGCAGGCGGCATCAAGGATCGGGGCAGGCGGCATCAAGGCAGTGCCATAAGACAGTTACCAGAGGCAGGCGTTGGGCAGGCGTTAGGCAGGTGTCTGGCAGCTTCCTAGAGGACGCAACACAAGCAGCTGCCACCGTCGAGCAGCTTCCATGGAAATACAAGGCTGATTCATGAAATGCCGAAATCGACGAACACCCAAAGGCAGCAATTCTTCCACAAAGCATCGCTGCTGTCTTTGACATGTCCAGCATCATGGATCTGCTCCATGCCCAAATTCATCTCTTCTACAACCCCCATGCCCTGCTACTTCTTCCCCCCCTTGCCTCCCCCTCCACCACCAGCAGCTTCGCCAACGAGCCTGACGACCGCTTGCCTCGCCACCATGTTTATGACGGCAAACCTCCTGGGCCCCAGCTTCTGCCCGCCATACCACCGCGTCACGACAACCATGACGTCCCAGACGTCCATCATCTGCAGCAGCTTGAGTACCCTGCCGCCGGCCGCGCTCTCGCCATCGTCGTCGCAGTCCTGGAAGCTCGCGCCCCGCGGGCCCCGCACTCGCCACGCCGTAATCTTGTGCGTCGCCGCCCGCGCCTTCTTGTCCGTCGCCAGCAGGTGCGCCACGTACGCGTTGGCCTGCGCCGGCGACGTCACGGCCGCCGCCCGCGCGAGAAACGTCGACTTGAGCTCCGTCAGCGGGTCCGAGAGCGTCCACGGCGGCGGCGCCTGCGTGTCTGTACACGTTGCTGATGCCGCTGCTGCGCCTGGCGACGCAGCGCGTGAGCGGGACGGTGACGGCGACGACGTGCGCGAGCCCGGGGCGGCGGCGTCCGGCGCCGATGCCTGCATGCGCTGGGAGAAGTCTTCAATGGCGTCAAAGAGGAACACCTCGCCTGGCGTGTACGTCTCTGCGAGGGCGGCGCGAAACAGCGTCAGCACGAGGGCTGCGGCGCCGGGCTTGGCGTGGGCGCCGGCTGAGTGGGTGGCCAGCACCGATGGGGGTTCCGAGGACGGATACGACGGCGGGATGTAGAGACGCAGCGCGGCGCGGGCGGCGAGGTCGGAAGAGGCTGCGCCGGCATCGGTGTCATCGGCCGGCAGCACGAGCACGTACACATCTACCGCATCTGATGATGTTGACGGTGACAGGGTGCCGTCGCCATATATGGAATTGAGAGCCTCAATCTCATCGCTGAGCTCGTCTGACGGCATGGTGCGCTTCTCTGTGCAGCCCTGAAGAGGCAGCCAAACAAAGTGAAGCGTTGGCCCAAGTGTTGCTGAGCCTTAGAACAAGCGACAAGTGAGTGACTTGGAGTGAGTTTGACAATGAGGTCGACGATGCAAGATGTTGATTCCAGCTCGAGTGGATTCTACAGTGTCTCGCTCCACAGCGATGCTGCTGCTTGCACTGTACCTGGCCTTGTCCCGTATCACGTCCGAACACGGCGAGGCATTGATGTATGATGTGATGTCGACTACGACACCAGCACATTGCAAGGGATAATGCCCAGGATAATAAGTATTACCGAATTAAGAAGAAGAAACAGACAATATTCGTGCCCTTGTGACGACAATCATAACTGATCATACAACGTGGCAAAGATAACCACCATGACAAAATCAGCGCAGCTCCTCGATCCGACCCATCCCAGCCGACTTCCCCCTTTCCTGTCCCATTCATTCCCTCCCATCCATCGATCCCCAACGCCATGCTGTACAGACAAACAAAGAATGTCCTCGATTTCTCGCTCTCGCTCTCGCTCTCGCTCGCCTCTCTCTCTCTCTGCTATGTCTCCCGCTTGCTCTTCCCCCAATTTCTTCCACCCCTCGACAGCCCCTTACAGATACGGCATCCACAGGGCGTCGCACTGCGCGAGGTTCATCGGGTTGACCGCCTTGGCGATGAGGTCGATGACCGTCTGGTTGGCCGGCAGGTTGCTCGCCGGGCTCTGCGCGAGGCTCGTCGCCCGCTTGACGATCGAGTCGCTGTTGACCTGCACCGACTCGCGCAGCTGGTGCTCCGTCATCTGCACGGCCCGGTGCGAGCTCGTGAACCAGAAGATCATCTCGTCCCGCACAAACAGCGTCAGCGCGTTCTCCAGCTCGTGCTCCCCTCGAGCAGGCACCGCGCGATCGCCATGAGCGAGCAGCTGAAGATGCCCTCCATCGCGAGCGGGCCCATGAGCGTCTGCAGGTTCGGCGTCAGACGGAACGGCACCGGCTCCGGGTTGTGGAAGAAGGGCTTGCCCGCGCTCATGTACGACATGAGCTCCGAGCCCCAAATGTTGCCCGACGCCCGCGCAATGTTGATCTTCTGCGGGTACCGGTTGTGCATGTACAGAATGTACGTCATGAACGTCAGCGCCGCCATCTGGTAGGACAGCTGCCGACGGAACAGCCAAAAGTCTGTAAAGCTCGGGAAGATCTTCTGGAAGTACTCGAGCGCCACCGTGAGCGGCTCCCACTTCTCCTGAATCACGTTGAACACCTCGAGGAGCGCCGTCCCCGTCTGCTCTCCGTGTATCTGTGCTTCGACAGTACGTGCGACCATTGGAAGCCCACCGCCGCCGGTACATACCGCGTTCTTTGTGTCCAGGACACCCCGCAACTTCTCCATCGTGAACAGCACTGGGTCGTCCTTCTTCATCGAGTTGCGCCGGCAGTGGTCCTCGTACACCCCTTGCAGCGTGATGTACGACGTGTCCTCCTGCACGATGCGAATGTGTGGTGCCAGCGGCACCATCAGCGGCAGCGTGAACTGCATGTCACGGCGCCGGCTCTCCTTGCGCCGGTTGAGCGTCTGGTTGAGCTGCCGGAAGAGCTGCAGAATGCGCTCCTCGCGTCGGCAGTGACGCGCCGCCGGGTGCTGCACCGCCCACGAGTGCACGCTCGCATCGTGGCCGCGGATCTTGAGCCGCCGGTATGAAGCGCTGATGGACCGCACGAGCTCAACATTTGGCAGGAATCGCTCGATGCGGATGAAATCCTGGTTCTTGTCCTTGTGCTCCAGATACTGGCCGGGGATCTCAACGTCGTCGAATCGCTGGTACCGGAACTCACTGAGATGCGGCGAGAAGGCCTCAAGAGACACGCGCGTTGATCGGCGGTCGAGCTTCTCCTCGAACTTGTTGCGCCACCGTCGGAGCTTGTAAATGTAATCGTCCATCGTCGGCTTGGTCTGCACAAAGTCGGCCTCAAACGACTTCTTGATATGCGGAGGCAGAATTGTCTCGGCAAACCGCGTAATGTTCGTCTCAGTCGCCGACGGAAGCTTAATCTTGGCAAATGATGAAGGCATACGGCTCACATAGGCCAGAGCGTCGTTCAGCAGCGCCACAATCAGACGATACGCGTCCTCATCCGGAGGACACTTGAAGTGCTTCTGGATCTGATCCACCATGGTCTCCATTGACAGAGCCAACAGTGGGAAAGCAGACTTCAAGTGGCTCATAATCTCCTCGGTCAGCTCCCAGGGCGGCTTCTTCTGGCCGGCCCCGGACTGCTGTTGCTGCTGGTCACTATGAGTTTGAGCCGCTTGCGCCGGTACCTGCACAGAAGCCGGTGCAGGCGTAGGGGTGGGCGCGGGCACTGGGGTTGCTGCTGGTGCGGGCGTGCCGCCGTCTGCAGGCGCCGGTGGCACCGACAATGACTTGGTGTCACCGCCCTCGGTCTTAACGAGAGCGCCGTCGCCGTTGGCGGTGCCCGGTCTCGAGCTTGACGCCGCACCCGAGACGGTCTCATTCTTCGGCAGCTGAGGAGAAGCGCTGGCCTGCTGCGAGGCAGCCGACTGGGCGCGCTGGCGGGCCCGTTCCTTGGCTTCCTGGTTCTTCTTGATGACCGCCATGTCCTCCCTGTTGGTGCGGAGCTGGAAGTAAAGTGCTTGAGGGTACGACTTGGCAATCTTGGTGAGGATCTGGTGGACGCGGGGCCCCTCCTTGTAGGCGAGGCCTGTAAGCAGCTGGGGAATGTACGTGATCCAATACCAGATCGGTGTTTCTCCCTTAAAGTCGTCGAAACCAGCAGCAATGGTCCCCGTGGCATCATCGAGGCTGAGGAGCCACAGGATCCGCGCAAGGAGCTTTCTCGACTTGGCGTTCTTGTAGCTTCCTGCAGCTTGCAGGTAGCTTGTTAGAGCCTGACGAGCCGAGTTGACATCGTTGGCGTCGGCTTTGAACCTTCGTTCGTTGAAGTAGCCCCACTCAGCCCACGCCTTGGCCGCGGTGATATCGAAGTACAAGGCGGTACCGTAAGCGCTGTCAGCCTCCTCTTTTTGGCTGAGCTTCTCCAGGAACATGCCCTTGAGTGTGTAGAACTCGGCCTTCTGCGGTGGATTGAAGTAGTTGAGGTTGGTGTTGTTGATGACATCCAATCCACTTGTCAGCTCGTCAGGGTTCTCAAAGTGACACTTGGCTTGCTCGCGGAGCTTGAGGAACGCCTCTTGAATCTCGATATTGGGCAGTGTATAGATCCTGCTCAGCTGGCTGATGCACACATCGGGCAGGTTGTGTTTGCGAGAGACATGGGCGAAACGGTTGATGATCCACGCCGTCTCGTGGTAGCCGCGGTACGCGAACGAAGCACCGTTAGTGTTCTGGTTGCCACCCTGTTGTGGGAGGAGTTGCAAGTAGGTTTGGTTGATGAGCCCGAAAATATGCTGGCGCCATGTAACAAGGTCCTGCCAAGCTGTGATGTCGTCCCATACATTGGGCAGGCGGTCTCGCCACGCGCCAAGCAGTAGTTTAAGCTCACCGGACTTGACGTCAAGGTTCGACTGGTTGGTGCTCGACAAGCTCTGGCAGATGACTTGAGCGTCGTGCAATTCGACAAGCTGCTGGAAGTTCTGCAGCAGCGGAATGTGTGCTTTTGTGAGCTGCTGAGGAAGCTGGTGCCACTTGCGGATGGACAGCTGGATCGCTTCGTCGCAAGACTTGGCGAACTCGGCGTGCGTCTCCAACTTGTTGTGGAACTTGAGCAGGGCCATGAATGACTGGAAAACGCCCTGCGAGGCGTAGGGGCGTCCATAACGCCCTTGATCAGAGTGTCCAACGCATCTCGTTGGTTGCCGTCCTGCCACATCTCCGTGTTGCGCCAGGCACACTCCAGGAGCAGGTCTTGGAAGTTTTCGTGCTTGGCAAAGTCTTGCAAGATGTCCCATTGCTGGAGTTTCTGGGCGCAGAGGACCCAATGATCCTCCCACAGCATGTACTCTCCCTGCGAGAAAGGGATGACGCCAGTTCGAGCCTTGATCTGTGCAGCTTCATACATCTTTTGAGCCTTATCCCACATGCCGTTCTGCTCATAAGAGAGGGCAGCGTTTGTCTCAACAAATTGGCAGCGGCGTCTCCACGTTCCGTAGAAGAGGTCATCTTCCTGCAGTGACGCATAGAGATCGACAAGAGCATCGAGGTTGCTCTCGCGAACCTTGGCAGACTCCATTTCTGGCTTGATTGCTGCATTCTCAAGCTGCACAAGCGACGTGTACCACGTATCGTACGTCTTGGCTTCGTACTTGAGCACGTGTGGCGGAATCTTGCAGCTAGGCCACGCCTTCGCAGCGCCCTCCAGCAGCGACTGGACGACGTTGGGCCGCTTGTCGATTTGACGGCTGTGATAATCCTTCGTCAGGAGAGTCACGATTCCACGCTCAAGCTCAATGCGCTCATCTCTGGCCGTCGCAGACCAGTAAATTGGGAAAACCGAAACCCAAAGCTGATGGGCCAACGTGTTGTCGATGTGCTGGAGCTGGCTGAGGGGCTCGACGAGATCGCGGACCTTGACATCCGCGATTTCGTTCATGAAGCGACGATGTTGTGCGATGAGGGTGTCGAATTTGTCGTCCGCCATGTTTGCCGGCTCTCTGGTATCCTTGGCGTAAATCATGCACAACTGGCTGGCCGGCAGTGTCCTGAAGTCTTCGGCGTGCAGTTGAGCAGCCGCATTCAGCTCCACAGCACCCAGAAGAAGCTGCGAGGCCTGGGCAAGCCAGAAGCTATCTGCAAGAGTGTCCCAGTTCTGCGCCGTGAGTACGTACGACAGGCGGGCAGTTGCCGTCTTGGAAAGACTCTTGTCAAAGATGGCCATGAAGCGATTTCGCATCTCAACATCCTGCGCCCTGGCGCCAATGAGGAATGCGTGCTCCATCCTCACAGTCAACTCGGTCCTGGTGATTTTCGGATCCTCGTAGATCCTAATTACAAGCTCAAGGAACTTCGTGAGCATGGCAGGATCTTGTCGGTGCTCGAAAGAGAGCATCTTGTGGAGAACGGCAGTCTTTTCCTTCAGAGTCGGCCACGTGCCTTCGGATCGGAAAACCCATCCCTCTACCATGACGAGAATCTCTTCGCACAAGGGGATGTGCATGGACTTTTCAACTAGTGTGGCCAGGACACTGAGGAACGGGCGACGGTTGTCGCCGAGGACCTCCATCCTGAGAGCGACAACCTGCATAGCCTTGAGCATGAGAGCTGTTGAGACCTCAAGGTCATATGTTGACATTTCGCCAGACGGTGGCGCGTCCGGGCCCCTATTAGGAGGTGCTCCGCCGGCTTGCAGATTCGCGACGATGCTGTAGTGCTGAACATGCTCACGTGCAAGCTTACTCTGAAGGGCCTTCATGAGGACGGGAATGTGCTGGTCGATGATTGTCGGCTTGCGGTTGCCAAGTGACCACAGGGTGTTGACTCCAGAAGTGTAGTTGCCTGCTGCCATAGCTTCTCCAGCTGTTGTGGAGAGAGCTTGGATGATTTCTGAAGTTTGCGCCTCTGTCTCACCGTCGGCATCGGCATCTTCCATGGGGACATCTTCAGGAACAGCCTCCAGAACGCGCTTGACGATAGCCTTGAGCTCCCGATTGTCATCGTCCTCAGGATCCGCAGCGTGGAGACAGTCCTGGATTTCCGGGTTCTCGCTCTTCAAGCACTTTTCAAGAACCTTCTGTATAGAGGACATGTTCTTTTGGACCCAGTCGTCTGATTTGACATTGAGAATGATCCGCACGACTTGCAGAGTGTTGATGATGTTGGTGATGAACTTGTTATCAAACTTCTCCTTGTCGCTCGGATCCGCCGTGAGAACAGTTTGCGTTCTGTCACTAGCGAGCACGGCATCGGTGACGTGAGGAAAGAGGTCGATGCCGAGGTCACTCCAGTATTGAGGCTGCAGCAGATGATAGAGAAGTGACATGGACTTCTTGCAGAGCTCAGTTGATGATGCGCTAGGCGAAGCGAAACCCGCCAACGTGGGCGAGTCTTTGAACTTGGCAGATGGAACCTGATACCGTTCGTTCAACTGGGCGATGAACTCAATCAGATAGCGGATCATCTTGAGACGTCCAACTGGAGGGATCTGATAATCATTGGGCGCGAGTTGCTGCTTGACAGAAGGAGGGGATGACATGGGCTGATCACCGTCGAGCTTCCTCTGCTTTGAGTTTGGCGACTGTGATTGAGAGCGTGCCAGGGCATCGCCCTTTCCTTCCACTCTCCTCTGTTCCCAGAGCCAGATGAGCCACATCATGTTCAGGGCGAGCTTCTTTGACTCATTCGACGCGGTTGCAGGTGCGGCAACCTTTCTGAGCGACGTGATGATCAGCATAGCGTACTTGTCGCGGGAGTCGTAGAACAGTTCCGGGTGTCGAACGAGGAAGTGGAAAATGCTCGTCATTTGCTGCGCGTTCTGGCCTTCGTCGGCCAGCACTCTTCTCGGTGCAATAGCCCAAGCCGCATTTCGGTCGTTCTGCGGAGTGTTGAGTCGCTTGGGGAGCACAGGCGCCACAAGCTCCAAGGCTTGTGTCACCAGGGCCCGGCCCTCGTTCTGGTTTGCCTTCAACAGCGAAAGATAGACCTGAGTAACGATCTTGATAGGCGTATCGTAGAGCGCAATGAAGTACCCAATGACCACATAAGCTGCATGCTTGTTGATGACATCATCGAGGCGGATAAAGGTCCAGCAGCTCTTGATAATATCCTTCCTGGTCTCCTGGATCGTCTGGTAGTGGTACTTCAAGAGCAGTGCGGACAATTGAAGGACTTCGAACTTGGTATGATCGATGCCGGGTTGAGCGAGATCGTCGTGATCCTGTTGGCTGGTGTCTTGGTTTGACTTCCAGACCTTTGCCACTACAGCATCAATGACAGCTCGATCTATCAAGCGCGGCTGGCCCTGTTGTGAGGAGTTCCAATGCCGCTGGACATCCATTGCAATGGTGGGGTTGACGATGTTGTGCAGCAAGAAGTACTTCATCTTCTGAGAAACATTGCGGGAAGAGTAAGCCTCCAAACACTTCAAAATTGCCGCGACGCCAATCTCAACAGAATCGTTGTTGATGATGTTTTTGTACACATAAGCGATGAGGGGTTGAGGGTCTCGGAAGTCCTCGGATGTGACCGCTTCGACGATGCTGAACAGTGACTCCAAATCCTTCGGATTTCTCTCAAGAGACTTGAGAAGAATGTTCATGAGTTGCTCCGAAGCTTGAGCAGCCGGCATGCGGAGGTTAGCTGCCAGTGTATACTTGCGCAGCTGTGCCTCTAGCTCTTTGCCCACTTGCTTCATCCACGTCAAGATTTCCTTCTTGTCCATCCAAGCATCGCACGCGGGCCACTGACCCAGAGAGTCAAGAACGTGAATCGTGTTGATGATGGCCACAAACTTTGTCTCCTTGTCTTGCGTAACAATCTCGTTGCAAGCTTTGACTAGGTTATCCACGCCGGACACGGCTTCCTTACGCAGGGGTCCGCTGTCGGGATGGGAGAGAACCTGAGCCAGGAATCGACCGTATTTGACTTCGCCTATCTTCGGCATCAAGAAAGCCCACATTTCTGCCGGGTAGCGGTTGAGATACTTGTAGAGCGGAGGTCGGAAAGGGCTGACGTGAGTGCGGCGCAACTTCTCTTCGAGGTCGAGAACAAGATCGATCAGACGTTCCTTGAAGGTCTCAGCAGCGGGAGGGAGAAGGTGGAAAATGTTGAAAACCGCGGAGACAACCTTCATCTGAGAATGTTGCTCAAAGTAGGTGAAGGAGATCGCCTGCAGCACGTTCGGATCCGCTAGAATCTTGACGTGGTCGAGAAGGCGACTTCCGATCTCGACTTTGAAGTATGTTGTCAGAAGCTTCAAGAGACGAGCCAAATTATCCAGACCATGGGATGTCAGCTTCTTAGGATCTTGAAGGCTGGCGAGAACAGGCCGCAGTCCCCCTTGAAGGAGATCCTTGGGCAGCTTGTTGGTCTGTTGTAGTACGGACTTGAGGGCGTCGTTGGCGGCATCAATAGTGGCCTGCGACTCGGAGTAGAGGGACTTGAAAAAGACGGAGACAGTCTTGGCTCGCGTGGCCGCCATGTTTGTGCCTTTGGCGAACTCATCAAAGCTCATGGCAGTGCTCAACATCTTGATGCATGCTACGCGGAGGTTGACAATGTAGTCATGGGTACGGAACTCCGCTGGCTTGTTCGCAAGCGACTCGTCGCTGGCATCCGCCAAGGCAAGGGACTCCATGAGCAGACGGTTGAGGTGTTCATCGAAGGTGACCCAGTCGTGCTTGAGTGTCATGTGGTAGGTCATCGCGTCGATGTACCCGATCTGAACAGGAAACGGCAGAGCACGCAGGGGCTTGGAATAGATCGGCTGGAGGAAGCGCTCCTTGTACGGCTCGATCAATTCCCAAACCTCACAACTGGCTGCCTTGGCGATAAGCTCCAGTGATCTCTTTGCCGTCTCGCGCACATGACGATTCATGTGTGCAAGCTCGTTATTGAAATGCATGCAGATCTGAGCCAGTCGGTGCCGCTGCGGAGCTTGACCGGGTGTGGTTGGTGGCAAAGCGTCTTCCTTCTTGGCGTTCTTGGTAACTTTCTTCAGGAGAATCTCAAGTGTGAGCTGGGCAGATGATCTTGTTTTCTCTGGCAAGTCCTGGGGCATGTCCTTGACGACATACATGAGCGCCCTGATGAACTCTGTCTGCTTGCTGATCGCCCACTGATCGCCCAGCTCCAACTCTGTGAGAAGAAAATTGACGCCGAGGGTGCCCCCGGCTTTCGTAAACCATTCTTCTTCGTAGCAAGCATGGCAAAAGGTCGTGCTGAGATTGCCGAAGAACGGCAGACGGGCGGCCGATTGTGCTGAGCCAAAGATTGTCGATGCCGTATTGTAGATCTCGCGGATGACCCTCCGCGCAGAATCTCGCACATCAGGGTGTTCGGACGATAGTGACTCGACGATGGCGTCTGAAAAGACCCTGGTGTCGATGTATAGGGGCCCTCGCCAGCCGTGGGGTTGAATTGGCTGTAGGTGTGCTTGACATCGACGACCGACCGCCCAATGTCGACAATAGTGAAGTGCCTTGCAACATTCGTGAGAAAAGACGCCGCCTCATCCTTGAATTCTGGAAGAGACTCAGCAAACATGACTGCCTTTAGTAGACGCCTCACAAGCTCATCCTGTTGATCCTTCTTGGCGATAGAACGATCCCTGTCGGAAGCATCAAATGCCGACAGGTCGACTTCGATTTTTCTGGACAGAAGGTCCTGCGCCTGCAGGCGGAGAAGTCTTGGCAGGTCATCCGGGAGGTTGTCAAAACCGATCCTAAGCTTCAGTTGGGACTTGATGAAGTGGAAAGACTGCTTCTTGTAGTAGCCATCGAAGTGACGGGATTGGTTGGCTTTGCTGGGTTTGGGCACCTCCATCAGCTTGCGGATGGACAAATCAACGCCCAACTCCGCTGGAAAAGCTCTGTCTTTCTTTGAGCCCACAAGCCTCAGGTCGAAGCTAGTCGCATCGTCGGCGAATTCCTCGAAGCTCAGCGGCTGAGGACCGGTGATATACTTTCGATTTCGGCCACCGAGCTTTCCTAGAATACGCATCGTCGTGTGCGCATGGAAGTGGCTGTAGGGATGCGGACGAAGGTGGTCGAACAAAGCCGTCATGAGTTCATCAATGACTGGTGCCATAATGGGGTCCAGATAGTCGGCCGTTAGGTTGTCGACGCACAGTTCCAAGGTCCGGAGTCCTTGACCTACCAGATCAGTTCCCGCGCGCAATGCAACGACCAATGGTCGCATGAGGAAGCTGAGATGTGGCAGAAGGTTGCTCAACCGAGCAGGAACGGTCAAGCACAGCTCAACGTAGAGATCACGCTCGGTTTGCTTGCGAGCAGCCATGAGCATTGTGTCGAGTACGTCCAAGAGCATCACGAGGAGCGGGAGAATCTACTTATAGTGTTGCTCAAACTTGCCTCCGCCGATGCTTCGGGAAAGGGAGCTCAGGGGCAGGAAGTAGTTCATAGACACCTCTGCCCGGGTAGACAAATCGATAGACTTTGTCACAATGTCCACCACATGCGGAAGCAAGACCTGCTCGTTCTGGTTGGCGAAGAGAGTGACTGCCATGAAGGCTAGTTTGAAAAGCCGGAGCAGGATGGACGATCGCTTCACGTCTGCCGACCCGACCTGGTCAATCCTGTCCATCAGGAATCGCAGCAGCATGCCACAAAAGCTGGGCGATGTAGCTTCGCTGGCGAGGAAGAACTGTGGTATGTGCAGCAGGGCAGTGTGCTCGAAGATCATGTCGTACAGATGAGGGATCTCCTGCTGAAAGACTTCATGAAACGTCGCAGGGTCGATACAGTGAAACACTGTAGCGAATGTTTCCAACAGGTCTTTCTCCTCCTTACTGCTCGAGACCATGTAGAAGTTGGCCATGTACTCCACGGGAGACATGTACTGAGATTCACTAGCAGGCTTCTCAATTTCGTAGTAGCGGAAGACATAGGCACCTTCCCTGAAGAGTTTGACAATAACCTTGACCTCTTCGGCCGTGAAACCATAGGCCACCTCTTGCCATTGCGCCGGAGCATTCTGAAGGTTCACGTTGGTGCCAGCATTGCATGTGCGAAGCTGGTAGAAGGTGTTCTTCAGACCGTTCATGAGGTTCTTAAACAAGAACTTATTGTCGGCAACAGGATCCAGACCTCTGTCTCTCGGGTTCGTAGGCTTGATGGGCATTGCCGTGAATATATCAGTCTCATCCCAGTCAGGCGGGTGTTCCTTGTCAGCAAGGTAGCTGTCGGCAGTTCCCTCAGCAGCCTGTTGCTTGTACAACTTGGACAGCTTCACCGCATTGGGGTACTGCGTGTTCATGGCCTTGAATTTGTCTCCGATGGCACTCAAAATCATCATGAGATAGTGTCGAGCGTCAACCTTGTCTTGCATCTTCGCGATGCACTCCGCCATGTTGAGGAGGAGCTTCGCGCTCATAGTCTGGAAGCTCGTGCCGGGGAAGTTATCCTGGAGGTTCTTGGTGTACACCTCGACCGTCTTCCGAATCTGCTCTGGGCTGAGCTGGTCCCGCACATGATGGATGAGATCAGCCAACATGCTATAAGCAAGCGGCCTCATCGTCTCGTATACCGTTAAGCCGTCGCCAATCAATGTCTTCTCGTCGAGAAGCTCGTCAATCTTGGAGAGAAAGATTTTGCGGAAGTTGAAGTTGATGATGTGGCGGATGGCAACCAAAAGTTCCTTGCGCGTGCTCGATTTCTCCCGTGGACAGTCCTTCAGCAGCCTGACTACAGTTTCCGGCAAGGTCGGAAGGAAGTCTTGCAGTTGTTGCGAGTATTGCCGCAGGAGGTAGGCCAGGAAGCTCATGGTCTTGACCTGAGCTGTGATAAACTCCCCGAACGCTGCCCTATTCTTGATCAGGGGGCTGACACCTGTGAATATTTGACCTTTGGCGTTCGCTTCAGCGTGTGCATGACGTTGGGGGCTAGCTGGCAGGCATAGAACACCCTAGATCAGGGGCACGAAGAGCTTGACGTTGGATCCGACCGTATTTCTGTAGACCTGGAAGATCGAAACCACAATGATCGGACATTCTGATAACACCTTGAACGAGGACATGCCCTTCAGGAGCAGTCGATTCTGCTGCTGGGGATCGGGACCAAGGTCCGTTACGGATGCTACTGGTGAGCCTGGCCGAGGAGATTGGAAGTTGGTCTGGGAAGAGCCAGGGGTTGAGGGGGCGCCAGAGGCGCTGTTTGTCGACATTGACGTGTTGTCCAGCTGCTCGCGCACGACCTTCTCCATCTGCTCAAAAAGCTCCTGAATGAGAGTCAGGAATGGCTGGACTTTCTGAGCCAGCACCTTGTGTTGGTGGCGCATGATATCCGATGTGATTTTGACACATAATGTCGCGTTCTCCTCGTTGTCTGTTCGTACGAGATGCATCAAAAGGTCGACGATCTCTTCGGCGAAGGGCTCGAAAGGCTCGGTTGGAGAGGGATGTGTTGGTAGACGGTGAAGAACCTCCAGTATACAGTTTCGGAGTTTCTGAATGTGTTACTATTTGCACATCTGGTAATGGGAACAGCTAGATCGTCCTACCTGCTCTGGAGAGTTGCTTTGGAAGATGCATGGTCCTTTGAGAATGTTGATGAAGATGGGCATTAGCTTCTTGAGAAACGGCGCATAGATAGGACCGGCCGTGTAGTGATCTAGACTGTCGCGAAGTGTTGTAGCAGCTTCGACCTTGATCTTAGTCTCTGTATTCGCGTCGATTAGCCGCTCTGTAGCAATAGGTAGGCACGATCTCGTGACGCTGTCGAAAGGGAGGCATACCCGTTTCCGGAGTGCTCAGTCGCTTCACGACATCGTCAATCGTTGTGCCCGACATTGTGGGAGGTTGTCGAGACAGGTGCGTGTGTTGTGTATCATGAGGGCATGGGATGCTCGGTGTCGATGTGTTCGAGGAACGGTTCGTCGCAAGGCTGCGCCGGTTGCCTTGCTTCGCGTGATAGGAGGGGTATCTTTGGCGACGGAAAAGGAAAGTTGCTGAAGGAAAGACGACGAAGAAGAATCAGGAGACCATGCCGTTGTGATCCGTCATCCACAGTATGCCTTCGGTGATATGTCGTGGTGGGGTCCGGGTCGATTCAGGCACGGCTGCTGAACGTCGATGTGGGTGTTAGGATTATGGGAAACCTTCAGAAGCCAGCCTTTGGTGTGAAATTTCCAAGACGAACGACGCGACGAACAGAGCTGGGGGCGCCGGCCGCCAAATCATTTAACGCTAGGGCATGTAATAACTTTACTCCGGCGCTAGACATGCAGGCCGCTACTAGCGTGTAATTTAAGTCTTTCTGACTGGATACAGAGATCTAATCTTATCGACTCTCTATCTCCAAAGTCTGTAGATCATGAAATGGTGGAGCTTCCCCGTTATCGGCCCCTGGAGTCTCCAGTCCGCACCTAAACCCCCTGTGACTCGACACCTTACCCAGGCTGATTACCTAGATACCTAGTCCGTGTTCCATATCCAATTGACCCTGCTCGATTATTAGGTAACTCACCCCTCACCTCAGAAGCCATCCTCGTACGGAACGCCTGATCTCGTGTGCTTCCACCTTCGGGTTTCCAAATTCTTCCCCTTTGAGTCATAGCCAATCGCGACATCGAGGTCTTTTAGCTCGTTGGTGACCTCCTGGCATCGCTTCGACTGTCATATGTGATTGTGCTCTTCGCCGGCGAGTAAATACACCATGAGTGGACCGCATACCGCATTTTTCTATGGTGAGTCTCTATTGTTCTGACCGCAGAGATCACAGGAAGATGGCCATTTTGCTGACATTGGGCTCAGGCACTCTGGTAACATCAGTCTATACTTTCATGGCATGATCATGAACACTGACTCTGTTCCTGGCAGATGGAGCCGCGTGTCTTCTTCAGAGTGGTTCAGGGAACGTCACACCCCTCTGATGTCATCAAGAGCCTGTACACCTTCACTCCTGCAGTGTTACATGATCATTGCCGTCATCGTGTCCAAGGCGAAGACTATCCAGGCGTGATTTCGGAGGAAGGCCAGTCCGTCCTAGGCAGCTTTGTCACGGGTTTGACAGATGCGAACATACAGAAACTCGACAGCTTTGAAGGCAGCGAGTACGATAGGCGAGCAGTCAAGGTAAAGCTTGTCACCAAATTGGGCAACACGCAGGGTGTAGGCCAGGTCGAGGGCGAAGAGAAGGAAACAACCACCTACATCTTCATCCATCCTAATCGTATTGAGAGGGGTGAGTGGGACTTCGAGCATTTTCGCAAGGAAAAGTTGCACATGTGGGCTCGAGAGGAGATCTTCTTCTCCGAAGGTAAGTTAGATCCGCCACACTACTAAATATATCTTCAGGCTGTTAATCACAAAAAAGGGTTTGAGAAATGAGTCAATATCTTTCGAGGTGACATGGTTCGGCTCAAGGCAGAGTACCTGATGCACTCGGTGTACCTGAACAACTCGGTGTACCAATACAGGGGTGTCTCCACAGGAGAAAACACCAAAAACATACAACACCGAGGATTCGCTGGTGGTCACCCACCCAACTACTAGTTCGGCCCTTACTGGTTTATCAAAGGGAGAGCGGACGGGATCCCGAGTTTTCCAGTAGGTATGGTCGTATGTGACAGTGGGACTCTCGAGAAGGCTTCTTGTTACATTAGAGTCAAAGATGTGTCACGGGGCGTGGTCGACAAGGCTTGGTTGTACGAGGATCGGCTGCACAGTGATTCTAGATCATCAATATTCATTTTCATCGTTTGTTGGCTGGTTCAAAATGCAGCTTTAGACCCATATACTGTCCCAATCTTGTCTCTCTCGTCCCCAACGAGCTGGTGTGGTTTGGCGTCACGATCAGTATACGAATCTCCAGCCCCGCTCCACACCCGAATGCTCCGACCATCCCTCGGCAATGTCCAGCTTCTTGTTCAGCTTCTGCGCACGCCACCTTGCGAGTCCGGCTGAGACAATAACTAGCACGCAACCAACCAAGACGAGCCCGCCGCCGAGGCGGTAGAAGGGCTCGTGGGCGCGGGGCCAGAAGTAAGGGCTGAACCAATGGCTGCACTGGCTGATGCAGTTGGCAATTGCAATCAGGGCAGCCTTCTTGCTTCGCGGTGCCGGCACGACGGTTGTCTCCCAAGACAGTTGCAGATTGAGGCCGTTGTAGGTGCCGGAGATGAGAAGGAAGAGGCCGAAGTAGCGGGCGCCTATGTTCTCCGTCGAGATGAGCACTGCGCAACCGACCATGCTCGCGATAATGGGAATGACAATGTGCCAAAATGACTCCTGACGGCGTCCTGACGACCAGGCACAGGCGCATGCAAATGCATATGCAAAAGCATAGGGAGGCGCTTGAATGAAGTAGGTCGTCAGCTCGCCCAGGTCGAAAGTTTTGACGATCTGTTGCGCACGCTCATTAGTTTGGGTCTCGTATTGCTCCATGTCCAAGGTCTGACTTACCGAAGGCAGGAAATCCTTGAAAGCTTGAGCAGTAACCAAGGCGAAGTGCATGAGGCAAAAGAACCACGTGAAAGGATCCATGACGGCTTCCTTGATGCCGTCCCAAGTGCCACCGATGCCTTCATCCTTCCCACCATTGGAGCAGAGCACACGTTATTGGGCCATCTCTCGTTCGGCCGGAGACAAGAAGCGAGTGTTGTGCGGCCAGTCGGGCAGGAGATAGAAAGCAGCGAGAGCCACTAGGATGGATGCAGCACCTTCAATGATGAAGAACCATTGCCAGGCATGCAGGCCACCAATGTCGTCCATGGTTGTCAGGATACCCGCTGCCAGGAAACCGGACAAAATGTTGGAGATGGTATTTCCGGCATGCCAGATGGCCATGCGCATCGGGTTCTCCGCCTTTGTATACCAAGAGGAAGTCACTGTGCATTTTGTCAGCATATGTAGTGGACATCAACAGGTATAGCTTGGGAAGGGCTTACTCAAGGTGATACCAGGGAAGAAGGGTGCCTCAGCAAGGCCGATAAAAAAGCGACAGACAGCGAAGCCAGCGCCGCTAATCTTCAAGTCAGTCTAGAGTCTCCCTTTTGTATCTCGATCAACACCTACCTCGTCATGGCAGGCATGCAGATGGTCGCGGCGCTCCACGCCATCATGACTGACGGGAGGAACCATCGAGGGTTCGCCTTGGCCAGCCACAGGTTGCCAGGAAGTTGGCCAACAAGATAGCCAATGTAGAAAGTTGAGATTCCCGTGTTCCAGACTGTATCCGTCATGTGAAGGTCTTCCTGTAGGCCCGCCAGCCTGGCGTTGGAGACGTTGATGCGGTCAAGGTAGCTTCTTGTGTCAGTGTTTCGTAAAGATGTACCATGGAGAAAGCAAGGATTTCATACTTCATGAGAAACATAATAGTGATGCAGGGCATCATACGCCAATCGATCTTCTTGACAACTGATTTGTTCAACTTTTCCATTTCGGCATCGCTGAGGTCGCGCAGAAGGTCGAAGCGCCCCTGAATATCGCGAGCCGAGAAGTGCTCCTCGCGGGCGTCGGCCTTGTCCTCGAGCTGAACATCGACCTGGTCTTCTTTGCCTATATTCTCGGCGACCATAGTAGTATCCTTGCCCGGGGAGTCAGTCATTGGAGTTTGCTTCGCCAGTTTGAGTCAATTTGCTGCTCTGGTTGCTCGGTGTTGTGCGATAAACTGATGAAAAGCCAGTGCCGATTTGCCCAGGTATATCAAGACCACTCTGGCGAGCGACACGACTGATCTTTATACATCATTGTTTGTGAAATGAGCTGAGTTTTCCACACCTTCCATCACGCCTCGAAGTTGCGACGGCAAAGGCGCGCGGGTAGAAGTTGAGGGCTAGTCGGCCGCCAGTCGCGCTGGAGAGAAGCCTGGCCCTGGGGTAGTGCGGGGCCCCGGACGACTCACCCTATGCCCCCAAGCCCGGCCAAGGAATATTTTGGGCCTAATACTGGATCATGAGTCGAACAGGCGCTGTCTACGGACAATTCTACGTGTGAGGTTGGTGCGGGGTTGATGCGTTTGCTCATTACCGTGCCTCCCGCGGGAAGGGAATACAGAGCCCGCCCGGTTCTTCACCCGAAGCCAATGTCAAGCTGAAGAGGTTCCGGCTGCTAGCCGGATGCCTCATTGATACGCAATTCCATTCGAACACATCTTGTCTTGTTTTTGGTCTTGCGGAAGAGGTCCCAAAGACATGATGGCGTAGACAGATACTGGGTTCCGAGTTTCCAGACCCCCAGAAACCCAACCTGCGTACTTGGGCATATAGTTGCCCCAACCAATCGAAGATCTTGATTGAAAAGTTTTTTATCTCGTCAGAAATGAAGAATGTCTTCTTAGGGTTACGACAGAGCTGTCGTCACGAAGTTTTGACCTTAGATGCTCGAGAAAACCTGGGAAGCGATTTCTTTCTTTACTGTTACCAAACGTATCCTATCTACCGTCCTTCGCTCAACAGTCCTGAAACCTTCTCATACACAGTGAAAACAATGCCGCCGCTCAGTACTAGCCGCCCAAGTCTCATCGTACTGCCACTCCACAGGCCCCGGATTCCTCGCTCATGCACAATGCTTTTGAACGCTTCGGAAGTACTGGCTCCTTTTGCAGACTGCGCCTTTGTTTTGACAGAGTCAAAGGGTTGAGTGGCATATACGGTGATGATGCCGGCTACAGCTCCAGAAGCGAACGTCATGATACTATTTTGTTGCAGGTCGTACTGTTTTGAGACCTCTCTGATGACATTGTAGGAGCCCATGCGTACGGCAGATGTCGCCGACTGTTTCAATGTTGTTGATGCTAGACCTCTGTATACTTCGCTAATGCCGCGCTCGCTTATCATCAGTCTCAAGGCATGAGCACCGCCGTTGTATTTGCGCGACCCGGATTTGGCGTCGTCAATCCTATGTAACACATGTCAGATGATGAGCCGTGAGTGAGCATTATCTGGTACATACAGGGCTGTTTTGACACGCTCCGTTGGCGTCACAGCCACAATGCTCTCAACTGCGCCGGCGATCATTCCAGCAAGGATGCCCCGAGCTGGCGATAACCTGCCTCGGTCGTCCATCAACAGGTTCCGGATGGAGTCGAAAGAGAGAAACCTGACGCCAGCCTTGAATGTTGTTCCCTAAATCGACACGCGTCAGCATAGCTGGAACTGAGAGTTCGCCAGGCACGCTATATCACGTACTAGGATCAAAGTTGAACAGCCTGTGTAAACGCCTCGTAATCCGTCTTGTCGGATGACCTGCGAAATGACAGCCATGGGATTTCTCGAATGGGTTGGTTGCAACTGCGCCCTAGTTTTTGCGAATTCGAAAGGATACTTGAAAGCATGTTCGTCAGCATTTCTTCCTGCCTTATCATGGAAGTCTTGAGTCTGGGAGGAGTCAGAGGACGTCATACAGTAATGGTGGCTTCGACACCTCCAGCGACACCACCAGAGAACAACGACAGTGCGGGGGAGATCTTTCGCTTTTCATTCTGGTTCAATGCTGGAGCCTTTGACTCATTGAGCTTTCCTACAAGTGATTCTGGCATGTTCAGAGCCTGGGCTCTGGATACTTCGGTGGCTAGCGATGTCATATCTTTGATGACTCCGATTTGTGATGAAGGTGATCAAGAGGTGCCAAATGCGAAAAAGAGGGCAATAACTGAGAAAAACATTTTCAAGGACATTATTCACGTCTCTTGCGCATTTCTAAGGCTTCGACTACAGTCCTAACTTTTCCTCGCTTGTTGTCAAAGGCTGTATAGGTCAGATCTCGAGTGTGCGGGTACAGTTGTTTGGTCTTGGGCGCGAATCCCGCGGGAAGGCAGTGGCTGTGTCAGGGCTTGGCCACTTCTGCCGTGTAAGAGGTCAGGCGGCTGCTTCTGCCCCACCCTTTTTGTCATGACATTCCTGCCAAGGTGCATCCCGTCCGCGGGAAGCTACCACACACCTGAGCCCATCCTTCCCGCTGGTAGCTCGTTCATCCTGGATTGCACCTTCCCGTCACTTCGCCCGTGTCAAATGCACCACCTTTCACACAAGTTTCGTCTTCTGATCATGAGCCTTCCCGTCATATGCTCTCTTACATGATGTTAAACTATGGAAGTATCGCCAGGATCCACCACGATATCAGGTCGTCCGCGGAGACGGGCCGTTGAAGCATGCACCTTTTGCCGGAAGCGCAAGGTTTGTTTCGTCACCTTGCACAGATCTTCGACTCCGAGGCAGCACCCGCGGCTAACCTCCCTGCCAGATCAAGTGCAACAACGAGCAGCCGGCGTGTGCCAATTGCAGGACGTACGCGAAGGACTGTGTCTACGAGCCACTTACTGAAACGAATACCTCCGCTCAGCCTCGGACATCCACTCGGCGCCGTCAGCGGCCCATGCCTGCTGGTCAACGGTGCGGCTCCCCCTTCCGCTCCGAGCCACGCAACCCGGATGTGCCCCGCGCCGATGATGCTAGCATATCCAACCCCAATGCTGCTGATCACGATGTGGTTGCCGCACGTCGTGAACAGTCCCAGCACGGCACAGATACCAGCCCAACAACCACTCCTCGGCCTGGCGTATCTCGCATGGTGGTGTCGGCCAATGGTGTCTCGAGTTATCATGGACGCACAAGTGCCCTGTACGAGGACAACGTTCAGGAGCGAGCTTCAGCGGCTGACCTGCATCCGAGGATGCCAGAAGCATGGATTGAAAAGGGGCTAGTCGCTGAAGCTGCCACGCAACGTGCGTGCTCTGCCTACCTACCCAGAGTGATGTTTGGTATCTGTCTAACTCCCCGCTGACCATTGTACAGGCCAGCTTGAGGATTTCAATTACCAATCTGGTGCACTCGATTTCGATGGTGTAGATCCTGTCCTCGGAATGCATCTTCTTTCTCTTCACTGGAATCGACAACACCATTCCTTTCTCATCACGTATCGGCCTGCTTTCATGCGTGATATGGCTTGTGGTGGTCCATACTTTTCGAAGCTGCTCCTAAACGCTATCTACTTCGGCGCCTCCAAATTCAGCCCTCGACATGATGTTCGCAAAGATCCTAACGATGTCCGCACTGCTGGATGGGAGTTCCGCGAACGGGTTCGAGAACTGCTGGGCAGCGCGTTGGATCGCAGTGACGTGACCACAATCCAGGCTCTTCTCGTCATGACGAACTCTCTATTCGCACTCGGAGACGAGCGAAGTGCCGCCTGGCTATATGCTGGTCTCGCATTTCGAATGATCATTGATCTCGGAATGCATGTTGATGTCCCAGATCTTGGCCGCAAATTCTCTGACGAGGACCTTGAGATACGAAGGCGCGTGTTCTGGGGCGCTTTCGGTATGTTCCTGCCTAAAGGACTCTTCGACCACCATGCCATCATGCTGAACTAATCGCAAATATCAGTCGTCGATAAGATACAAAGCCTGTACCAGGGTCGGCCCGTCACCATCAAGGAGTCAGATACTCTTGTGCCCATCAAGTTCCTCGACACCTATGAAGAATTTGAGCATTGGAGGCCCTTCGCTTGTTCCAGTCAGTCGAATGACTATCCTGGCTCGCCGGCATACAGCGTCTCAACCTTCACATCGCTGTGTCGATTATCGGTTGCCATGAGCGATATCCTAGGATGCATTTACACGGAGAGAAGTTTCAGCCAGGCCGCGACCGAGCTGTCCAAGATGCTAGAGACACTGAATGCCAAGCTGAGTGCTTGGAAGGAATCGCTGCCTACACATCTCATATTCGACCCGAACAAATTTTCTTGCATACCTCCACCGCACGTGTTGAGCTTGCAGTCAGTAAGCTCACATTTCCCTTGCTGCTCACTTGCTGACGATTTGCAGCGCCATGTATCATGTTCTCACCATTCTGCTCCACAGACCGTTCGTGGCAGATGGTCATCTCTACACCACATCACGCTCTGTGTCGGTCAACTCATTCATTACGTGTGCATCTGCTGCCAATAGCATCGTCGCACTACTAAGAGCGTACGACCGGGCATTTACTGTGCGACGTGCGCCTTATCTGGTTTCATATGCTACCTATGTTGCTGCAACCATACATGCGCGCATCGCCGCCAAACGGAGTAACGAGTCTGATGCTCATCGTAGCCTGCAGACATGTTTGGCTGTATTTCGAGAGAATTCAGAGACAAATTGGGCCGTGAGGAAAGCAAATGCAATAGTGCAAAGCTTGATGAAGAGGCTGGGTGTCAGTGTGGCTGAAGGAAACTTAGGTTCCGATGTTCACTGCCAAAACGCGCCAAGGGCCACGGCTCAACGTTCAAGTAACAATGGTGCTGAAAATGCCGACATCGCCACAGCACCCGACCACGCAGAACAGGCTGAGATTGCAGTGCCAGACAATATTTCACCCAGTGCAGGGTGGTCCGATATCGATGGCATCATCCAAAGCTTTGTCAAGGGCCAGGATGGGCTTGCCGCAGCGAGCGAGTACCAAGCCGACCTGGGCCATATGAACAACTTCATGCAAGCACAAACTGCACCAATCCCACCGGGCGGGTTTTACCACAACATCGAAGTTATAAGACCTCTTGACGATCGCAACCCGAGCGACAACACAGTCACAGCTTGGTCCACGGATATCCACGCGCCGGGTGGGACAGCTTCGATTGATGACCTACTCTTCGGGTTTAACGGCTCAGCCCTTGACAGTTTCCCGTTCTAAGGATCGCCACAAGACCGCAAAATCCCTCGGTAGTGGAGACTCCCAGTTTGAGCGGTCCAAAAAGACAAATTGATGGCAAGGACAACCTCTCCGACGTTTGTGCTCAGTGACTGGGACCAGAGGCGGAAAAGGGGGGCCGGGTGACGGGGGGCGAAATCCTTGCTGGCTTCCCGCGGGAACGTCACGTCCCGTGGATGTCCACGGGAACCATCCCTTCCTCTGCAAGTATCACAACCGCCTCGGCGAAATGCAGTCGGAGCTACGAGAAATATCTTGATATTCGATATTTTTCCATGCGATCTGTTGCTCCATCGGAAGCCTTAAGTATGCTGCTTATACCTGAAGTTTCAGGGTGACTGAGCATCTTCAACGAGCCCTCACCAACCTGTCACACCCACAGATGAACGTCAGCAAGCGAATATTACAAGAAAGCCTTGGTCGTCAACTATATCCAGCTTCGTGGCCATCAACTCCACCTACAATGACAATCACCCCCACTTCCTCATCTGCCCGAAGGACTCGCCGTTCACTGCCAGCCGTCCTAATGCGAGCTGGCACGTCAAAGGGCCTCTTCATCCATCGAGCGCATCTTCCACCGTCAGAGAATGCATGGGCTGCTCCCCTCCTGGCCGCAATGGGCTCGCGTTACAACGACACCCGCCAGATCGATGGCATTGGCGGCGCAACAAGTGTCACATCGAAGGTGGCAGTGGTAGCTCCTTCAAGTCGCCCTGGCGTTGATGTCGACTACACCTTTGTCCAGGTAGCCGTAGGCAAAGAAACCATCGACATGAGCGGCAATTGCGGCAACATGTGTTCTGGTGTCGGGCCGTTCGCCGTCCAGGAAAAGCTCGTGGAGCCTCAGCCTGGCGCACGAACTGTGGATGTACGGATTTTCAACACCAACACTTCAAGAACCATTGTCGAAACTGTACAGATAGACGAAAATGGTGAGCTCAAGGAGGACGGGAATTGTATCATTCCTGGCGTCAGGGGCTCCGGCAGCGAAATCAAGGTTGCGTTCGTTGATCCGGCGGGGAGCATGACCAACAAGCTTTTCCCCAGCGGAGTTCGCGCCGAGAAGATCGTCGTTGACGAAGTGGCAGGCTTGTCGCCTTTCTCGGTAGATGTAACACTCATCGACTCCGCGAATCCATTCATCCTGGTGGATGCCCAAACCACGGCGCCGCTTCTGAAAGGCCAACAGCAGGACTCGCCACTTAGCATCACAGTCACCGAAGCCATTCGCCAACACGGTGCTGTACTGATGGGCCTTGTGCCCGATCTTGAGGCGGCGGCTATGGTTCGAGGCACGCCAAAGATAGCCTACGTGTCTCGGCCCGATCCTTCCACCTGCTCGCCCTCAGACATCCAAGTCCTGGCGTATAGTATGGGAAAACCACACCCCAGCTTGCAGTTGACCGGCGCGGTGTGTATTGCAAGTGCAGTCTGCATGGAAGGCACTGTTGCCAACAGCGTTGCACGTGGACAGAAATTGGGCGAAAGCGAGGCGCTTACTCCAGAGCGAACACCTAGCCCACCTAGGACGGCGACACGGGACATACAAGAACTCGAACAGAGAGCTGATCTGTTGGCGCCGGGGTTAAGCTCTTACAGCACTCAGGTGGTCACAATCACCCACGGCAGCGGCTCCATGGAAGTTGAAGTTTGGACCAAGCTAGGCCCATGTGGCCTCGAAATCGACCGCTGCATCGTTTCGAGAACCGCTCGAAGATTATTCGAGGGGAAAGTATTGTACTATGTCTAACAATAAACCGTCAACTCCATATGTGATTAACACTGTTCAACTTCGTTCGGACCAAACAGCAGTAAGACGTGATGGCGAGGACCCTCCGAGGACCCTCCGAGGACGCTCAAGAAAGTAAAGCGGCTACTTCCCCCCATCCTCAGGACGGTTTTGTCTTTCTTGCTTATGGAGATTGAAGGACAGCAGCCCGATATCATGGCCGCGGTTGGTACGGACCGCGCATGGGAGAAAAGCGGTCAGCATACCAGCGACAGGCGTATTGGAGCCAGCGTAACCGCCGGCCTCATCGCTTCTGCGGGTCTGGGCCTTCGACCGAGCACTTGGGCCTGAACGCCGCAAGACTTGTCTTACAGAAAGAAAGAAAGTCTTTGTCACACCAGCTCCCTGAATGATCAGTCTTACGCTGCGGCATGCTGAGGATGGCGTTTCGTGGCCGCGCCAAGTGCCCAACAACGCGAACTGGCATTTTCAAGACACTGACATTGGAGGCAACATGCTCTGTCTTTCCACAGCTTCCGACAACATTCCAGGCACCATCTGACAGAACCGATGTGCTTTTTTTTAGCTGCCTTGCTTCTGGGTCTCATGTGCAGCGCCCTAACAGTAGCTCAGTGGACGGTACATGATGGGAGGGAGGGAGGACGTGGCCAGACCATGGCTCCATTGCATGCAGTGGCGTGGCAGGGAGCGTGGATCGCGTACGTCTTAGCAAGCACGGCATGAGCGAGAGTGGACGCACTGTCGACTGACCCGTCTTTGCGATGTTCAGTTCATGCTGAGGACTATCTGGGGAAATCCTCAAGGAACGCCGTGCACCGCCAGAAGGCTCTAGCACCCAAGGCCTGTGCACCGGGGGGTAATATTGTAATATTGGGGGTTCATGCGACGGCACGAGTCTGTTTCGTAGCGACTACATCGAGTGTAGGCTCGGGCAGGCCAAGAACACAGGTTCTGGGTACTAAGGACAGAGCCGCGCAACACGTCGTCTGAAGAAGGCCGCGCACGCGCAGTGCCACTGGCAGGCTGGCAGCTCTGGGCAGTAAAAGAACGGCTCTGCAAATCGTACCCGAGCCCCTGAGCCCTTCAGCCAGTCACTGTAGTGGCCTCAGCCAGTCACTGTAGTGGCCTCAGCCAGTCACTGTAGTGGGCGTTCAGGCAAGCAAGCAGCAGGGGCGAATACTCGGACGAATAATTCGGATGAATTATTGGGGACGAGGCAGACTGGATAGTGAAGGTCATAGGACGGCAAAGCACCGGTGGCCAGAGCGGCTGGAGAGGGCAGGAGAGGCGGCTCGCGAAGAAGGAAGCCAGGTAAATGCTGCAATGACTGCGATGACGAGCGAACGGGCGATGAGAGGTTCACGACTTCAGGACCGGTCCCGATGGTTTGGACTGAGCGCTTACACCAGACACTTGACACCAGGCTGGCGCTTCAAAGGACGTCGGTGACTGTCATGCGACTCTTTCGCGATGCATGCTGTCTAGCGGTGTCCGTTTCCCTCACGGTAGCCAGCAGTCAGGCTTCAAAGAGGCCCGTCGGGCGGACGACGACAGGATCGGAAATGCTTGGCCGCTGAAACCGAGAGTGTTTCACCAGCGGTGGCATGGCACCTTACCACGCTGGCCACGGGCTGATGTGGGTGGCAGCGAATGAAAGACCCGAGGCCGAGTTGCTGGGCTTGTGGTCTCTGGTCGTCTCTGGTCCCCGGTTCTTCCCAGCCTTCTTCGCCCTTCTCCTCTCCATTGCAGAGTCCCATCGTGGCTGGGCCCCCTGGATCTACCCCTGCGAGCACGAGCCATCCGTCAACGCCGTCCTGGATCCGGTGTAGCGTGTTCGATGGCCTGTCCCTGTCGGCCGCCCTCCGCATGTTGCCAGCGAGATCTCACTGGGTGGTACCCAGTGGACGGAGCGGAATGCGCTTGGCATCATGTGAAGAGCCATTTGAACGACGACCAATGGTTCACACACTTTGCAACTTTGCAGTAACGTGAGCAGCGCAGCGCAGCGCAGGGCGACGAACGAACGGCTCCCTGTGGCCGTGGCGTGCGTTCAGCTCTTCACCTCGCCACACGATTCCTCGTACCTGCTTGCGCATTACTCAGACGACGCAGGGCTGCTCCATACTTAGCACACGAGCATCGTATTCCGCATCAATGATCGACTTTATGCTGCCTGGCAGTGCCAACGACTTGTGGGGAGGAGGTATCCACAGCGAAAAAGATCCGAAGGGTGAGTGACATCGGCCACGTTGGCGACCTCCAGAAGCCAAGCCAGACTTCACCGCATTCCACCCACTCGCAGCCGAGGGCGCACAGCCCCCAGAAATAGGCCAGCGGATTTCTGTGCAGTGCTCGCTACGGAGGCTCAGGAATGCGTATGCGCAAAATGTTTATCGGACTGCCTGCCGTGGCCCGTGGGACCTTGTGGAGTAGACCAGCCAGTGCACACAACATGGGACGACTTGGTCTTGTGCGTCCTGAGCGTCCATGGCCGGCGGCAGGACCGCTTCTGTGACTCGCGTGTTCGCTGGGCCGCCAGAGCGCGCGTGTGTGGCTGTCAGCACGATGTCCGTTTGAAGGTGCGCATCCTGATCGCCATGGTAGGCTGGCGAGCTATCGACCGACCGACCAGAAAAGACCGACTGGCTTTCCCGTGCCGCCCGCGCTCTAGTCTGACTTGTTCGTCGCCGGCTGGGAGACTTAGTAGCGACCAGTCCATTGTCTTGAACGACGCGACCATACGTTTCGTCACGACTCTTGTCACCTTGAAACAAACAGAAGCAAAGAAGGGAAGTTCGACAGCCATGGCAGCCACAGCCGTCCGGGCAGAGGAACCATTCTGCTGTAACGCTGCACGCCATGTTTCCTTCTCGGCCACTCTTCTGCTGCCCCTGCCACCAGCTCGCTACAAGGCAACGTCACACGGCAAGCTGGCGACCCCGGGCTGTTCATCCATCCATCCTCTTCTTCGGCGGTCCTTCCTGGCCTCCGTGCTCTTCCAGGCCTTTCCGGGCAGGGAATGTCGAATGATCATCGCCTCTGCAGAGACGACAGCGCAGGGGAGGCAGGGAGGGACAACCTGGACGAAAAAAGACATCAGGGGTTGAGCCGCAGGGGCCAGGGGCTGGATGACAGGGGAGGGTTGGACTCTGGGCCCCAGACCCACCCAGTCGGCGTCCACACTGACGTCTCTTTTGGTTTTTTTGTGCCAGGGGCTGGCGTCGCATCTGACTGGCCACGAGGGCGGCCTTGGGTCACAAGCTGCGGCCTCCAATGGCTCCAAGGACATGGTTCGACGAGACCTGATTGGAGACCGCCTATGGCCGCCTCGTGAGACCACTACCAATCCCCGACTCAGGAAGCGCCATCGTCTCGACACGACGACATGTTGCCCTGGATTATTGACGACGATGGTTGTTATGGCCGGGCGCCAGGGCACCCCCATCGTGATGCGATGGACGTGTGTGCGGGACTTGATGTGCGCGAAAAGTCGGCAAACGATGCAGATCGACAGGCTAGGACAAGCACACACGATGGGGGTACGGGAACGATGACACCTGCACAGCACCCTGCGCATCCTTTCTCTCGCTCTCGCTCCCTCCAAAGGCATGCCGCAGCTGGACACTGCAAGTGTCCCCCTCCACTGCAAGTGTCCCCCTCCGCTGCAAGTGTCCCCCTCGACGATGCGATTCCCCCCCGTTGAAGCGTCGTATCACACTGGTGTGCCTTGCAGTAGCCTGTCTGCCGTCACCACCACCTGGACCTGGCCCGCTCCGCTGCCCCTTTTTGCTCATTCGCATGCCGGGCTGCGGCTTGCGGGGTTGATCCCAGGTATTGCCACCAGCACGAAAAAAATTCCACAGTCTGTGCATTTCTTTCCCAGCTCACCTCGCTCGCCTCACCTCAGCCTCCCTGCTGCGCGTGTTCTCGTCAATCCGAGTCGGGGGCGGGGGCCTCCTGGCCATCCGTCCCGCGCTGGAGATCGCCACGACCCTCCACTTTTTGGTCCCTGGCTAGTAGCTGGGCGAAACAGCCCGAGGAGGGAGGCATCACAAGGCACCCGTCCTATCACAGCATGCCGTCGGTCACCGGCCGGACCCCCCGTGCCCCCTGGGTCGATCCATCATGCCTCGAAATCCCATGTCCAGATGCCAAAGTCTTGGCCTGACTGGCCCGTCCTCCTCGCTCGCCTGTCTTGGGCCGCCGCCTAGCAGCGACGCCATGTCTCCCGACCACTCCTAAGTGGGACCTTGTTGATCCAGTCCTCCCCCGTCCTGCGAGGGGAACACACCCCCCCTTCCCGCGTCCAACCCTGGATCCATCGACCACCAATCATTCCGGGATCGATGTCCGTTCCCGCGTCTGTTCCTGACCCTGTTTGCCCTCACCACCCACTAGCGCCTCTAGCGTCGTGATCCGTACGCCTACGCCGGCATTCGTGCCCGCTGACCGTCATGGTTGCTCCTGGGGGCCTGGCCTTGCGGGCCTCGCAGACCACCTCCTCCTGGGGCACTGACGTCCCCTCCGTTCCTCACGTCCCTGAGATCCTCTCCTTGTCTTATAAAGTACCCCCTCCATCCCGACATCTACCAGCACCTTTCTTTCGTCCATCACGTCTTTCACATTCCTTTCGTGGGCTTCAGATCAGAGCAGCTGCGTCGTTTCGACCTCCTTACCTTCTCATTTTTTCACTCCTTCACACGAGGCTAGCCCTTGTCCAAACTTGCTTATCTATCCAAACACGCCTGGCGCATTACCATCCTTTCAGATCAACCAAGTTTCATCAACTCGACGAACAGTCTACACCTGTCTACCAGCTTCCATAGCTTCAGCAATCATACAAATCAGACATCTTTCGACTAGCTCGCCGGTTTACCACAATCTCTTCGGATATCAAACTACACTGCACCAGAGACATCTACGTCCGGAACGTTCAGAAACACTCTACCGCAGTTTTCACAGCAACTCGCACGATCACTCACGCAACCCACACTCAAAAAATCTCTTACGCAACTCACGAAATCAAAATGTACGCAAAGACTCTTGTTCTCGGCGGCCTGGTCGGTCTCGCCAGCGCCCACATCAAGATGAGCCACCCTGTTCCCTACGGCGCTTCTAGCCTCGACAACAGCCCCCTCAAGCCTGATGGCTCAGACTTCCCCTGCAAGGGTAGTGCCTACAACGCTGAGGGCGCATCCAATGTTTACGGCCTTGGATCCAGCGGCAACAAGCTGGCTTTCATCGGTTCTGCAGTCCACGGTGGCGGCTCATGCCAGGTCTCCATCACTTACGACGCCCAGCCCAACGCCAACTCAGTCTGGAAGGTCATCAAGTCGATCGAGGGTGGATGCCCTGCCCAAGATCAGGTCGGCAACATGGGTGACAATGCCGCCCAAGAAGTCCCTTACAAGTACTCTTTCGACATCCCCTCTGACGTCCCCGCCGGCAACGGTACCATTGCTTGGACATGGTTCAACAAGGTTGGCAACCGTGAGATGTACATGAACTGCGGTCCCGTCACTCTTACTGGCTCTGGTGGCTCCGAGACTGCCTACAGCGCTCTTCCCGACATGTTCCGTGCGAACATCGGAAATGGGTGTGAAACACTCAGCGACACTGATGTCGAGTTCCCCAACGCTGGCCAAGTCATCGAGAAGCTCAATGGTGCCACCGATGCCTTCAAGCCTCCCAACGGCAGCTGCGGCCCTACCGGCGCTCCTGGCAGCGGTAGCGGTAACGGTGGCGGTAGCCCTGCGCCCACCACCGCTCCTCCCACCACCGAGGCTCCTACCCCCACTGGCGGCGCTGATGCCTCCGCCCCGACCCTTCCCGGTGGTGTCTTCATTCCTGTGCCGACCACCGAGGCCCCCGCTCCTACCTCCGCTCCCGTTGCGCCCGCTCCCGAGGAGCCTTCCACTGAAGAGCCTGCGCCCTTCGAGCCCGCTCCTGAGACGCCATCCACCGAGGAACCTGCCCCTGTCGAGCCTACTCCTGAGGAGGGCGCTGGCTCTGGCGACGCTGCTTCTCAGCCCGAGACTCCCGTGATCACCGACCCCATCTCTGAGGCCCCTGTTCAGGACACTCCCGAGACTGAGGCTCCTGTTCCTCCCACCGACAACAACACCGCCACCACGCCCGGCTCTGCTTGTGCTAACGAGGGCGAGTGGAACTGCGTCGGTGGCTCCTCCTTCCAGCGCTGTGCCAGCGGAGCTTGGTCCGTCGTCATGCAGCTTGCTGCTGGTACCAGTTGCGAGGCTGGCCAGAGCGCCAACATCAACATGATCGTTACCCGCAATGGCAGGAAGCGTGCCATCCGCAGCATGTCTGTCTAAGCGGACTGCTGCAGACGCGACAACGTATGGGCATGTATCAAGTGGGAAGGATTAAGCAGCAAATATGGGATGGTAGGCATGAATCATGGCGATAGCGACGGATCAACGGCATGGGTCGGGATGAATGGGCTTTTATGACTCAAGGAGGGGGGGCGTTCTTGTGCGGACCGGAATTTTTTCTTTTCAAAAACCTCTTCTGTAAATAGATTTGTACAACTTAGCAGTTCGACCAGGGCTGTGTCCAGGTTCGGCTGATCAGGCATGAGTGGTCGCACACTCACTAGACATCAACTTCATTGTTACTCCACCGTGCGTTCTATGCGCAGTGTGATGCCTGACCTGTGACTCTTTCGTTCTGCGCCTCTCACGATCTACCATTCCGTGATGGCATTAATGAACAGCTTGAATGTGGGTCATCATGCGGTACAAGCTTGCTGAGTCTGGTCATAACAGTAGAAGTGGCTACAGTCAAGAGGCGAACGAGGATCCGTTTTGAGCATTTGGTCTTGAAACTTCAATTTTATTGACTCACTCGACAGCCTGCCTGTATAATGTATCACAACCACGTGTCTCCACTTTCAGAGGTGCTCTTCCTCGTGAAAGTCCGTCTCAACAACGAAGACGGTTGCGTTTCCCCTTTTCGTAACGATGAAAGCTTGACAGGAACGACGAAAGGGTCAATCTCAATCCCCACGTGCGCTCGACCGTCTACCCCGATGTACCGTCCAAAACTGAAGGTCGTCGACTTGTTGAGCGCCACACCTCCGTCGTGATACTCGCTCACGGCACGGCTGGGCGCGACGTAAGCCAGGACCGAGCCGACGGTTGTCGGCATGCGTGGCAGGAAGAATTTGACGCCGTGCGTATAGAGGACCACAGCCGTGAGAATGTTGAGGCTGAGGACCGCAATGCTGATGATGAAGGCAGCGAGAGGGATGAAGATCCTGACCTCGGTTTGCTGTCTGGTCCCTTCGATGATTGCGGGCTTCTCGCTGCGCTCGAAGATGTTGTCGTTTAGACCGAGCAGCAGTGCGTACAGCTGACGATAGAGAGACTCAATGGTCGGTATCAGATCGTCTGGGTTCGGGACCGGAGTCTGGGGGTCGAGTAGGTCTTCGAAGCCAGGCTGTATCTTGATGAGGTAGTTGAACCAATCTCGGGATACCGTGTCGTTGTGCCAGTGCATTTGATTGTCTCGGAGGAGGTGGTTCAGGACGATGATCATGGATTCGACGTGCTTGATGGAGTCAGGATACCCGAGATCTTCTTCATGCTCGGATACACGGTCGGCCTCGAGAACGTATCCTTCAGTGTCGACGGTAAGACCAAACATGGCTGTAGTGAAAACTGGTCGACACATGGCAAATGACGTCTCCATCCTGCCGTCTCCGGCCTCGACTTCGGAGCTGCGGGACCAGCCTAGGATGAATGTGACGTCGCATCCCTCAAGCGTGAAGTTCTGCGTGACCGTGTCTACGACTTCCGCCGAAGACCTACCGGATGGTAGGGTATACATCTCCTTGTTCGTATCATGCGCCCCTGGTTGGTATGTCACGGGGCAGTCGAAGGCGAGCATATTCTTTAGACTATTGAGGTTCTGTAGCACTGGTTCGTCCCCTTTTGATGTAAAAGAGCCGCCTGATCTGCAAGTCGGAACCACTCCTAGACCTCGTGTTCGCGCTTTATAGGTTTCGACTTTTGTTTCGTCCTTTTTGGCGTCAATGGTGAAGGGCTGGAAGAAGTATTCGTGATTGTGCCAAGGCGGTAAGGGCGTTCCTTGTGACAGGTTATTCATTGCGACGTAGAAAGGCTCTTCGTAAGAGATAGCTCTTGTGTTCCAAGGGACATCTAGTGAGTACATGGTTTTGTTGATCAAGCGCGGGAGCAGTGTTTGCTCGAATGATCGCGGCTGGAAAGTTTTCACTGGTAGCTGGTTGAAGATACCGCTGAGTCCGACAGCAAGAAGATTCGACATCAGAGCAACAAAGCATACAGTGGCGAGGAGAAAGTGCCGGGCGCCCAAAGCTCTCCAGAAGACCAACTGCGGCGGAACCGAGGTGTACCTGGCATTAATAGACCCTTTGGCTGGTCTCGATCCAGACCAGAGGTCTTTGAAAGGCTGTATCATACACATGAGTCTGTTAAGCAAAACCCACATGGGCTCGAGCAAAGTGGCGAACACTGTTGGCAGATAATTGAGAAGAATTTTCAGGACTTCGAAGCTTGCGTCCGGCTGAGCAAGGCCTGGGTTCATCAGCGTCCGCGCATCAGGCAATGTCTGCTTGTTTCTTCACTCACCTCCGTCAGCTTTCTCTTTGCTCTTGAGAACTGCAAGCCCCACGATAGCGGTTATCATGACCAAGATAAACATCAAGCCGAAATCTCGTCGCATGACGTATGGTCGTACAGGGGAGTAGTGACCCCTAGTCAATGAAAGCGCGTCCTCTTGGCCCAGGATGATTACGGAAGCATCGCGGTCACCGGTGTCGTCGAGTATCTTAATCGTCATCTCGCCAGATCTTGTGCGACAACCGCACACGAGTCGGAATCTTTGCTGTGGGAATGTGGCGGTCATATCATCCTCGGTGAGGCAGTCTTTCCCAGCGAACTGTTCCAGGAGTGGCAAGCTGTTTCGGCAAATCCTGATTAGATCGCCGAGGGAAGCGGGATCTCTGGTCAGATTGCAGGGAGCTATGGAGCTTGTCCAGCAGAGTAAAAGTGTCAAGACGGCAACGAGGCATAGGAGGCCTTCGACGACAGCAGAAAACAAACGGCTGACTATGACTCCATGTAGGTCAAATATTACTGTTCCATCGGAAATGGAAGAAGTTGTGGCGTTCAGCAGAAGCCGACGTAATGCGAGAGAGAACATAAGCTGATGTGTTGAATTGTAGGCTTCAGCAAGTCCCGTTTGGTTGTTCAGCTCGTTCATGTTGGTAACCTTCTGCGACCCGACCGCGAAGCCCACCATTGGTGACATCGGCCAAGTAAGTCCCAAGTCCTTAATTTTCGGCAGCTGCTCCAGGACTCTGCCAAAGGGATGTTCTCTCTGGACAAAAAGCTCGACCGCTGAGACCCCTGCGCCGAGCAGATACTCGAAAGAAGATACATTGAATTCGGTTGCCGAAAGAGGTTGAGGTGATTCGAGAGGAATGATGGATTGCGAGACTGGGGCTAGCTGGTCAGTGGTGATCGTGACTTGAACCTTTTGTTTGTGATAGTTTGTTTCGCAAAAAATTGCTTCAAGGTGAATGTCATCGATGCTTTTGTTGAAATTCTGGAAGGTCGACCATGTAGCAAGGAACTGATGCGTGGAATTGGAGGAACACGTCGGTGTGCCCAATGCATAATCAGCATACGGGCTTCCTTGGTATCCGAAATAGAGCATCTTAAACGGAGTGGCTCCGCCACTTGAAGGATGAGGGACAATATCGCTGACATTACAGCCTCGGCCGTTGTCAAAGTAGAAGGTCCTTCTCGAGGCTGGGCCTTGCTGGGCCGCTTGAGCTGGCCAGCAATTCAAAGCAGTCGAGTACTTGGTTGTAATTCCTGTCCAGTTGGCTGCATTGGTCAGAGATATGTTCCTCGAAGGGTAAAATGGGAGAACGGTGTAATCCGGAGCTGTGAAAGGCGGAAGAGGTTGGTTGAGCCATGTGATTGCGTATCCCTCATTCAACACCGACTGATCCAAAAGGTATTCGTGCTCCACAATCGGCTCGAACTGGGTGTTGGTGCTGAAGGCCATATCGCGTTTGACTGAAACGATGCCAGTGCCCATGATGGCACTTTGCAGGGGGGTGATTAACCAAAAGATGATGACCATGACAGTCCCTGCGAGGAACGTCGGCCAGTGTCTAAAAGCCTGCGCTTAGCGACGAAGATGAAAGTATTCAGATGAGCTTGTAGTGCTTACCTCCTCCTCGCGGCTTTGATAGGAACCGTGCCCACGAAATCATAGGGGTATGCCAGGAGAATGGAGTTTTTGGCAGTGGCTCCCTCATCCTTGGACATTTCAAACCAGGCCTGTATGCGCTTCGCATCGAGGTCGACTCAACTCCAAAACAAGCTGTAGATGACGGCAATGATAGTCGGCAGGAAGAGGTAGCCAAAAGTGACATAGGTGGGAAGGTCGTCCGCGGACGGTGACAGGGCGAGTCCGCCTTCGCGTTGGCTCTGTTGTGCGAGGATCTCAATGATGGCAACGAGAACGAGCACTGGAGCGCTGAGTGTAACGGGCTTCCAGCCATGTTTGTGCTCTAACATGATCAGCGTCCTCCGACAATTGAGGTGGAATGGATTCCCATACCGCCCTCAAGGCTGCACTCGCTGTCCGTCTTTCTCAGTGTCCACAGGAAACTCGACTTCCGAGACCTTGCATCTTGAGAATGTGTCGTTTTCTCCGCCGGGGAGGTATTCCGTGAGCCATTGTCATACGAAGAGACCTCTGTTAGCGCGACCACAGGCCTCTTGCTCGTCCAGAACATGGCGAAGTGCAACAAAATAACCACCAGAAGGGTAACCTCTGGCAGCTACAAAGAAAGGAAGAACGGCCCTAGGGCTCGACGAACAGGAAGAAGGAGGACAAAAGCCCAGAGACGAGCGGCCCGTCCCACGCGGGAACGCTGCCGCGTCTTATGGTACTAAGAGAGCCGCCCATGGAGAGGGGGCGGTCCCGGTGGAACGGTCGACCAAGATGAGCTCGTGGTTTACCTCCATGTCGCCGGCCTGTGATTCGCAGGCGACAAGCTGCGGTTGGTACGAGGTTATGCAAGGCGCAGCATTTGTGCCTGTCGAAGCGGGGACAGAAACGCGCGGAAGCTGGATGAGGTCGCTTGGATGGTCATCGCGATGGGCTGTGATGAATGGGAGCGTACTATTAAGCGCCGACAGTCGAGAGCTTGGGGGCGGATAGACGGGGGCCCCCACACAAGCGCGAAGAGGTCCTGTCAATGGCATACTAGGGTCGATTATGATAACTGCGTGATGGATGTTGGTTTCTGCAAAATATCTCGGCAATTGACCATATTGGCATGCTTGGGTGCCGCACAGGGAGAGAGGAATGCTGAAGGGGGATGAGGCTTCGCTGGTGCACTTTG
This sequence comes from Verticillium longisporum, assembly GCA_019188255.1. Taxonomy (NCBI): domain Eukaryota; kingdom Fungi; phylum Ascomycota; class Sordariomycetes; order Glomerellales; family Plectosphaerellaceae; genus Verticillium; species Verticillium longisporum. The sequence goes on from JAETXT010000012.1 coordinate 2,585,024, forward strand.
TGGCGTTGGACTTCTTACCTCAGCAACGCAGCAGCCTGCGACAGCATGTTGGACCTCATCTCATTGATCCGCGGGGACTGCTGAAAGTGTGAAAGGTGCCTGGCCGTCTTGTATTACAGGACAACCTGCGGATATCTCTCAGTCAGAGTCCGTTCCATGACAGTGCATCAAGTCCAATATTCGAAAAGCTTCGGATTTGGCCAAGTCGCCCCCAATGGCTGCTTCAAATATGCCCGTCACCAAAGGCGAGTCGGAATTGCTGCGTTGGACGCCGAGGGACCCGAGTCAGTGCATCAGTACGTCTGCTGGCGATAGGTCGGGGCCAGCACGCTCAGTCCTGTTGGTGACGAGGCCCAAAGTTCTGACCTTCCAGATGTGCAATGTATTGGTCGCATGACTTCCACATGGTTGCATCGAGAGATGGCCATTGATCGGTCGCCGACCCACTTAACCTTATCGGTGAGCAGATGTTCGCTATCTAGATATGCTTGCTGTGAAGACCATGTCCGGAATTCGTCCATTGAGGCTCCTGTTGCTTTGGTAGCCATCATTCAGGTATACCAAGTGATGACAATCGCTGAGCACGGGAAGCGAAAGGGTCCAAGCCACAAAGCGCCGGAGTCAGTTGCTGGTAGCGTCGTATATGTCGTGAAGAGTGGAGGTTCTGACGAATTTCCAAACGGGAATGTCGCCATGGCCGCTCCACGCCCCATCGATGGCCGATAGTGGCGTTGAATTCGGCGATTTGTAATCCGATGCTGTTGCAGGCTTCCTTCCCAACTGTCCTGACGGGCTGCTGAGGTCAAGCCCATCTCCCCATATCTATTTTGTACTTTCTCATCCTGTTGACTATTATCCGACGACCTGTCCAAGATTGGGCCACGTGGGATTTCGCCGTCCGATCGTTTTGCCTTCCACACCGATCACTGAAATCAGTCTGTCTCAGCCCGAGTGAGACTTGCACGGACCCGACATGGAGATCCCGTTGACCACTCGGCCGAAGCCGCCGCCTCTGGACTTGAGCCACCACTACTCGACCATCACCAATCTGCGGGAGCCCAGCGCCATTAAGAAGTACTACAAGTACTTTCAGATCCCAGGATTGGGCAACCTAGCGGGAGGTGAGTCTAACAAAGCTCGACCTTGATGCTGCCCCAATCGTCCTACCCAAGCAACAACTATACTGTCACACTGCATGCGCCATCTCCCGCCCATCCGTGATTCGATCGCAAAGGCAGTCTCCATTACTTCACCTCCACACGCCAGCAGCGTAAAGGGTACCAACTGCTGATTCAGTCCTCCAGGTCTCCCGAACGCCCAATTCTTCCCCTTCGACACACTCGAAGCGCAGGCCGCCAAACCTGAACGATGGACACCCTCGCCCAACGAGCCCCCAAGCCCTGAGGCCCTCGCCGACCGGCTGGCTGTGTCTGGCCTGTCGTCGGCTCCGAATGGCGTACCTAAGAGCAAGCATGCCGACACGTACAAGACGAAGGCGACCAAGCACAAAGACGACGGGCCTCAAAACGCACAGCATCTTACTGTGCCCATGAGCGATCCCCAAACAGATCCCTTCAGGAAGATTGACGTCACCACGGCTCTCCAGTACGGAACCGCAGAAGGCTACGCACCACTCCTGGCCTACATACGCCACTTTGCCCGCACAAACCTTCACCCCAATGTCCCCTATGCAAAGGGCCCCGAGGTCATCCTCACCTGCGGTTCGACAGACGGCATGGCCAAGTCGCTCGAGCTCCTCGTGACCCCATGGGATGCCCGTCATGATTCCCCACGCGACCGCCCCCACCTCCTTGTTGAGAAGTTCCTCTACTCCAATGTCCTCGCGCAGAGCATGCCCCGTGGCGTGCGGCCTGTGCCCGTCGAGATCGACGCCGAGGGCATGCGTGCTGACGGACCCGGCGGACTTGAGGAAGTCCTCAGTGGGTGGAACGACCTTGACGGCAAGAGGCCTCGTATCATGTACACCGTCACCATGGGCCACAACCCTACGAGCGGCGTCCTGTCTGTCGAGAGGCGCAAGGCCATCTATGCGCTGTGCCAGAAGTACGATGTCATCATCGTCGAGGACGACCCGTACTGGTATCTTCAGTACCCGTCCGCTGAGGCCGAGGAGGCCGCCTCGCGAGGCAAGCCTGTGCCGACGCCCAAGCCGACACCGAAGCCGGTCAACTCGTCTGGCTTTGAGTTTCTCGATTCCCTGGTGCCGTCTTACCTCAGCATTGATGTCGACGGCAGAGTCATTCGACTCGACACCTTTTCCAAGACGATCGCCCCCGGCTGCCGCCTCGGCTGGATAACCGCTCAACCTGAGTTCATCGAGCGCTTCACAAGGTAAGCCCATTCTTCCCCCATAGAGCACCAACCTGACATCAACGACGCAGAATCACCGAAACGACCACGCAACAGCCCTCGGGCTTCGTGCAAGGCCTGGTGTCGGAGCTCATCATCGGCTCCCAGCCCGACGCCAAAGCCGCGTACGCCGCCCTGCCGGCGGCCCAGCGCCCCGCCTTTGCCGGCTGGGACACGTCGGGCTGGGTGCGCTGGCTCGCCGGCCTCCGGGGCCAGTACGAGCGGCGCATGTGCCGCATGGCGCGCATCCTCGACGCGGGCGCCCACCAGCTCAAGCAGTCGACGCCGACGCGCGACGACCTCGCCGACTGGGGCGTCGTCACCAAGACGCGCCTCTACGACTTTGACTGGGCCCGCGGCGGCATGTTCCTCTGGCTGCGGCTGCGGTTCGAGACGCACCCGCTGTGGCAGGCCAGGGGCCGCGGTACCGCCGACGGCGGCCTCGACGTCGTCGACGGCTCCGTGCTGAGCCATGCCCTCCTGGCGCTCGGCACGCGGCGGCCGCACCTCGTCATCCCGGCGCCGGGCCTCATGTTTGCTGCCGACGAGAGGATCAGGTCCGAGAGCGCGTGGGCGTACTTCAGGCTCTGCTTTGCGGCTGTGGCGGAGGAGGAGATTGAGCCCTGCTCGGAGCGATTCGTTGGCACTGTGCACAAGTTCTGGCGGATCAAGAGCGTGCGCGAGATTGAGGAGCTCCTGGATGAGTTCAACGGCGTCGAGGCGCTGGGGGACGAGGGCATGGGCATTTTGATGGGCATGGGCATGGGATGCTGAGTGCGACTCATGATGGAGCGTTCACGGTGGTAGAATCATACCTAGTCTACGAGACACGACAATCACGACAGACTACAAACATGACGAGACCTGTTGAGATGAGACTTGCGAAGCCACGATTTTTTCTTTTAAGCAAATGCACATGTACATCACAGTGTGAAGCAGAAGACAGGTGTGTTGAGTCATAATGGGAATCTTCTTTCATTGATGAAGAGGTCAACATTCCTAGTTGCCATTACGCCCCGAGTAGAAACCATGCATGCCAGAGCCAAACTCTCGTCCCTTTTCCCGACGTCGTACGCAGATACCGAAACCGAAACCACTCCTCTTTGCGAGGGCGGTCTTAGTTCTTCTTCTGGGCAGCCTCCTTGGCGAACACTGCGGCGTAGGGGTTGAGACGGAGCATGACCTGCTTGTTGCGCAGAGGGTTCTTCTTCTGCACGGCGGAGCGGCGGGTGGTGGGGCCGCCCTTGGCCTCGCGGATGGCCGACTGGGTCTCCTGGGAGTTGATGAGACGGCTGAGGTCAGACTGGGAGATGATGTTGGTGGGCAGGAGGAAGTCCTTCTTGAGCTCGGAGGGGGTGGTGGTGGTGCCGTAGATGGTGTCGAGGGCCTTGAAGGCGGCCGAGGTCCAGACGATGAAGCGGCCGAGGTGACCACCGGGGGCGAGCTGGAGGAGGTTGAGGTCGGTGACAGCGGAGGTCTCGACACCGGCAATGTTGCGGAAGCCGGAGATGAGCTCCTTGCCGTCAACCTCGGGGTCGTAGACGACCAGGGGCCGCGGCGCTGGCGGAAACGACGACCACGCATCTTACCCTTGCCGGCGCGGAGCTTCTTCGACTTCTTGACCTTGTCGAGGTCAGGGCCGGCACCGACTGACTTCAGGAGACCGGCGGCTGCAGAGGTATTGGCGAAAGGGGCGCCCTTGAAGGCATCAGAGTCGATGACGAGGGGAACCTCGACGACGTTGGAGATGCGGTGGCCACGGGCGAGCAGGAGGGGAGCGACGGCAGAGGCAGCCAGGGCAGAGGCAACAGCGTAGCGCCTGAGATCTGGTCAGTATTTTTTCTCTTCGAGTTCTGGTGCAGGAGAGGGAAAACAACATACTTCTGGCCCAGGTTGACCTTGACGTGCCACTTGCGCCAGACCTTGGTAGGGGCGAACATGCGACCGGAACGGCACATGTTACCGAAGGCAGCCTGACCGGCACGGTGGGTACCACCACCAGAGACACGGGGAATACGGGCGACGGCACGACCTGTGGTGTTTTTGTCAGTACAAAAAAGTCCGACGACACGATATGTTCCCCCAGAGACAGCCGACGTCGAGCCTGCGCACGCCCGAAATTTTCCTTCCTGCGGAATTCCCACTCTTGCCGCGCGCAGTACCCTCGAGCAGTTCGGCTTCCCTCCCTTCGTCCTTCTCATGGGATTTCCAGGTGACGACTAACCAGTTCCCCAAGACTCGGCGGAAGTCTGTTCACCGGCCTTCTCGCTCACGGCGTAAGGCTGGCGCTTGTTCTTGGCCAGGCCCTTGTGCACATCCTGGACGATATCGGTACGGATCGGGCTGGAGAAGACGACGGGCCAGGTGTGGGTGTTGCCGGTGGCCTTGCCATCGCCGCCGATGATGGTGACAGTAGGTCGCGAAGCCATTGTGAATTGGTGATCGACCCTGCAGAGGAAAATGTCAAATTAGTTGTCTGGTTGACAGTCGAGCTGGGGTTCAGCTGCGAGTGGAAAAATTGAGGCTGCGAAATTTCGTACCTGGGTCTGGGTGGACTTCGTGCTGCTGGTTAGTGACGGGAGTGAAGGTTGCGACTCGGAGGGCTCACGAGAGAAATTCACCAGATTATTTTCTCACAGTTGCGGTGCCCAGTTTGGTGGGCAGACCCTAAGCGGTACGTACCCACATTTGGCGAGTGGTGGGGTACAAAGTCACGTGAGCGACTGTGAAAATCGCCGTGCGGCCGCTTCCAGCTACTTCAATTGTACACTGTGCGATGGAATCCACATTTCTGCTGTCAGTCCTGACACTATCAACTACAGCACCAGCTGCCCAATAATTTCCTGTACATGAATTTTGCATTGTTTCAGCGCTACTCACCAACCAGTCTCCCAGTGCTGTCCATGAATCTGCAGTTGGCAATGCTGGGGCGAACTGTCTCTCGACTGTGTCTTGACATTTTGAAGATCACTCCAACGTAGGGCAGCAGATACGCCAACAATCATCAATGTTTCTCGTTCCTATCATATCTATCTGGTATTCTTTCTGATTTCATTATTCATATGATTGCTTCGTCGAATCTTCCATGGCCATGATCATTCCCACTTCTTCCACGTGCTGATGAGCTTTTCCATCTCCTTCTCCGTCCACTCGTCCTGTCCCCGACGCTTGTCCAGCCGGGCCAGCTCGGCGTGGATGCTCGCCTCAATTTTCTGTCTCTCCAGCACCTTACCCTCGAGGTACTTGACATCGTTGCGCCGACATGCTTTCCTAAACACCTCGCGCATGCGCTCAGAGTAGAGTTGGCAGGTCGCGATGTTCAGTTGCTTCGGCCGCATGGAAAAGTTTCGGGCAACTTGACCGTCTTGGAGAATCCGGGGTTTCACAACGTCATCGTAGCAGTCGCCGCAGACCGTCAGTTCTGGTAAGTACTGCATGACATACCAGTTTTCTCCCGCCACAGGGCGATCCTCGCGGCACTCCGTGAACATGGAGATGCGATCAATCGTCTTGGCAAGACTTGGAATATTTGGTGCCGAGGTCGCCGCGATAGCCTGGTCGCACGTTGTTTCCATGGCGTCGAAATAAAGCACGAATCGCTTGCGATCGGGATGGTAACGCATGGCACAAATATTATTCGAAGGCATCGCCGTTGCCTGAGTTTGTATGAAACACCCTGTAAGACTGGGCAGGAGGACTTCGATTGTTTTGGCGCATTCATAACAGACGTTAAAATCGGGCAAAGTGCCATCACGGCTTGGGTTCTGGATGGAGTACCAAGACCGCAGCACAACGCGGTCCCCGGGACACGGCTGGCTCTGAGCAATCTTCGCAATCTGGTGGAAAAGTCGCAAATCGGGCTGGTTATTTTTAAGCGTTAATAACCAGGCGATGCGGTACCACGGCGACGTCCCAAAGTCACAACTGATGGGCTTGTCGATAGACCTGAACAGGTTCGGCAGGAATTCACTGCGAAACGCCGACTTTCCGAAGACGCCCGAGTAGCAATCAGGGCAGATGTTAAAGTTGTCGCAATGAGATAAGCAGAGCCAATCTGTTTTGCCAGCCACGCCTTTGGTCCTGGGGCAGTCCGGAATTTGAACAGGGCCATCTCGCCCTGTATCTTCTGAATAGCGACGGTAGGCACCCACCGGCCGGTCGACAGTGAGGCTGTTCCTGGACGGGTCGAAAGGAGCGGGCGGCCATGCTTGATCCTGACGCAGATCGAACTGTAATGTCGACGCTCGAGCTTCCGGTGTCACTGGCCTTGGGGGTCGTGTAAGGTCAACTGAATGGAATGGTTCGGGTGGCATGAAAGGCATCACAGCCGGCACCGATGCAGATGGTGTCAAAGTCGGCGGCACTCGGGAGCGGGAAAGTGGCACTCGACGCTCCTCTTCACGAGGTCCCATGATATCTTTCCGCGGCAGGATATCGTCCTCAGGATACGGCAATGTGGACTCGCGGCTACTTCGAGGCGTGGGAAAGGTGGCCGAACTGCGAGGGCCTTGCGGCTGTAAACTTTCTTCGAAGGACTTGCCAGAAATCTGCGGAGACGGGATTGGCGAAGTTGGAGCTCGTGACCTCGATCGGCCGCTCAGGGGCTTTGTACGTTCCTGAGTGGGAGTCGACAAGTAGGGCCGGTCATCGTGAATCACTGTCGATCGTCTTCGTCGGGTGTTCGAAGATGGGGCCTTGGCTGCGTAGTCACTGCTGGATGAACTACCGTCGCGTTGTTTTCGTGGTGGCGAATCTCGTCGATACGTTGAGTTACGCTGCTCGCGCCTCCGTTCGTATCGGGAAGAGCTGTCTTCTCTGTATTCGTCTCGGCGGCGAGATGGCTCGCTGGGCCGGTCATCTGACTCCTTCATAACCGGCCTAGGAGCATCGGCGTTCATGGTCGAACGTCTGGTTGCTCCTGGGCTCATGGATTGAGTGGGACGGCCGGACGTCTCTTCTGATCTCCTCTCCACTAGGTTGGACCGGCTTCGCTGCGGTGCCAGCGGCCTGCCCTGACTCTTTGAATAGTCGTAGTAGACCTTGTCGCGTCCGCCAGTTGAGTGTTTTATAACCTGCGGCGAGAGAAGCTCCTCTTTTGTCGTCGAGACGCGCTTCCTGGTCTGAGGCGTAAAGTATTCTGGAGGTTCAAGGGCGTGGTTTGTCGATTTGCTGCGGTGGTGGTTCCTTGTCTGAGGCTCTTTCATTTCAAGTTCCGTTTCGATGCGAGGCAGATCCTGTCTGCTCTTGCGCCTCTCCAGCGGCACTCGTGGTTCTGCGAGCTTCTCATCTCCAGAGGAAGGGCCGTATTTCCGAGCGGTATTGGCCTCGTAGTCCCCGCCTGTGCTTGCCTTTGGTTCGACCGGGGCCTCCTTATCCGCCGAGCCTTTCTTCAAAGGTGCAGTGGGGGCACTGGTGCTGCTGTCGGACGAGTTGGGGACAATGACGAAGCGTCGCTCAGGGTTATGCTCGTGAACCTCCTCTAGCAGGACCTGCTGGTCAACATCTCCTCGCGAAGGCGGTGCATCGACGGAAGCCGTGTCAAGGGATCCGTGCTCTTTGGACAGCGCTTCGGCTTCGTCTTCGACGGTCGGGGCTGGTGGACGAGGAACGTATCGGGGTACGGAGGGCGCATTGTTTCTTGGCGGTTCGCGCAATATGACGGTCGCATGTGGTGGAGGACTCGGCCTACGCTGCTGCGTCAAAGGTGGTCCGATTCTTGCTGTGTTTTCCCGAGGCTCGTACGGCTTGGGGGTTTTCGACCTGGAAGTCGTAAAGTAGCCCGTTTGGAGTAGGCTCTCAATGTCGTTTCGGTGGTTCATGTCGACCATGTTGGGTTGTGGTCAAGAGAAGGACAAGAACAAAGCAAACCAGTTGATCTCAGGTCGTGCTTTGCATCCTCCCAATCAGTCCCAAGGGATAGACAATCAATTTTCGGGTCGCTGATCTTCACTCCACAGGCTCGTCCGATCTGCTAAGGGAGGGTTGATCTGAGTCACACAGGCGGCAACAGAGGCAGGCGGGGCAGGTAGAATGGGCCGTGGCCGAGTATGACGTGACCGATGCTTTGTTCAAGGCCGTAATACCAAAACAGGGTCGTTATAATTGGCAGCGTTGAGTTGAGAGAAGGGGCACCAAAGGGTGTCGTGAAGCAATCAATGTTGTTGCTGAGGAACCTTTGAGGGGAAGAACACGGCGTGGAAGCAGGCCAAAACAAAGCGGCCAGGGTGACCGACTCTCTGTCGTCAGATGGTCCGGGCTGCCCAGTTGCTGACGGTGAGACGCAGCCCCCTGTTATAAGGAATGACATACAGAGGTGGGGTCCAGGGACGGCATGGGGCCAACACCCCTCCAAGGTCGAGGAGCCCCGCCGCATGGTTCCATGGGTGCTGTGCTGCAATGCGTGTCCAGCACGTCGCACCTCACCTGCTCGGTTCCAGCAACCACTTCAGAGCACTCAAGTGCCTCCTTCATCACTGAGTGGGTGCCTAGGTTAGGTACCTAGACCTAGGTAGGTACCTACCTACCTACCTAAGGTACTTCCTCCAACTTCTAAGCCCGCCACACACCCACCTATCCGCATCACCACCACCAATACCACCATAAACACGATCGTCCAACCGCACGATTTTTTCTTGCCAACCTGCATATGATCTGCTGATATGATAAAACTGAGTAGCGGTCTGGCCTGTCCTCAAACCAACGTCCAATGACCTTAGGCTCGATGGCCGCCCATTTTAACCTCTCTACACCTTGACTCCAGGTCGGGCATCTTTGGCATACATCCTTTCACGATGCTGGCGCCAGTTTGTTGCCTCGATGCCACCAAGCCTAGCGGCTCGCAAAAGCGGCATGTCGGCTTCCAAAGAGGCCCGATCACTCCGTCAACATCTGCCTACCCATTGATTCGATGCACTCTTGTCTCTTGGGGGCTAGGCCTCCCGGCACAGAAATGCGCGTCGTCTGAGGCGGAGCCGCTTGGCCTCCTCGGCTTGCCTCTATCCTTCGCCTTGTGAGGCTGAGAAGGTCCTTTTCCCCATACATTTCCCAATGCGTTGTGTCGAGTTCGTGCATCGCTTTCCCCGTCTTTTCCATGTCCTCGTGGTCACTGGCCAAGACGCACCACGCGCAAGCTTCGTCAAATGCTGCTTGGCTGGGCGGCGTGCGGTACATTGCCCTTCGATACCTCGTGTGACGAAAGCTCAGGGAGGTAGACTGCCGATTTTCGCTCGTCCAGCATTTTCGGGCGTCGTCTGCCATCGCGACAGCAGTTCAGATGGGGCCTGTTCAACGGCAATCTGCAGCATTCCATCATCAGCCATCCATCCTACGGTATCTCTGCACTCAGACCATCATCCGAACACGTTTCCCCCTTCCGATCGGTGGGCGCCGGGCCGCGTACTCGGAACCGCCGCACTCACCATCGGGGCATCCTAAACCCATAGATCCAAGGAGCGGACCGTCTCTCTTGAAGCGGGGCCACGCAAGCCGGCCCGCCCTCAAGTCTCCTCACTCCCTCTCCACACTGGCTTCTAGGCCCTTCCCATGAACCCATCTTTCCCTGATTCCCGCAGATGATTTGCATTAGTTACTGCACTCGACGACTGGGGGGGGGGAAGAACCATTCAGAACTTGGCAGTTGTACAGGACATATAGATAATGTTTGTGGGTGTCACGCTGTGACACATTGCAGCATGCGCAGCTTTGGCCGATCGAGTGAGGCATCGCTACCCAAAGTCGCACGGCCGACCATGTGGGTTCATCAGGAGATTCTTCAAATAATTACCGTGCGAGATCGGCATAGTTTGTCATTTATGTGTAGCACTTGAATGCCAAGTGGACGAACCTGATATGTCAGTCTGAGCCGACTCAAGTCTTAGTCCGGTCTTGGCTGTAGTCGACACTTCCGCCCACGACATTCAATGGCATCTTGACGGCACACTGTGCTCTTCTTCCGCCTGGTGACTCTATACATTTTGTTATATTGACTATAACCTCGTGTCGGCTTGCTTTAACTGCCGACTAATTGCTCCTTACGTTCTCTGCAGCATTTGCCTTTGGCCTTGCAGTTTGACGTGGTTTAGCTGCCGGGGTTCACCTCTGAAAACTGCAAAACGGTCATGCGTTATGGCTATCTTCATCTTGTATAGCGTGCGCTGCCTCGAGGTCAAAGGCATATTCAGTCATCCTGATGGCCAGGATCCCCGGTCGACAAACTTGCGCATTTGACTACACAAACTAGCTTCTCGATGAATGTTCCCCGAAAAGGCCACAACCTTTGGGCATAAATACATCCGGGCCCGATTCTCGGGACCGAATATACAAATCTTTCACCTCTTCGTTATGACTTGCTCCATGAGGTGCTTTTGATGACGCGATTGTGACTCTAATACGCCCTAGAAATGCTATCGACCGTCGCCAGAGCGGCCCGGGTCGCATGCAAGAATCATGTGAAGTTTGATAGCCTTATCATAGCGGCCCTCCACATGATGATATCAAGCTTCTAACAGGCCTGGATCTAGGCTTGTTTTTGAGTATTGGTATCTGCAACCCAGTAGCAGGGAGAGGCTTCATAGTCGCCAGATATTCATTGATCATCATGATTTGATCTAACCCTCAGGCGCTGCAGTCATGCATTTTCTATCATCGGTGCCAACGTAGCCCAAGATTGAGGAATGCATACAGGTTGGCCCTTGTCCATACACCTGGAGAAAAGCAGCCGTGACCAAATCATGCGGCGCACTCAGTCGGATGCTGCCTAGTCCGCATGCCATGAAACGGCCGTACATGATGCAAAGCCCGATGGCATGCGACGACGTTGAGTGGCACGTCTGACCAGTGCATCGGAGCAAACATATAGTCGCCCGACTACAGCCTCGAGTTTCCGGTGAGCCATGTTACCCTCGGACATCGCCGTTCTTCACCAGATGCTCATCTGATGAACTTTCAGGCAAGAATGACATGTTGTGTCAGGTTTGTTGCAATCTTCTGGTAAGGCTCTGACCGAGACGGAGGTCTCAAGGGCTGAAGAGTTCGGGTTGTATTTGAGAACAGCCTAAGAGTACGGCTCAACAGTCTTAGTACGGACATAGCTATTGTTTAGCCTGGGCGATAGCCAAGTAATTCAAGCCCCCTTGCGTTTCCCAGGCGGAAACAGTCTGAGGCAGGCAGTGCGCGCCCATCCGCGAGGCTTCATGCTACCGAGCAGTTGTTTTGCCACGCCAATTGTCCCTTCTAACGGCGGTATCTCTCCAAATCCAGGCTGTGAAGATTGACGAGGTAGCTCGGGCACGAAAGCCGATGCCATCTGCTTTTCTCTTGCGTAGCTGACGATTGCACTCCAAGACTGACACTACACACTCCCGCATGTCTACTTTGACATCAAGAAACACAGCAATAAGGGTTGTCCCGATAGTAATATGCCGCCTAACGCCCTGTAAAAAGCACAAAAGCCTTGTCATTTTACTCCTTGATCAAGAACTCTTCGATATCCTTGTCCTCCTCGTCCTCCTGTTCCTGCGCCAACCGCTCCTCCTCGGCATCCATCATCATCTTCAGGACTTCGCGCTGTCTCCTCCTCGCCTTCTTGCCCCAGTCTGCGCCCGTCGCGGCACTCTCGACGCCCTCGTCGTCCGAGTCTTCAGGTATGTCGACCTGTCCACGCAGGGAGTTGGGCGATATCTCGGCCTTGGCAGCCTCTTCGTTGGCTTCGGTGTGCTGGGCCATTTGCGAGCGGCCCGTGATCTTGAGAAGGTAGGGGCGAAGGAGGGCGTACGCGCCGACGACGATAACGATGCGGATGAACTTGTCGTACGTGAGCTCCGTGAAGGTTGAGCGCAGGTTGGCGGCCGAGCGGTTGAGGATATCCATTTTTCACAAGGTAGTAGGGCGCGTGGGCGCGAGGATTGGTGATGGAGTGGATTGTAGGGAGGCTCGTTGCGCAAGGGACTCGATTTTTGGGTGCGACTGCCACTCCGTTTGTCCTGACGGGGAGGATCGTTGTTTTGAACACGGCAGCGTCGGATGAGGTGCGGGATTTGATGCTGTTGATGCGGAAGAAAAAAAAGTCGTGATGGAGGTCTCCGGTCTGGATCCGCCCGCATTGGGATTTGCATTCGGCTGCACCGAGCGTTGGAGTTGCGGCACCACGCGGGGCGCTGTGCCCAACACCTCGATGCGCTAGGCTTGGCAAGGGTTAGTGGGTGGATGTGACGTAAATTGGCCCTGGATGGGTATCGCACCTAAGAGAAATTGGCCGGGCGGCTCGAACTGGGTGCTGCCATTGGCCTGGGACACTGTTGGGTGCCAGTTCAGTGTACAGGTCTACTTTATAGTCAAAGAGGCTGCACATTGAGTAAGAGGCTATAGCTCACCTGACCATTGGGTATCGACCTGAGCTGACTATTAGTTCCGCTTTTAATTTACGCTAAACCTCTTTAGGAGCTAACCTAACTATTAGGGGGTATAAGAATAGGGTGAAAGTATTAAAATAGGCTTACCTAAGATTAGCTAATTTCTCTATCTTTAATAATCTATTCTAAATCGATTTGGAATAGATTATGAATCGATTCGGAATAGATTATAAATCGATTCGGAATAGATTATAAATCGATTCGGAATAGATTTAGAATAGATTTAGAATCGTTTTAGATTTTTTTTTTAAGAAATAAAGAAAATAAAAGCTTTATTATATAGCTTTAATAAGCTAATTATAATAGATTTAATAGTCTAGCCTTAGTAGATTTAATAGTCTAGCCTTAATAGATTTAGTAGTCTAGCCTTAGTGGACTTAGTAGAGTTAATTAAGGTTCTAGGTAATGACCGAGGGTAATATTATCTTAATAGATAAAGGGATCGTTAAGAGATAAATTAATAAAGAAGTATAAGAGGAAGGGAGATATAGAAGTCGATATATCTTAAGAAGGAGGCGTTAGAGGAAGGAACGGATCGAAGATCTTAATAGCCCTGATTTTAGCTATATACTAGTATATTTTTCGATAAGAACGGAAGTAGGCGTTTTCAGGTTGAATTAAAGTAAGTGCTCGGATTAACTCTAAAGCAAATAGGGCCTACCTAGAAGAGTATCTATTTATAATAGTTAAGGGCATTAGAATTAGATAGGGAATACTATTAGATAGGAAGTAACGATTTTACTTAAAAATTGTTACGAGCATAGTGGACAGGCAGTCACGTGACCTCGGCACGTGACTATGGGTCAGTGATCACTGTCACGTGATTCCCTTCGGTGATCACGGTATAGGGATCACTATCAGGACATCACCGTACAGTGATCATGGAACCGTGATCACCGACTAGGAAGATTCCTAGTCACATGACTAGGAGGAATAATATATAGAGAACTACTAAGGACCCTCCTAATAGAGGAGGGTATCTTAATATAATACCTTGAATTAAATGTTTGAGATCTAAGATTACCGGTCCCTGCAGCTATAACTATATTAAAAACAAAGATATATTATTATTATAAAAACCCTAAAAAGCAGGGCGGGGGAATTGCTCTATATTTAATAGACTAACCCTTAGGGGCTAGGCGTAGATAAGGCGCATAGACTACCTCTAGATCTGCAGGGAAGTAGAGTCGGTTCTACTCTAGCTTATAAGCTAAGCTAATGAAAGATAAGAGAAGTTAAACGGTTCTTATTATTTAATAGTTCTATAAAATCGTATAAAAATTATATTATTATATAGCTCCGCTTTTTCTCTTTCTTATAATATAGATATTAATATAGTTTAGCTTTTATTCCAGCTACTAGAAGGGTTATAAGACTCTATCTCCTATAAGTAGTCTAGCTAATATATACCTACTTAGTTATATAGGGTAATAGCCTATATAATAGAGTTATAACCTGCGAGACCTGCCTTATAGGCGTAGCATCCAGTCAATCCAGAGACCCTGGGTAGGCTAGACCTTTTAGTGTAGTGGCTATGCTGCACTACTCGCATTCCGTATTAAATAGTAGCAACTGGAAGTTCGTTCATTCGATCCCCAGTCCTAGCAGCCTACACGTGGCCGCAAGGCCAGCGCAGAAGATGCGTTAGTGTGGGAGGAAGCGAGGGCTAGAGCCCCAGTTCCCAACAGCGCTACAGAGGCAGCGCTGGGAGGACCTATGAGGACATGGTCACTTTTCGCTAAGTCGGTGCATTTGATACATACCTACTTAGTTATATAGGGTTAATGGCCTATATAACAGAGTCATGACCTGCGAGACCTGCCTTATAGGCGTAGCATCCAGTCAATCCAGAGACCCTGGGTAGGCTAGACCTTTTAGTGTAGTGGCTATGCTGCACTACTCGCATTCCGTATTACTAGCCTTAACAGATTTAGTAGTCCGGCCTTAGTAGACTTAGTAGTCTAGTATCAATGGACTTAGTGGTCTGGCCTGGCCTCTATTGTATTAGGTAACCAAGGCACGTGATATTCTAATTCAGCTTTTAATCGCACCCTATAGCACCCCTCAATGGTTAGGTCAGTTCCCAAAGAGGCTTAGCGCAAATTAAAAGCGGACCTAATAGTCAGCTCAGGTCGATACCCAATGGTCAGGTGAGCTTATACCTCATTGAGGAACTTTCATCGGCAATCTTCAAGCTGAGCATTAATCTAAGAAAATCTCGATAAAAACCTTGTGTTGTAGTATCGCTCAGATCTTGGGCCAGATAGCAGGTTTCAAGCTGTTTTTTCACTTCAAGTCATGCTGTGGGCGCTGTTTGCATATCGGATCATGGGTCGTCTCCTCCGTTGTCATGTCTATGATTTTTGGACACCAGAGCCATTCACATTCCCCGTAGCAATAGTAGAAGGGAGATTCACAATGGTGTTCGGGCACTTGCCATTCGGGCTTACAAGCAAAATCATTTGACTATCTTTGAGAACCAGCTGAGCGTAATGCAGGCCCGTACTCAATATCTCCTTACGCGATCTACTTGCTTCACCTACGCAGTACACAAGGTCAAGATTTTCTTGCACGAAACTTCGATGCCTGAATAAGAACGGTGCGTTGAATGCATACGGGTTTAGTCGTCGAGCCAGTAGAAGTTGTCGTGGTGGCTCGCTCAGGTGCTCCTAACTTTGGATTACCCCATTGAAACCCCGCGACGCGCTTGCTCAAAACGCGTAAAGTACCCCTTGTGACATCCCCCCACCTTGCCGTCTGTGACCACAAGACTCCTGACGGGCCTCCCAGCATTTGCAGCCACCATGGACGACCCAGCCCAGGATGATACTCGCGAGGTAAGTGCTATAAGAGTGGATTTTGTAATTCCCGAAAGTAACACGTTTCAGCGCCTTAAGGCTGCCCTTTGGTTCGCCGTTGGCCAGATGGTCGACGAAGAATCCATGAAGAAGAATCGCAACGCCACACCACAGTTCATCGGCGCACTCACAGAAATGGTCTGGGAACAAATAGGCAAGTCCCTCGCCACTCGGTATGATGCCTGGGACACCCTGCTGACGCTGTTTCTCAGAGGCCACGGCCACTGATCTTGAGGGTTTCAGCAGGCACGCCGGCCGGACTACCGTCACCGCAGACGACGTCGTGCTGCTTGCGCGCAAGAACCCCGATTTGCACGAACTTATCAGAGACTACGTCGACGAGTTGAAGGCGAAGAAGGCTAGCAAAGGCAAGGGCAAGGGCAGGCAGTAAACCTGCCTGGTAATCTGGTGTATTTCTTTGTTTGGGCACAAGCGTCACATCATGTCGAATTCAAGTTTCATTTTGTTGGGTATCCATGATCTAAACAAGCCAATTGTCGGCCTGGCCCTCTTGAAAATTGAGGCCACCGCCTGAAAGCCCATAACGCCATGCCTATGCTGAATGAATAGTACTTCTCGAGCCTGGCAATCAAGGCTCTGTGCGCTCTATGGCCTCCCGTTCCCTCTGCACCTCGACTCTGCGCATTTCCTCGAGCTCCTTCCACTCTTCCTCCGTCATGTGGAAGAGTTGAGAAAGACTGGAGATCATTGCCCACAGCTCACCGGCAATGATCAAGTGCACAAACTCAAGGCCAACGAAGTTAGTCACACTCCGCCATGTCAATCCACTAAAAATGTTCCACTCGTGTATGTCGAAAACCGGCAGCCCCATTCGTTCACGATAAGCCCGAGCGACGAGACGTAAAGCCATGGCTTCATAAGGCGCGACTATGACGTATGCGGAGATCACGGTGAAAATATCTGAAGCCAGACAGGCCGGCAACCGGGTGAGCATAGTGTCCACGTACGTCGGATGCAACGCGGCCAAGCCATAAGGTGAGCCCTCAGGCCCGGCGCTAGGGCGAAGCTCAGCAGACCAGAGACCAGGTGGTGCGTCCGTCGAGTCTGTTGCCTCAACATCGAAACTGATCAGCGTGGCACTGATGCCGCCTTCTTCCTCATCGTCGCTCCCAAAATCGTCTCCGCGGGTAGAGAACGCACTTGGTCTCCGCAGAGGCTGAGATGGAGGAGGATCAGGAGGCGTGGTGCTCTCGCTTGCCACTTGGGAGTCGATATCGCGTAGTAGCTCGGCTCGATTCTGCGGCGGCAGGTCAACCGGTTGCCGGGGCGGAGGCGGCTGTGCGTCAACCACAGGGGGCGAGGGCGGAGCCGCCTGCGGTGGTGGAGGAGGCGGTAGGTGTCGTCTGTGATGTACAGTGTTGGGCAGCCGAGCGTAACATTCCTGCCTCACGTATGTTGTCCACCATGTCCAAAGACGGCCCCAGAGAACGCACGATGCGAATGGTAGGGCGTTAATACACCAGGCTCCAATATACTGCACTAGCGCGCGGCCGTGAGGTCCTTTGGGGGCTCTGGTGCGGGGGTACGTGGAGAAGGGTACCCAGGAAGAAAGTATGGTCCATGATGGGAACCACTTGCTAGCTGGAATGATGTCTGCTCGTTGCATGAATACATAGAGCTGCAAGTGCACTCGGATGTAGGATAACAGAGGGTTGAGCCAGCGTTTTCGAGTTCGTGCTGGAGCCCATTGATGGCTCCCAAGCTTAAGGGCGTGACCAGCGAGAAAGGTAGGCAGGCCGGCGAGGAAGAGGTTTGACATGGAACATTGGCTTCTCTCATAACGGAAGAGGTCGAAGAAAGATATGTCGGCGTAACGCTTGTAAAGCAGAATCCTCGCACGAAGGCCGTTGACACCCCAAACACCGCCTACTTCCAGAGTCCGACCGATCCTAAGAAGGCGATGACCCATGGTTTCTTCGTAATCAACATGTCGACGGACGGATTCGAGGTCCGCCTCAGTGGGGACGTTGTCAGGCTCGGCTACTCCAATGACTTGCATAACCTCATTGTGAGCTCTGATCATGTCGCGGTTCATTCGCTTTGATCTGTTGTTGTGTGGGCGGCCGCGACTGTCATACTGCTGAGTAGGTTCTCCGGATTCATCTTCAGTGTCTACCTCACCCTCGACAAGGTCATCGAACGGCGATCGGCCCTAGTCTGCATTAGAGTTGAAGACGGGTATTAAGGGGGGGCGCGCTGACCAAAGCTTGCGCTGTCAAAGGCCCGATCCGTGTCATCCTGACAGCGCAGTCAATACTGCAGTGACAGAGATGCGATCGCGAGCTCAAGTGCCACGACTGTTGAAGGGACAATTGATTGGCGATGGGTTAGTGGTGTGAACGCAAGCAACTGTGATCACAAACAAGCCTTCCGTGACGTCCTGGCGCGGATCTTGGGTCGCACAGATAAGATAAGATGGGTTATCGATAAGCAACGTGCAGCCCGCCCGAGAAAAATTTCCAGGTAAAGCACTCCCGCTACAGGCCGAGAAAGCAGTGCGGTCTGTATTGTTTCGCGACATCTTGCATACCGGCGCAATGGCAAACCGACAGCCTTACAAGACGACATTTAATGCCGACAAGGTCATACGGCCTATTTTCACTGGCGGCTCAGTTGCATTGGACAATGGCGCCCGAGTGCTGGCCACAGCTCTGGGTGAGGATGCGGTCCTAACTGACCCCTCCAACGGCAGGCATCTTGCACAGATTGAAGGAGTATGTCGTCGCCCTGCCAGCTGTTGCAAATCTTTTCTAACGATCGATAATAGGATGGCGAGCAAATATCGACATTGACCTGTACGTAACTTGCCTTCTGGTGCGGTTGACGCCCGCTAATTGGTTCAACAGTGACCCCGAATGCGTCGCACCTCATCATTTGCTCTCGATCGCTCTCCATGAAGATTTACGCCCTGAAGTCCGCCGAAGATGACTCCATCACACCGACTCTCGTCCGATCTCTGAAGCCTCATGGCACCCCCGTTGTCGTGCTGGCTGTCGACCGAACAAGTACCCTTCTTGCGACTGGTGGCACTGACGGTGCCATCAAGGTCTGGGACATTGCTGGAGGATATGTCACTCACACATTCCGTGGGCCAAGTGTCCTCGTCTCTGCTCTGAAGTTCTTCGAAGTAGCGGCACGGGCCAAAGAGACTGACACCGGGAAGAAGAGCAAGAAGGCCCGCCAGGGCGATGAGGAAGAGGAGGAGGAAGTGAAGGTTGGCACCACGCAATTCCGCCTGATCTCGGGTAGCCAAGACGGAAAAGTCCGGGTCTGGGATCTCCACAAGCGCAAGACGATCGCAAGCCTAGACTCCCATGTCTCGGATGTCCAGGGACTCGATTATTCGCCAGAACAGGATGCCATCGTTACAGGATCCAGGGACAAGACCATTATCTGGTGGGATGCGAGATCCTGGAAGATAAGAAAGGTCGTTCCTTGTCTGGAGCTCATCGAAGCAGTTGGCTTCGTTGACGAGGGCAAGCTCACATACTCGGCCGGCTCCAATGGCTGCTTGAGGATTTGGGATACCGACACAGGTCGCGAAGTGACCAAGGATCAGCCTGCCAAGGCCGAGACGGAGGGCATCACTACTGCAATCTACCGACCAGAGCTGCCATTCATTCTCTGCGTGCAAGTTGATCACACCTTGGCACTTTACCAAACGCCTACCAAGGCTTCGACAACGGATGCTGCGCCGGAACCTTTCAGACGCATCTCAGGAACGCACGATGAGGTCATTGACCTCACCTACCTGTTGCCAGATCATTCTATCATGGCACTTGGCACCAACGCCGAGGAGGTTCGCCTAGTATCAGTTGCTGGTTCGGAGTCGAGCACAGGCGCGCATGACTGGACAGCACAGGGATCGCGATACTTCGGACAAGATGTCGGTCTGCTGAAGGGTCACGACGATATTGTCCTGACAATGGATGTCGACTGGTCTGGCCACTGGATCGCGACTGGTGCAAAGGACAATTCTGCTCGGCTCTGGCGTGTCGACCCAGCCAACAATTCCTTCACATGCTACGCCACCTTCACTGGCCACGCCCAGTCCGTTGGTGCTGTCGGTCTGCCGAAGACCATCCCAGCCGAGTCATCTGCGCAGTTCAAGGATCCGCTCAGCCACCCGCCACCCTTCCTCCTGACCGGCTCCCAGGATATGACGATCAAAAAGTGGGAGATCCCACGTCAGCCTCAGACCAAGAAGGGTGGATCAAGGGCCTTGTTCACGAGGAAAGCGCACGAGAAGGACATCAACGCCATTGATGTGCATCCCAATGGTCATTTGTTCGCTACAGCATCACAAGACAAGACGGTCAAGATTTGGTCGGTGAAGGAGGGCGAAGTCCAAGGCATTCTCAAGGGCCATCGCCGAGGTGTCTGGTCTGTCAAGTTTGCGCCTGAACATACCCCCACCATTCAAGGTGACGAGGGCCCGGTAGCCGGCAAGGGTGTCATTCTTACGGGCAGCGGTGACAAGACGGCCAAGCTGTGGAGTCTGTCGAGCTACACCTGCGTCAGGACGTTTGAAGGCCACTCCAACAGTATTCTGAAGGTGGCGTGGCTCAACGTGCCCAAGCCTGAGGAAAAGAAGCGCAAGCAGATACTCTTCGCCACTGCAGCTGGTGATGGCCTTATCAAGGTGTGGGATGCTCAGTCGGGAGAGACGGAATGTACACTGGACAATCACATCGACAGGGTATGGGCTCTGGCGGTGCACCCGGAGACCAACGCCATCGTCTCTGGCAGCGGTGACTCTACAGTCTGTTTCTGGAAAGACACGAGCTCTGAGACGCAGGAGGAGGCCACCAAGGCCGCACTGCAACTCATTGAGCAGGAGCAGGAGCTTGAGAACCACATCCATGCCGGCTCCTACCGAGAGGCCATCATCCTGGCGCTTCAGCTCAACCATCCCGGCCGACTCCTCAGCCTCTTCACATCTGTTGTAACATCAAACAAGCCTGACGCGGACAGCCTGTGCGGCTCCAAGGCTGTAGACCAGGTGCTGGCGACTCTTTCCGACGAACAGATCTTCCTGCTCCTGTTGAGGCTGCGCGACTGGAATACCAACGCCAGGACGGCACCCGTCGCGCAAAGGATCTTGTCGACGCTGGTGAAGAGCTACCCGGCATCGAAGCTCTCGAACCTGTCTGTCAAGGGTGCGCGCGGCCAGAGGAATCTGAAGGAGGTCCTGAATGCGCTCAAGGTATACACTGAGAGGCATTACAAGAGGATGGATGAGCTTGTGGACGAAAGTTATTTGGTGGAATATACCCTGCAGGAGATGGACAACCTAGCCCCTGACCTGGATGATCTGGTTTTGCGCGAGGCGGGTGACGAGAAGGATGTCGTCATGGCGTAGTGGTGTACAAGTAAATGAATAGAACGCCTCTTACAAGGAGGCTCTTTGAATTTGTTCCTGTGTGTGACATGGCCATTGTTAGTGTGTCCAGTGGTTTTCTGTGTCCGGTCTCAGACTGTCTAATTCAATCTTTGGCATGTTGTGACTGCCGGCCGGCAAGAAGCGAGAGCGCATTCGTCTTCGTCGAGCTACGGGCGTGTTGACAAGGAGAAGTGGGGTCTCCGTAGTGTAATCAACCCCCAAGTTTTTGTCACCAGTCACCAGTGAGCCTTGCGACCGTGCGACATCTGCCACAACAACTTCAGCAAACAGCACAGCGCATACCCTCCTGCCTCTCCACAGTAACGACGAGATCACCGCGCAGTATGGAACAAGCTCGCCGCAAGCGACAGGCGCTCGATGCCCTTGATGAGGTTGCAGGAGTCGACTCGCCAAGGTCGAAGAGGTCGAGGACTGGCGACGCGACAATGTCGGAGGGGTCACCACCACCGCACGGATTGAACGGCGATGCAACCGACAAGGCTGAGGCAAACGGCGGGAAAAGCGTAGAAGAAGAGGACGAGGACGATGACTTTGAGGATGAGACACCTGCGGCCCCGATCCGACAATCCGCGCCGACGAGCGGCTACGATGACCTCTACCTCGACACAATAGATCGCAACGTGCTGGACTTTGACTTTGAAAAGTTATGCTCAATCAGCTTATCCAACATCAACGTCTACGCCTGTCTTGTGTGTGGTCGATATTTCCAGGGTCGGGGCCCCAAATCCCACGCCTACTTCCACGCCCTAGACGAAGATCACCATGTCTACATCAATATGCAGACGCAAAATGTCTACGTCCTGCCTGAGGGCTACGAAGTCAAGAGCAAATCTCTCGACGACATCAAGTATGTCTCGGATCCGCGATATACGAAACAGGAGGTCATGGAACTCGATCGGAGAGCCCAGCCAGCGTGGACGCTGGCGGGCAAGGAGTACGCCCCGGGCTTTGTGGGTATGAATAACCTGAAGGAAAACGACTACCTCAACGTCATCCTGCAGGCGCTGTCGCACGTCGTACCATTACGAAACTACTTTCTCCTCGAGGACTTCAGCTCGCGCTCTGAGCTCGCCAAGCGCACGAGTATTCTCGTGCGCAAGATCTGGAACCCGCGCGCCTTCAAAGCGCACGTATCCCCACACGAGCTCCTTCAACAGATCGCCCTCGACTCCAACAAACGCTTCACGCTGACCAACCAGTCCGACCCTATCGAGTTCCTCTCGTGGTTCCTCAACAACCTCCACCTCGGCCTCGGTGGCTCCAAGACGAAGCCTGGCTCGTCCATGATCCACCGCATCTTCCAGGGCAAGCTCAAGGTCGAGTCACAAGCCATCACGGCGCGCGCCGACGCCGGCGACCGGCTCCGCTTCGAGGACGCCGCCGACGTTCACGTTGCCGTCTCCCGCTTCCTCCTCCTCACCCTCGACCTCCCCGCGGCGCCGCTCTTCCAGGACGAGAACAACCGCAACATCATCCCGCAGGTGCCCCTGACCACGATCCTCGCCAAGTACGACGGCCGCCACGCCCAGGAGCACCTCGCCCAGCGCAAGCGCTACCGCCTCCTTCACCCGCTGCCCCCTATCTCGTCATGCACGTCAAGCGCTTCAGCCAGAACAAGTTTGTCTCGGAGCGCAACCCCACCATTGTCACCTTTGACGCGCGCAACCTTGACATGGCGCCGTACGTTGAGCCCAACCCGGCCGAGCACCCGCCCGGCGAGCCCATCTGGTACGACCTCGTCGCCAACGTCGTCCACGAGGCCGTGCGCGCGCGGGAGGACGTCGCCGACGCCGTCGGCGAGGAGCGCAAGACGTGGAAGGTCCAGCTCAAGGACAAGGGCCGCGACGAGTGGGTCGTGTGCCAGGACCTGTTTGTCGACAAGGTGCAGAGCGAGCTGCTCTACCTTGGTGAGACGTACCTCCAGGTTTGGGAGCGGAGGAGGACGCCAAAGGGCAAGGGCAGGGCCTAAGCCCTGAGGCGTATGTACTAGAAGGTCGCATGCCATCACAGTGGTCTTATGGGATGGTTGACGCACGGATGACTTGATACCATGTTAATTAGGTGGGTGTAAAATCGGAAAACTGACAATCAGCAGTGTTTCATTGCGTGACTGATGAGATTGGAATATGGTGTGTTGCCCTCCAACATGTTCGTGATGTAGAATGTGGCTTCATAGTAGGTAATTGGCTTTGAATGGTAGATATTCAGGCAACGAGCTTCATACAGCCATCGGACGAAATGCCAAGTCCGGTAAATGGGCATTATCCGAGAATGTCGCGAGTGTCTGCCATGTCATATTCACGGGGTTTGGACATTGTTGAGAATGTGTCAAGGATCAAGTTACTCGATTGCCGCGCAAACAATGTCCGGCGGAAACAGTTGAATTCATGGGTACATCAATGCACGTCGTTCCTTCTCAAGTTTCAAACCTCAGCCTCAAGGGCTTACAAGGCATCGCTCCTCGCACTCGAGTCGGCTGGGCGTCCTCGTAGGTATGGTACACCGAGTCTCAACAAATCAACCAAAGCTAACCCCCCATAAATATGCCCAAGACACAATACGTCAAGTCAATCCTCCGTCGTCGCTAGACCCTCCCTTCCGCCTCATTCGTAAGCCCATAAGAAGTCCCTAGTGGTAAAAGATGCAGCCCGGTCGACGAAAGCTAATGGTAAAGGTGTTGTACAGGGGTGGTGAGAGATTCGGAAATTGTGTGGTCGCATGCGAGAAAATCATGGTATTCGCCGTCGAACAACGACTCGAAAGCGTTGTGGGAGAGAGCGGCCTTGTTGGCGAGGTGAGCACGCCTCGGAAGTGCCTAACTAGATTGCTTCTGCTCATCGCCGGGGCCTGCTTGCGCTTGTCCTGGTGCTTCTCGCGGCGGGACTCCTCAATCGCGGCTCGGTGCTGGATGCTCTCGTCGTGAGACTTGAACTCGAAGATTGTGTTGGGCGGGCACTGGAGGTAGTTCTTCCAGGTTTCACTGTGACCGAAAGCGTTAGCGTCATAAGAGGTGGAGCGGGAACGAGCAACATATGAACATACCGAATCTTCAGCACGCGGCCGCCAGTCGAACGAGTCCAAATGCTGATAACATCCTCACCGTTGCGGATGCTAACAACGCCACCGCAGATCTCCTCGCCGACGTCCTGGAAGGCCTCGCCAAGGAGCGCAAAGCGCGTGTCCTCCCAGTATCGGTCGGCAATGCCCTTCTTCAGACGCAGGACCCATTTACCGCCGCTGCGGTTGATCTCGTCCTCCCAGATGGGCCTGATGCCTCTCTTGAAGAAGTGGTACTCCCATCCCACCGGCAGTTCCGAGGGGTGCTTGAGGTGGCGGAAGCCGACGACAAACTCCTCGATGGACTTGCAGTGGACCATGGCAGTCAGGGACTTGGCGTACTCCTCGTACGGCTGACCCTTGGGCTGACACGGCCGGCACCAGGTAACCCACTCATATTTCAGAGGGTGCACCTTGAGGCCGGCCTGTGGGCGGGCGACCTCAGACGACCCACGGGCGGAGCTGGTCTGAGAACCCTGGCCGGTCCGGAAGTTGGCGGACGACCCGGTCTCGGCGATAGAGGCCATCGACGGGGCTTTGCCATCGGCACCGGGGGTCTTGGACGCAGGTGCCTTGCCCATGGCAAGCTCGAAAGGGTTGCCAGGGGTCTTGGGGGTTTTCGCAGAACCGAAGGACGCAAAAGCCCCGGAGCCTAGACCGAAGGCATTGGATGCTCCCGTGGTGGGGGAAGCTAGAGAGGAGCCGCCGGGCGTCGTAGCGGCCGTCGCACTGAAGGGATCGTTTTTGCCTTGGGAGGAGGTGGCGCCGCCGAATCTCTTGGAGAAGGAGCCGGAGCCATTGCGGGCGGAATCGCCGCCCGTTGACGTCGAATTGCCATGGCTGGGGGTCGAGAGGGAAAGCTTGCCTGAGCTGTGGCATGTGGTTAGGCATGACGTTTGGGAGAATGGAGAGCGACGCAAAGGGGTCGCGACAGTGGTGGTGAGGAAGAAGCAAAGTGACTTACTTAGTGCGGCGAGTCCATAGGTTGTTATCCATGAGGACTGTCTTGCACTTTCTCTCTTGTTAGAAAATTCCCTGGCTGCGACGACGGCTCCTTCTCGATTGTGAAGGACGGCTCCTTTTGCGTGGCGGACGCGATCGACAATGTTCAAAGTGGCTGGTTGGAAGAGAGGGGGAGGCGCGCGTGTGGAGGTCGAGGAGGGGAGATGACGATTCAAGGTGTGTTGATCGGGTTTCTGAGAATGCTGGTGGTAGTGGTGGTGGTGGTGGCAGGCCTGGAGTTGGGTCGAGTGGGCTGCACGGTGTGGGTGGGATCGGACAAGATGGATCTGGATGATCTGGATCGCTGAGCGCAGGCGGCGACGTTGTATGGTTTGGCGAGGTGAGGGTGAGGTGGGCGACTGGGTGATTGCGGGTTGCGGTTCGATGTGGGATTAGGTATGGCGAGGATTTCTTTGGTTGGAGGAGAGTATGCACAAAGGTGTAAGGTCGGACAGAGGCAGGTACGAGCGAGTTGCTTCGAGGTTCGGGTTCACTTCCAGTTGTCAAAGCAAAGAAACTTCCTCCAGTGCTTGACGAAAAACGCACGAGCACCGGGGGTGCTCGGATAAAGTCATAGTACAGCCCGTAGAATGTTCCTTTTTGTCACTAGCTTGGGCAGGTTTCCACCCGAGCTACGGGGCATCATTATAGGGCGCTTGCAGTCCGCCTAGAAGGGGGAAACATGGCATGGCTAGGTAGCTGAACAAAGAATGCCAACCACTAAAGTCTGACGGTGACTTCACAATCGGTTTCTCTACCCTTCTTGTGACATTGTTGTAGTGAAAGGCTTCATGTCATCTTATTGAGTGTAGTATCAGTGAGCAGATGCTACTGCTGCCTTGCTCGACACCAACGCTACGACTTGATGAGATGCAGGATACTGAAATGTGTGTAGGTAGGTGGTGGGTTCATCCTCGAGGCGAGAAACCTATTGTCATCCGACTGACCTTGAACACTAATAAGGGACCTGATCGTGCGACTCTCGCCCTCACCCCCGCTACCCCCCTTCATGCCCCTTTACATACAAAGCCCCGACATTGGCCGGGTTTTGGACCCACGTGGTTTGGAAACCGCGACCGTCTGTGCCAGCCCACTCTGGCTGCTCGCAGTCTGCCTGCTTGCCCGTCCTTCCCATTTTGGGGTTCGTCCAATGAAATGACCTCACTGACTGAACCCCGCCTACGGCTGGCATTTCACCCTGGCTCCTGGCTTCTTGCTTCAGTCTTTCTGACCTCATCCCACTCTGGCGACGCGCCCCGGTCGCGACTCCACCAGACATAGAAGGCGGTAAACAGCCTCCAAATCACCAACACGATCAACACCAGCTGCGCCTCTCGTGCTCCCCCCCTTGCGATGCAACCGGAGCGAACCTGATGCGCTGAGCAATCGTTTCGCCCATTGACCCTTCGAGCATGGAGAAATTCCTGCGGGAATGGCGCCAGGATGCCCTCAACAAGGCACAGTACGATTCCGCCATCTTCGTGGGCGACAAGCTGCTTGCCCTGACCAGTCAGTCAGCGCATACGATTGCACACTGGTTCGAGAGACGAAGCTAACACGGGCGCCACAAGATGACGATAAGGACGCATTCTGGTTGGCACAGGTTCATTTTGCGACTGGCAATTACACACGTGCTCAAACGTTCCTCTCGAAACAAGACCTCGTCACTCGGAATACCTCCTGTCGCTACCTCGCTGCGCACTGTCTTATCAAGCAGTCCCGATACGACGAAGCGCTTGGTCTTCTCGGTGATCGAAACCCCGTGCATCTCATTGCGAATGCGAGCAACAAGCGGCAGGTGCACCACACGGGCCTCCAGAGCAGGCATGCGGCTCTTGCTAAAGGCGGCCGTATGGCCCGCGACGAGGCGGCCGAAGAGGAGTCGGCGAACCGGAAATATGAGGCGGCCATGTGCTACCTGCGAGGCATCAGCTATGCCAAGGAGAATGCATCCGGCCGCGCCAAAGAGGGCTACAAGGATGGCGACAAGATCGACCTGCTGTGCCTCAAAGTGTTTCAGCAAGTCTTGAGCAATTCTTTGTTGTCGCCGGACGAGGAGTGGCAGTTCCTGGAGACTCTCGATTTCGTCGCCGTCAGTGTGCCAGGGGACGTCTCTGCCTCGCAGGAGGCTGCCGACTTTACGAAGATGCTGTATACAACAAGACTCTCGAAGTACCGCGATCCCTCCAATTTTACGACAGCCTACGACTCATTATCGACACACTACCGCCTCGCCGACAACCCGGATCTTTTGCTGGCCAAGGCAGACCTTCTTTACACCCAATGTCGGTACCGAGAGGCCCTTGGTATCACTGATTCTGTGCTGCAAGACGACAAGTACAACTTTAGCATTTATCCCCTGCACCTTGCGTGCTTGTTCGAGCTCAAGATGAAGAACGCTCTTTTCTTAGTGGCGCACGACCTGGCCGACCACCATCCCGAGGAGCCGTGCTCTTGGCTGGCTGTGGGCACGTATTATTTTGCTATTGACAAGATTGCCGAGGCTCGCAGATACTTCAGCAAGGCGAGCATGATGGATGCGCACTTTGGTCCAGCCTGGATTGGCTTCGCGCACACTTTTGCGGCTGAGGGCGAACACGACCAAGCCATATCGGCTTACTCGACAGCCGCCAGGTTGTTCATGGGTACACATCTTCCGCAAGTGTTCCTCGGTATGCAACACCATGCGCTCAACAACATGACGCTGGCAGAGGAGTTTCTCAAGACTGCATACGGGCTCTGCAAGACAGATCCCCTCCTTCTGAACGAGATGGGCGTTGTCAAGTATCACCAGGACAAGCCAGAGGAGGCCGTTCGCTTCTTCCTTCGCGCGATACAGATCGCCGGCGAGATTGATGCCGACCCCAGCGCTTGGCTTTCTGCTCGCACGAATCTGGCCCATGCCTACCGTCGTCTCCGGAGGTGGAACGATGCGCTCCAGGAGTTCAACGAGGTCCTACGTCTCGGCGGTAAAGACTCGGCGATACTGAGCGCCAAGGGACTGATCTACCTGGAAAACGGTCAGCCCGAGCGGGCCATCATCCCGCTCCACGAGGCGTTGGCAATCCGCCCTCAAGACGGCATCGCAACAGAGTTGCTCAACAAGGCTCTTCAAGAGTCCATGTATATCGACGTTGCGGACAATGATGAACTCGATGCGTTTGAAAATGACCTCGACATGGGCAAGGCGCATGCCAAGGAGAAACTGGCGCGACCCCGTAGGAAGGGTGATGCTAAGGGCAAAGGGAAAGCGGCGGGCCGGTCGAGGGGGCCTCTCATGGACGAGGATGAAAAGGGCGAAAGCATGATGGAGATGACTGACGACGACTGATTGCATGCCCCGCGAGGCACGGTTTACATAATTGAGCGTTTGAAGTACTGGCGTAGGCGGTTCGGACACGGGCTCAGGACAGCATCTATAAGCTACGTTTAAGAATAGCTAGGTATGGGATGGTCATTGCTGGTGGCCTGGGCTGCTACAATCATTAAATCATTCACACTTTTTTGCACCAGAGCTGTGTTCCCTGGACGACGCTTGGCCGATGCCCTCACGGTGCCGCTTACTTCAGCCCCGACAAACCTCAGCACCGTCTACATTGGGCGCCACTCTCGCAAACCCGTCTGTATGCATGGACTGCCCGTATGCTTGATAAGAAAAACACGTCCCAAGCCTCCCCAACAAGGCTGTGTAGCTCAGTGGTAGAGCGCCCGGGGTTTCTTCCTCCTAGAACCCTTTCCGCTCCCGCAGACCTAGAACCGTATATGGTTCATCTTCTCCCCCGGGAGGTCGGTGGTTCGATTCCACCCACAGCCAAGTCTCTCTTTTTTTTTCTGCCATTCTTCTTATGGGCGTCGTGTGCTGACGTGGCCGATCTCGTGGTGGCCTGTGACATGGTCGAGCCATATGCGCCTTTTGGTGGCGAACATCTCTTACGCGAAACGAGTGAAGTGACGAAAGCTGTTACTGTCCTGTGTGGCAGTTGGAGCAGCTGAGTACGTGTCGTTTGAGTAGTTGAAGATTGAAATAAATTATGTCTTCAAGAGGAACGTCCTTGATACGTTATCGCTTTGATAATGAACACAAGTACAACAACAAGTCCATATCAAGCTTGGAGTCAGACAACTAGAGAAGTAAACAAGAGTACGTCTTTTCCACTTCACAAATAGCTTGATCTGTGGGGGGGATGGAAACCTCCTACGACACGTGTTTTGCGGCATAATCTAAACAAGTCGTAGGCTCAATTTGGAAATGGGGAGCTTAGAGCCATTCCCTCGAGAAAAGGGGTGCAGTCACGGCGCAAACCTATCAGTACCTTATGTCACATACCTCGGGTCGAATTCATGATCACGACGTTTGACCAAGGCGCGAACAGGCGGAGATTTGTGAATACAGAATAGCTCATGATCAAAAGATGTACGGAGAAAAATGTACGGTCAAAAAAAATACAGAATGTACAACGAAAAGCCCGCGCATGTAGTGACCGTCCCAGGCATTGGCGCTCCCCTTCCCTGTCCTGACGAAGACATCCCACGACCTAGCTGTTGTAGACAGCAATGTACTCTGCCTGCAGCGTACCCCCAGAGATGGTGCTCGCAAGCGGCGTCTGGCTGCCGAAGTTGTTGTTCGGAAAGGCACCGCCGATGGCCAGGTTCAGTAGGATAAAGTGCGGGTTGTGCACGCTCTGCGCCCACACATCGGCCGGCAGGTCCGTCGAGACGATCTGCCAGAAGAGAATGCCATCAACAAACCACCGCACAGCCTCGAGGGCCTGCGTACGGTCAACTTCGAGGGTGTAGGTGTGGTAGTTGCCCTGGCAGGGGCTGTTGGGGCACTGCCGGCTGCCGACGAGGCCGTCGGTCTCACGGCAGGGGCCGCCGGGGTTGGTGCCGCAGTGCATCACGCCCCAGACGCGGTCAATACCGTTCACGTTCTCCATAATGTCAAACTCGCCAACGGACGGCCAGTTTCTGTCTCCTGTCAGCTCATGGTACAGGATAAAAGGTGGCGGCGCAAAGAGCAGAATGAAAAACGTACTGGTAGTTGCCACGGTAGGCGCGGCCGAGGGTCCAGAAGGCAGGCCAATAGCCAATGCCGTTCGACCCGACGACGGGTAGGTTCAGGCTTGCCTGGATGCGCATACGACCGCCAGGGCGCGCAACAAAGTCAGAACGCTGTGACTCGATGCGTGCCGACGTCCACTGCCCAGCACTGTTCCTCAGGGCCGTGATCTGCAGAGCGCCGTTGCCGTTGAGCTTGAGGTTGGCGGGGCTGCTGGTGTAGGACTGGATCTCCCAGGTTCCCCACTGGGGAGGACCACCCGGGTACCCGGTGCCTGTGTCGATGATCCAGTTGGAGGGGTTGGGCAGGCTGTTGGCCGTGCCGACAAAGTCGTCGGACCAGGTGAGGGAGAATCCGGGAATCGAGGGCACGGCTGCGCGAACGGCGGGGAGAGCCAGAGCGGCGGCGAGCAAGTGGGCGAAAACCATCCTGGTCGGTTAGCTGTGGCTGCCATGCGCTGTTGGAAGCACAAACTTACATGGCGGTAGTGACGAAGGTGCCTTTCTATATACAGAGTTGCAGCAAGAGGAGGCGTGCTGGATGCGAGGAGGAGAGAGCTGGCTCGCTGGGCTGTCTGCTGAGTTCTCAACATCAAGTCGCAGTCAAGCACGACTCCGGATCGTACTTATAGTTCTCGATCACGGCCCTCATTTTCGGCATTCAGTCACCTTCATGATGCCGAACGCTCCTATCCTGTGAAGGCATGACTCTATCCCGAGGCCGACGAGGAGCCGCCCACGATACTCTGAGAGAATATGCGCCGGATGACAAGGGAGTAGAAAAGTCGAGATCACGCTGCGAGACCCATCGGCCCGCAGAAAAGTTGACACTGGTCATCTAGACGGAGGGGCAGAAAAGGCCCTTCTCCAGGATGCGACCCTATCACCAAGCTTGGCGCCAGCAGATTGATGTCAGGGGCTGTCAGTAAAGCCGCGGGACCTGGCATCTCATGATGGGCAAGGTAGGATCGCGCCTGTTCAGTAAAGTGACGAGCCAATGGTCGCGTGACTAAGGCGCGAAGAGAAGGTCGACACCCCGGGCGGCAAAACGGGAGTGCGTCCTGATCGGAGCTAGGCTGGCTGCCAGATCGTGGGGACTCCAGGATCCAGGGCGTTCTGCTGATCGATCTTGAGTCGCAGGTGTGCGGTGTATGGTACGATCAGACGGCGAGCGGATGAACCCATGTCCACGAACATCGTTTATTGAAAATTCGACTCGGGGGGAACGCAGTCACTTCGCAACGTTGATCGGCTTTGCACCTCGGAGACACGCCTTACGGGGACAAAGCCATGCCGTGGGCAGACAGAGCAGACAGATCCGATCCGATCAAGGCCGGCGTCTATGCCGGCACTGGTGGCTGCTCAAGGCTTGCAGAGGCGATCGGGGTCGGGAGAAGCTTATTCGCGTGCCTGACTATCAATGTTCTTCCCCAGGTCCCGCGGGCGCGGGGTTCACGTGAAGCATTCTCGACAGCCGGCACTTGGCCAGAAGGGGCAGCAATGCCGACCTAGGCTTCGGCGCTTCGCCGGCGAGGTTGTCTATCCCATGCATCAACTTGATGTGAAGGGGTGCCTGACTTCTTGACTCGAATATTTGCAAATGCAAGTCATGAACAACGGTGTAGACGAGCGGTTTTGAAAAAGAAAAAAAAAAGCATGTGAAGGGAGAACGGCGCTTCGAGCGGAAGAAGGCTTCCGCAAAGTCGAAAGCATGGCAGAAGACTCTGGGGCACGTTCTTGACGCCCGCGACGGGCCGATAAAAACCTGGTCGCGTGGATTGGGTCGCGGGTTCGAGGGTGTGGTCATCAGGCGAATTTACGGTCCGGCCGAGTGTGTGTCGGATGCGAGGCAACGTGCGATGGGGTGATAGGGGACGGGTGCCGGGGGTCGTGATGTTCAAGTTGAGGGGGGAGGGGGAGGGGGTGGTGGTGTTTAGGGGGGAGCATGGGGTCTACACAGCATGATGGGCCATCCGGTGCATGAGTCAGCAGAGCAATGCATAAATTACTGTTTGTTTCCTGCCTTTTGGAGCACCGTATCTCTTGCCCAGTCTGCCAGTCAGCCAGCAGTGAGTGCACCTGCCTGCCTACCTCCCTGTTAGTGCTCGAGACTTGTGGCAGGGCCAAACCATCCGATGCGCCATGACCATTAACAAGCCTTTCATTCGTCGCTCCTTCCAGTTCAGACAGAGGCAGAGCAGCACCTCACAGCTCACTGGCACCTGCACTCGGACTCGCATTCGCACCTGTAGGTGCGAGCCGGCCGGCCAATTCGCCCGTCCTGTCTTCTGGGTTCACTTCTGGGTTCACTGCGATTGATAATGCACAGCGTGCTTATTTTTTTAAGGCATCCTCCGGCCAACTCGTTGTGCCGCCTGGACTATCCATCTTCAGCTGAGGCTGACGTTGGCATCGATGACGCCCATACACCGAATGTCAACTTGGCCTGATAAAAGAAAAGCATGCGGCATTGTGAGACAGCGCGTAGTTCCCGACAACTTTCCTCCTGCCGTCAACAAGCTCCAGACTAATACTACTGTCTTGTTTTACGTCTTTCTCAGGAAGCCTCGTCAGGACACCTTATTACACAAGCGCTTTTACCCAACATCGCCCAGCTCTTCCGACTCGAGGCACCGCAGCGAGTCTGAACTCGCTGGCCACTGGATCTCCCTCTACAACAACCATGTCCCGCTTGTTCCCGCACACGGCATTCGCGGAGGACCAGCCGCTCGCCCACACCATTCTCTGGACCCACGTCCTCACTCGCGCCGCCACCATGGGTTCCATCCTCGGCCTCGGCACCTTTGCCCTGCGCTCAGCCGCCGGGTCCCGCGTCCCCTTCCTCGCCTACGCGCCCACTGATGCCGCGACGATCCGAGCTTCCACCACCCTCGCCAAGACGGCCGTTCCCTCAGCGAACCCGTCTGCAAACCCGCTGCGAACCGCCCGGCTGCTCGGCACGGTGGGGTCTGCGACGGTCGCGACGGTGGGCATCACAGCCCTCGTCACGATAGCTCACATGTGGGGGAGGGATGAGGTCGAGTGGCTCGACCGCAGCTGGAGGCTCAGGGCCAACCCGTTTCAGACGGAGGTCGAAGACTGGACGTACGGCACGAGTCTCGCGGCATTGGGGATTGCAGGTGTGAGCTTCCGCAAGCAGATGGCAAATATTCGGTGGAGGGGCCTTGTTGGTGTTGCTGGGCTGGGCAGTGTTGTTGGGACGGTGGGCTACATGGGTTGGAGGCACGGCATCAAGGGCGGCAAGTTTGCTGCATGATGTACAACGGTCGCGTGTGGTGTACGATGCGGAGACTCGCAAAATGCTGGTCTGATGAGCGTGGTGTGAATTAAAAAAAGATCGCTGTTACCATTCATGGTGAAAGAAAGATGATTAGTGATGTCCCCAGATCGGCATTCGCTGTACAGCTTCCCCGCGTCCTTCCACATTGACAAAGCTCTCAGCCTGGAGAAGGAGATGCGAGCTGGAGGTGAGCGCCAAGCACGGCACCCCGCACTTTGGTTGGTCCTGCTTCCTTAGCTGATCGTCGCCTCTACCTCGGCTCGCCAGCTCATACAAAGGCATTCCGTTCATCTTCAATTCCCCGTCGATGTGTGCGAAGAGAACAGGCCTCCGACAAGTTTTCCGTGCTCACTCTAGAAGAAATAAATTTGGTCCAAACCACCTGATAGCTGGCCATTGATAGACACTGCATCACCGCATTTTCCATCACCATGGGCTCAGATACTGCCTTGCGCAAGCTCTGGGAGCATCCTGATCCCAAGAGCACCCAGATGTACAAGTTCATACAACAAGTCAACCAGACGCACTCTCTACACCTCCAAGTGAGCCCCTCCCTCACTCGTTCTCTCGCTGTTGAGCTAAACATGATAAGACCTTTCAAGACATGTACGCCTGGTCGTGTGCCAACCGTGCCACCTTCTATGCCCATGTCTTTACCTTTGCCAATATCATTCATTCTGGCGCTCCTACGAGCATCGTCGACGAGTCGGCCCCGATCGATGCCGTGCCCGTCTGGTTCCCCGGCGTCTATCTCAACTTTGCCGAGAACCTGCTTCACACGCGCACATCTGCAGACCCCAAGGATCACCGTGGCACCAAGGACAAGGAGGATGACAAGATAGCGCTGACCGAGGTGCGCGAGGGCAACAGTGCCGTTCGAGACGTGACCTGGGCCGAGCTCAGAAGAGAGGCCGGGCGGCTGGCCTCGGCCATGAAGGCGCGGGGCGTGACCAAGGGAGATCGCGTCGTTCTCGTTGGTGCCAATTCACTCGAGACGCTCCTCGTCCTGACAGCCACGACATGGCTCGGTGCCGTGTTCAGCAGTTCGTCCACGGACATGGGCATCAGCGGCATTCTGCAGAGGACGGTCCAGGTGAACCCCAAGTTTATCTTCTTCGACGACGCCGCCCTCTACAATGGCAAGACGGTCGATCTCCGCGACAAGATGGCCGGTGTCGCCCAGGGCATGAAGGAGTGCGATCGATTCGAAGGCATCGTCTCCATCCGCCGCTTTGAGAAATCCCTTGATATTTCCTCTATCCCCAAGGCCGAAACTCTCGACCATTTCCTCGAGTCTGCGTCTGCCACACCACCCCCTTTCGTGCACGTCGGCTTCCAGGACCCCTTTCTCATTTATTACTCCTCTGGCACAACGGGCACGCCCAAGGCCATCGTCCACGCCGTCGGGACTCTGCTGCTCAGCGTTGCCAAGGAATCCCGCCTGCACGAGGACGTGACACCCGACTCCGTAGGTCTGCAGTACACCACGACCGGCTGGATCATGTACCTCGCCAACGTGGCGCAGCTCCTCTTCGGAGCCCGCGCCATTCTCTACGACGGGTCCCCCTTCCAGCCCGACCTCACGACCTTTATCCGCATCATGGCCGAGCAGAAGATCACCAAGCTCGGGACGAGCCCGCGCTGGCTCTTCGAGATGGCCAAGGCCGGCATCCGCCCAAAGGACGCTGCCGACCTGTCGTCGCTCCGCATGGTCTCCACGACGGGCATGGTCTTGTCAGATCAGCTATTCGACTGGTTCTACGACGAGGGGTTCCCGCAAAATGTGCATCTGGCCAACATTTCTGGCGGCACAGACATTGCAGGCTGTTTCGGCCTCATGAACCCCTGACGCCAGTCTACCGAGGCGGAACACAGGGCCCCTCCCTCGGCGTCCCGATTGCCATCTACGACGCCCAGCTGCCCGACGGACCCGGGAAGGAACTGCCCATCGGCGAACCCGGCGAGCTCGTCGCCACGGCGGCGTTCCCGAATATCCCAATCTATCTCTGGGGCGATGCCGCCGCGCGCCCTGGCGCCTCGACGCTGAACACGGCACCGGCGGGCTCGCGCTACCACGCCGCGTACTTTGGGCGCTTCGACCACGTGTGGGCGCATGGAGATTTCTGCGCCATCCATCCCGAGACGGGCAACGTGTCGTTCCGCGGCAGGGCCGACGGCGTGCTCAACCCCTCGGGTGTGCGTTTCGGCAGCGCCGAGATCTACGCCGTCATCGAGAGACGGTTCGCCGACCGCGTGGC
Organism: Verticillium longisporum; assembly: GCA_019188255.1. Taxonomy (NCBI): domain Eukaryota; kingdom Fungi; phylum Ascomycota; class Sordariomycetes; order Glomerellales; family Plectosphaerellaceae; genus Verticillium; species Verticillium longisporum. Next base: position 2,620,762 of record JAETXT010000012.1, read on the forward strand.
GGACAGCCTGTGTGTGGGGCAGCGCCGGCCAGACGACGCCGACGAGAGCGTCATGCTCTTCCTCATGATGCGGCCCGGACACAAGTTTGACCGTGAGCTGGTGGAGGGGGTCAAGGCAGCTATCGGGAAGGAGCTGACGAAGAGGCATGTCCCTCGCTGGATATTTGAGACGCCCGAGATTCCAGTGAGTTCTGCTTTTTTTCCCCATTGCTCAGTGCCACGTACCAAGTTCTCTGGTGCTGTGTTTTTTTTTTTTGAAGTTGATGGAATTGATTCTGACAAAAGACAGACGACTGTGAACCTGAAAAGGTCGAACTGCCAGTGAAGCAGATCGTGTCGGGACACACAATCAAGCCGAGCGGGACGCTGCTGAACCCGAAGAGCCTAGACTACTATTACCAATTTGCCAAGGTCGAGGAGCTGGTCGCTGGGAAGGGGAAGCTGTAGAGAGAGTTTGGGATATGGGATATCTAGGAGTCAGAGAGGTTCGTGTCTTGACTCCCGTAGAACAACAACAGTAAAGGCGGCATACATAGGAACGAATACGGCGTGGCGATCCACGAAGATGAGGGTGATACTGGCCTACCGTTCGCCCATACAGTGAGTGCATCGGAAGTGAGTCGTGAGCCGAGAAGATGGCGAAGAATGTAGCGCATCTTGCCAGCCAGACTGTCAATCAATTCTGGAAGAACCCACTGATCACCTTCTCCATTTTGATTTTCGCGGAATCACAACCTCAGAGTCACATTCCTTGTGATCGCCGACATGCTGTCAGAGCTGGCCCGAGGCCGCTAGGGTGTGTCAGACAGTTGGTCCGATCAAACAGCCCTTCGCCCGCCCGGCATGTCGGATCTCCCAGATCTGACACCGCGGTTTATACGACGGGCATCTTAAGCATACTTCGGCGATCAGATGCTGATCCCGGCGCCGATGCTTCACCTGCGCGAAACGCAAAACACACACACACACACACACACACAAAAAAGGGCCGGCCAAGCCCGCCACCGCTGTATCACGGAGGAGAACGAAAGCCAAACGCAAAACTGGCTCATCGGCTGTGTCGTGAGCTCCCACCCTCAGACTGGTGTTCGGCAATCCCAAAGGAGACATGTGCAAGGAGCGTCGACGACGGCCGAGGCGGCGCTCCAGTCGGCTACCCGACTCTCAGGAGGGCTTGAATCAGTGACGCCTCGGCAGTCAGCGTACATGCGAAGTGCCAGATGGCATCATGCTGCAAGGCAGACAGAGAAGAGAAGGAGTCATCGACTCAACCTCGGTTCCCAATGTGTGCTGGTAGGCATGGTGTACAGCATAGAGTTCCCAGAATGTAACGCCTCGACGCTCAGCCAGCCCAGGATGTCGAGTGACGTTTGCACCACCTTCAGCTGCCAGATATGATGGGCCGTGATAAGAGTCATCGGAGGCTCATCGGACGTCCACGACGCCTCGCGACCCAAGGGAAAGGGAAAGGGCGCCCCAAGCCAACCGAGGCAAGACCCCTCCTGCTCCGATCGAAGCTGCTCTTGGCACGCTTTACACGTAGGCGCTCCGATATGCGGGGTTGAAACCTTGGGGGAGGAAGAGCTCACCTCGCGGTTGTGGTGTTAGCGTCAAGCCTCAATTGTGCGGGGAGAGGAGGACGGAGCACGACCATCAACAAGCTGGCCAACTGCGTGTTGAGGAACATGGCCAGTTGAGGGAAAGCCCCCCCATCTCAACAGCCTCAGCTCGCCCGCCTCCACTCTCCGCATCCCGCCCGAAGAAGAAAGGGCGTGATGCAGCCCGCTGGTGCAGCAGCGCTTTCTGGCCGTCTACACCTCTCTCGCCCATCGTCATGCGGGGTGGTAACTCAACGGTGGGGAGCAAGGGGAATGTCGGGAGATGTCGGAGGGGAAATTGACATGACGCGCTTGTGATCCAGCAGGTAGGCCAATGGAATGAGGTGCGCATCGGCCAAAGTGATGAGGGGCCGAGCTGTGCAGTAGTGTTGTTGCGTGGAGGAGGATTGATTGATTCATCGGGAGGTGAGCAAAGTGTTGATATCAAGCGGTGTGTGAGTGTGTGCGTGTGTGTATGTGTTGTCCCTCAGTTCAGTTCGTCAAGTTGGGGTAGCACTCACGGATGCACACAATTGGGGTCAATGGCACGGAAAAAGGGGGGGTGATGTCTTGCCGGAGGAGCTCGCGTGAGCTGGGTGGGAGACTGGTGTAGCAGCAGCAATTCGTGCGTCCGAAGTCCCCCGACCCAGACAAGGCTGACGGGGGAGACCAGGACGTTGACTGGCATGTGCCCCATATGCCCCATCATCGTTCGTCTGGTGAGCAGGTGAGAGCAAGTTAAGGGCCCCATCGTGGTCCATCGACGATGTATCATCCGAATCATCGTAGCTCACTTGGATGCTCGCGTACGGGGAAGGATATTTGCTCGGCCCTTATTAGATATTTGCTCTGCCTAATAGGGGTAAAGCCACAATAGATAAGGGGAAAGCTATAAATATAGCGCTACTACTAAAATTAGCTATAGTACCTATATACTTATCCTTATCTCTTATACCTTTAAGTTACTTAATAGAATAGTAAGGTAGGCGAGTCGCTAAATAGCTATTAATAGCCTTTAATAGCTTAAAGTAGCTAGTATTAATTTTTTTATATTATAAATTAGGATATTAGAAAGATTATAATAAATACTAAATTAGCCTTAATTAGAAGCTATTTAGAACCTTCCTTATTATTAGCTATAGTCTCTAGAAGCCCCTAGAGTAAATAGCCTAGGCTATTCGCCCTAAAACTATTATTATAGCTATTATTAGAACTATAATATATCCTATAATAGCTATATAATAATAACTATTAATAATAGCTATAGTTATAGAGAGGTATTATATATCTACTCCTTAGCTAAGAGATATTATATAGCCTCCTATTAACGAGATACCTCTATAAGGGTTATTAATTATATTATAATAAGCTTTATCTATTTATTATTATTAGTTTTCCTCTTCTTCCTTAGCTAGATAATAAGAGTATACTTCTAAAGTAAGATTAATATAGAATATAATAATAATAGTTCTAATTACTCCTATTCCGATAATATTTAGCTAGAAGTAGTAATTTACGTAATAGAGGCGAGGGAAATTAAGGTATTATAGGACCCTATAATAGAGGCGTTATTAATAGCCTCTCTAAGGCGCTAGAGGCGTTCTTATTTAATATATTTAGTACCCTTTAAAACCCTATCTAGAGGTAGTTCGAGAGCTTCTTTACGAGCCCTTTAGAGGATAGCCTATTTATAATAGAATTAATAAATAGAAGCTAGAAGAAAGAGGGGGAGTAGATAATAAAGCTTATAATATTCTAATTAAGCTATTAATATAATAAGATATCTTTAAAGGTTAATAGCTAATTAAGAGATAGATAAGAATATAGTATATAGTAATAGGGTAGCCCCTATTATTTAATAAAGCTAATAGAATAGGGTAATAGCTAGAACTATAGTTAATCTAAATTCCTAGCTCTTAAGACTATTTATAGCTTATCCTATATCTTCTTAAGGGCTTTAAAGGATATAAAAAATATAAGCTATTATATAATCTATTCTTATTAGAATTTATTATTAAAATAGTATATTTACGATTAAATTAAAGTCTTATATTACTCCTTTTTCTTATTAACTATTTAGGAGATTCGCTTTTATAGAATATAGAGGTTAATTTAGCTTTTATTTCTTAGAAGGTAGCTCTTAAGCTTAGCGTAAGCTCTTTCTATTAGAGATATAGATCTAAAGCTATAATTTCGGAATCTCTTAATAGAAAATTTATAGAATTATTTATAGAATAATAGCTAAATAGTATTTAAATAATAAATAAGCTTTAAAATTAGGATATTAGCTTTTTAATTAAGAATATAGAAGAAGAAGGAAGTAAGTAAACTAGGCTATTTAGGATTAAACCTATAATAGAGTAAGGCCTATATAAGCTAGAATGCCCCTTCTATTTTAATATTAATATATTATTTCTAAGTAAATAAGAAACTATTAAGAGATTAATTTAATAATAGATTTAATAATAATTATATAGAATTCGGGTATTATAGATTATTTCTATTATCTATAATATTAAATATTAAATTAGTAGCTAGAAATACTCTTATTATTAAGCTATTTTCGACGATTTTATTAATTATAGAGTTTTCTATTATATTATTATTTACTTAATTAAATTAATATAATTAATATCTTTTATAGGAATAATAGGAATAATAAGAATAGCTATTTATATAGCTATTATAAAGGCCTCTAATTATAGTATTACCTTCTAAATAGCTATTCTATTTCCTTCTTATATAGAGGAGAACGTTCTTATTTATATATTATATATAAATTTACTATAAGAGATAAAGGAATACGATTTTAAGAGTATTTTTAAGCTTTTAATCGAAATCTATAATTATAATATTAAGGGCTTTAATATTCTCCTTCTCTATTACCTCCTTTATATAAATAATTACTTATATATATATATTAATACTCTTATTAAAAAGGAGTATAAAATAGTAATAAAATTAAATATAAATTACTATTATTTTATTTACTTAGAGGAGAGGCATTTTATAGTAATTTATTTATAGTTTTTAATTAGAAGGAGGCTATTTAATAGATTATAGATAAGGCCTTAGAATATAGATAATTTACTTAATATATAGAATCTATTAATAAGAGGTTAATATTCTATTTCTATAATTAACTATATTAAAAGTAAATTTAGAAGATATAATTAATCTTTTATATAATAGGATTATAGTATATAATATAATAGTATATATCTTTATTCTATTCGAGATTATTAATAAAGAGTTAAATAAGAGAATAATAGCTTTATTAAGCCCTCTATAGCTAATTCTACTAATTCTTTATATCTATAACGTAATCCACAAGCGAGTGGTTCACCCATGCGAGTGGTTCACTTCACCCCGACCCGACAAACATTCCGAGGAAAACCTCAACCCAAACGCCGTAAATCAATTAAAATCACTCCTCCTCGTCTTTTGCAGACGATGAGATAGCTACCTGACAAGTTCTCGCGTTGTGGCCGGTCTTCCCGCATACGCTACAGCATCGTTTCTTCGGCTGGGACCACGACGCGGGACCCGGGTTCTGCAGCGTTTCCTCTTTTATCTGGATATCTACTTCCTTCTGAGCAATCTTGTCCTGTCCCTCGCCTACAGCCATGCTTCCTCCTTCCCGGAGACGTAGCTTTTTGGCCCTCCGGCGTCGGCTTAGTGTAGCATTTTCCTCTCGAAGGATCATAACCTCTGACTTCAAAAGAGCGATCTGGTGCATAACACCCCGCGTCCCCTTCGCAAGATAGTCAACAGCATCTAAAATTGACGTTGGGGAGCTTCCCTGGTGGCGTGAGATTCGCCCTTTGATGAAGTCAGTCTGGGAACCTGCCTCGAGCAGGTTAGTGGGCGTCTTAGAGACCCAAGAATCACGCTCCCCGTGGGACGTCCCCGGAGGCGTCGTCGTCCTCAACCTCACATCCAGCTTTGACAGGACTGTTTCCGGGTTATGGGGACAAGCCCCGCTCCTCGAAAGCCTCCCTGGATGTTTTTTCTGTCATTGCTTGCTGAAATGCAGCCGAAAACGCCGGGAAGAAGTCCTCTTTGCTGATGTGCGTTGTACCCGCCCTCATCCTATCCTCGATTTGCCGACCGTATGCTTTCTTTAGTGGGCCAAAACACCCAACATCGAGAGGCTGGAGTAGATGTGACGAATGAGGAGGCATACAGAGTGTGATGATGTTGTTCTCCTTGCAGTAGAGTTCGAAGTCGACCGAGTGGTGACTTTCGTGGCCATCCAGGATCAGTAGGCGATAACCGCCCGAAGTACGGGACTTTGTATGCCTGTCAAAATGCCGAATCCATTCCAGACCAATATCATTCGTCGTCCAGCCGTTTGGAGATGTTGCGATTCTCCAGTCGCGAGAAATCGCGTCGTCCTGGTACCAGCTCGAGAGGTGGTACTTGCCCGAAACCACGATGAACGGCGGGACGGAGAAACCCAACGCGCCAACGCCCTGGATCACCGTAACCCATTCCCGGTTGCCTGGCTGCCTCATCTTCACATTGGACCGTCTTTCCGAACTGGTCACGACCATTCCGTTGGCGATAACGCCCATCTGGAAGCCGGTCTCGTCAAAGTTGTACATGTCAGCCTCTTGGATGCCGTACTTGGCGATCATGTTATGCACGAGGCGGAACCACGCGTTTATCGCGTCCGGATCTTCGCATTGGGCCCTCTTGTAGTCGTACTTGCGAAAGAAACGCGTCCGGAGCTCTGGTTGCCGTTTGACGAAGTTTGCGGCCCAGTTCTTCCCGACGCGTGGCGCGTCACGGTCGGCAAGCAGGCGATTCGCCATATCTCCGACCTCACCCAACCGGGGAGGGTAAGATCGCGCATCTAGGTCAAGGATATATTCGACAATAGTTTTCTCTTCTAGTACTGTTAATTTGGCAGAATTGGGCGGGCTTTCGCGTCGGGAGGGTTTGCCCTTTTGGCGTCGGAGGAGCGTCGTTAAGGGGACGGTGTAGATCCTCGCAGCACTCCGGGCGCTTAGGTTCGGGTCATTGTCCATAGCTTGGATAGCAAGGAATAATTGACCTTCTTTTGAAAGAGTCTCCATCGCGGGCGGAGGTGGAATCTGTAGAATTCAGGTGTAGGTCGTGGGCCCGGGCGAAGTGAACCACTCGCTTGGGTGAACCACTCGCTTGTGGATTACGTTAAGCGATACTCTAATTCCTATTTCTATAATAATAGAATAATTATAATAATTATCTAATAAAATAAATATATATCTCTATTAACTATTTACTTCCTCGAGAGTTCCTTATTATAAATAATTAATTTTAGAGGAAGGCTTCTATTAGAGACCCTTTAATATAGAGAGTCTAGCCTTCCCTCAATTATAGAGGAGCTTTATCTATATTATCGGGCTACTCCTAACTCTATTAATCTTCTTCTAGATCTATTCTATAATTAATCTATATCCTTAATAAATATAATAATCGTAAATAATCTTAAATAGCTCTTTATATATATCTATAATAAAGGAGACGATAGGACCCTTAGTAATAGCCTTAATAATAGCTAGTAAGTCTATTAATAAAGGAGGTATTAAAGAGGCTTCGTTTAATAATAAAATAAAGTATTAGCGATATCTAGAGGGCTTAAAATAGGCGTATTTAATAATATTATTATATTTAAGGGTATTAAGAATTTAATAAATAGATAGGGCAATTATAGAGCCTTAGGGGGCTATTTACATTACTTTATTAGCTAGTTATAGCTAGTCTTTAGCTCGGAATTTATCGAGAGACTCGAAGGTATAAGAGACGAGGGTAAGTATATAGTTACTATAGCTAATTTTAGTAATAGCGCTATATTTATGGCTTTCCCCTTGTCTATTGTGGCTTTACCCCTATTAGGCAGAGCAAATATCTAATAAGGGCCGAGCAAATATCCTTCCTCCTCGCGTGCACGTAGCGCAACGTACAGACCCAGACAGACCGAATAGCGGATCGACTCCGCTGGGGGCGCATCAGACATCGAAGGCCCGGTAGTTCCTGACTGAACCTGGCACGCTCAACGGCTAGTCAAAGTACAGACACGATGAGATGGGGATGGACATGGGACGGACGAAAAGTTTCATCCTACTGACTCTGCCCTGAAAGATCCGACTCGCAACGTGTAGCCCTGGCAGCTCGTCCGTCCGCGGCATGACATCCCAAGGTTGGGCGAGACGGGACGAGCCTTGGCCGATCGTCGCCATTGTTACAGGGCAGAGGCAGAAACCTCGTTGCCGTGATTTCCAGTCTGCCGCCTCTCCCTCCTCCCCTTCCACCCCATGTTTGAGGGCGGTGGAGAGACATGGGCAGCATGGTGATCATACGAATCTGAGTCTGTGTTTCAGCGGTCGCTGGGGGGTGGTTTGACTTTTCGATCGAATCGACCATCGAGTCCGTGTTTACGGACAAGCCTGACGGACTGATTGACAGCCGCAATGTTTTGGCGGTTCCAGTTCCAGTTCCAGGGACCAGCCCAGCTCCTGGTCCGGTCAGTACCAGTCACAAACCCTCATGACTGTTCGTCTGCTGCAGGGCGAAAGAGCAGCACGGACGACTGCCGATGGTGGTTGCCGCTAGCCGTGCCCCTGCCCTCCACATCGGAACAAGTCGGGAGGAGTGTTTTCGTTTTGCTTCGCAAAGACTGCCCATGGGCCATGTCGTGATTCCCCAATTTCACAGGTCTCTTGGTAGGGAAGCGCCCGTTTGGCACCATTCTCTTAGGGAGGCTTTGTCAGAAGCCTCCTTTGAGGGGCCACATCTTTTTGGGGATCATGCAGGCAGGGCAGGCAAACAGAAAGAAGAAAAAAAACTCTGAGAAAGCGGGCTGGACCGCCCCAGGTGAAGAGAGAGGACTAGTCCGAAAGACGCTAGCCTGCCATGTTGAAGCCAAGAGGCCTGGCAGTAACAGCACGAGCAGGGGGGGTTGACTCCGTCATGCCGGGCCCGCCAGACGAGCATCACTAGCCAGATCCAGCTGTTCAGGATGACTTGACAGCAGTGTCATTGGCCCCTTTGTTCAAGGTTGAACACGCGAGACAGGGGCGCCTTATGCAATCGACCCTCCCCGAATCCTGCCCACCCCCTGCTGCGAGCCCACCCCTTTCCCCAAGAAATTTTCGTCTCCAAAAGCCTTGCGTTTGAGCGTTCCGACTTCACTTCGAGATCTTCAAAGATGACTAGGCAAGACGGACAGAATGAAGGAAAGGAGTACTCCTTTTGACCCCATTCGGAATTCTGCGAGCGGGTACCTTTTCAGTCTAGACTCCTCCGTTAAAACGCCGGTGCTGACGCGGAGGATTTCTCCTAGGTTACTCCATCTCGAGCACGACGCATTTGGGGAAGACCAATTCGACGCCGGTCCGGTGCCATCGGACAACGGCGAAGTCTCAACCAACATGGACGGAGCTAGTAGGCGAACGAACGAAAGCGAAAGAAAAATAAATCACTGACAGGGATCGAGGTACCTTGTCGGTGTGCCCTCCTACTTGTACGTCGGTGGCCGGGACGACCGCCAGAGGCAGCCCGGTCCCGTTCAGCCTGTCAGCTCTTAATGTCTCGGACCCTACTATGTGTACACTGCTGCAAAGCAAGAGTAAACGCAGGGGGTGGCTTCAGCACTGACAGGCTGACGACAGCATTGGACGAGTGCCGTCACGGACACCCAACCCAACCCTCCTCACCGGTCCGTCGCTCCCACGCCCGGAGGCATGTCCCAACAAAACAAATTGGGAAAACCAACCTGCGAACCAAGCAAGCAAACACGTAAAGCAGGCAACGCACAGCACACCCAGGCACGCTGCGCCGGACCTCGCGAGGGCCTGATGTAGGTACGTAAGAGTCTTCACCCGGTGGAGAGGCGTCCGTTCAGCTGAGGGGGGTAAATGCTTGACCATGCTGGGCCAACCAAGTCATGCAGTCCAATAAGATCGGGGAGCTCACCGTCGGTGAGGGTCGCGAACGCTGTGAGGGTCTCGTTAGGGGGGCACTTTTGGGGTTGCTTCTTCCCCAGACTGCGGAAGGCGGATGCGCTAGAGAGGTGTTGGCCCCCTGTCATTGGATCCTGAGTCCGATCCATGGCCCTGCAGCTGGGCCCCCCTCCAAGGTCCAAAGCCCAAAGACCCAACCCAGGACCCAGCCGCAGCGACCCAGAGCCAGCGAGCGCTGCTGGACCTGAGTCATCGGTCCCGTCCAGTGCCAGGTTCAAATTTCGGTGCCGTCCCACGGAGGGCCGGTGGACGCAGGTTTGGGTTCGAGAAAGAAACACAGACAGCAAAAAGGGAAGAGAGCACACGACAGGGTCTCCTGCAGCCGACTCTTGTTTTCGTTCCGACATTCTCCATTCTCCCAATATTACATCGGGCAGCAACCAAGGCGAAAAACAAGACGCCGGACGAGGTTGAGCCATTGGCACAGACCAACTGACACCGGGACTGGACTGGACGCGCAGGAAGGGCAGACAGAGCTCATCTCGTTCCCCGGCCCCTCCTTCCGGATTGTCTTCTCGCTGCTCCTTCACGTTCCATTGCTCGAGGTTGCTCCTTCTACAGCTGCTTCCGCCGCCACCCTTCTCCAAATCCTGGTTCCTCCCGGACGCTCCTGTCGTCCTCAGCAGTGCCTCATCGACATCTCATCCCGGAGCCACATCACACACCCTCCATCCATCCCATCTCCCCCCCCCCCTCCCTTCTTCCGCGGCTGCCATCCCCCCACCCCCCCTGCTCTTGCTGTTTCCACCTGCCCCAAAGTACCGGTACCTGCTACCCCTCGTGAAACTCGCTGCGCAGGCTTTGCGACAAGGCCCAGCCTCGAACTCACGATCCCCTCGCCGGGATGCGCCAAAGTCTCGGTACTTGGCGGGCCTTGGGTGTCCCTACCCCAATCGCCTCCGTCGGACACGTCAAAAGCCGCCTTTTCCTCACCACTCGAGGCAGGTGCATTGTCACGAGCTCTCCCTCTCTCTCCCATCAGTCTCCGTCTCTTTCTCGAGCATTCACCTCGTCCTCTCCTCTCTCTCTGCGAGCTGCCGCTGCTGGTCCCGGCGCCCGTCCCAACACTAACACCAACACCACCATCACCCTCTCCGTCCCGTCCTCCTCCACCCCTAATCCCAATCACACCTCCACCTCTTCAATGGCGTCGTATCCCGACAGTGCTGCTAGCTCTGATATGTCCACGCCTCGGTCATCCTCCCCGCCTCCTCATCGTCCGTCATCTCCGCTCGCTCTTCCCGCACGTCTATATCTACTAAGCGTACCTCCATATCCAGTCGGAGAATGACAGACTTCAACCCTATGAACTCTGTCGACATCAACGCCATTGAAGAAAAGATGAAGGCCGCCGCCCTCGACCAGCACCGGGGCTATGCCCAGAACCACTACGGTGAGGTCCAACAGTATCGCAGCACCGACTATGTCCCCAAGTCGTCGGCCTGCGGCTACCAGGTCCTGCGCGAGCCTGCGTGGAACAAGGGTCAGTCTCGTCCTCCTCTTCTCCCTCTCTCCTTCTTCGCCTTCCCCTTCCCTCTCCACCCCGACTAACATGTCCAGGCCTCTCCTTCACCCCCGATGACCGCGTCTCCAAGAACCTCACCGGCCTCATCCCCCACGTCATGGAGAGCATCCAGACGCAGAGCGCCCGCGCCATGAAGATGATCAACACGCGCTCTACGCCCATCGACAAGTACATGTACCTCTCGACCCTCAAGGACCAGAACATGGACCTCTTCTACCGCGTCCTCATCGACAACATCCGCGAGCTCATGCCTCTTGTCTACACCCCCACCATTGGCGACGTCTGCCTCCAGTACTCCTCCCTCTACACCCGCCCCGAGGCCCTCTACATCTCCATCAAGCAGCGCAAGTCTATCCGCACTATGCTGAGGAATTGGCCCTACCCCGACCCTGAGATTTGTGTCGTTACCGACGGCTCTCGCATTCTCGGCCTCGGTGATCTTGGCGTTAACGGCGTCGGCATTTCGGTAGGCCAATTTTGCATCCCATAGTCACTGTATCCCCCGGCTAACAGTTCGCAGATTGGCAAGCTAGCCCTGTACACCGGTGCCGCTGGTGTCAACCCCTCCAAGACTCTGCCCATCGTCCTTGACACGGGCACCAACAACGAGGACAACCTCAAGGACCCCTTCTACCTCGGTCTCCGTCACAAGCGCGTCTCTTTTGAGACGCAGCAGGCGTTCATGGACGAGTTCATGGAGGCTGCTACTGAGGTGTTCCCCAACATGGTTGTGCAGTTTGAGGACTTCGACACCGAGAAGGCTTTCAACTACCTCGACCGCTACCGCAACAAGTACCGCTGCTTCAACGACGACATCCAAGGCACTGGAGCTGTCGTTCTCGGTGGCTACATTGGTGCTGTGAACCTGTCTGGCGTTCCTCTTGAGGAGCAGAGGCTGGTCTTCATGGGAGCCGGCTCCGCTGGTGTTGGTGTTGCCAAGCAGCTCGTCGAGTACTACACTCGCCGCGGCCTTAGCGAGCAGCAGGCGCGTGAAAAGTTCTGGCTTGTCGACACGAAGGGTCTTGTCACCCGTGACCGTGGTGACAACCTGGCCGAGCACAAGAAGTACTTCGCTCGTACCGATAACAACGGCCACCAGTTCCGCACTCTCGAGGAGGTCATCGAGTACGTCAAGCCATCGGCCCTGGTTGGTCTCACGGCCACCTTTGGCGTATTCACCGAGTCCACTGTCCGTGCTCTCAAGGCTTCTGTCGACTCTGGCGGCCTTGGCCGCCGTCCCATCCTGTTCCCTCTGAGCAACCCTCTCACCAAGGCTGAGTGTACCTTTGAGCAGGCTGTGCAGTGGACCGACGGCAGTGTCATCTTCGCCTCCGGCTCTCCCTTCGCCCCCTTCACCATGAAGACCCCCGACGGCCATGCCATCACCTACCACCCCAACCAGGGTAACAACGTCTACGTCTTCCCCGGTCTCGGCCTCGGTGCCATCCTCTCCAAGGCCACCCACGTCACCGATGAGATGGTCTACACCTCGGCTGCTGCGCTCGCCGAGTCTCTCAACGCCGAAGAACTCCACAAGGGCCTCATCTACCCCAACATTGAGCGTGTCCGTGACGCTAGCTTGGTCGTTGCCCGCGAGGTCATGAAGGCTGCCCGCAGGGAAGGCGTCTCAAAGCTCCCTGAATCCCAGTGGATCGAGTGGGAAGAGTGGGGCGATGTCGCCTTGACTGCCTACATCAAGGACCGCATGTATGACCCCATGTCGTTCGGTACCGAGAAGGCCCGCTTCTAGATGCACTGGCAGGAAGAAAAATGGAGTGAGGGGAGAATCAATGTCTCTCGGGTGTGAGCGATTGAATTTGACTGGCGCTGCACATGATTATTCGTCGATGAAGAGAAGGACAACATTTGCGCCACAGAAACATGGTTTCTGGCAGAGCGCGCGACGCCACGCGATGCCGAGCGCCTGATCCTCAGGATTGGGAAGGCATATATAAGATACCAACCTTTCGGATCTCAAGAGTTGAGATAGCTTTACTTTTGATTAGACGGACCTTATTTTTACGAAGGTGCCTGATGGGATAGATTGCTCCAATGAGCTAATACAAGTATTTATGAATTTGATTACCATTATTATTACTCAAAGCGATGAAGTGAATAACTTGGCGATTGACGTGAGGCTCGATGTCATAAGAGGAATTCAAAGTCAATACTCAGGGGTTGGACACCGGGATTTCGGAAGGCACGCGCATGCAAATCCGCATCCCGGATTTTCTGTGTGACATGGCCTACCTCCGGCCGGCATCAAATGCAATGCCTCTCTCCTCTTGCAGATCGACTTTCCCGGGATGTTGTGCTTGCTGGGACCGCAATGCAGCACTTGTATCGACGGGTGTCGCTGGACTCCAAGAGGGCTTAAGACGGGCACTCGTAACAAGGGGTACTGACTCCTTACGACCTCGACTCTTGAGCGTGGAGAATGCACATGGTCCGTACGTGAAGTATTCGAAGTTCATTCGAAGCAGTCATGAAAAATGTGGCTTTGCTATGATTAAGCTTGATAATGATGATAAAGACATGAGCATATTGACCGTATTGCATCCTCCCAACCTTTCGAGTACGAGGCTGTAAGAATCAAAGCTTGTCATGTCGAGGGCGGGAATGACCCATAGCTTTTCTCAGGCTGCCAGACTGGTCAGGCTAACAGACTATCAGACTATCCGGGCTGTCGAGATGATGACACTGCATGATTGAAGATCGACAAGCATTCGCACGGCAGTTTCATGCCAGACTTCGGAGTCTTAGTCGGAGTCCTTGGGGTCTCCGTCGCGGAGAAGTGGGCCCGTCGGAGCGGACCTGGCGGAGTTTCGTCATGTGGGGGGACCTTGAATCGTCGCCGTGACAGACACCAAGCATGTAGCAAGGCAAACCCATATAAAGAGCTGTCGTTCGGCACCTTTCTGTCGCCGAACGTCCGGATTGCGGATTACGACCTTGTTCACATCTAAGTTTCGCCGGCGTCAACTCAAACCTACCATGAAGATCGGAGTCCTTGGCGCAACCGGCGAGACCGGCGCCTCCATCATCAATGGCCTCCTCGAGCACCCTCACCCTTTCGTAAGCATGCGTCGGCCAAAGTCGCTCGGCAAACCTTAACGAGCTCCACCAGGAAATCACGGCCTTCACTCGGCCATCCTCACTCCAGAGCTCTGCCAATGAGGCCCTCCGCACCCGCGGCATCAACGTCCAGCCCCTGGACCTAACCAGCGACCCCGCCGCCCTCGTGACGGGCCTCACGGGCCTCGAAACGCTCGTCTCCGCCGTCAACTTTACCGGCCTCGCCTCGGAGCCCGCCCTCGCCACAGCCGCCAAGGCCGCCGGCGTCGCCCGCTTCGTCCCGTGCTTCTTCGCCCCGATCGCCCCGCCCAAGGGCGTCCTCTCGCTGCGCGACATCAAGGAGGACAACCTCAACCACATCAAGAAGCTGCGCCTGCCCTACACCATCCTCGACATTGGCTGGTGGTATCAGCTGACGCTGCCGCTGGTTCCCTCGAAGCGCAACGCCTATGCCCACGTCGGCGGGCCGGACCTCATCGTCGGCGACGGGGCCACGCGCTTCGCCCAGACGCACCTCGACGACGTCGGCCGCCTGCTCGCCCGCGCCGTCCTCGACCCGCGCACCCTCAACCGGTCCGTCTTTGGCTTTGGCGCGCTGACCTCGCAGACGGAGGTCTTTGACCTTCTCGAGCGGCTGAGCGGCGAGACGATTGAGCGGGCGTATATTGACGCGCAGACCGTCACGACGACATGCGAGGCGCTGTCGGCGGCCGACCTCGCCCTCGGCAGCCCCGAGTGGTTCAAGCGCGCCCAGTTTGAGTACTGGAACAGCTGGGGCCTGCGCGGCGACAACACGCCCGAGACGGCGGCGTACCTCGGCTACCTCGACGCGCGCGAGCTGTCCCCCGACTTTAAGCCGCGCACCCTCGAGGAGTATGCCAAGGAGGTGCTGGCGGGAGAGGCCAAGGGGGTCTATGCTGAGATGAAGGCTGCAGTTGCTGCTGGTACCAACTCATAGCCCATGCCATGAAAAGGATTGTTAGAGATAGAACGACCGCCGGCGAACTTTACCCCGCACTATTGCAGTGCATCGCATGTCATTTACGTTACAGAATCCCTAGCCATGCTGACAGTGACCCATGCACATGGTGGTATCGGAAGCTCGGAAGAACGACCTGCTGGTTCTCTAGCCCGAAGCTTATCTAACTTGCTCTGTCATAGTCTCGAATATCTGCTTTGACAGCAAAACGAAAATGGGTATTGTATGCTCTGTGCTATGAACAATGAACCGCCGCCAAAAAAACATGCAGCGCCGGGGAAAATACAAAAGTAAAAGAGATATGGTAGTAGAATGATCGTATGAACGAAGGTAATAAAGGTTGAATGAATGTGTGTGATAGGTGTGTATGTGTCGATGGCGTGTCAGCCAGTGAAAGTGCAGTAGGTGCTGTGTTTCGTCTAGTTTTGTGTGGTGTCGTATCGGCTTCCAAACGCCGGCTCGCTTCGATATGCAACGCACGCCGTGTTCCCCAATGTGCCACCCTGGTCCGCTCCTTTGCCCTGGAAAATGAATGTCCGCTCTGCCCCTTGCTTACCGTAACCAGCTCATCCTTTCCGGAAAAGTCGTTTCGTGCCGCCAACGCGGCCCATATCCCCAAAACGTCCATCCTCTGCTGGTTTGCGCTCTCCGCTGGCGATGCGCACTTTTTGCTTGACGCTCTCCACCCAAGCTTTGCTCTCCTCGCTCATCTCGACCTTGCGACCTGTGGGGCCCGCAAGGCCCAGCGACGTGTCCTCCTCTGCCCAGCTGAGATAGGAGCTGGATCTTGACCTTGAGGACCCGTCTGACGATGGGCCATCCTGCCCTGAAGCCTCTTGCGGCGGAGCAGGTGTCTGCGGCATTTTGGGCAGGGCGGGTGGTCTGGCAGACGATGCCATAGCGACAGACCTCTCACCAAGGCTGCTGGCGCCGAAAGACCTCCTAGTCTTGCGAACATTCAATGGCGCCACGGGAGAGTACTCCATAGCAGACACCGGCCGACCCGGTGGACTGGCCGTTGATGCTCTGGCAGAAGTCGCTACACGTGGCAGGTCGCGTACCTCAATATTTGTATTGGCGTCGGGATTCCCCGATCTTCGTCCGTGGTGAGTAGCGTACTCTTTGAGGTACCCGCCCAGATCGGCCCAACCGCCACCAACACGAACCATCACACGCTCGCCGTTCTCGCCAACACATCTTATGAGTAGCTTGATTGGGGCTTCGCCAGTGGATCGCGATAGGTGATACACTTTGGTGTCGGTGCCTTGTTGACGCTTTGGGCGGGGGTTTTTGCCGTACGCCGGCGCCAGCAGAAAGGCTGGAGTGGATGCACGGGTGGAGGCCCGCGTCGATGCTCGAGATGACAAATTAGACGCGCTTCGTCGAATGGGATCCCGGAGAGGCTTTTTGGCCTTTTGGAAAGGTAGGTCCGGTGGGGGTGGGTTGAGGTTGACCCTGCTAGGAGTAGATCCAAGCTTGATATTGGCGGGGATAGACTGCAAAATGTCGCTGATTTGCTGTCTGAGGTGCTCGTCATCTCCGATCGAATTTCTGTGAGGGCTTCCAACATATGAGACGGTCTCATCAAGATCTTCCTCGATGAAGGAAGATGTTGGTTCGATAAACGAAGAGGATTGTAGGCCGTCATCATCACGGATGGGTCCCACCATCGGGCTGGCACTGTCGTCCCTATAACTGGGCCGTGGGGGTGAGCTGGACGGGCTACGAGAGTCAGACGTGTCTCCTCGTCGGGCGAATTCCGGGAATGTTGATGTGTCTGGTCCATCGGATGCAGGCGGCGAAAGCAAGTCACTGCCTTGTTCAACAAAAGGCTTGCGAGGCAGCGGTGGCGAGGCGGAAATTTCAGGCATGTCGCTGAAGCCATCCTGGCTGGCAAAACCATGAATCACAGTCGAAGAGCAAGAAGCAGAGCTGGAGCGTCGGCCGCCGTGAATGAGTGGCGGTAACTCTGGCTCGTCATCTGAGCAGGCAGAGAAACCTGGGCTGTCTCCCGGACCATCGATGGGAGATGACTGATCAATATCCTCAAGGATCTGGGCGTTCAACACTTCATGTGTTTGTCGGGAGACCAAATTATGGGATGTTGAGCCCAGGACTTGGTCCAGAGCTGCAGTCTGTGCGCCATTGGATGTCGAAGGGGATGGCACGTCATATTTCACCGGATCAACATCATCGGCCGAGCCGTCATAGCTTTCATGCCGCTTGTGAAATGAGACGGGTGTCCGGAGAGGAGATCGGGAGGGGTGCGCCGAAGACGAGTTCGTGTCTTGAGCCTTGGGTTCGAGTGTTGCCGAGAGTCGCTGCGACTTAACAGGCGTCTTCGGAGGCGTCATGTCTCTTGTTTGAATTTCGGTATCCTTGTCAGATGAGACATCGTCGACGACATCGTCAATCGGAGGCTGAATGGTGATGGGTACAGATGCCGCACGCGCACTGCTTGATGATGCTGAATCCCGTAGCTTAACGAGAGAACCATCTCCAGTCGTTCCAGTCGTGGCCTTCTGCATTGGCTTTTGTGGAGGGTTGATGGCAGCTTTGGCCCGTGCCGTCTTGGCCCATTCCGCCTCTCGGATCTTTCGCTCACATGCCACATACCAAGCAGCATACCCATGCTCTGTAGCTTCCATGCGATCAATCCAGCTTTCGGGGACCGTATCAGTCTGGCCCTCAAGGCTATCTAGCATAGCATCGAGGTCACGGCCAGGCCTCGTGATCTTCTTCTGCAGAACTACCTTCATGATATCAAACTCAGCATTGGTCAATCCAGGTTCCTGACCAGGGCTGCCGAGTGCTGACACGGGGTTTCTTGGTGGTGCTAAAATGACACTCCATCCCGACTCCAGCGCAACTTCCGCATCGGTTATGGCGGCGAGAAGTGAAGGAATGCCACGCAAGACGGCGATCCGGATTCGCCAAGTATTCAGCATGCGGCTGAGCTTGGAAAGATTTGGAAGGGCTTGCATAATGATTGCTGTGATCACAGCAGCCAGGTCATCTAGCCGGTTGAAAGTTGCCATGGATATAATTGGACGGCCACTGTCGGACAAAGGGGTCCCAGGTCTCGAAAGTGGCAGAATGTGGTTGTGCAAGACGTGCGTCTTAATATCGTCGAGCTCTAGGTCGTCCAGCTCGTGGGAAATTTGTTCGACACGGTCGTCGTAAGCCGCAACATCGTCGGCGGCAAGGCTGCCGAGGAAGATGCTGCTGTCTCCGTTGTCGCAGCGAATTGTCTCCTTTGAGAATAGTTTTTTTCTGGTCGTAGTTGGCGCCTCAAAGCCGGCTGAGCCGCCATCGGCAGGCCATGGCCAGTCGAGGAGCTCGTCAAGCCACTCGTAGATCTTCTGGCTCGCTACAGCCGTCCGCATAACAAAATCTCGCTCGTTAGCTGTAGCGGCATCGAGACATGCTTTCAGTGAGGGTGTGGGATGATCCAGGACATCGACGGCAGACAAGGGCGTCAGTTGGCTGAGCAGGTCGTCGTGTAGGCGCTGGCGGGTGGGGAGTGCTCGTCGGACAAGCGGTACTGGCGCCTGGTGACGGGATTGAGTTTGTAGCCAGGGCCCGGCGGTACGTGGGTTTTGAGAGGATTGCGGTCGGACATGATGGCGGTTTGGCGGTGTTTGTTGCTGCTGCTTTTGGTTGGTCAGGTTAGTCGTCCGTCCGATGTGACGCGTTCGGTGGCGTCAGGCATGGCTCGCGGATTGTTATATCGGCGGAGAGGCAGCGGGCAGGCTGATGAAGGCCATCGTTGTCGAAGATGAGGTTGACTTGTAGGAAGACGTTTCGGGTAGAAGTGGTAGGACAGATTTCGAGAGTTCTCGTAATGAGCGTAGGCGTGGGTGTTGGTGCTGGATGCTTTCGGTACCAGGTAGGTAGGTTGATCGGATGGGGGGGAGGATCGTTCTGGCTCGCCTTTCCTGAAGCAACTGGCCTTCCCGTTTCTTTGTGCAACGACAGCCGTCGCCGCTAGGTGACGAGACGGCAGGCGACAGGTAGGCACAGAAGAACGTGGTCTGTGAAACCGGTCGCACCTTTTGTGGACGCGAGGCAACGACGGTGCTCTAGATTGATGATGTCGGCGGCCTGTGTTCGAGTTGGTGGGCTGAAGGAGCGGGAGGAGTGGCTGAGAGGAATGTCGCAAGGGTTCGTCAGGCAGTGACAACGCGCGCAGGTGGCAGCTTCCCCACGATGCAATGCGGGTACCGGGATGAAAACAGGGCTCACGCAGCCCAGAGTCACGTAAGGTAAGCAAGCACGACCCCGGGATCGCCGCTGCTGCAAGACACTGACGCAGAGAAGAGAAGGAATGAACAAACGCCCAAAGCAAACGGGAGGTTGTCGAGGTGCGAGATCAGAGGAAAGGAGTTGTTGGTGACTCTGGCTGGGTCGCCAGCAATCGGTCACCGGGTCAGGCTGTCCTAGACAGAAGGGTTTTAATGAGATTTGCTGAGATTGATTCGCGTACCGCCAGCACCATTGGATCTCGCATCTCAATACGGCCATGGGTGATTATGCGACAGGGGTCTTTGTGAGCCTCTCTGCTCCACTGCCAGCGCTGGGCTGATGAGGTGATCCATAATAGGTGGAGTATACATACAGTAGAGTTGGCTTGTGATGCATTATGCACAAAACCCCATAGATCCTGTTTGAAACGTTCTCAGGATGCTGCGCCCGACAGTCCTTTTCCCACATCTCACCGCGACAACAATTGTACTATGGCCTGGGCCTGTGATTCATCCAGCTTTCTGGTCATGAAGTTTGCTTGATCCACCCGATATGGAAAGTCTGCCGCAGGCAAGCCTAGGTTCATCCCATATTTAGTAGACATGGGATGACGAACCCTACCAGTTCCCTTCTCCGGGGTACACGAATCCCAGCTCTTTCAACGTCTTGGCCTGCGTGCCGCGTTGCTCAAATCGTACTTTGGCATCTGCAAAGATGCTGCGCTCCCACCTGCTTTCGTCGTTCCAGAATGGTGCCTCAAGCCCAGCGGGGGACCCCTCCAGTGCCCAGTCATGCAACGCATTAATATACAGTCCGTCTCCGCCATGTGTCGGAAACGTGTGAAGGTTCTCGCCCCTCTCTTCACGAAGACCCCGCTCCCACTTCTCTTGTTCTTCAACGGGCGGCAGGAGCAACGAGTTGGACCACACGGCCGCCACGACAGCCGCCTGGGCCTCCGACAGCGGGAATGGAACCGCCTTCATCAGCAACCCTGGAAAGACCAGCGTCGGGTGTTGTATCAGGAACAGGTGCTTGTACAGCCCAAACACACCCTTGCCCTTGGTCAGGAGCTTGGGCGCGAGCCCAGGGAGGAAGGGATAACTGAAGAGAAAGCCCGTGCAGTATATAATGGCATCTATGCCGGACTGCACCGAACCGTCCTTGAGCTGGATGGCCTGTTGATCGGGAAGAAAGTCCACAATCTCGGCAATCTCGGTCGCCCCGACGTGCTCAAGTTTGTCTGTCGGGGTCGGACTGCGGACTGATATGAGCGTCTGGGCACCCACACCAGTAATCTGTCGTGCAATGTCAAGCCCGGAAGGGCCGTTCCCGACCACAACAACTCTTTTGCCAGCGAAAGGCTCCGGGGTTCGATAGTATTTCGAGTGGATAATAATGTCCGGATGAGTCTTGTGAAAGGCCTCGATGTTCTTGACTTCTGGTAGAAACGGCACCGAGTAGTGGCCATTGGCCACGACTACAGCATCGAAAGTCTCCTTGATGGTTTCATCGTCGACGGTTGACTTGGCTTTCAATACCCACCTATCTCTCTCAGCGTCTTGAGTCAGCTCGACACTTTCGACCTGGATATTGAATTTGATGTGAGAGCGAAGGTCCTCTGCATAATCCCCAATATAATCCTGGATGGTCTGGCGTGAAGGATAGGCCCAGGCGTGCTGGGGAAATGGCCGATCCTTGTAGTTCATGAGGGAGCCCGGAATGTTGGCATGGAGCGTCTCGTACATTGGCGAGGGAAATATAGGTGCATCACCGGTCTTCCGTGGAGGCAAAGGCGCCTCCGGAGGACCAAATGGATCTGTCTGAGGAACACGAACCGACCCGGGCGGGTCTCGGCTGTAATTCCAGACGCCGCCAACTTCGTGCTGTTGTTCGAAAACGACGACTGATGCAAAGACATCACGGCCCAGCAAAAATCTGGCTGCCGCAAGACCACATGGTCCAGCACCGATGATGGCGATCTTCTTGATATCGAATGGAAGAGGGGCGTAAGAACCCATCGAGAGACCCAGCAAGGACCGCGTATACTGCTAAATGCCGGTGTAGGCGTCTTGGAAATAGTCCGATAGTTGACCAAGAGCGGCGACACGACTGAATGCCTTTGAGATGGTGATGACCCGATGACACAGTGAAGACATCAACTCATCAACTTAAGCCCTCAGATGGCGTGACTCGAATCATGGACACAGCAATTGGCGCCCTGTATGTGCTGACTCATCCGCCAATTCTCGGACGATGCGAAAGACGTGAATAGCGGTAATGATATTCTGGACGTTGTATGATGTTCTTCAAAAGCATCAGCGATGATTTACAGCAAAATATTTGCGTTAAGGTGCATACTATAACGTTAATGTCTCTTGAGCCTTGTCGGCCCAGGCCTGTGTGAGAGCAGCACATACGCTCAACGGGTATCTACCTAGCGTGCACCCGAGCAAAACAAGCCAAAGAAAAACAAGCCAGAGAGCAATGCGGAGAACATGGTGTCAGGAGAGGCTTGGCTCCAGTGACTGCCTGGATATACTGATCATGATTAGGGAGCTCGACGAGCGCACTAGCAAAGACCGCGCCTCCGTCTCCCCCTGCCTTGATGGTACGGCACCTACCATCCTGCAGGTTCATCGCGCCTGAATTTGGCCATTCCATACAAGCAAGCGCACAGACGCCAAACGGCAGCCACGATCAACAGAAGAACTTGGCAGGCACTACCTAGGTATCCACCCAAGTCAATCTAACTCGGAGCTTCTTCTCGTTCCACAAATACAAGAACCCATCTCTGGGCATCATTGTCGGCCTCAACTGCGGCATACCTTGCCGCCCGCGCAACACCCGATGATTTACAGACCTCAACCATCCTTCCACCGCAAACGCTGACGCCTTGCGGCCAACCGACGACCCATGACGACATGGCGGAGAATGACCTGACTGCGCAGCTACGCGCGGGTGTGGGCACCGCAATAGCTGAATTGAATCCCGAGCTTCAGGACGCTCCAAAGCGCGTCATTCGCGGCGAGATCACGGTTTTCTGGCCCTACAGCCCTTTGCGAGATGCCATTGCCTTCATCCTTGCGGAACCCGACTTCCGACTGCGCCGTGATCGTGGCACTGTTCGACTCGAATTCACGGGTGCCAGCGCGAAGGCTGTCGCGGACCTTGGTCTGGGAGGCGGTGATGAGGTGACACTTAGTCTCGATGGAGCTGCATGGGACGCGCGGGACACTCGTATGCCTGCTGTTGGCACTCCGTTGGAATGGCAGCTTCGTTTCAATCACAAGCTGTTGGCGCTAGTAGGCTGGCACCTCTCTCGGCCAACAACTCGTTTCGATCAAGTAGCTGACATCAACAGGTCGCACGCGTCGCCCATGAAGACACGAAGCTCCTCAATATCGATCTACCCCTTGACGAAGCACAACAGCCCGATAAGTCAGATGTAGCCGCTCTTGCAGCCGCCATTCAAGATCACGGCCCAGAAGGGTCGATAACGCCGCCCCGTGATCCAACCCCAGAGACGACACTTCGAACAAAACGTCCCGCAGAAGGCAGCTTGGAGCCAGGAGAGTTCGCCTCGCCAGCCTTCCTCAAGAGGGCGCGCATTTCATATGGCTCACTCTTCGAGGGCGGCCCGGATCCGTTCGACGACAGAGGTGATGTCCAAGGCAAGGGGCGGAAAACCCCCAAAGCTGGTCGATTTAGTAGCGCATGGAGATATGCAAGCCGATCGCCGACCCCGGATGTTGAAGAAGTCGACGATGTCACAAGCGACGACCCGACCAACGATTTTCCGACGGAAACGCCTTCAAAACAGGTGTCCATGGTTGATGGGGGTTGTCAAACCGATGAGCTGGGGTTTTCTCCTCCACACCATGTCGATGTGACGGCCGAGCCTCGCATTCACGGACTTGGGGCTTTCGACACCCCTAGTAAGGTACCGGCAGACGCTCACACCGCAATCCCTTCGTCCGTCCTGCAAGCCGGGCCAGGGGTATCCCCAGCATTGGGTGACCGATTTGCTCCCCTGCATCAGCCCGACTTTGCTACTGTACAACCATCGTTCAACACCGGCGAATTTGGGCAGTCACAACCAAACCAGCAATATGCGCAGGACATCGATCACTCTTCGAATGGGATCTTCGCTGCTCAAGAACACTACAGCATGGACATGGATGCATTCCCTGACCCATCAACCGCCCACTCTACGCAGTCGCACCATGAATACCCTCCGATCGAAGAGGAAGCAGATTCGCATTTCGCCTCGCAGGTGGCTTCGTATCCTCCCTTGACCCAAGGACAAACGCCCCCGGCTGGGGATCCTTTACATGGTTCGCCACACCACACGGTATTCATCGACCGAATTGTTGAACCGCAGCAGCCACCTTGGGGATTTGATGCTACCTCGACATCTTACCCTGATCCTTCGGGAGAGGCGCATACCACTGACGTAATCGACGTTCCATCAAGCCCTGTGGCCCGTTCCACCCTGCCTTTTGTAAATGACCTGGAAGAGGTAGGCCACGATCAAGGTCACGAGGATGCCAGCGCAGACCCCGATGACGATATTCAGATTGATGATCAGGATGGTCCGGAGGAGGCGTTCGGCGCCCCGACATACAGTGAGAGGGATTTTGAGCCGTCCAATGTTCAGTCTTATGCGACTTCTCGCAGTAGGTCTGCATCTTCCGGACGTGGGAACGATGAAGAAGAAATGGACGCCGGAGGAGATTACGACATTACGCAATATCGAAACCAAAGCAATGTACAGGACGACGATGAGGGTTCAGACTTGGAATCCGACTTTGGACAGGAAGAAGAGGAAGAGATCTACAATCCTCGCGACTCGGAGATCGAGGAGGAGCAGCTTGACGAAGATGATGAGGAGGAACTCGAAGGGGAAGATGCCGATGGGGCACTCGAAGACTACTCTGAAGCGGAATCCTCTACAGCTCCAGCGCCCGCCAAACCAAATGGTCCGCCAGAAGTGATTGATCTTTTATCGGACTCTGACGATGATGACAGTTCTCCAGTTCAGCGAGCAGCAGTCAAATCCGATTATCCGTCTGTACCGCAATATGACGGTTCCGCGGATGAAATGGGTAGTCCATCTGGCGAGGAAGTGGTTAATCGTAGTGACTCTTCCGAAGACGGCACTTCTGATCCTGGCAGCGAGGCTGCATCAGAACACGACGAATCGGAGGTAGAGAACGAAGCTGAGGACGAAGAGGACCTGAGCAGCCCGTTGCTTGTGGAAGTGCCCGAAGATTTGCGAGAACCGACCGACGAACGAGCTGCATCATCGCCTCTCTTAGAAGATGATTTGGAGTCAATGAGCCCGATCAAGCCACTTCAGGTATCAAGTCTGATACCTGAAAATGAGAACATCGCCCTTGATAGAGCCGAGGCAGATACAGACCAACTTGATGCAGAGCTGGAAAAGAAGATGCAACAGACTGTCCGAGAAGATGTACCCCTAGCATTGGAGGTCAGGTCATCGGAGATCCTGATCGTTGAGAAGACTACACTTGTAGAGGAGGTTGGGCAGGGCGAGGATCCGAAACCCAACAAGGACATGTTGGATACCACTCCGGACGAAGCCCTCACCACTACGGCACCGACGACTGCCCAAGATGACGACACGGAATTGGTGGGCCAAGTTTCTTCCCCTATGAACTTAGCTCCATCCTCTCCCATGAGAGACATCACGAGGAGAGAAGAGGGACAGCTGGAACCGGCACTAGACGATGCGGCTGCCGAAGTGCGCCCAATTTCCCCTACCAGCGCGATACCGGATGCATCTGATGCCCCTCAAGACCTTGAATATTCAGAAACAGGTCCGGCTCTTCCCCCGCAAGTTGACGCACTTGGCCCCAGTCCGCACACGGATGCTGTTGCCCATACATTGGGCGTTGACCGCAAATCTTCGCAACCGCCTGAACATGATGAGCAGCGTTTGTTGCCGCCGAAGACCAGCTCTAGCGTGACTAGTGAACCTCCTCAGCAAGACATGCCTCTAGACGCAAGAGGTCGTGCCGAAGTCGAATCCGAAGAGGAGCCCTCGGATTCTGTAAATGGACACTTACGCTCAGCCGATGCAACAAACCCAGAACCTTCGGAGCCAGACGCGGCGGAAACAGTCCCAGAGGATGATGAGAAGGAGGATATTGTTATGGAGGACAGGTTGCATGGAGACGCCGAGTCGCCCAAGGTCTCTCATACGTATGAAGGGAATGGACTGGATACCGCCATGGAGGATGCAAATGCTCAACTCCTTACGCCTCATGACACTCAGCAGCAAGAAGTCGAAAAGGAAGGAGAAATTGAAGAGGTAGCCGAGGTGCCATCAACACCAGTCATGCCATCTGTGGTTGTGACAAAGCCTGGAGCAGATGACGAGACTACTCATGAACGGGACCAGAAGGGTCCTGAGACGCCTCATCCGTCAACCGAAGACTCGACACAGAGCGCCAAGGCAAGTTCGCCAGTGATAACTGGGCATCGGCCCGAGACCAGATCACAAACGGGCCACCTACCGCTAGACATGGAACATGCGCCAACAGCTACAGCGCCAGATGAAGACGCTCACCTTGAGGTGGACCAGGAACAAACGCCTGTCAAAACTGTTGGCCATCGTCCAGGGACAAGATCACAATCGAGGCCCCAATCACTGGAGCCCAAGGCATCGTCACCTCAACCGACTACAGTATCTAGTCCTTCTGGCCAAGAGAATGACGTCGAAGACACGCCGGCCACAAAGACACGCTCGCAACGACAGCAGAGCCAAAGCAAGACAAAGGCCGACGAAGTCGAAGAGGGCGATCCCAGTATCAAGCTGGCGCGAGCATCGGCAACGAACAAGCAAAAGGCTGACCAGGGCGATGACCCGAGTGTCAGGCTCGCTCGAGGTTCCATTGCCAGTAGGCGATCAACCAGGCTATCCGACTGGCAGCCGACGCCCGACACAGTTCGGGTCACTCGAGCGGCGTGCCACAATCTGCAGAAGGAGGCGACGCCCGAGGCGGAGGAGGACTCAAGCGTGCAGCTGGCGAAAGCTGCGCTCAACTCGCCGTCCCGTGCCGCCAAGGAGAGAGCCGAAGATCATTCTCCGGCTGCCATCAAGCTCAAGCTCAACCGCTCGCTGCGATCAGACGTGCCGGACTGCATCTCGCTCAAGGTGTTTCGCCAGCAGCCCCCGGGCAAGACGGTCGACATTTTGGCGATTGCGACAGCGGAGCCACCGGGCGCTAAGCGGGCCTAGGGTAGACCGAAAAGCCTGCTGCTGGCCTTCAGCGTGGGAGACCACTCCATCATGCCGACGCAGTCCGTGCTAGTGCATATTTTCCGGGTGCAAAAGTCGGCACTGCCCATTGTGCGTCAAGGCGACGCTGTGCTCCTTCGGCAGTTCAACGTGACCAACATTCAGGGGAAACTCGGCCTCCGATCTACGGACGCGTCGAGCTGGGCCGTGTTCGAGGGCGGGCCGGACGACGAGCGGCCCCCGCAGATCATGGGTCCACCCATGGAGCTCTCGGCGGGCGACAAGGACTTTGCCGTGCTCATAAAGAAGTGGTATCACAGCATCGAAGACGCTCCCAAGGTACGCTGGAGCAAGGCCGGCGAGAAGGCGTTGGGCGCGGGGGAGGAAAGCAAGTAGCGGAGGCCCTTTCCGGGACTTGGCCGAGATGATCCGACGTGTTGGATCGGTCATGTAAAATTTACTGTATGGTTAACAACGGGGGCGGTGGGAAACTCTCACCATTTGGTCATGTTCCATTCGGAATGGTAACGAGGGCAGTGCAGTGTAGTCATCAACCAGGGGCAGAAAGTCAGTCATAGGTCAAGCCCCTTCATGAAGAGATAAGAAACCACCACCATTGTAGGAAAATACCCAATCCTACCCGCATCGTGACATCCCGGCTCGTTCCCACCCCCTTGCCCGCGAAATGGGGCAAAGACGCAAAGTTTCCGAAGAAGAAAAAAGGGGGGCGTGTGCATTGCACTATCGAGCTATCGCGTCCCGCCATGTTCTTTCTATGCGTTCTGCTTGTTTGTTTGGCCTTGTGGTGCGTCTTGTCTGTTCCGAGCCCTTTCCCCCCCCTCATCCACCAAGGTAGCGGGGTGCGTGCCACCCGGCCTCGCCAAGGCCTGGAGAACCCCGTGGAGAACGGGAGAGCTGGATCGGCGTCCAGGGGGGTCGCAGGCCGAGGTGCGACTGCTTTGGCGGCGACGTTCGGCGGGGGGGAATCGTATACTTACAATTGAAGGAGGGCGGGGCAGACAAGACGAGGACGGTGGATGCCGAGGCGATGAAAGTAAGGGGCGGGGCCAAGGCAAGGCAGGCGGGTTGATGATTGGGTCTTTCTCTACGCCTGGGGGCTCTGGACTCTGGCGGGGTGAGAAGGAGGAGGAAAGTGGGTGCGGGTGCGTTTGTTCATCGGGCGCTAGATGTAGGAAGGAGTATCGATTGATTAGACGCGCGCCGCACGGCTGCTGCTGGTCGTGCTACTGCTGCGCTGGGGGATGGATGAGCGGTTCGTTCTGCTCAGGCTGGTGGAGGATGGTCGGTCAGGGTCAAGGGTGGGTCAAGGTCGAGACTCGGTAGCGGGACGCAAGTTTCCACCTGGCCCATTGCACCTTTGCCTTACTTCGGAATGCATGTCCGAGTGCGCGTCTCGTCGCCGAGGGCGCGTGCTCGGCGCTCCGAGGGGGACTCCACCTGTTAAGTCCGAAAGGGGGCGTATTATTTTGTAGGAAGCGGAGGGCTCACCGAGCTTGGCTTGCCTGAGCGGAACACAGATTTTGGGACCGGGGGGCGTCTAGTATTTGATTGAGGGTTTCCAATACGGTGACCGTGGTGCAGGGTGTTTGCATAGGCATGTCATCGTAGGCTTTCAAACTTGTGGTTCTTTACGTGAGATGTACCTCAAAACTTTTTGGCTGGGTTGCGGGACGGATTGAACGGCATGGTGCTGTACCGAAAGATGAGGTCACTTACACGTGTGTTTGTCTAGCTCATATCGGTGGACAGGTGCAACGTTCGGAGGAATTGGGGATTTGGGAGGGGAATCGTGGTCTCTCGACGTTGCCAAGAAAAGCTGGGGGAGCGTTTTTTTTTTTGATGGGTGATCTGGGGAAAAAGGGCCGGAGATCTGCCCTCGTTGGAACAGGAGGGGAATGAACCAAAGGAACAACAAGCGGCAGTGGCAAGTGACAGGTGGCAATGGGTTACAAGCACCCTACTGTCAATGGTACGGTGAGCCCGTTCTAGTAAGGGGTTTGACGAGCACATGCCCTGGTACGGCGGACAAGTCTGGACTCGTGAGGCTCAAGTGGTCGATATCTCCCCGCGACGCATGCTTCAGACTGGTTTGGCGTTCGTCATACCAAGAGGAGCCGGGATCGAGTCGCCGACCGGGGCAAGGGAGGACAGGGCGCAGCATGGAACACGGAGGGTGTGGCTCTAGGGAGCATGTGTGTTGTTGTGTGTCCTGCTGTGGATGTTTTTGTGTTTGGCAGGTGTCGTCTCTGTGGTCATGCTGCTGTCCCGTTTTCAATTTCCGTGCAACCAGTTCGCATCTTCTGCAGCATGTCAGGCACGCCATGAGCACGTAAGGAGGACGCCGTGTTTTCTTTCGTCTCCCCCCCTGATCAAGCGGCCCCCGAGAGCTTCGATGGTTATTTGAGGTACGTTGGACGGGCCTGGAGCTGAGGTCAGCACACACAGGAAGAGTATGTGTTTGGGCCGTGTAAACGAAACTCCGATGCGACAGACGGAAGTCCATTTCCATCTCTCCTCCCGTAATAGTCTTTCTCCGGGCGATGACTCGGCCTGAGCCACCACCACGATGGTCAGCCTCGAGCTTGAGGGAAGAAGCCCAATCTTATCGCCTCTCTGGCGAGGTTCTGCTCCAAACGAAACGCCAACCAGGATCAATGATGATGATGGCGCCTGCCGTGACAATCACACCCTGACACACCGCATGGCACTTGCAAAGCACGTCGCTGGGGGAGAAAGTGTGGATATACGCTGGGAATACCACCCCACGATATCAGCCCGGCGAGAGAGACGGGCAGCACAGCGAGCGCCATCCAAAGCAGCCAGCCAGCGGGCTCGAAATTGTAATGAGGGCATCGCGGCGTCTCCACTCGCGGGCCCAGAGAAAGTCGCAATGCGAGAGGCCTGGGCGGGCTCCTCCCGACTCTCGCCGATGGGGAGGGACGGGGGCGTGATTGGGCGTCGGGGCTAGGGGCTGCCTCTTTCGGACCAAGGGGCGGGCCTGCGGGACCTCGAGGGGCAGAGGAGCTGTGTGCGTGTGTGTCTTCTTGTTCGAGGACGAACTGGGCCAGGAGGGGCAGTCCGCATTTTGCAAACGCGATCGAGATTTTGGAGGGGAAATTGGGGGACTCGAATCCCGTGGGAGGGGAGAGAGCGGATCCCGTGGGTGACTTCCGTGGGAAGGCCAATGAATCGCCATTCTCTGTGCAGAGGCCTTGTCATGATCTGACCCAAGATTCTTGTCTTGTCGTCACACTGTAGCATCGAGTCTGATCTGTCAGAAGAGCAAAGATGAATGGACGAATGGGAGCATGTTTCGATCGCTTAATTGGCCCTTCAAGTCGATGACACACCGTGATGGTTTTAGAGGTCTGGTCTGGCTTGTCGACGACCGCTCACGCGAGGGCGCCAGGGCGTGGAGCATCAAGGGGTCCAGCTAGAAAAGAACCCGTTGACTTCTTGAATAGTGCCAGAAAATTCCTTGGGAGCCCTCGTGATCGCGCTGTGTTTTTTTCGTAGAAGTGGCCGACCAAAAACTCGACGCGGCAAGCCAACAACACACCCCTTGACAGAGAGGTCGGCTTGGGGCGGCAGAAGATTTCGGGAGTAGGGGGTACGAAATCTTCTTCGAAATTCTTCGAAATGGCAATGCACTTTAGGTAAAAACCAGCTGGAAGAGACCTATAGTGCCTGTTGTCGTGAGGTCACGATTAGGTACTGGCCGTCTGCAATGTGTCAGCCACTTTTCTTTCGAGTCATCCGCGTCGTCTCCCCAGGCTGGGCCGGGTGTGCGAAAGGCTGAGGTAGTGCGGATAGTGCAGGACGAATGCGGAGGGTTGGATTGGCCTGAGGAGCTTCCCGAGTAGGTGCTTTCTCTCGAATTGACTTGGCCTGGCGTCGTCCCCCCACAGACCAGAGCACCCCCCACCGAACGGACATTGCTTTGTGCAGGACAGTGGTGATCAGCGTTTTGGATTTTTCTCTTCTCCATATGACCAGAATGCCAGAAATGTGTGGAAATGGAGACAACGACTGGAGGGTCATGTTGTTGTCAGACATGTGAAAGGCCAACGTCAGACCGTCACAGGACCTTCAGGTGACCAGCGTCTGACCCCACGACTCGAGACATCCAGAACGTCAACGGCCAAACAAAAGCACGTCTTCAGCCACCAGAAGAAGTCAGGCGGCAAGTGCCAAAGAGCGGGCCAAAGGGGGCAGGCACCTCCAGGGTCAAGGGCCAAAGGCCAAGAGCCAAGGAACCTGAAAACAGCACCAACCAAGGCTGAGCAAGTCAGTTCCATGTAGTAACCTGCTGAAGAGCGTGGCAGCGACGTCGGTGGATGCACCTGCTACATCGCAGGAAATCCCTGTCACTCTTGCCCTTTCTCCATCCATCCACCCCCCCAAGACCGATGGAGCCACGACCGACGACCCACGACCCAAACCCCAAAGGTGCCCATTTGCATCCCATGTCGCCCCAGGCCCAGCGTCCCCATGTCCTAAAAGATAGCGTCACGCTTCGCGTCTTGGGTTTCCACTTTCGAGCAGGTCGAGTAAAGACTGTTCAAAGGCTCGTGTGGGTGTGGTCTCCCCTCGTCAATCGTGGGAACTTGAGACGAGAAAGAATATAACCCCGGAGTCGGCCACCCCACATTCCCACACCCTTCCACCTAGCTCTCCTTTTCCTCGTCTTCGCCTCGTCCTTGCACCTGGAGCTCGTGAACTTGATTCATTGTTTGGAATTCAAGATTCTTGAGCATCCCTACTGAAGACTCTCTCTCTCTCTCTCTCTCTCTCTCTCCCTCCCTCTGCCATTCCTCATCCTCACGCCGCCTCACCTGCCCAGGAGAACACCAGGACCATCCAATGCTGACAAGGATACCAACACGGCCACCCACCCGTTTGCGTCACTCTGGAAGAACAACACTCACGACAACACTTACATTGACGTAGCCTCCCAACACCAACCTCCCTTCCTCTTCGGTCTTTTCGACCAGGACACCTACACCTGACAAACCAAGCTTCACGCGAAGCATTGACCTTGTCACCTTTCTCGGCGAACGATTAAATTTCGCCGAACGCGCATCCCTCTGGTCGCGCATCAACCAACACCAACTCGCACATTCACAATGAGTTCCGCCGAAGACTCAACACCCAGTCCCGACCTCGACCTCGGTCTTGATATGGATCTCGACTTTGACTCGGCCCCGGAGGCTTCTGCTCTGCAGGCTGTCGCCGACAGCATGGCCGCCGAAAACGCACACACCACCACTACCACCCACATGGCTTCCAGTGACAACCATGACACGAGCGGCATGGACACCTCCGAGGACAAGCACGACGCTTCCTCGCCATCACCGGCTGCTGAAGATCGCGGCAGCCCCACCCCCAGCCAGAACGGCAAGAAGCGCCCCTCGACGTCGTCCGCAGCCGAAGACCCCAACGCGCCGCCGGCAAAGGTGACAAAGCGAAGGGCGGCGAGGGCCTGCGTGAGTTGCCGCGCGCGCAAAGTGCGATGCGACGTTGTCGAGGGAGCGCCTTGCGGAAACTGTCGGTGGGACAATGTCGAGTGCGTTGTGCAAGAGAGCCGGCGTCGCAAGTGAGTGCATTCCAATTTCTTCTTCTTCTTCCTTTTTCTCGTCTTTCGATTCTTCCCAGCATCACCAGAATCGACACAGCCAGTGGCCATGACTACGACGGCATTCGATACGCTGTTTGAACTACCCCTCATCAAGCATGCCGAGGCGTTCAGATTCAAAAGCTGTTCTTACAAGGTGGCTTGCCAAGGGCTTCTCGCGATCCATGCCAACTCGGGCATGGCTTGCATGACATGCATCGCTTATTCCGAGGCTGGTAGCAACGGAGCGAGAAGGGGAAAACAACTGCAGCAATATGCGCGCTCCAATTCACCTAGATTTGGACATTTCATTTCACTTTTTGTTTCTCGCTCATCCGTGGACGAAAAGGGGAGCAACTCGCTGACGTCCCTTACAGAAAAGCACTGCTCACTGCGAGCACGGCAGTTGCGGTAGCCGAGGCTCAGCTGCGGGCGAAGGGGAGCGAAGGACAGCACCACCAATTACATCAGCAGCACCCGCATCACCATGCACTGCACCAGCACCCCAGCCTCGCCCCTGCGACGGCCAACGTTAACATTCAGAGCAACGCCGAACTGCGACACGCCAGCATTGCATCGGCCGCCTCGATCGGTTCGATGGGCGCGCCGGCTTCAGGCCAGACTGGGGCCGGTGTGGAGGGCGGCCCGCTAAACGGAATTTCCGGCGGTGCCGAGGGGGCCACTGTGTCTCCTGACGGGCACGTTCCGCACATGATTTGTGAGTGTTCTTTTTTTTTTTTTTTTGGGCCGTGGTTTCCGCAGTTTTGCCCATGTTTTTCCCCCTTTTACATCATGATTTGCATCATGATCATTTCGGCGCATTCTGGGCTATGGAGAAACTCCGATCGGGCTGTTTCCCCTTTGGCTGCACCCTGTGCCGGCCCTGGGGCTTCTAGAGCGCGCGGCTTCCCCAATCGAAGGAAGGCCTGACGGGACCACTCCTCGACTGGCGCGCTGGGGCTTTGGGCCCTTAGTACCCCCTTGCAAGGAGAAAGGCCCTGGCAAGGAGAAAGGGGACTGGTGGAATGCGGACTGGGACCGTCGGGCTCTAGCCTCACTCAGCCTCATGCCCGCTAGCCACAGCTCCGACAAGCACGTGCCGTCTGTTTTTGGCGGGGAAATTGGGGTTCTGGGCTTGGAGGCTCCGGGTTTGGGGTGGACAAGTCGGGGGAGTGCTCGATTTGGGGATCCTCCTCCTCCCTCTCTTTCGACCCCTCCCCACTTTCACATGCCATCCTCCTCGACTCTGTCCTCGTCATGCCCCTCGTTCTTTTTTTCATCATGTTACACTAGCCAATCTGTCAGACGCGAACTTGTCAAAGAGGCTGCAGCTGACCACGAGACCCCTGTGGTCGAATTAGATCAACAATCTGCGCTCCGCCAGGACGCCAATGCCACAGCTACGGCCAACGCCAATGCCCACCTCCTCAGCAAGCTGCAGGCCGCAGCGGCACAAGACACAAACGCCCGTCGTTTGCTGGCCAACCTCCTGACCCGCGCCCAGGCTGTCACATCATCGTCGGCCGCCGCAGCATCGTCATCATCATTCTCATCACAGACTTCCTTTGGCGACCTGCGAACCAGTCAATTCCTCGCCTCGCTCGAGGAGCCAGATCTCCAAGCGCAGCTGCCAGCCTTTGTCAAACCACTGCCCGCCCGCATCGCCTCAGAGGATGTCAAGTACCTCCACACCAAGGGTGCGCTCTCCCTGCCGCCGCTGCCTCTCCAGACCGCCCTCCTCCAGGCGTACGTCGAATACGTTCACCCCTACATGCCCCTGCTCGACCTTCGCGAGTTCCTGGGCGCTGTCAATGCTCGCGATGGCCTGTGCGGTCAGGTCAGCCTGTTCCTCTACCAGGCCATCATGTTTGCGGCCACGGCCTTTGTCGACATGAAGGCCCTGAAAGAGGCAGGCTATTCCACTAGGAAGGCCGCTAGGCGATCGTTCTTCTCCAAGACCAGGGTATGTCCGCGTCTCCCGCACTCCCCCCCACCCTTGACACCCCTGCTCCATGCTTGAACCCCCATATTCACATGCTTTTTTTCTCTCCTTGCCAGCTTCTCTACGACTTCGATTACGAGTCCGATCGCCTCGTCCTCGTCCAAGCTCTGCTGCTCATGACCTACTGGTACGAGACGCCCGATGATCAGAAGGATACTTGGCACTGGATGGGCGTCGCCATCTCCCTCGCCCACACCATTGGCCTCCACCGCAACCCCGCCACGACGAGCATGCCCCTGCGCAAGCAGAAGCTGTGGAAGCGCATCTGGTGGTCCTGCTTCATGCGTGATCGTCTTGTCGCCCTCGGCATGCGCCGTCCCACCCGCATCAAGGATGAGGACTACGACGTGCCCATGCTGACTGAAAGCGATTTCGAGATTGAGCTCCTCGCGGAAGAGAACCACGCCGTCCCCGCCGAGTGTACCCTTGTCCGTGACATCGCCATGCAGCAGGAGCTGGCGTCCATGTGTGTCGCCAAGGCCAAGCTGTGCATCTGCATCAGTCACATGCTCAAGGCCCAGTACTCGGTCCTCATCCGCGACAAGATGCGCCCCGACAACACTGTCAACAGCACCATGATGCTGTTCCCGAACAAGAAGCTCGACAACTTCGAGAGCGTCACATCGGTGGACCTCGAGCTCATGGCCTGGGCGGAGGCTCTACCCCAGACCTGCCAGTATCGGCCCCTGACGCCGCTCGATGTCAAGAACGGTCGCTCGACTCTCGCCGTCCAGCGTACACTGCTGCACATGGTCTACTACACAACCATCTCTGCCTTGCACCGACCGCAGTTCCTCCCCTCCTCTCCGAGCCAGGCACCGACTGCCTCGCGCCAGGTCCAAGAGATGTCTCGCCTGCGCGTTCGTGATGCCGCCATGCACATCACTCGCATGGCCTCCGAGCTGCACCATCTACGCCTGGAAAAGTTCCTCCCGACCACCGGTGTGACTGTCATCCTGCCTGCCATGATCATCCACCTTCTCGAGATGAAGAACCCCATTGCTCAGGCTCGTGACCGCGCCAGCCGCGGGTTCAAGCAGTGCATGCGTGTCATGGAGAAGCTGCGCGAAATCTACGCCGCCGCTGACTACGCCACTGGTTTCCTCGATGCCGCTCTCAGCAAGGCTGCCATTGATATTGGTGCCGGCGCCGGCGCTCAGGCTGCCGCCGTGACGCAGCAGAATCTCAAGATGGCCAATCCGTCGTTCGGCGCGCAGACGCCCCCGCCTGAGAACGCGCCCTACATGACATCTTCTGAAGCCCTCTTTGCCAAGCCGAACCAGGTCGTGCAGGCCACGAACAACACGAACATGGTGCTTCCGCAGACCATCAACGCGGCGGCCCTCGATCTCTCGGCGTCTCCGCCATCGACAGACAAGGACCTCGAGTCGACCCTGGGTGGACTCACCCCGAGCGCGAGCGGAGGGTCCGAGGAGCCGGAGCTGTTGGACCTTGATTTCCTTCAGGGCCAGGATGACATTGACTGGAACGCCATGGCGGGCACGGAGCTCGACATGGACCAGTGGCTGCAGTTCCCGCCTGAGGGCGTGAACAACTCTGACGAGGGCCTTGTGGCCAACGTTTTCGGGGAGGAGGGCATGCAGGATGCCATGAACTGGGCAGCTGCCGGGGCTGGTGACGTCAAGGCCGAGATGGCAGCCGCCGCATGAGGTGGCTGTTTGGTGCGAGGTCTTTCGGCTCGAATGATGTTTTTGTTTTCAGTTGCACATTTTGCTTTTTTTTTTTTCAGAGTTGGCATATCTGATTTGCATGTTCATGATATCGGCGTTGGGGGCAGACAAAAAGTCGCCATTGGGGGGCCTTCGCGCCTCGGCGTTTAAACAATGGCTGGGCATCTATATATACACATGGTGTTGTTAGGCACATTTGGTGATTTTGGGAGAGGCCCGATCTTTAATGAGATACCATGAACTTGACCACCGAGCGACCTTTTATCATGCTATGACTCTGGAACACCCTTTAACAAGCGATGTGCACTGTAAATGTTGTAGTGGGTCTTGAACCCAAGGAGTAGTACGCCGGTGTCAAGGAGTCTTATATAACGAGTAAAGGGATTAATTATTAGTCTCTTAAGGGTCTCTAGGAAGATAGAATAATCGATGCCCTTCTCTAAATCTTAGTCCGTTGAGCTTTCTTATAACTATTCCCTTACTATGCTTAGTCCTCTCTTCTTAATTCCTACGATCAAACAATAGGCGATCCCCTATCGGTCTCATACCTCCCTCAGGTCCTGACAGCCGGGCCCACTAAAGGGGTTCACGACTTAGACGACAGCTCTGTCAGTGCTAGCCAATATGGATAAAAGTCGTTTTCAATACGAGCGAGCTTCATTGCCAATGCCAGTGATTCTTAATGCCGGCTGCCTTGAATGCTATGTGCTGTACGTGATGAGGAGGAGTTGGGGTATTCTCATACATGAGAAGGACTTGGATAGATCATGTACTGCTGGAGAATGTGATTTATTATAGCGGACCTTGGGAACCAGATCATCAGGCTATTTCACTTTACTGGGTAGTGCAGACTGAAGGGTGCTGGATTCTTGAGATAATATTCGGGACTTATCACTATATGCACTAAGGACATCAGGCTCATAGCCGTATACTGTATCTCAACATCTAATGTTTTAGCCAAGCCTTAACAACGGCCGGTTCGTCGGACCTTCCCAAAATGTACCTCTAACTGCGACGGTGGATGCAGTTGGGTTTGTACATTCTCTGCGACTCCAGCCAGCACGGAATGCAGCCGCCGTGGCTTGTGAAGGGCTGAGCGAAACGGGGGGGCGCCTGAGCGCATTGGTGAAGAGAGGTCGTGCACTTGGAGCTTGACCTAGCGGCCGCGTTGGCGCCGGACCCAACCGTGTCGAAAAGTTGGGGAGGGTGGGCGTGAGAATCTCTATGGTGGAATGGGATTGCCTCGTGCTGAATCCTTGGCTCATTGTTCCTGGCCTTGCGAGTCATATTGGCGAGATTGTTGCGGATGCTTTGGCGGTAGTCCAGTACAGTCACCTGTTGAGAAAGATTGCTGGTGATAAGTTATAATTCCGCAGTTGGTATTTGTTGTCAACGTCAGTCCTGGTGCAGGCTTGAAGTCCAAAATCTGACGTTTTTAAGACTATCTCTGGCCTGTCAAAAATTTTGTCGCCTACCAAAAGTTTTGCCATATGTCAAAAATTTTGGCAAGTAACAAAACTTTTGCAGCTAGTAGCTCGATGCATATCACTATAGGTCATATGGCATGGGGGCTATTGCCAGGGCGCATGCCAAGATTTCGAAAGGGCGACCAGTTAGACGGTTCGAAACAATGCCGGCAACGTGGCACAGTATATCGCGCGCGAGACCTTAGAAAACCTTCGCCAACAACTCAAAAACAAGCACCCAGCTCACAACTTGCAACTACTTCTCCCCGCGCTCATCGCTTCTTTTGCCGACCTTCTGCGGCCCTGACGACCCATGCAACCTCCTCCAAACCTGTCGACGTCCAGATGTCCAGGGGACGGCACATCCCCCCGCACGAGTGGCAAGACCATCCCTTTGATGCCGAAAGCTGGCCTCAGTACTTCATATGATCGACAGCCAAGTGGCAGAAAATAGATGTCGCCAATTGAATTAAAGGATAGAACGAACAGTACATCTACATGCCTGTACGTTACTTGTTTTTTAACAGACCTACCCGCTATAACCATGTGCTGAATGAGTACCTGTCAAGATCCATATTAGAGCTATTCAGGCAGGCGGTGATCAGTATATGTACTGAGGCCAAATTTCGGCACCAAAGGGATAAGGAAGTCATCCAGCATCTCTACTATGAACGAAGACTTCCGGTGCAGAGCAAAATAAAAGAAACAGACCTCGTCCGTACCATGAAAAAGGACCACAATTTTGACGCAACGTAAGCTCGATGCTCTAAGCCACATACCACTTCCCAATCAGTTCCTTTAACGCAACTCCAAAAGTGCAGCCCAGTACCACGCACAACTCAACAGATGGGGTCGGCAAAAGAACCTCAAAAAAGAGGAGGCAGGCATGATGATAGCCGTTCTCAACTGGTTGAAGGAAAAAAAGGACATGGAAGCTAGGCCTGTTATCTCGGGCAAGCCATGGGGGAAGGCTAGGTTGAACCGTACGCGACGGCGTCCCGTCAGGGGACGCTCGCCTGATGATACAGCGTAAGTTCCTCCTCCCTCGACCATATTCTAGTACACTGGTGACGTGTGATCTCTCAGATTTACCTCGAGAGGTGACTATCGAGGTTCTCGACGAAGATAACACCTGGGTACCGTACAAAGACCAGACCATTGACACGGATGAAAACTTGACACTCCTATCGCCCAAGAAAGACGGCCAGCTCACTGCACTAAGCGATTCGCTGGCGACTGAGCAGCTAGACGGAGCAGTAGCCTCTGACCCGGGAGGGGGATGGGGAGGTGGAGCGGAATCATTTTCACCCAATTCCATCATGGCACGGTTTCTAATGGATCCTGACGATTTCAGTGATCTAAACCTGCCCAGGCTGTGTGGTCTGAGCAGTCGTTTTTCAAACATGACCTTGGGTTGAACGCTTGAATATAACCCTTTCCAGATCCTTCGCTGCCCGATGCGATATTCAGACCAGCTCGTGGGCGGAGAGCTCACAACGAGAAGTAGTAGAAATACAGAGAGGACCCCCCCTTGGAAAGTCATATTTGGCCAGACGCTCACTGCCAACAATACACAGAGGATACTGACACAGTCACAAATCAAT
Organism: Verticillium longisporum; assembly: GCA_019188255.1. Classification (NCBI taxonomy): domain Eukaryota; kingdom Fungi; phylum Ascomycota; class Sordariomycetes; order Glomerellales; family Plectosphaerellaceae; genus Verticillium; species Verticillium longisporum. The sequence goes on from JAETXT010000012.1 coordinate 2,659,855, forward strand.
AAGATGGCCAAATTCTCTTTCATTTCATATCTCTTCTTCCTCTTCGCTGCGGTCCTCTGTGCCGGCGTCGAAGCCAGCTACGGCCGCAGCCCGACCCGTGTCAAGGAGGGCCAGAGCATCCAGCGCGCCATCAACCGCGCGCAGCCCGGAGACACCATCCTCGTCGGCAAGGGCACATACCGCGAGCAGATCACCATCAGCAAGGATGGCATCCGCCTGATCGGCGACAAGGCCATCCTCCGGCCCCCGTCACGGCACCCAAGAAGCCCAACGGCTGCGTCGGGCTGGCGGGCGACGGTACGGCGGCGGGCATCTGCATCATCGGACCCAAAGTCAAGCTCGACCCTTTTCCCGGCCAGGAGCACCGCAAGGTGGCGTCCGTTGACAAAGCCGTCCGCGACGTGCGGGTCGAGGGGTTCGAGGTCCGCGACTTCCAAGGCCTCAACATCGCCATTGTTGGCGCCAAGAACACCGAGGTCAAGCACAACACGGTCGTCGACGGCACGGCCTACGGCATCCTGACGGTCGGCTCGGTGGCGACGCGTATCACCGGCAACAAGGTGTCGTCGTCGTCGCTGCTCTTCATCGGCATCTGCATGGACGACAAGTCGGACGTGGCGGTGACCAAGAACACAATCTCCGACTACGGCATCGGCCTCTGCGTGCAGACCAACGGGGCGCGCGTCTCACACAACACGGTGCGCAACTGCTGCGCCGGCGCCTTTGTCGACCCCGGCATCGACGGCGCCCGCGTCACGGACAACCGCATCAGCGACTCGAACCCGTTCTGCCCGTCGGCCGGCGGCGTCTCCATCGCCGGCGCGACCAACACCAAGGTCTCGGGCAACAAGATCTCGGGCATCACCGACAATGGCAACCCGGAGCTCATCTCCTCGGGCATCGCCATCTTTGACTTCCTCGGCCGCGTGGCCTCGAACAACGTCGTCGTCAACAATGTGCTGAAGAAGAACGACCAGGACCTGCTAGTCGACACCACCGGCACGAACAATAAGGTCGCCAACAACGACTGCGCAACACCCGAGGCTCTCTGCAAGAAGTGAGTCGCTGTCCTGGCAAGTATTTGGGCCTGCGCTCCGCATCGAGACTGGTGAATGAGCAGAGGCCATGCTGTCCACTGTAAGGAACACTACAAGTGCGACAGCCAGAAAATGAAGGGAAAAAACTGAGCGAGAAAGGGCAGGTCAAGGATGTTACTTTATTCGACTTTATAGGATGAATGAAGTCGAGGTTGCATGTGCTCAAAATGCGGCGCGGTTAATAGATACACGAAATCGCCCCGCCGGTATCGAGGGTTTTTTTGCATAGCAGTGCTGCACCCCGACCAAATAAGTCAAATATAGGTGTCGGATTTAGTTATTTAGTCCGCTGAATTCGATAGATTTAGTTATTTAGTCCTATTTGTAAATATCTAACTTGTTTAGTTAGTAATAAAGCTATTACGATAGTTATTAGCCTACCTAAGACCTAGATTCCGTAGTATTAAGACGATTCGCTACTATCGAGCCCTAATATAACCCTCCTAGCTGAATTGCTCCTCGACGAAGCTAGTTATTAAGGTATTAAAGCTCTTCTAGTATATCTAAAGCTATTCCTAACCTCTACGACGTTAGAGTTAGCTTCGAGAGGCTAAATGCTCTTTTATAATCTACCGATATCGTAGGTATCGCTAAGATATTAAGGGCGAACTTACTAATAGTAGGATATACCTCTTAGCGGCCTAATTACTAAGTAATAGGGTCCTTAATAGTAGAGTCCTATAAGAGATTAAGGCTAAGATACTTATTAAGCTTAGAGTTAAGTACTAGAACTCTCTAACGCCTATTCTATACTTAATTATCGAAGCTCGTCGGGGGCGCTATAGGCTAAAGGTCCTATAGCTATTCAAAGCCGCCTTAGCTATAGTCTCTTTAAAGATTCGAGGAGGATATAGAAGGAGAGCGGTATTAGCGCTCCTACTATTAATAGAGGCCCTATTATATATAATAAAGCTATATAAGCTACTCTAGGCTTAATTATTATATTTAAAGCTATTAATACCTAAGGCTAGGGTAGAGGATTATAGTAGCTATATAGAGAGGGGACTCCTTAAGCTTCGTATAGTATTAATTTAACTTCTATTATATATTAGTAATAGATAGATAGAAATAGTAGCGTAAATCTTTAATAAAGGCCTCGAGGCGTTATAGTATATTTATATATTTATTATAGATATACTCTAGAAGTACTTAATTAATCGGAAGCGATATAGGTCGTTTATTTCGCTAACGCTATACTCGTTTATAAGTACTTAAAGAGGCCTACTTTTCCTATTATTAATTATTATTATTCAGATTATTAAAAAACGCCTTCTACTCCTCTATCCTCTCTAGGATATACTCTATTCTAACGAGAACCTCTTAAAGGGTACTATAGCTCCTATCTTTACTCTATCCTTATATTTATATTATCTATCGATAGAGGGGCTCGAGGGTAATATAAAGCTCTATTAAAAGGCGCTAATCTTTAAAGAGGAGGTAATCTTTAGTAGGAATTTACTTATAGGGGTCGACCTTATATATATTTCTAGTTAAGAAGCTTTAAATATCGCTTTTCTTCTTTAGAGCTTAATTAAGTATTAGATATATTAAATTCTATTAAGTCTTATTATTTAATAATAATTAAAGCTCTATTATTATTTATTAATAGAGGAGGAACTCTTAATTTTAAGCTTCCTCTATTATAATATATTAGAAGTACTTACTCCGTTATAAAGAGGATCTTATTTATTTAACGATATTATAAAGCTTTCCTATTAGGCCTTTCTTCTATTAGAGGCGTAGGATATTATTAGGACTATTATTATTCTTAAAAGATTAAGATTCTTACTTAAACGTCTTATTATCCTCGCTATAGAGGAATATATAGCCGATAAAGTTAAATATATAATTATAGTATCGTAATCGGTATTTAATAGTATCTTCTTTATATAATTTAGGATAAAGAATATATAAGAGCTTATAAATATAAATATCGTTTATTAAAGCATTATTAGAAACTAGAATATTAATAAGATTAACGATATCCTAGTTCCTAATAATACTTATAATAATATTAGCTATAAAGATACCTATATAAATACCTAGCTATTTATAAAGTACTAGGAGACGCTATTATTATTACCCTTAGCTATTAATATAATATATAGATATTATAAATATCTTAAAGCGATTTAGAGAAATCTAATAATTATAAGAGAGATAAATATTTATTAAGGAAGCTTAAAGTTCCGCCTATATCTACTTCTTCTTTTATATAAAGATTCGATTAAGTCTTATATATAGACTCCTTCGATTCTAAAAGAGGTTATCGTATATATTTAGATTTAGATTTAATAATAAATAATATAGGAATAAATTATTAAAAACATTAAATAGCTAATTCATATTAATAACGAAGCTAAGGGTAAGCTCTTCTAGCCCTTCTATTTAAGCCCTCGATAGAGTAATAGGACGTTATAGATAAAGCGGAAGAGAAGTATCTAAAGAACTCTAGGAGATATCCTCTATTAAGGATCCCTCGAATATCCTATATCTCTTCCTTAGATAGAGGCTCGAAGAAGTCGTCGTAGAGGCTTTAAATAGCATTAGATCCTATCTCTTATTATAGAGATTATAGATCTAGAAGCTCTCGCTAAAGGTATTCCTTTTATTAAAGAGCTCCGCTATAAAGATCCCGTAATCCTTAATCTAGCTTATATAGCCTCTAGAGCCCTTCTTTATAATAAGAGTATCGAGGGTGAAACGGCGGCTACGCTAAATAGCTATAAGGAGGTCGGGATCGGAGTAGTTTAATTCGGAGAGCTAAGTACGAATAGAGGTAAGGGGGCGGGTTCTAAAGATAATAAGAGATATATCGACGATAATAATAGTATAGGAATAGCCCTAAGGGCGTAGGAGCTATCGTAGCGATATTATAGGTAGGCTATATTAATAGAATTACTATATTAATAGAATTATGATTTTAGGGGAATTACCCTAGGTTCTAATACCTTATATATATAAGTATAAGCGTATTAGATAATATAAGTAGAGTCTTCTTTATAGATATTAATAGAAGCTAGTAGCCTAGTTAGTTAGGATCTCTAATACCCTATTAGAGGCTATGGGTTCGAATCCTATTATTAGCATTATCGTGCTATTAATGAGAGACTCCTTCTTATTAACGGTACGACTTTTTAATTAATTAGATAGGCCTTTTTATAGGTCCTAGGGCTCGGAATAGCTATATTCCGGGCCTAAATACGTATTTAAACGTTTACTAAATATCTAAATATCGAAATATTATAGATTTAGTTATTTAATTATAGGAAATCGGTCTATTTATTTAGCTATTTAATGATTTAACTTATTATATTTAATCGGGGTATATTACTGTTATATAGTGTAATGGAATTCATGTGTTAAGGTTTTTGAAAAGACTGTGACTTGACTGCGAACAATCATTTAAGAGCCTGGTGCGAGATGACTTCCGTAGCGCTACCGTTAATTTAATTAATTTAAATATCGGGGTCGTATTTAACTATTTAATATATTTACGGCTATAGATTTAATTAATTGAATTGTTTAATTAGATTTAATAGTATTTAGTTAAATATTAGAGGTTCTATGAGATTTTTCTAAGGAGATTTTAAAGATTTTAAAGTACTTTAAGACCTAAGAAGAAGCCTTAATAAGCTAGATATCTTACTAAGCTAGATACCTTATCCCTTTGAATACGAGAACGACCTCAGGTACAATGGTACGTACTAAGTGCTCCAGATATAATGGCAGAATTGGCTTCTAGGCCAGTTATGTAATATCGCTTGATAGCACTATATGAGATAAGATCCTTTAAGTAGGCGGTCGAGCCGGCGGCTCTTGGCTTCAAAGTACCTAAGACTGTTCTCGTATTTAAAGGGATAAAGCTAGATATCTTACTAAGCTAGATAATATTATTAAGCTAGATATTATTATTAAGTAAATTATTATTACTAAATTAAATATTACTAAGCTAAATATTACTAAGCTATATATTACTAAGATATACCCGCGGATTAATATAGGCCCGAAATCTAAATTCTACTTAATAAGTTTCAAATAGTTAATTAATCCATATAGGGCTATTTGACTGTTTAAATCGTGAAATCAGAGTGATTTGATTGGTTGTTTGACTGTTTGAATTGATAGGTTTGAATTGACGGCAGCGCTGGACTTCCGTTCTGTACGTTCATGAATATGATCCTCATCTGACGACGGGTTGCCAGTTAGAGGAGGTGACACTAACAACATATGCTAAGACTTTCTATAGAGCCTCTACTGTTGGCAGCAAGATTCCAGTCTCGAGCTTGACCATTGCCAAGACGCTATGTGATGGCCAGAAGAGCGTCCTGATCCACCGAGACGAAGGTAATGCCGAAGTGTTGTAGACTTGGCCATCCCGAAGGGCTCAACACTTGTGGAATGCCATGATAGTCGGTATTGGACTTCTGGGTTCTTGCCCAAAGGCCATATGTCGCAATGTCTTCGAGGCGCTGTCCGGAGAGCACGGCGCCGATAGCTGTTGATATTGGTCTTGCCAGCACTGTCAACTTGAATTGTCTCGCGCTTAAGCAAGAACGAAACATGTCGTGATAGCCTTTAAATCAAAATTCGAACGACTCGAGACCTGCACACGCCAGGTTGAGTGCCTTCACGGGTCTGGCTCGGCACAAAACCTGGCGAGGACGGAAGTGATAGAGTTTGCATCTCATTGAGAAAGCAAAGCAGACCAAGTCCCGTCTGTGCACCAGCTCGGTACAGATCGATAGGTAATTCGGAGAGGACATGTGCCAGCAATGACTTGATGCCGGCTCCAAGGTCAAGTTCTCGACGCCCTCCAGGGACACTGGAGCCAAGAACACACGCGCAAACTGACCAGGAACAGGTAACGTCTCGAACTGTTTGTTGGAGCCCTGACAGATATAGGAGCTGTACCGAGTCCCGCGGTTGCACGATCGCTGAGGCAGACCAGGCGGGGCCACCGTAGAGTGCGCAGAACTCCCGCAAAGCGAGGCGGTTCTCGACGTCATTTCAACTGATATAACTCAGGGCATTGTACAAGTCGAATGGGCGTCGTCGCTCGACCGTGTCGGCGTGGGGCTCAGAACAAGCTGAAGATGTCATCGAGTATCTCGAATGGCAGCTTGCGGATCGAGGTGGGCTCCAGTGTTGGTGAGACGGCATTGGCCGTTGTTTCCTGCACCCTGCGCTTCCTGTTTCCCATAATGGAGCTGCGATGCACGTCTGGCGTTCTGTCTGTCCTTTCCCGTGCGCTTCGTCCGAGGATGAGCACCAGATGCAGCTTCTGCGGGTTCCTCTATGTCGAACCCGAGCTACCGCAGATTCCTAGTCGTCACGTCAAGTCACTCGTTGTTCGATGGCACGAGCCACATTCGTTGCAGGTGGACATCCAGGATGCACGCGAGTGATTGTGTTCGTGGGTGGCATATTGATTGCTCCCTTGATCCCTGGACGGGAACCAATTTGGCGAATGGCCGTTGCGAAAGCATGAATTCGTTTGCGTGCGCAAAGAGAAAGAGAGAGAGAGAGAGAGACCGAGTTCAATTGACCACGAGCGCGCCCCTCGTTGCTCCAGCTCGGGAATCGTTCATGAGGTCAAGGTCGGACATGCAGATTGCGATCGAGCAAGGCACGGAAAGCCAGAGGGTGATGTGATCCGAGTTCCGTTGCCGCGCTCTCCACGACATCAACGCTCGGTCTCGGCCATCTTGTCGAACGAGATGAATGGTCCCCTCCATCGGAAATGGACGCTGTCACTGGATGAGGTGCTGTCACTGTTGGCAAGGTTATTAGTGATGGCGGGGCATGGTGCTGGAGATCGACCCCCGAGACATGTCCGAGATAGCACCGCCCAGATTACCCCGCCTTCCTTCCTTCCTATCCCGTCTTGTCCTGTCCAGTCCGTCCACCGCGAGGCTCTGTTCCACCACTTCTGCAAGTGTCTCAAGCCAGACAGAAAGTATCAGCCATCAGCCATGAGCCACGAACCATCAGCCAGGCGACATGCAACCAGGTGACGCTGAAGTCGGTCAGTGGTCAATGGTGAATGGGCTGCAGGCTTCTGGCCGTACCTAATGGCATCTCAACCCGTCTCTCCTCATCGCCTGCTACCCCTCATCCAGCACACCAAGCAGACCGAGCACAGCCCCTTGGACCTCCTCATTGGTGTCACGCCTCTTCCGAGCCATGGCGTTACGTAGAGATCCCAAGTCGATCGAAAGCTCTGGCTGAGGGGCGAGGGGGTGGCATGCTGCCGCTTATGCGTCAATGCTCCTCCATCTCGCGTGCGACCCCCTTCCAGAACCACCCCCCCTCCTCTCATTCCTCGAACGACATCCAGCGGTATCTCCGGATGGTGGGGAGGTGAGGCGGAAGCAAAGAGGGAGAGAAAGACGCCAACCTCAAGGGGCCCTACAGACAGGGCTTGAGGTTTGTCGCCCTAGCTGCAATCGTCACTGGTGGAGGTGCCTGGGCGCCTGTCGTGAGAACCACAGCAAAGCTTCCGAGACGTACGAAACATGGATGAGGGGCACCTCGACACGCCAGAGACGCCAGAGACGGTCCATGGCCCAAGCTCCAAGCTTCCCAATGCCGAAGCTTCTCCATTGCTTCCTCCCTCCATTCCGAACGACCTCTGGGAGCGCTCATCGACTGCTCCGAACCCCTCACTCCAAAGAGCTTTGCCGTTGCCCTTCGGCTCCCGTCCGTCCCGTTTCTGCCGTCAGCTGTGCAGCATTGGCGAAGCTTGTCAGACATTGGCCGACCTGTGGGCTGCCCGGTTCCTCGTCGGAGACGGGAGGGAGGGAGGGGGTTGAGGGCGAACGGAAGAAAGAAAGGTTCAATACTTAAGATCTGCTTGCTCCCTCATTTGCTGTACATCCTGCCTCTCTCTTCTTCGACATCTTCTCTAACACCCCTCTACCCATCTCACCCATCATCTACGAGACCAAATACCATCTATCTGATTGTCTAGCCAGCTCTCTTGACTGCTAGATCACCAACGTCACTTCTCCTCCACATCAGATCACCACCAGACACATCTTCACAATGGTACCGTCTCCCCGTCTTGTTCGCTCCCTTGTACCTCGTGCCTCACGCGGCCTTCACACCGCTGCCTTCTCCCCCTCCCACGAACCTCCCTCCCACGAGCTGCAGGCGCCGCCGCGGCGGTTCACGGTCGAGCTCCCCAGCTCCGCCCAGCCTGCCTCGCAACCTCGCCGCTCTCAAGAACGCCTGCTTCGGTTCGAACGCTAACATCGGTCCGCGAAAAGGTCAAGGTTCTGCTCGTCCTCTACGATGGCGGCCAGCACGCCAAAGACGTGAGTCGCCCCAAGCTGTCTCCATTTCAGAAACCCAGAAGCAATCACACATAAAACAATCCCCACACATGAGATCACTGGTACGAAGAGATGAGAGCAGCGGGTGGTGTGGTGTGTGGGGTACCAGCCGATCAGATCAGAGCAGCTGGAGATAGGTCGGCATGTCCTCCTCCAGCTAGCTGCAATGCCGCTGCAGACTACTGCAAGCGCTGATGCGAGCCGTGTACCATGCCCCTGCCCCGGGCCCCGTTACCCTGAGCTCATGGCCCCGCGTCTTGAGGAACCTCAAGTGCGGGGTGCATGGGCTCTCTCTCTCTCTCTCTCTCTCTCTCTTGGTGTCCACCCCTCCCTCTTTCGCCCCCCTTAGGTTCACCACTCACTCCACTATCTGAATCAATCCCGGCGATCCGTCATACCCGATGCATGGCTGACGTACCCAGGTTCCCGGCCTTCTGGGCACCACCGAAAACGAGCTCGGCATCCGCAAGTGGCTCGAGGACCAGGGCCACACGCTCGTGACGACCTCGGACAAGGAGGGCGAGAACTCGACCTTTGACAAGGAGCTCGTCGACGCCGAGGTCATCATCACAACGCCCTTCCACCCCGGCTACCTGACGGCCGAGCGCCTGGCCAAGGCCAAGAACCTCAAGATTGCCATCACGGCCGGCATCGGCTCGGACCACGTCGACCTCAATGCCGCCAACAAGACCAACGGCGGCATCACCGTGGCCGAGGTGACGGGCTCCAACGTCGTCTCGGTGGCCGAGCACGTCGTCATGACGATCCTGCTGCTGATCCGCAACTTTGTGCCGGCACACGAACAGATTGAGCGCGGCGAATGGGACGTGGCCGCGGCCGCCAAGCAGGAGTACGACCTCGAGGGCAAGGTCGTCGGCACCGTGGCCGTCGGCCGCATCGGCGGGCGCGTGCTGCGCCGCCTCAAGCCCTTTGACTGCAAGGAGCTCCTCTACTACGACTACCAGCCGCTGTCGGCCGAGAAGGAGAAGGAGATTGGCTGCCGCCGTGTCGACAAGCTCGAGGACCTGCTGGCGCAGTGCGACGTCGTCACCATCAACTGCCCGCTGCACGAGAAGACGCGCGGCCTCTTCGACAAGGAGCTCATCGCCAAGATGAAGAAGGGCAGCTACCTCATCAACACGGCCCGCGGCGCCATCGTCGTCAAGGAGGACGTCGCCGACGCCCTCAAGAGCGGCCACCTCGCCGGCTACGGCGGCGACGTCTGGTTCCCCCAGCCCGCCCCCGGCGACCACGTCCTGCGCACCGCCAAGAACCCCTTTGGCGGCGGCAACGCCATGGTGCCCCACATGTCCGGCACCTCGCTCGACGCCCAGAAGCGCTACGCCGACGGCACAAAGGCCATTCTCGAGAGCTACTTCAGCGGCCGCCACGACTACCGCCCCGAGGACCTCATCGTCTACAAGGGCGACTACGCCACCAAGGCCTACGGCGAGCGCAAGGAGAGCAGGCAGACCAACGTCTAGGCCTGGTGCTGGCCTCTGCATGTTGAGAAACGGGACAATAGCATTTTTGTCTTTTTTTCCTGTTCCTTTTCCCTAACTGTTTTGGAAGGGCATCACTTGTATCATGAGACAGTGAAGATAGTGAGAGAGAGAGAGTAATGCAAACGAAGTCATGACCCAAAAGCTTTTTGTGCTTTTCTTCTGTTCATCGCTGCTTGCGTCGTGATTACAAAATAACTATAACAGAAACATTCATTGAATCCTGGTCTTCCGAACACCATGTGCCCCCCTCCCCAGACATCGCTCGTTGCGAGCGTCACACCTCTCTATGATGCGGTCATCAAGCCCGTGTCGTACTCCAGTGGACGAATATTCCCTCCCCTCCCGCCTTCCCGCGCCAGTAAAGTTTGTCCAAAGCCCATCCCCGTTTTTTGTACACCAAAGCGTGAGCGGAGGAGGAGGAGGGGTAAAAACAGGAAACAATAACATTACGCCCCTCTCCTATGCTCACTAACCTCACCAGAACCGCCACCAGGGCCGTCTCTCGCCTCCGCCCAAGTCGCCGTAGCCTCCGGCTCTCTCGCGCTTCGCGACCTGGTCGCGCCCGCGGATGCGCCAGAAGTATACTGGCACGCCAGCGAGCACAAACAGAATCACAGTCAGTGTCTGAAGTGGCTGCGCAAAAACGGCCCTCGACAGGAGGAACAGCGACACGCAGCAGAAGATGATGGGCGTCGTGATCCACGTGCGGTAGGGCCGCTCAAGTGTCGGCTCGCGCACGCGCAGGATGATGAGGCCCAAGACGGTGAGGAAGTAGAACGTGTAGCCGGCAACGCCGTAGAATGTGATGAGCGTGCCAAACTCGCCAACCAGGATGTACGCCGTCGTCAGCGCGGCATTGAGCATCAGCGCCGGGATGGGCGTGTAGAAGAGGCCAACTTCCGGGTCCGCAAAGAAACGGCGCGCAATCGAGGCGGCGCGGCCGCGAGAACGTTGCATCGAGAGGTGTGTCGTCTGAGTCGTCAGGTGGTCGGGCCCGGATCGCAGGCCGAGACGACCAAAGATGGAGGGAATGTACCCTTCCTTTCCGGCGGCGTAGACGAGACGAGAGGAGGTAAATGTCGAAGAGTTGAGAGCGCCGAAACAGGATGCCGACACAATGAGGGCAAGAACCAGCGAGCCGACGGGGCCGAACACTTGGGCGCCGAACATGACGGCAATGGTGTTGGAGGCGTTGATGGTCGCCATGGGCAGGACGAGAAAGTATGCGACATTGGCGAGAACGTATGACAGGATGACAAGAGGCATCGCCGTGTGGATGACACGAGGCAGGTCACGAGACGGGTTGCGAAACTCGCCGACGACGTAGTTGGTCTGTGAAACGAGTTAGAGACGGGCCATGAAGAAAAGGTACGAAATGAGGCAACTCACGTTGTCCCAACCGTCATACGCCCACAGACCAGCATAGAGCGCAAGGGCCCACATGGACAGGTCCGATGAAGTGTCCGCAAACCAGTTGCCCGACTTCCAGTCCATGCTCGCTTCGCCCTTGAAGGTGAAGCCCGTGATGGCCACGACGATGCCAATGACCGTCACGCCCAGCAACGCGACGAACTTGAGGAACATGAGCCAGTCGTTCACCTTGGTCCCCAACTTGGTCGAGACGCAGTTCAGGAATGTGACGGTCAGCACCGCGACGAACGCCACCGACTTGTTAACCCAAGGGTTGATGTCGGCCGCATCCGCACCCATGACCGCTCGCACGAGGTACTCTCCCATGATGATGGAGATGATGGCAGCGCTCCCCGGCTTCAACACGAGCACCGCGCACCATGTGAACAGGAAACCTGCAATCTCGCCCATAATCTTTGCGAGATACACCTGCGACCCTCCGTTCAATGGAATAGCACCACCAAGCTCCGCGTAGCTCGCCGCGCCCGTCCACGCCAGCACACCGGCAATCACCCACACGACCAGCGCCGCGCCAGGCGAGCCCACTCTGGCGCTGACCTGGCTGGGCCTGCTTTAGATACCGGATCCAACAATGAGTCCGACGATGAGGCTGAGTCCGTTCATGTATGTCAGCGTCTTGTTCTTCTCGAGTGTGCCGCCGCCCATGCCGCCGCTGGAGTTCATGGCGGTCGAAGAGATGGCGGCGCCGCCTATGGGCGCATATCCTGCGCCACCAGCTGTGGAACTCAGGGGGCAAAGGTTAGGAGCAAAATCGAAGGCGGAGGAGACGGAGAACGCCCGATGGCGCCCACCGGCTGCTGGATTCGAGGCGTCGAGGGGGTCTTCATTGTCAAAGGAGAGCTTTCGAGACGACGATAGGGAGGCGCGAGAGGAGGGAAGGCCCCCTTCTGAGACGGTGTCGGCGGCATGTGAGGAAGAGGCGAGGGATGCGAGCTCGAGAGAGTCGCGGGCGTGGCCGCCTTGGAAAGAGGAGTATTGGGAGGGCATCGTGGATTATGGCAAGGGAGGAGTCCTCGGGTGGTTTGCCGGTTCCTTGCGCGGCTTCAGGTCCTTCGGGGTTGCGCCCAGCTTATCGCATTTCGAGATTGAGAAATCGACAAAAGGCTAGATTCAACGATGATATGATGATGAAGGTTTGGTCGTGTTCGTTGTGTCGTCGTGCCTGGGCAAAGGCAATCAATGTTCTGTTCGTGAGGTTTGCTCGTGACGTCGTTTCGTGTTCGAGGGGATCTGGATGTCGCAAGATCGGCTATGCACGGGATATCGAAAAGCACGTGGTCGGCAGGCCGTATCCAAAGGGTGCTCGAGTTCGATACAAGAGTTATACAACGAAGCAAAACTAATCGGACAAGCAAAAGGGGTGGGTTCGTGATGGTGATAATCGAAATCTCTTTGTGGTGCTCAACAACGTCAATGGGGAAGTGGAATGGGGGAAAGGGGACCAACCAGACGGTCAAGTCCAGACTGGGATGCAGATGCAGAAGCCGGTACTGGTCTGGCCTAGCCTGGCTTGCCTGGTCCTTTCCTTGCCTGCTATGATGGATGAGTGGTGCTCTCTGTCTCTCCACATCTGCCGCCCGCATTCCCTCCATCTCGGCTTCGCTCGTCTCGCCCATGCACGGCCCCCCAGTTCGGATCAACCCATGATTGGCCTCGCACTCGCACTGCATTCTGTATCCTGCTGAGTCATCCCCTTCATCAACAGGCTCAGCCCATTGTCGGGATCAGCCTCGCACTGAAGCGACCTCCGTTGGTGCCCTCAGCATAGTCCGAGCCCTCCCAACCAATACATCACAGCCATGCCATCCGATCTTTACGCCTCAGTTGGCGGTGGCGGCCTCAAGCTCAAGGGCGCCAAGGTCGGCAAGCCTAAAAAGAAGAAGAAGGAGAAGACCGACCTCGAGAAGAATCTCTCTGGCGGCGAGTCCTCCACAGCCGTCGCGCGGCGCAACCCCGCGACCGAAGAGGAGAATGCCGACGAGAGGAAGAAGACGAAGAAAGACGACGACGAGCACACCGAAGATATCGAGGAGCACGAGGAAGAGACGGGGAGTCGCAAGACGGAAGCAGAGAGGCGGTTCGAGGAGAGGAAGCGCAAGAGAGTATGTTTCTCCAAACCTGTCCGTATCAAGATTGGCCACGATGCTGACCCTTTCTTTCTTCCAGCTACTCGAAATGTCAGGGAAGTCTGGAAGGCCAGAACTTATGAAGACGCACAAGGAGCGTGTCGAGGAGCTGAACACGTACCTGTCCAAGTTGAGCGAGCATCACGACATGCCCAAGATTGGGCCTGGTTAGACGGATACTCTCAAGACAATGGAAGACTCTGCTTGTTTGATTTGGGCTGGCGTTTATTTGGGAGGGACTGGGATACCCGTCGGTGGAATGCAATGTCGACACCTACCTACCTGTGCTCTTCGCTTGTGCTGTGCGAAATCGCATGTCCTTTGCGTCTCAGTCGCTGTGAAATCGGCTGCGCCCAGAAGACTGTCATGTTGCTTATACCAGAACAACCTCAAGGGTCTACAATACGCAATCTGACTGATTTTTAGAGGCGAACCACCTAAACCTAACTTCACGTGCCGCGGGGTTGAGACATAATACACAGCTATCAAATAACCCCTTCCAGAGTGTCTTAAGTTTCTCACATCCTTGTCATCACGTCATCTCGGAAAACAAAACTTGAAAGGCTATCACTGTTCATTTGAAGCCTCTTCTCTCCCACAACCTTCTATCTTCCAGGGCAACCCGTATATCAGCCCTTCCAAATTCAACTACCGTTCGGCCCCGAGACACGAGATTACTCTCCTCGTGCCAGTTCTATGTAAAAACGATCTGTGCTATGTTGATTACGCCGGTTGATGTATGCAAAAGGAGTGGACTGCCGTTATAGTCGTGACGATTATGAATGCCGATATATCGATTGTTGGTTTTGGTGGCCCTTCCACAGCGGGTCCTTCGGAACAATGAATGCCCTGGACACACGAGTGAGGGATCGCGGTAAATCAAAAAGCCCGACGAGCTGCGCTTCCTGTCTGGATTTACAGAAGCATCATGCCGGCGGCCAAGGCACCGAAAAGAGCGAGGACGCTGCTGCTCGTGCGAGGTGCCGCGTTCTGCAAATCGGCGTCATCCGAGTTGGAGTCCGAGGTGGCCTGGGCTGTCGGGTCAACACCGACGTATGAGGTCTCGGTGACGAGAGTGATGCCGCCGTCGGCCTCGGTCGAGGTGCGGGTCGTCACCACTGCGCTCGATGATGTAGGGCGACGAGTGGTGCTGGTGGTCGTCTCTCCACGAGTCGTGGTTTCTGGAACAAATGTCAGCGCATTGCTCAGATCATTGTATGGGAGCGCGCCCTTCCGAAACATCATCACTGAGTCTACAATAGGCCTGCACAGGGCTGACACCCTAAGCTCTGGAAAGAAAGCATCCGAGGCCAAATAACGATCGACGCATAAAGTGCAACGAGGGTACATGACATACCGTCGGCGGTCGTAGTAGTTCTCCTAGTAGTGGATGTAGACTGGGAGGACACTGCGGGTGACGATTCTACCACGGACGTTGGCACACGAGAAGAAGACGTTGGCGTGACCACAGACGGTCCCTCAGACGACACGGTGGCAATGGAAGGGGACGAAGGAAAGGTGGATGTGGGGGGAGATGGGGGTTGGGCAGGAGAGTTGGAGGACAATCCAGACGTACGGTTGGAAGTCACGAGGGTAGTGGTAGTAGTAGTAGAGGATGTAGTAGGAGTACTGGGAGACGATCCAGACGTACGGGTGGAAGTCGTGGGAGGAGGACGTGTAGATGTGGAGGAGGGAGAATTGGGAGACGATTGAGACGTACGGATGGAAGTCAAGGAAGTAGTAGAAGTGGTGACGGGAGTAGTAGAAGATGTAGAAGCAGTCTTAGGAGGCTCTTCCGACGTAGACGTACCAGAATCTGAAGTAGGAGCTGCTGCTGAGGTGACTGTCGTGCTGGTCGAAGAAGAGGGTGCCGGCTGAGTGGTTGTCGACACGGCAGCCGACGATGGCGACGGTGCCGGCTGCGAAGAAGTCGTCGTCGTGGTCTGGGGCTGCGTCGAAGGAGCGGGGGCCGGAGTCGTGCTGGGCACAATAGGAGTGCCCGATGTCGTGGGGGTCGTCGATGGCACAGAGTTCTGGGTAGGAGACGAGGGCTGGACAGAGGGAGCTGGCGAACCTGATGTCGTGGGCTGGGAGGCAGGACCGGAAGGTGCTGCTGAAGGAGAACCAGCCGACGCCGACGGGTTCGCAGGGATATCCGACGTCAGGTTGTCTTGACGCCGGGCAAGGCGAGCCCCAGCCGTCGAGATGTCTTCCTGAACAGACCCATCGTCCTTGACCTCTTCGGGGAAGTCCGCCTCCAGCAAGCGGTGAAGAAACTCGGGCTCTGCAGCCTTTACAGCCTCGGCGATTTGTTGAGACAGCTCCATCCGCGACTCGGACAGCGAAGGCTGACCAGCGGCAGCGCCGTGGGCATGGTGTCCTGTACGCCTCATCGATGGAACGACAGCGGAGGTCAAACCATAACCGATGAAGAGGCACACGGCAAAGGTAGCCGTGAGGCGGCAGGCTCGTGCCATCCTGTTGGGCCTGGGGGTTTGTGTCGAGGGCGACGTGGGTGTGTTCGTCATGAGGGTCCTCTTCTCATCGGAAGCGACAGTCAGCAGTCCATCCTCCAGATTGGTGTCATTGAGCTTGTCGGAAGCCATTGTAGCGAGTGTGGTGGCCGAGACCGAGGACGAGCCAAAGAAGGTGGGTTGAAGAATGGTTTTATGAGGACTGCTAATGTCGAGAAGAGCGAGTGACGGCGAGCGGAGGAGGCTTAACGGATCTACCTTTCCTAACGCAGCGGGTCGATCAGGAGCGAATGGAAGGGCGAAAGCAGCCCAAGAGCCAAGAAGTAGGTTTTTGGGGTATGACGAGGGCGGTCTTAGCGGCTCTGCAGGCTTGGTCGATGACAGGCAAACCAAAAGAAAAAAAGAGCGAATGTTTGTGGGGGGGGAGGGAGGAGGAGAGTTGTGAGACGCGACCAAGAGGCTCCGGTGTCAAGACGATCGAGGTGGTGAGGGGCAAGCAGGTAGGATATGCAGGTTGGTTGACGACAGATGATGTACTCGCACGATGCTGGGGGTTGGAAGAGGGTCGGATGGAGCAAGCTAGGAGGCACCGTCGAGGGGGTTTGTGGTGTGCGAGGAAGCTCTGGCCTCTTCGCTGCCTTGTTCGGTCGGGTGCGTTGGTAGCGGCAGCGTAACAGTCGAACGGTATCCGCGGGGCTAGTGGTCCCGGAGAGATATTTTCAGGGCAGGCTTTGGGTCTACCAGGTAGTGCTGGGCCGGCGCCGGAAGCTCAGAGGCGTCGCCGATTGTCTTAGACACCACAAACACGAAGATGGGCGGACGCGGCGATCGGGCTCTGCTGGTGGGGGGTGGGTACACTCGCTGGGATGTGGTGGCGAGGCAAGAGAGACGAGAGCGGGCGACGAATGCAGCTGGCGGAGGGAGCTGGGGAGGAGAATTGGCTGTCGATGACCCAGGTTGCAAGGAATCCAATGGATGATATCGCGTTTTGGTCTTGGGGTGTTTACGACCAGGGGGCGGCCTCGGCCTGCCTGCACACGTTAATGGTCGATTCGCCTCTCTGGTCGGCCAGTATCCCTGCAATCGTACCCTCGTCGGCCCAATACCCATATCGTCTTGTCGTGCGCCCAGCAAACCTGCGGCTGTGACGGCTGCGAGGGCGGCGAAGTGCGGCCATCCGCACTGACTGGCCCTGGCAGCCTTTCCTGGCCCTGGCCTGGGCCCTGGTCCTGGCCGTCGCCCCGGTCCAAAAGCTCGGATGGATGACAGCCCAGCTGGTCAACGAGGGCTTCGCCGTCGAGTAATTACCGTCTGATGCGACGCCAACAATATTTCCTGGCCGTGCTCGCAGTGGAATGCTGTGCTCATAGAGCCGCTGATGATCCGGCGAACAAAGCTGACGGGCCGTAGGACACCACCACGAGGGTCCCCTGTGACATCACTGGGGCTCGTGCTTCTTTCTTCAGAGAGCTGCCCGACTCGTATTGCTCCATATTGTTGGGTGTCGTTCGTTTTTTTATCCCTTTCTTTCTTTGACCCCCTCGACTCCTCTGTAGCGTCACCTTGTCATCGCCTACGCCCGCGCGCCGAGGAAGGCGAGGCTAAAAGTGCGGTAGTACCGGCGCAATACGAGCCACGATGATATTATGACGTTGGCCGTTGTGAGGGGCTGAGAAGGTTTGCTTGCGTTGTCATGATATGTGCATCAATTAAACTCATCGTTTCGTTGTTTCTGGTGCATCGGCTGACCGGCTGGCTGCACTCAATTGGAACCCGCATGGATGTCGACCGAGTTGAGTTGTGCAGCAGCCCAGACACTTGAGGGCTTCAGGAGGGGGGTCGCGATTAGACAGTAATTGGCCGTGAACTTCCAAGCCTTCCACGCCACATGCCCAGCTTCTTGGGCGAGCTTTTGGAGGCTGTTTTGGGGAGGCCGGTTTTGGTCGTCCTGGTTCGTTGACCTGGTTGCTGTGCTGGCACCTCGTGTGCCTTCTTTTGCCCATCCTTGACGTTTTCGCCTTCGCCACCCTTTCCCACAGGAGAGACAGAGCTTCTCATTCGAGCTCGGCCACGCATTACGAACAGATAAGAATAGGCATACGATCTCCGTCTCCCGACCGTGTTCGCTCCCAGTGGACACAACGAAGCTCTGGGGCTCTCTCAGAGGCTGGGACATGACGCTAGGCCATCGCCGGGACCCAGCAACCGATACTCGTAATCCTTGCAGGTCGCGCTAATGTATGTACCAGGGCCACGCCTCTCCGACGATTACGAAGATGCTCGAGGCAATATGAACGGCGAACTGGCGGACCGAGACGTAATCCCAGTCTGAGTAAGCTGCTCACAGGCTGCCTTGTCGAATGGTGGCCTCAAGATGTGGCTCTTTCTCGTCCGCCAAGGGCATCTCTTCGTCAACTTGCCTGTTCTGAAGATTGATGACTGTATTTAGGACCAAAGCGACAAAATTGACTGTGCACCTCAATTGTGTGTCGAGACTAATTTTTCGCTCGTCATCGTTGCTCGCGTGCTGGGGTGGTGGCGGCGGCGGGCCTCCACCGTCCTCGCCTGTGCGTCACTCAAGGTTCGGCTGTAAAACTCGTCGTCCCACCTGAACCCGAGGAGCGAGGAGGCTGGCGTCGTCCCAAGTTCGACACACTCAGCTGAACCTGCTGCGGAGTGGTGGGGGAGAGCTCTGGGTTTGGGGGGCTTCACGATAAGCGACCAGAAGGTCGTTGTGCCCCATCCAAAACCGTTGAAGGAGTGCTGCCAGCTGAACAGAAGCTGCCGACTGGGTCGAAACGCTCCATGGTGAGACGCAAGGAGCAATGTGGCTTTAATGATGGTCAGCTCGACAGGTACCTTGGTAATAAGGTAAGGTAGGCTGGTCGGGATAACGGTTGCTTCAGCCAACCGCCGGGCGGAGCGTTTTGCCCTCTCCTGAAGCAGCATTGCAACGCTCCCCTGCTCAGCCACCGCTCTCGCTCTCGGTGTGGGGAGTGACGATGCGTCCACTACGTCCCTCATTTCAGCTAAGTTTCTGTGCCTCCTGTCAGTCATGTCGTGTCGTTGTTGTTCTGGGCTACCGCGTACACTTGTCAGAAGAGTATGACAGGTCAGTCTAGGTAGGCCACTGCTTGCTGGTCCAAGGCTGGCTGCTACGATTACGTCTGAGCGACGGAAGCCCCGCCAACAAGTGACACTTGCTTTCTTCGTTCTTCCCTCACATCCGGACAGGCCGTGTGTTGCTCGTCGAGACAAGATGAGTCCGGCATGAAATGGCTAGAACGGATGTGAACATGTCGACAGATTTGATTTAAATGAATCACAGCCGCCCCTTGCCCTGATGCGCCTGAGATTAAGTGCACTGCAGTCCAGTCTCTGGGTGCGAATTCGTGGACCAGCCAACCGCGGGGCCTATTCTTCCGCCAGTCCTGAGAATCTACCGTATTTTTGTCTTGGAAGAGATAAGAGAATAGACGCCCGACGATCGAATGGTGAAATGTGGTCGGTGACGTTTCTGTCACACGGTTACCTCCCATCCAAAGTGTCACATAACGTTGCAATCTCTCCTGGACCACCTCGATTAGACCAGCTTGGCTTTCCATCGGACCCTGCTGTACAGAGAAGTCAGATGCAGTGGTATTGGTGGCTGCCTCTAAGCATTCCACTCCTGCTGATTTCTCATGCTAAGCTCAAATGGCGAGCTTCATGAGGAGTCTCAATGCAGACGACTGTCTGCAGTTCCTGGAGATGTTCAGGCTTTGGAGTCACGCAAAAGGGAAGATGTCTTGGGGATGATGTGCAACCAGAATATTCAATCTTTCGAAGGTATCGCGAGCCGGCTGGCACTCCACTATTAAGGCAGCTGCAACCGGCTGCGATGGCTCAGCTTACATCATCGACAAATCCCCACAGATTCGCATTTAGCGCCCTCTTGAGGCGCCGCGCGGCTGAAAGCCCCTGTCTATCCTGTACCATCCTCAACAGATGGACACCGGCATCCTCTTTCATGTGATAAAGTACCATCCGAGAGCTCTCCACTCGCTAGGTCCCGCAGCCCTTCTGGACGACGAGACTCCAAACCGACTCGAACAACGTCGTCATCCCGGCATCGTATCATGACGTGAGACACCCGCTCCCCGGCGCATCATCCATTGCCGTGTACCTTCACAGAGGTCTCGATCCTGGAGCTCCCCTTGTTGGCGTCTTCAAATGGTGGCCTCGAATCCGTGACAGACCGACCTCTAGCTATGCCACCCGATCGCCTCAAACCCGCATCACTCGCCCCGCGCGACGATGCGAACGACATCGATGAGCTCCGAGCTCTGAACAGAACACCTCATCCTTACCACCACCTGAGTACCGAGCTCCCACATGCTGCGCATCGCTTTGCGTTCCCCGCAACCTCTGCGGCGGGCCCAACATCGGCGCCGTCCCCGCCCGCTCCGACGACAGCAGCGAGCCGTCGTCGCCGTTCCCTTCCTTCACAAAAGAGTCGACGCCACTCAGTGACAGCGGCACCGAAGCCGATGACGAACACTTTCTGAAGGGCTTACCCGCGCCTAGGATACCGTCGCACAAGGGGCTTCGCGGGCGCAACGAGCTCATATCGGGGACATCCTCGCCACTCCCCTCGCCAGCATACTTTGGGGACCGTAGCAGCCATGGGAGGCTTGGGGAGGGCCAAGAGAAACCGGAAAAGGAGCTCAATTTCTGGGAGGACCGAAATTACCGTCGCACAAAGGAGCTTATTCGACGAACCCTCGAGTTCATCATCTCTGGAGTTCTTTTCGGCATTCTTTGGACCAATGATACCGTAAGGCCCATTTTGAGAGAATGGAATCAAGGTATGTGGGCTCGGAAGATGCAAGAGGTTGGGTGTACTAACATCATGCAGAACTTTCCCTCATAGTGGCGCTGTCGGCATCGCTGATGCTTCTCTACCCTGTGCGCCTTGTTTCATGGGCGTACCGGAATCGCAACCCTCCAACATGGCCCCCGTTCTCCATACCAACTGTTTTCGACCCAGCGTCCATATTGTACCCTCCCTGCATCACCATGCTGGTCTCACTTCTTGTGGCAATGGATAATCGTGGGGTTGTGCTCCCCAACATCATCCTGAGCATCAGCGCCATACCCAAATTCTTGATCCCGACGGCCCAGCCTCTCGAGGTCACCAGCACCTTTCATTGGGCCCTGTCCAGTATCCCGCTGGCCATTGCACGCGCACAACCGAAAGATCTTATTGCAACCCTCCGACCAGACAGGCCGACCATTGATCCTGAGACGGCTGTCCTGCTGTACCCATTACACCAATCGCTCCTGGTGGTGTTACATCACATGACGACGACGAGTCTGCTCACAGCCGAGCTGCAACTCCTCTCTATCGGGCTCATCAACGTCCTTCTTCTCGCCCATTCACCTCAGGCCACAATACTGCAGTCACTACTATGGGTGGGCGGCGTCACTGTATTGACGTTGTGTGGGCCAGTCATACGATGGGGCATCGCCTTGGCTAGGGTCCCAAGGCTTCGCTTCAGGCGTACCTCCTTCTCCCCCAGCGGGTCATGGTTTGGCCTGGTCAAGAATGCACTGTCACCACAGCGTGTTAGACGTGACTTTTTGTGGTCACCAACCGAAGAATCCGCGTCCGAAGTGTTTGATTCGGACGAGGACACAGCAAACGGTCCTCTGATGAAGCCATCACGCGTGCGTACCTTCACAGCTAGCGACCTCAACTCGCACCAGACTGGTAGTCTAGGTCGTTCAACATCGGCGAGCGTGCCGTCTCCTTCGGCAAATGGTTTCGCGTTCGGCAGGACCAGTACGATGCCCGTCGTGAATCGTCCTCAGCGCTCCATGACGCATACCCACTCCGGCAGGAGGAAACGAACATCCTCTACTACCGTGCGATCTTTCTTCCGGCTCACAGAGACGCAGGCCACGGTGAAAAGGTGGATCTACTCAGCGTACGTGCATGTTGGCATAGTGTTGATCATCTTACTCCCAACAAGGGACCACATTGGCCGCTACGCTCTCAGCGGTCATGAGGCGATAGGTTGGGCGTTGGGCTACCTATTCGGCGACCTGCCATGGTTCAGGTTTCAAGTCGTGAGCAATGACTTAGAGCGCTGGATCTTCATCCCTCCGCGTCTGGATGACATTCATGAGTCCTGTCACCTCGGATGGGTGCAGCACATACGCCACGCTGACTTTGGAGAGGCAAACACAAGACTCCTCATAGGTGTCTACTGGCTCCTCGTCATCGCATTCGGGTTGATCGTCGTGGTCAACTTGGATCCGAAGTTCGAGGTCGACACGAGGCGCAAGGTCTTCCACTTTATGATGGTCGCTATGATTCTGCCAACAACCTACGTCGACCCCGTGTTTGTTGGTCTTGCGTTATCCTTCGCCCTCGCCATCTTCCTCGTCGTCGACCTTCTCCGCGCCAGCCAGCTCCCGCCTCTCTCGCGCCCAATCGCATCCTTCCTCACTCCCTATGTCGACGGACGCGATAACAAGGGCCCTGTCGTGATCTCGCACATCTTTCTCCTGATTGGCTGCGCTATCCCTCTCTGGCTCGCACTCGCGACTCTGCCCCGCAGCTCGTCCGCAAAGCTCGAAGACGATCCCCTCGCCGGCTGGGAGGTCCCGACCCGCGAAGTCAGCATGGTCGCGGGCGTCATCTGCGTTGGCCTCGGCGATGCCGCCGCCTCGCTCATCGGCCGCCGCTACGGCCATAAGAAGTGGATCTGGGGTGGTGGCAAGAGCCTCGAGGGCAGCGTCGCCTTTGCCGCCGCTGTCTTTGTAGGACTCATGTCGGCGACGACGTGGCTGCGTGTCGGCGGGTGGCCTGTGGCTGCCAAGCAGCAGACGACCTGGGCGGTTGCGGCGCGGAACGCCGGCGTGTGCGGGACCATGGCGAGCTTGACCGAGGCGGTGCTCACGGGGGGCAACGACAATGTCATTGTACCTATTGTGCTGTGGACATGCGTAAAAAGTTTGGGCGTGTAGATAAGTGGTGTGACCTCGTGGGATTTAATGGCGTTTGGAGAATCGGGAGAGTGATCTAAATATGGTCAGTTACCCGATGGCTGGGGTTTATTTATGTGGTAGAAACACTTCAACGAAGTAACGAAGCATTGATTATTCGAGATGTCGACCGATGTTTGTTAGCCAGCATTGGTGCCAGGTCTCTAAGACTAAAAAGACAAGAGGAGCGCCTGACGTCTTGCAGGCAGCTTGATATCTACTACGCAATGACCAGGTGAGTGTGAGCAGAAGCAACGCTACAAATTGACCCTCTTTGAATGTGTATTAAGCCATAACGCCAGCCTATCGAGGCACCCATGCCGTAGACCACCTATTGCCATGCTTGACGCTTATTCCCCCTTTCCCCCGGACGCCACCAGGCTCTACGTTCGGCTTCTAAACACTACAGCGCAAAATGCTTTACGTGGCAGTATCATGTCATGAGTTCCTCCAAAATACCCTCCAATTCATCTTTGCGGAATGGCACGCTCAGCAACTCCGTCCCAATGGCGTCCTTGCTGCTCGTAATCATCTGATGGTCGTGGAACCTGTTCGCAAAGTTAGCGCGTGTCATGGTTTGCTCGCAGACAGGGAGCAATCTTACTCTTTCAGCAACGTTCGGAACGCCATCTCCGAACTGCAGATGAACTCCTCGACAGCCTTGTTATACAGCATGCGGTACTCCACGGCCGCACTGTCGTCCCCGTCATCGCCGTCCTCGGCGGCAATGAGCACCTCGGCCACCAGCAGACGGAAGAGGCTCTTCGCGTTCTCCGGCAGACTGGCCAGCACGAAAACGACGCCCTCCTTGCCGTTGATGGCGCGGGCGCGACGGCCAAGGAGGTCATGCACGTCGTCCACGGGGTCGAGCTCCGCCGCCGGTTTGGCAAACGTCGTGGTGTCGTGGAACAGAAAGTTGAACGAGGCGCGGAGGGCGGCGTCCCAGAGGAGAGAAAAGTCGGGCGTGTCGGCCGAGCAGAGGAAGCGAATGTTGGGGTGCGCGGCGAGGGCGGCGAGGGCCTGCTGCGTCGCGGGCTTGCGCAGCGGCGGGGCGTCGATGGAGTTGAGGAGGAGGGTCAGGGTCATGCCGGCTTCTGTGAGGTGCGAGAGCAGGGCCTGGAGCATGCCGGACGGTTGGGCGGGCAGTTTGTGGGTTGGGTCGAGGGCGAGGGTGGAGGCGACTGTGTTGAGAATGTCGCGCAGGGTGATGGTTCGCACGTAGCCGTTCACGATGACAATCTTGTGACGATCGTGCTTCTGGATCTTGGCATACGTGTGTTCTGCGAAGCGTGTGAGGAGTGGGCGCTTGGAGCCGAGCCCGTAGAGGCACAGGCTGAAGCCCTCGGCGAGCTCGAAAGACCACTGGCCGAAAGAGCCCTCATGAAGGGATTGTAGGAAAACGAGGTCCTCAGCGTGATGGTCTTTGAGGTCTCGGATTACAGAGAAGTACTCGTCGTGCGTGAGAAGGTCGATCGAGGCGAGGGTGTTGTTGGAGGTTTTGGTGCGGCCAGGCTTGTTGTGTTCAAAGTACATCTCGTGCGCAGGAAGATCGCGTGGAGGGGTCGGTGATCGTATTTTTGGCGGCCGCCCCTTCCGTGCTGGAGTCTTCTTCGATGGGGTTGTCGCCGCCGCAGCCTCTGTGTCGTCCTCATCGTCGTCTTCGCTTGACTCGTAGATAGCCCTGGCAAGCCCACCTTCATCCTCCTCCTCGCTGATGTCGTCGCCAACGACGCGCTCAATCAGCGCCCTGGCACTCTTTCGCTTGGCAGAACGGTCTACGGCCGCCTTTTTCGTGGAGTAAAGCCATTGGCACCAGTGGATTTTGTTGGCGTTTCGAGGTTTCGTGATTGTCGCAACTTGGAGGGTGTCGCGATACCGTTGGTCAGCGGTGTCGCATCCTTTCGAGGCCGCCCTCGTTTTCTCTTGGGGGTTGGTGTTGGTTGCTCGATCTCCGATGCTGAGTCTTTCGGAAGTTCGTCGTCGGGTACATCGTAGACATCTGCTATCTTGTTGAGCTGAAGAGAGCCTCGTTTCCTTTTCGAAGGGGTTTCCGCCAGCGTGTCGTTGCCATCCTCCGGGTCTGGTCGGGCTCGTTTGACTGATGATCGGCTTGGCGATTCGGCTGCCTCTTCTTGTAGGGGTTTTCGTCGAACCATTTTGCAAAAATCGGGCACTGCGTCGGCGATGCCTGCGGTTTTCGACGTTATCCAGGCTTTGAGGGTGCTGACCCATTAGACTGGCAGACGCGTTTCGACGCCGAGTCGCGAGGTGTCTGCCGACAAATGTGGTCCAAGCTTCTAAAGCTGTCAACCACAGCCGACGACAAGCGACTAGATTGCTCTCAGTTCCTTGGATACACCTCTCATCACCCTTTCGGTCGCTCATCAAAGCCTGGCATCACATGATGAATCTCAATCTTTCCGCGTCTTTGAATATCTTCAAACTTATTGCCAGGCCTTCTCTTTGCCTTCCGCATCAAACCGTCTCCACATTCAATGATCTACCAATACCCTTGAACAAGGTCCTCGAGGCACAAGGCAGGAAAGCCGATATCAGAGCCGTCGTCTTGGACAAGGACGACTGTTTCGCAGTTCCCGAAACCAATCATGTATACAAACCTTATGAGGCAAGTTTTCTCCCAGATTGAATCTGCATCCACTCGCTAACCTGTCTAGACCCGTTTCGAGGAGTTGAAAGCAGCGTACCCCGGCCGTCGCCTTCTCATAGTGTCGAACACGGCGGGTGCGACCAGTTATGACAGGAACCTAGCCATGGCTGCAGAGCTCGAGGAAGGGACAGGCCTCACTGTGCTGCCTCACTCATCGAAGAAGCCTGGCTGCGGTGCCGAGATCATGGAGTACTTCAGGCAACACCCTGAAACTGGCGTCTCCCATCCATCACAAGTTGCTATTGTTGGAGACCGATTAAGTACTGATATCATGATGGCCAATATGATGGGTAGCTGGGGCTTTTGGGTCAAGGATGGTGTCATCCCCAATCAAGAGAAGAGCATGGTGAGTTGTCGGCCTACATCGCATTACACCTGTTTTTCACTGAACCATTCAACAGTTCTCCCGACTAGAAAGAAGGCTAGCTGCTTCACTACTGGCGAGGGGCTACCAAACCCAAGACCCTTCGAGTCAATTCGAATAAAAATGGTATGGTCTGCGACCAGGGACTGGCAGTACAGTCATCACGCCTCGGCATTATTGGCGATTCTTACTCCACTTGGCACCGCTTTCTGCCCGACAAAATTCTCCATGTGTTCACTCAAGACCGGATTGGCATGATCGCTGTGCAAGATTTGCTGAGATCATGACATTGTGTGCATCATTTGTCCAACTTCTGAGCCAGGCGCAAGGGACCACAACATTCAACCGAAAGATACCTGCCTGCAATCTACTTGCGTATTGTCATGCATGATGATGCCTTTCTTGGCGTTGTATGATTAGGAAGAGAGTTTACAGATTCTCTCGGCCCCTCTCTGTCATCATGGGAGCAAGTTAGCGGCACAGGTCCTGTCAAGATGCTGCTGTTTAACATTTCCGTCTCACATAAGCAGACATGGCATCTCCGGTTTGACCATGTTCACCATGTTGGGTCGAATTCATGTATGATTTCTGGCTTTGATACCCTGCTATTCTAAATCATCAGCTCAGAGTAGGTACGCTGTTAACGTAGCGCGTGACGTATACAGTGAAGCTGTCCAGCTACCCATGTTAATTCACGGCGAGACTGCGTATCATCTGCCTTGGTTTCCCTCCTTGAATGTATCGCTTATTATCACGGACAGGACCTTACATTCACTGCCGACCACCTGTGCCCGGACCATCGACCTCTCCCCAATTATCTGCATTATCCTCATCCACTTCATGAATGATTTTGAGATTCCGTTCTTTCTGGCGAAACCGACATCTGGAGCAATCAGCCTTCAAAAAGCAACGTAAAACACGAAAGCCGGCATCTGGAGGTGCTCCTTCTTATATCTTTTAACCCGGCTTTTCGTTCTTCATAAAGGTATCGCGGTGAATGAAGCACAGCTTATTATACAGAAAACCGGCAACCGCATTGCGTCCTTCCCTCAGGCTACTTCTTTCATGAAACGGTTTTCGTTCTTCACGTAGTAGTCTTAATATGAGTAGTAAGTTTCAAAGTACAAGATACATAGTTGCACTTTTAGGGTGCTATATTTCCTTTGCACACGAAAACACAGAGGCAGTACGATATTCCCCGAAAGCAGACAAGAACGCGAAAAACAGCACAGGCTAACACGAAATCGCACAAAGCAGGAAAGCACACGGAATCACGAAACGACACGGAATCACGAAACCACACAACCACGAAATCACGAAATCACGAAACCACGAAACCACACGAAAGTAACACGAAGCATCAGAGAACCCACAACGCCAGAGGCTGAACGATCGCCATGGGTGGCAAGACCTGGTCATTGGCGGAGGAGAAGGTCTTCTAGCGGAAGATCATTCCTTTCTCTCAGAGACGCGTCGGCAAGGATCGTGCAAACAAGGAAAGAAGCTGGACGCAGCTCACAGATGAGATGTTCATGCATATGGGTGAGGGTGCCCGCAGAACCTACACCCCCCTCAGCCTTTGTAAGTATTCTGACACAAAATCTCCCAACATGTATGACCGGGAATCATGGCTAACACTGGTTCTTTCTTGCTCTACTAGTCGAGCACTACTTCCTCAACATTGAGCAGGGCCGACCTTCCCCCAACGCCCACGCCTTCGTCAGGGAGTATAATCGCATGAAAAGTCAGTAATCACACACCCTATTCTTAATCCTCAAACTGACAAAGGACCTTCTAGACGAGGGAAATGAGGCTAAGAAGGCATTTGAGCGTGCCAACCGTATGGTCGATGAGGATAACGAGGATAGCAATCGCTCGAGCAGCATCCACGAGCCTTCTGATACCGGCGATGGTGAGAATAGCAGCGCCCATCGATACCCAATGAGGCCTCGGCGCAAAGTTCGGGACGCTCACGTGGGGCCTACCGCCAAAGAACAGGAGCGCAATCGTGTTTCGATGCAGGACCAACGGCCTTTGCCCCCAGTCGACGAGAACTACCGCCGTCGACCTGTTGGGGATTCGGTCGCCTCGCCGTATTCTCATCATCTGGAAGCTAACCGCCACTCTCGCCCTCACTATTATGGTAATCAACACCATGCCCAACTTTCGTTCGAACGCTCGCAGGGCTATCACCGTGGCCAGGATCAAGGCCAAGGGTTCAGTGGCTACCAGAAGGATTACTATGCCCAGACTCCCGATTACCAAGGATACCCCGAGCAGTGGCGTACCAGCTATGGGGAAGCTCCTTATCGATTCCAGAATGATATGTCTGGTCGCTACACTAATCAGTATAGTCAGCCGTACTACAGCAACAACTTCTATGAGCAAGGTCCATCCATGCAACCAAGCCCTGAGTACTCACAGGTCCCCGTAAGCGACCACGGACCCGAACGTCCGGCGTATTCGCAAGACGACTACGAAAATAGAGCCCTAGAGGAAGCCTCCGGCTCGGATCAACGCCCCTATCTCGCCCAACGGGGCAATAGCGCCCCCGAGCATGCGCACCAGGAGTTCCGCGGTTTCTACGAAGGACCACCTCATACCATGACAGGTGGCCATTCTGTCGAAAACTACCATCATGTCGGAAGCCGCACTTGGGAGGGCGGCGCCCAGCTCGAGAACGTGGGCCGGGTGGAAGGTCCGCGTCAGATTGCCAATGAGCGCGAACGCTCGCCCTCGACCGCCAGCACTATCCTGTTGCAAGATGCGTATGAGGCTGGAGAAGGACAACACCATGTCCACCAAGCCGAGCCGGCTAGCAGGGGCGTTCCGCGCTCAGGAGACACAACCGAATCTGAACCTGCATCGCACCACCACTCTGACCACGGCTCAGCCATCGACACTCGCCCTCATCACTACCGACAGCGCGAGCGGCGAGCGGAATATCCGCGCACTCCTGAGGCCCAAACAGCTCGTCGGCTTTTTGATCACGTTGCCACGACTTCCAGCTACGGTTATGTCCCCGCTCTGGATCTCGCACCCGACCGCGAGCTGCCCCTGGCCGGGCCTGATCGCACCGCAAACGACCATATCAATGCGTACAACACCCATGGAGATCGAGTACTCAGCGAGAAAATCAGCCATGCTCGCACTGTGGAACAGCGCGAACATGCGAGTGTGAACCGCAGCCAGCTCTCCACGATCAACTCCAGCGGCCCAGCCTTTTCTGCTAGCCAGAAGTTGGAGCCCTACCGTAATGGAGGACAAGGCCCTGTAAAGCCCGAAGAACCGACCGCAGAAATTGAGTATGCAGGCAATCTTGAAGTACTGGCTCGCGTCGCACTCATGCAGACCGAGGGTCTTGCTGCTGATGAAAGTGGTGACCAGCACTCCGCCTCTGGTCGCAATACCCGGAAGGAGGACACAGGCCACGGTCAAGAGACTAGCCGCTTGATCAAGCGGTGTGACGACGAAGTTGAAGCGGCTCGTCAAGCTCGTGTTGAGAAGGCCTTGCGCCTTGACGCTGAAATCAACGCTGACATTCGGCGCCGACACCTCAAGGACGACGCACAAGAGGAGCAGTAGATCCGCATCGCCCGTACAACGCGATGAGCTTCAGTGAACCAGGATGGAAAAGGATGCACCCAGCACACGATAGAAGAGGACATGGGTGGCAGTCAGGTCGCATCGCTTGAAGGAAGGTCTCTGACGGATCAGGAGACACGAAGCATCGTCGGTTTTAGGGATACCAAGAATCAGGAAATTGAGCTGGGCTTCCATTCAGCAGGTTGCTCCTGTATTGGGATTACATCATTGGAGAATTGCTCAGTTCGACGCCCGGCTTTGATACCTAGTTTAATTGATTTTGCTTTTCAGAACTTAACCGTGACGAGAGAATGTAAGGCTGTTCTGAACCATACTGAACACCGAACACAGTAGGCAGCGCAAGAACAGCATTCAGCACCTGATGGCTCGTAGAGTCTTCATACGAGAACACCCGGAAAACCGTCCCAAACCATGTTGAGTGCGAACGTCTTCTGCCGCGTCGTGAGCCCCTGAGGAGAAGCCAGATCCACCAGCTGACTAAGAGCTCTACAACGTTACATGAAGCTCTCACCAAGTTCATCCGTTATCCCAGAACAAAACAACACACGACTTGTTTCTTCCATCCTTCGACAGTCTTGTCTACTTTCCAGACTTGTGTTGATCACGCCCCGCGATACAGCACGATGCCGCCAACCACATCTCTCGAGATCCCCGTCTTCTCCCCGGCGGCAGCTCTTCACGCTCAGTCTCTTGGCGCCCAGCGCATCGAGCTCAATGCACAAGGCTCGTATCCCGCCGGAGGCCTGACGCCCACTCTCGACGACCTGCGCGCTGTATCTTCTTCGTTGGCGATCCCGAATCGAGTCATGATCCGGCCAAGGGGACCCCCCGCTGAAGGGTTGGATTTCGTGTATTCAGAGGCGGAGTTCGAGACGATGCTCTCCGATGTGAAGAGATTGCTTGCCGATGGAGGCTTGAAAGCGGAGAGAGGGGATGGGTTCGTGTTTGGAGTGTTAAAAAGAGGAGCGCATGGGGTTGAGGCTGACCGCGAGAGGAACTCAAAACTGGTGGAGGCGGCAGGAGGCTTGGTGTGCACATTTCATCGGGCTTTTGACGAGCTTGTTGCTGGACTGGAGGGCATCAGTCTGGATGAAAAGGAGGTCAAGGTCGAGCAAGCCATACGAAGTGTTGCTGCCTGTGGCTTCGATGCCGTCTTGACGTCTGGAGGGCCGGGACGGGCGCCGGAGAACGTCGAGATCTTGAGGGTGGTGACCAGGAAAGCGCAAGGAAGGTTGACGATCATCATTGGGGGCGGAGTCAGGAGCGGTAATATTGGGAGGGTTCTGAGACATCTGGACGTTGATCCCCAGAGCGTGTGGGCGCATTCGAGCTGTCTTGTTGCTGGAGAGGTAGAAAATATCAATCCTGTGGAGGCAAGCAAGATGCTGCTGCAATTCAAAGGATCGAACTTTGGTAGTCATGAAGACGAATAAGGAGCCTGTAATTGACGTTTGTATTCGTATGAGGGAATGACTCGAGGTTGGGTATTTAGTTATGCATCCATCTAGCAATCAAATCCATCGTGATCTGTGTCTAAGTCTGCGAACAATCTACTGACCTAGGGAAACTATCACTGCGGATTTCTAAGAACATGTATGCATCTATATGCATCAAACCGCTCACCGCTTGTGCTTAATCACTTCACTTTCTTCAAGCTCTTGCGCCCGGACCTTGCTCGGCCCAGCCTTCATCTCAGTCCACTCGCCCTCAGTGTTCCACTTGCCCGCCTTGGTATAGTCCCACGTCTGCGTGCCCTCCATGTATGCGAAGCGGAAATACTCATTGTGACGCAGCTCTGGTTTCCGTTCCCACGAGAAAGTCGTCTCGGAACCTTCGCCATCGTCAAAATATGTCCGGAACCTCTCCACATCGTTGACGAGTACGCTAATGCCGTCAAAACGAGGGGCAGGAGGCGTCGCCCAGGTGAAGTTGGCCGTCCACAGGGCTTCGCCAAGGTTGATTTCGGGGGCCCTGATGACGGGCAGGGGCGAGCCATGCTGGGCATCGCCTTGAAGGGACGCGCCCGTCTGCAGCAGAGGGTCAAAGCCCCACCGCGCGATACCGTTGATAAAGAGACCAACGAGGAGACCTTGATACAAGAGGCTGGGCCGCGTCTGCATGCTTGTGCCTGGTAACAGCAGCAGGGCTAAAATGTAGTGATGGATGCGCAAGTTGAGGCCCGGGAGCAGCAGGCAAATGACGATGCCACCGACGAAGAGCGCGTACAGCTTTAGGTACTTCAGTAGCCGACCTTCCTGCCTAAAGAACCAGATCTGCTTCACAACGATGACGAATAAGACAATGACGATGATGGCGAGCGCGGCCTTTGCGCCCGGTTGCTGCTGCAGGTCATGACCCGTCAATCTTGAAATGGGAATGAAGTCGAGCGTGTAATTAGTCAAGGCGCCCACCCAGCAGGCGCCGAGCCAGAGCACCGCCTTGTCGCCCTGCGCGGTGCGGCCGCGGAGCAAACGGCGGCCTCCCATCTTGTCGTACATGACGTAGGCACAGAACATGGCGGGCAGGAACTTTCCGAGAATGTTCGAGACGAGTCCAGCTATGCTGGAGTGTCCTGGGGGATCCGATGCAATGCCGACGTGCCAGAAGATGCCAACGAAGTTGGCGAAGAAGAAGAGAGCCGAGGAAGCGGTGAATAGCGACATGACAGACGTATAGACGACCGAGACGGCCAGTAAGTCCCATCGCATGTCGCGAGACTTGCACTCAATGTCCTGCTCAAAGACAAAGGATAGTGGGAAATAGGAATCAAAGCCAACGCTCTTGATGCCATGGTGGCTCGAGCTGACGTAGTCCTGCCGTCTGCCGACCACCTTCACAACACCACATCCTCCTCTCTCATTCGAAATGACGCCCGCGTGGATAGCAGCCTCGCAAATGAATGAATCGCCGCGGTAGAAAGCATCGTTCGTGCCGTTGGGGCCGCCGATGACGAAGGGCTGGTAGACGATTTCCTGATCGCCAACAGCGCGGGGATTGAGGACATGAACGGACCGGCAGTTCGCTGAACACCTGAAGGGGAAACCACTGCCATTGAACGGCCGACAGTCGACACCATTGATGCCGCATCGGTTTCCGGCGCCCCAGTACGTGGCGCCGCACCCAATCTCCGAAGGTGTGCCCCAGCCCTCGATCTCGGTGGCGAGCGTCTCGGCTCGCTTGACAAGCGCAAAGGTGACAGCCCAAATGGCTACGTAGAAAAAAACGACAGCAAGGCGTTGTTTCCGCTTCGGCAGGTACTTCTCAACAAGCAGGAGAGGGAACTCCTGGATGCGCGGGAAGACGGGCTTGATCTTCCAATCGCGCGGGTTCTGGGGACCCTGTGCCCAAGTCGCTGTGGCTTTCCACAAGCGGTATACGGGGTACGGCACCCGCTTCCATCTCTTTCCGTTGCGATCATCCTGCAAGAACCTCGGGGTGGAAGTCCATCAGTCGTCCTCCACCTCGGGCACGCGTCGCTGGTGGGCTGAGGGGGGGGGATCGGGGATCGGGGCGTCGGGATGGTCGGCCGCCGTCGCAGTGGCATCACCTCGCTCGGCAGCAGGTCTCTCGGTGGCTTCTTGTCGTTCCATGCTGCTTAGGAGGGGTGCGTTTTCGGCAAAGCCATCGTCGCTCATTCTGTTGCTGTCGTGTCGGAGAAGACGAAGGGCATGTCAATGCCCCCCGCAACTCCTTGAGTGTTTCGTTTGGCTGTGCCGCACCCGATCCGTCAGCATTTCTTGGAAAGCGCCACGGATGGGGCCGCCACTCGGGCGCGATCCGAGCTTACTAAATCGATGATGGGTGATGGTGGTGTTGCGCTGTCAAAGCAGACATGTACTGGCGGTCTTGGTCTTGAAACTGGCGTTTTGACAAACACCGCGGAAAGGGCGCGTTGTGGGCAGGAGAACTGCTGTGTATTTAGCATTCACAACCGAGACCTTATCCAAGTCATGAGAGCATGTCGCAAGACTGCCGGCACTGAATCAAGCAACCATCAGCTGGACCAGGGCTTGCCTAGGGACATCCATCCCGAAGAAGCCGTAGAGCAACGTTGGTGGGCATGTTCCAGTGATTGGTCCACTGGCCCCGGGTCCCTGCATGCAGTGTGAAGCGACTAATGTTCGGCAAAGCCACATGATTGAATCGATAAGGCTAGTAGAGATCAGGTAGAGAGTGGCTGGTGAGGCTGTCTGTGGCGGGTGAGCGACATCGAATGGGGGGCTTGCGTGGGGGACACGATGGCTAAGATTTAGTGGGCTAGTGAGTGATTCAGCGAAGTCATTGCGACCAAGCAGTAGCTGTCTTCGTGATATCGACGTTCTCACGAGAGTTGACCTTTCCCTTTCACCTACTGGCCATAGCTCAGAACAGCCAGGGTTATCGCACACATTCCTTTCTTTCTCGCACTCTCTCCTCGTCAGGCTCGGCATCATAGACTCTTCCTCTCCTTCTCGTATCCCCACAAGCTCACTACCTACTTATCCTTCTTCGCTCCCCTTTCCCACCCAGCAGAGGGAAGGACTATGGTATCATGATAAACGGTCCAACGTCCTCAAATGAGGCATCATCAGACGAGATGGCTTTCAAGGTTCTACAGTCAGCGCTGCAACAGGGCTCGGCGGCGAGGCTAGGTAGCCTTGCGTTGCCTAACCGCAAAGTCATCGACACACCCAATTTCATCGCCATCTCATCACGGGGAACCGTGCCTCATGTCACGCCAGACATTCTCGCAAAACACGCAACTTTTGGAGGTGCCTACATGGCACTCGAGGATTGTAAGCGCCCAAGACGCTCCCGCACATCACATTGAGACTCATGCCAACCCTCTAGTCATCGAGAAGAAGAGCCCGCCTATTCTAAGCGCTCCGCCCACGCTGGCCAGACCGCTGCACGCCTTCACAGGCTTCCCCCGCGATATGGCGACCATTATGGGCCCGCGCAGATGCACGCCGGTCAAGACGCCGGTTGGCAACGGTAGCCAGTCGCTCTCAATCTGGACGTCAACTGGAGCGTCGACTCTGGCTATCGATACGTATGCCGCGCACATCGAAGCACTCAGCCCCGACATTGCCATCGCGCCCGCCGATCTCTTTCACACAAGTGTTCGCCCGCCCGCCAAGAAACTCGTACGCATGGCGGACCGGACCGAGGAGTGGGTGGCCCGGTTCCTGAAGCCTAGCCGCAGGGAAAAGCTGCGCGAATCTGGAACTGCAGTGTTTGCCCCCATTCTGGGAGTGCCGCACCATGTTCAGTGGCAGTACCTCAAGCAATTGTCCGAGGACGAAATTGACGCACTGGTAGGCCTGGCGATCTACGATGTTGAGCTGCTACCAGAGGTTCTCGAGCATTACAAGCCGCTGGTGCCCCTGGCGCGACTCTCGCTCCATACTGTTACATCGCCCCAGCAGATCCTCGAGCAGATCGCTGCCGGCGTCGACATTTGCGCTGTGCCGTTCCTCAACACCACCTCTGACGCGGGCATCGCGCTTCACTTTACGTTTCCGCCCCCGCAGGGTCCCCACGAACACCCACTTGCCCTGGGCACCAGCATGTGGTCACCCGAACACGTCACATCGGTGACACCGCTTGCCCCTGGCTGTCAGTGCTACGCATGCACGAAGCACCACCGGGCCTACATCCACCACCTCCTCAACGCAAACGAGATGCTCGCATGGACGCTGCTGCAGATGCACAACCACCACGTGGTCAGTGAGCTCTTTGCTGGTATTCGTGCCGCCTTTGCAGCAGGTCCCACGCGGTTCGAAGAGCTCTCAAAACAGTTCGTGGCAACGTATGAGGCGGAAATACCACTCGGGACTGGTTCGCGTCCCAGAGCTCGAGGGTATCATTTCAAGGGCATCGCGAATCAACCAAAGATCAACGAGAGCAAGTGGGCCAACTTCAACGACGGCAACGCGGACGCAGAGGGCGCTGTGCGTCCCAGTGATGCGATAGGTGAGTCTGCTCAAGCTGCAAGGAGCGCGACGGAGACCCCTGTGGAGCCAGATGAGACCTCCGTCGAGCTAGACAAGAAGGGCTTCGCATCCAAAGAGGAGGGCGGTGCGCTTGTCAAATAATACATTGAAAAACATTCTGCTACCTTGATGGCCATGACACGCGCTCAGACGAGGATGCCATGCAGCGGGCCGCGGGCACTCTGGATGCTTGATGCACGATCTGTTCGGCAATCGGACTGATGATGTGATCTGCAAATTTGACAGGAATCTGGAGAATGCTACATTCGGAATCTGAGACATTCGATGATTCGAGACGCGGTATCTCGCAGTGTTTAAAGAAGACAAACTGCTCTCTGTTCGCCATCCACACAGCAGATCGACTTGCTCCCAAGACTCGGCAGAACCATGCTGACGCACAAGCCCACCAACACCCGGCCTTGACAGCGACACCGCCCCCAGAAGACTGAACGGGAGCAAAAAAAATCATTGACCAACACAAGACCTGTACAACGTTCAATAGCTAGACTACTTTAGTGTATAGCGGGCAGCTGCATGCAGCTTCGGTCAACTGGTTCCCCCTCACCTCCCCCTGAACCGTCGATGCTGGTCCTACCCGGTCAGCCCTCACAGCCAATGAGAAACTCGGAATCGTCCACGAGGCTTCGAGCCGTCCAGTTTGCCTTTTCCGCCAGATCAACAGCATCATCGATCATCGACAACCCTGCACCTGGGAGCTCGCCATTGACGAATCATCATCCTGCAAGCGTCCGAATGCACCATGCTACCCCTCTCAACTGGCCTCACCTTGTTGTAACCCCCGCCGGCCTTCGACCCTGATCGGACAGACAGGCCGCTACTCTGTTCAGCCCACTTCTTCTTGTTCAACTCCACCTTGACTCGGTCCTTGTCGACACTGAAGAAGCTCTCTACGCGAGTGAACACCTTCGAGGATCCCCTTTGGTGATCTTCATTTCCACCCTCACGCTGCACTGGCAGCGCGCTAGGCCTCGACCCGCCGAACTGGCAACACAGAGAGGTACAGCACGTGCCCTCATCGCTCAACATGATCGGCTGAACGTCCCACGTTGCCCATCACCAGTCATCTCTCTTCTCCCCACCCCAGCCCTGTACCGGTCGTTGCACGCTCGCTCCGATGCCTTATCACCAACGAGTCCAATCATGCATACCTTCCTCCCCTTGCTTCGGGAAGCCAA
Source organism: Verticillium longisporum (assembly GCA_019188255.1). Lineage (NCBI taxonomy): Eukaryota > Fungi > Ascomycota > Sordariomycetes > Glomerellales > Plectosphaerellaceae > Verticillium > Verticillium longisporum. Next base: position 2,696,666 of record JAETXT010000012.1, read on the forward strand.
CAAGCGGAGCGCCCGCCCCGCACGCGTGTCCCCAGTCGCAGGGTTTAGAACAGCTGCAACGGCTGCCCGTCTGGGTGCGTCAACCCACCACGAGCAAACCAGGTTCACCACCGTTTCTGCAGACCACGTCGTAGCCGCGGTCGCGAAGCCGTCTTGAGCCTGGCGCCATGCAGCAATGACAATGGATCCGGCGCCGAGCGAGAGCTCTGCAACCTCGCAAAAGTCCATGGATCGGCACGTGCGGCTGGCAGGGTTCGATAGCTTGACAGCTTGGAAATCACCCCCCGAGCCGTATAAGTTCGAGCCCTCGGTGCATCTCAGCTGCCCCAACGGTCTTTTGTTGTTCTTCCCTTGTCCAGCCACATCTGCGCCAGCGTTGTAAACCTCCCCTTTCTCAAGAAACCTTGCCGACCTAGGAGATCGGAAAGCGAGAAGGCATCAAGCTCAGCGTCACAATGGCCAAGCTCAACATTCTCGCCCTCGCGGCCGCCGGTCTTTCTGCCGTCTCAGCCCAGACGTTCCAGCGTCTCGGCTCGTGCCCCGACCTTGGTTGCGTCCTGCCGCCCGACCAGTCCGACTTTCTGCCTGGCCAGTTCTTCGACCTTCGCGTCGAGGTTCACGCTCCCATCAATGGCTCGGAGGCCTTCAACAAGGGCGTTCCCGACGAGGATTTCTCCGTCACCATCACCAAGGAGGGCGGCGAGACCAAGTCTCTCGAGGAGTTCTTCAAGATCGACAAGGAGCCGAAGCTTGAGTCCTGGACCTTCCACTGGTACGAGGACCTCTACGCCGAGGATGCCAAGGAGAGCTCCGCCGTCAATGTGGCGTCTAAGGTCTGGCGCCGTGTCGCCATTTACGAGCCTGGCAACTACGAGGTCAGCCTGAGCTACTATGGCGACAAGAAGACCACCGCCAACTGGGTCGTGCGACCTCTGGCGACGGAGAAGAAGGCCAAGAACATCATCTTCTACATTGGTATGTTTCAGATGCAGCTCAATTGCTGAAACCAGCTAATTGGTCCTTTCTAGGTGACGGCATGACCACGAACATGGTATGGATATGAGATTGCAGACTTGCAATGGTGCCAGGACTGACAATACCCCAACAGATCACTGCCGCTCGTCTCCTCGGACACAAGAGCATCAACGGAAAGTACCAGACGAAGCTGGCTCTTGACAGCTTCCCTGTCCTTGGTCACCAGATGACGCACTCCATCGACACCTACATCACCGACTCCGCCAACTCGGCTTCTGCTCTGTACACCGGCCACAAGAGCACCGTCAACGCCATGGGGTGAGCAACATTGAATAATTCATGTACTGTTAGAGCTAACTGGCCCTAGTGTCTACGCCGATTCTTCTCCCGATCCATTTGACGACCCCAAGGTTGAGACCATTGTTGAGCTCAGCACCCGTATCTGGGTGAGTACTCCTAAACAGGCCCTTTCCACTACAAGCAAGGCTAACAAGTGTAGGGCACCATCTGGGGCGCTGTGTCGACCGCCTTCATTGCCGATGCCACCCCCATCGCCTTGACTGGCCACACCCGTGCTCGCTCGCAGTACGGACCCCTGATTGAGCAGGCTCTGAACGGTATCAGCAACTACTCCTGGCCCAGCCACAAGGGCCCTGACGTCTACTTCGGTGGCGGTGCTGAGCAGTTCATCCCCGGCAGCGGCTCCTACAAGGGCAAGGACTACTACGCCGAGTTTGCCAACCAAGGCTACACTGTTTCGCAGAACAAGACGGCCCTTGAGGCCGCTGACTCTGGCGAGAAGGCCCTCGGCATCTTCTGCAAGGGCAACCTTCCCACCTGGCTCGACCGCAACGTCTACACCAACAACCTCCAGGGCCTCAAGAACAGCCCTGCCGGTGGTGATGGCGACGCCAAGGACCTGCCCGGTCTCAAGGAAATGACCCTGAAGGCCATTGACGTCCTCCACAACCGTGCCAGCGAGGATGGTTTCTTCCTCATGTCTGAGGCTGCGTCCATCGACAAGCAGATGCACGCTCTTGACTACGACCGCGCTCTTGGTGACCTTCTCGAGCTCGATGATACTGTCCGCGCCACCATTGCCAAGCTTAAGGAGCTCGGCATCCTCGACGAGACCCTGATCGTGGTCTCTGCTGATCACGGCCACGGCTTCGAGTGAGTGATACCCCATTCCTGTTGTACGTTGCAAAGCTAACCAGCACAGCGTCTTTGGTGGTACCGATACCAAGTACCTCGCCGAGCAGGAGGACTTCCGCTCCAAGCGCCGCGCCGTCGGCACCTACGCTCGCTCCGGCCAGTCGCAGTACACCTCGCCCAACCCCAACGTCAGCTACAACACTGGCCCCAACTTCCCCCTCAACTGGACTCCTCGCTACGCCATTGCCGCCGGCTTTGGCGCCAACCCCGACCGCCGCGAGAACTACCGCCTTCATGAGTCTCCCCGCAAGCCCACTGTGCCCCTGGCGCCCAACGACAACTACGTCAACCCCAAGGACGCCCCCGACGGCTTCGTCGTCAACGGCACCATCCCCGTCGACGAGGCTCAGGGCATCCACTCGCTGACGGACGTCATGGTGTACGCCATGGGTCCTTGCCAGGAGACGTTTGGCGGGTCGTACGACAACACGGACATCTTCTACAAGATGGCCAACTGCTTCGGCCTGGGTCAGCCCAGGGACAGCAACAGCCCTTGCAAGAGGAAGCGCGCTGTCGAGTGAACAAAGAGGTCGTGATGTTGATTTAAGGCATGAGTAGCGTGGTGTTTGGCGGGAGTGGAAGGCGGTGGCCTTGTTTGATAATGTAGTCTACTTGCTACCAATACAGTGAAATCATAATCGTGTCCGCCGTTGTATGGCCAGAGCACTTCGCGGCGCTCACGAACCCGTGCCTTCGTCTGGCCTCCGGCTTGGCTTGGCCTCTGATCTCGGTCATTTCTCCTCTACTCTGCTAGAAGAAACTGGGTTCAGAGAATGGAGCCATGAGTCCCAGAAACTCAGGAAGCTGAGGGGCCGATATGAAAGGATCGTGAGGGAAAGGGGCCGATGACATAATCGCTCAACTAGCATCAGGGGTCCAACGCCCCCGCCCCAAGGAAATCTCAGTAGCATGCACAGCGGGGTCGTGCCCCTCGACAGCAGCACTGAGCCAACGTCATCTCGACCCCACCAAAGCAGCGAATCGATCACTCACCCACCCACACAGTCAGCTTGAGCCATCTGAGCGCATCCTCCTCAGCCATCACGACAGCTAGGCAACCAGGCACATCGACAGAACGCATTGGAGGCACCCCCTTCATCCGCTACATCAAAGAATCCGGCCCCAAACAGCTCGAGGCACCCCCACACAGCCAAGATGCCCGCCCGCGTCCCCACCGAGGCCGACTTTGCCCACCTCACCTCCTCCCCCGCCGTCAAGATCGCCCTGACGTGGCCCAAGCCCGCCGAGCTGACGACCTCCTTCCTCATCGTCTTCCACGGGCTCGGCGACCACGTGATCCCCTCCGCCGGCTCCGCCGAGCGCCTCAACCTCCACGGCGTCCTGAGCACCGCCGTCCAGGGCACGACGCCCCTGCCGCTCGCGCTCCTCGGCGACCCGGACGCCCAGCCCGGGCGGAACTTCCACTGGGGCGACGACATCAAGATTGACGACGAGACGGGCGAGATTGACCCGGACCCGGGGTACGAAAAGGCCGGGAAGATTGTCAGGGAGCGGCTGATCAAGGAGACGCTCATCGACAAGCTCGGCTGGAGCCTCAACGACATCATGTTCTTCGGCTTTGGCCAGGGCGGGTCCTTGGCGCTGGGGCTGGCGTCGAAGCTGCGGGTTGGGCCGGCGCTGGAGGAGGGCAAGGCGCCGGAGGACGCGGCGTTCAAGGGCGTGCTGTCGCTGGGCGGGCCGCTGCCGCGGTCCATGGTGCCGACGGTCAGCGCGAGGGGCAAGGCCAAGACTAAGGTCCTGGCGCTGCAGTTTGAGCTGGACGAGATTGAGGAGCTCAGGGAGGAGTTTGAGAATGTCGAGGTTGCGCACTGGAGGAGAAAGGGCGTGTCGATGCCGAGGGAGAAGGAGGAGATGGTCCCCATCATGAAGTTCTTTGCCGACTGCCTCAATGATGGCATTACTGGCGTTGGGGGACCGAGTGTGTAGGCACGATTGGGGTCATGGGGAGAATGGCAAGATCAAAAAGTTGATGAAAGGAGTTGTGGCAATACCGAAGAACCCGTAATAATGAAGGGCGACAGCATACAATACCAAAAATCGACATACAACACCATGCGATTCATGTGCGACCTCGAAAGTTTGAAGCTGCAGAGGGCCCGATCTCACGGGTTGTACTCAATCGAACACAGAAGCTGGCCTTTCAAGCGCGTGCTCGGCTATACATGAAGCCAGAAGCGGCCGAAATGAAGATTAGATTGCGTAGACGCTAGAGATTACAAAGTTTCTACTTGACCAGGCCATGGTGTCTAATAAAGTGGTCGCTGCTGATGTTGTGGCGCCATGAACTGTCCACCCATCATCATCGGATACTGCTGATGCTGCTGCATCTGGGGCGGAGGAAATTGTCCACCCATCATAACAGGATACTGCGGCTGCGCGACTTGCATCGGGAAGAATTGATGCCCCATCATCATGGGGTACTGCTGCTGCGGTGGAGTCGTCTCCCTGCCATAGAACCGGTGTGGGTTCAAAGGAGCGCTCAGCCAGGGGTCTTGTTCAGTACGGCGCTTATTCCAGGGACTGGGACTCTCGAGGGTTTCGATCCGGCTGACCAGCCCGCCGGATGTGTGCGGCCTCGGCAAGTGAGGTCTTTGCAAGGAGATTTGCGACGAGTTGTTCATGTGCATCGTGTGGCCGTAGTGATGGCCCGTCGTGGTGAACCCTGGGGATGGTGTGACAGACCGGGTGGGAGCTCGCGGTTGCGGCGGCGAGGGAGTGGCGAGTTGTCGGCTAGATGCTCGAGTGTGTGGCCTCAGGGGACGAAGCGTATTCTGCGGGCTCCTTTCCTTTTGGTGTCCCTCGTTTCTCTTTGCGCCTCTTGCTTTGACGAGCAAGGCGACCGGGACGTCCTCATCATCTTGATCCGCTGCCGCAGCATTGACCTGGTCGGCAAGCGTCTTTTCGCTGCTCGATTGCCGCTTGGAACACGCCGACAGCCAAGTCTCGACCGATGCATCTGCGACGGCTGGTGACTCGGGGCGAGCTCCCGTGTCGGGCTGCCCAACACCTCCACCCCCTGATACTTTTCGCCTGTTGTACCGCTGCTCGGCGATGTACGCTTGTTGACGATCCCTGTGTTGGAGTGCCTCTTGTTTCGTTTTCCTTTCATCCACGTCGTCAAAGTCTTTATCGTCTTGCGAGTAATCGCTTTCGTCGTCCAGTTCGTGCTGGTGCATCATCTTCGCCCGTCGGTACATCTCAAATTCCTGGGCCGTCATAATCTTGCTCTGGCTGCTCGCGGAGGATCGCTGTCGTCGATGGCCTCGATATTCTATGCAAAAAAGGTCAGACCATTCGATTTAATCAGTGAGTCTAGGTGTTCGTCCATACCGTTTGCTGCTCCCGTTTGCTCTGGGCTTGTTTGTTTTCCGTCGTCAGAAACGACTTCGTCTACGGCACGCGTTAGTTCTTGTAAGTGCTTATGGATGCAGCGCTGTGAGGTACTCACCGATCACCAATGATTCGATAATGGCAGGCATGGTGTCCTGGGAGAATAATCCAGGGTACGGCTGGTTCTCTTCGGCGGCATCGTCACGAAAGTCCCCGTGCTGGGCAGGCTGAGCTTCCTCCTCGATGGCCAGCATCATGGCTGGCTGAGACATTGTGGCGAGATGCTGGCGGTGATGGTGGACAAAGGTGTGGCTTTGCAGTGTCTAAAAGCAAAGCAAGCTCGACGGCGAGATAAGAAACTGGGAGCATTGCAAGACTTTGAAGGTCAGGCTGGGGCGACCTTTCCTTAAGGCAGCCTGCCGATGGACCATGCATGAGGTCTTCTCGTATTGTGCCCTGGTCATCGTCCCGTCCAGCACAGACTATGGGGAACACGAGGTCTGGCCCGGCTCTATGATCCCTGGATTGCTTCTATTCTCGGCTTTTAGGGGTGTTTTCGGTGGAGCCCACGGCACGGCAGGCAGGCAATGATCAGATCTCCACCTGTTCTGTTATCGATAGTTTTCCTTTGTAGACCAGAAAGTGGCTGATGCCATGAAACCTGTCTGTTGGGCAAGGAATCTGTTGTTTTACCCCTATTCCGCCATCATTCTTTTGCTTATTTGGGGGCGGCGAATGATTTGCACCCTCGCAAGCCTGCGGTCTCATCGATTCTTTTGTCCGTATGAGGTACAGACGTGACGAGCGAGAACCCCAAACCAAAGGAGTAACGGTGTTCCCGCAGGAGCTACGGCCGCCTTAAATGTCTAGATATGGTCTCTAAAAGCGAATGCCGTGGTATTCAAGCATCGCTGCTTCGACTTGGTCCCACTGCACGCAAAACAACATGTCTGTTTGGTGGATTTTGGTTCGGCTCCGCTTAGAAATTCAAGCACGATTCTGTCCAACATTGAAATATGAATTATAGAGCGCGCATCAATGACAACATTGGAGTTTCAAACGTTGCAATCGGCCGGCGCTCCACACGCCAATTGATACAAATATGAGTCTTCGAGGGGCCAATGTGGCCGTCCTGTGCATCTGCTCCAGCCCCTCGTCAGCACTTGTCACTCGTTTTTTTACTTACCCAAAATGACAGCCGCTCCTGAGTCTCCGAGGCCTCAACTGAAGGCTTTACTGACGCCTACTCTCTTCACCAACATCCGTCGAGTCTGGTTCGCCCACATCTCCGATGCCGAACACATCTTTGTCCCGTCGCTTGAAGATGTGTTACACTGGTTCACTCGGAATGAAGAGTTCGATGGCGTCTGCAGGTGAGGATTTCATCACCACAACTTCTAGCAGCCTGGACCAGACTAAAGGCGCCATCATGTAGGGCAGAGTTTGGCTCCACATTAGCGGCCCTCGAAGGGTTGACCTTTGACGGGTCAGACATGATCGCGACAGCTGAACTCACGTCTCCCCTTGACTGGATGAGCTTGATCATACTTCTCGACCAGATCACGCGAAACTGCTTCCGGGATGACGAGGCCGGCAAGGCGTATGGTTTCTTCGACGAAAGGTGTCTGCAGGTGGCACTCGAAGCGATCAAGAGAAGGATCCCTGAAGACCCGGAGATTCGGTACCGCCAAGCATATAGGTTCTGGTTCTACATGCCTCTCGAGCATTCGGAGAGCATGCAGATGCAAGATATGTTGTTTTCAGAGCACAAGCGCATGTTCAGCGACATTCTCTGCGTCCTCTATGGGCTGAAGACAGAAATCGAAGAAGACATGAAGGTGGTCCTCTCGACAAAAGAAGTGCTCGAACGTCGGCGGCCCGCTCTTGAGCCCTGGATTGGAACGCTTTCCAGGATCGTGTCCGAACATAGAATGGTTCTGGAGCGCTTCGGGCGGTACCCGCATCGAAATCAAGCTTTGAAACGAACTTCTACGGCCGCGGAGGTGGCTCCTTTGGAGAGTCGCGGGTAGTGGTTGTTGGCTAGTCCCTCGGTCGGGCATGGCGCGTCTAGATTTAACAAATACATCGAAGGCATGTAAAGCTGCCTAGACTCCTCCAATTTGTTTGCGCCCGACCATAGAATGAACAACATCTGTGCTATTCACTAGAAAGCTCCCAAATTCCTTCTCTATTGTAAAACGGGCTTTGTGTGACGTCATTCGCGATGACACTGGGAGACGTCATCTTCGAGGGCCCCTAAGTCACCTGCAACGGAGAAAACAACCAGAGACCAACCATTGTACGGTAACGGGAACACCTCAGCCTGGTAACCAACAAACTTCAAGCAAAGAAATACAAGAATCAAGACGTTCTCACCACCACGCATCAACTCACCCTATCCTCGTTCCTTCTCAACCCACCCCAGATTCAACACAACAATGGCCGAGGCACTCGCTGGAGCTGTTGCCGTCGAGCAGGTCGTCTCGACCGCTGTCGAGGCGACTGCCGTTGCTGCCCTCGCCAAACCAACGCAGCCTTTGAAAGGGTCGTTGTCGCAGATTGCAGCCTTTCCTGCCAACGATAGCCAGTATGTCATCGTCCTCTCCGAGCGTCATGCCGAATACCCTTATGTGCTGACTCCCATGTGCAGGCTTTCGCTTTCTCGATACAACCACACCGTCACCGTAATCGAAGGCAAAGCCTACATGTTTGGAGGCCAGAAGCAAGACAGCCAGCTCTGCTCCGTGAACATTCATGCTCTTGCGATTCCGACCACAGGCGTTGCCGCGGCCAGCGAATATGCGTGCTACCCCGCGCTGGCGATGAAGGACGTCGACACGGGAGAGATGATTGTGCCGGTTCCGCGCACAGAACACGCCGCCTGCGCCCGCGGTCATTACCTTGTCATCCACGGCGGTCGGGACGCGACGGGAGCTGTCATCGATGAGGACTGCATCTGGCTCTGGGACTCGCGCGCCCTGAGCTGGTCTCGCATCCAGGCACCGAGCCAAATCGGCAAGAGGCTATCACCTCGTTACGGCCACCACATCTTTCTCGCCGGGAAGGAAGACGTCGTCGTCCTGCACGGAGGCCGCACTGGACCAGAGACACCGGCTAACATGGAGACGTGGCTCTTCACGTTCGACACGCTAGCGTGGACGAAACTACCATCGTCTCCGGCGGCCCCGATGGCAGCCGCGTTCGTGGACCACGTCTTGTACACAGTTTCGAGGGGCGTGAATACGCCAGGCGCGATAAACTTTCTCGATATCAGAGACAGCGCGGCGGATCGGGAGAGGGCAGATGCGCTGGAATGGCAGACAGTGGACTATGCAGTCAGTCCACTGACACCTGCCCCCAAACCACGCGAAGGCGGTGCTCTCGTGCCGATTACGACCGGAGTGGGCCGGAACTACCTTATTCACATGTTTGGCCACTCCGACGGCGCATTGGCTGGGGAGGGAGACTTTTACTCAGACATCTGGTCGCTACAGGTGCCTAGTCGGGGACTCAGTGCCGCGGCCCTGAAGGACGCCATCCGCGAGAAGCTGCCCCGAGCGGAATCGGGAGAGTTCAGCTGGGCTGAGATTGAAATCGTGCCAGAGGAGAAGGACAGCGGGGGAGGCAAGGCGCATCCTGGACCCCGAGCGCTTTTTGGCGCCGCTGCCGCTGGGGACGCAAACTTGGTCTTCTGGGGAGGTATCAATGGCAGTGACGGTGGGAATGAGGAAGACAGCTGGCTCCTTCAGATACAGTGAATACCCAGTGAGCAGGGCGAAGGGCATAACAACGTCATCCTTGCAAGAGCTACCGCACAATGTTTTCGAGAGTCTCAGTCTCTTGGGGCCTAAATATCAATTGAGAAGCAAGCATCTGAACAGGCACCTCGAGACCCGGAATTCAAGAGGTAATACGCCACGATAGATTATCGTATGCTGGGAAAGACTACAAGGTTTCGAGGACGAGGAGACATCTGGGTCCAGTGCGAAGGCTGCCTCTCACAACAAGCATGAAGATCAGTGACGCTTCGCGTAAGGAACTCAATGTGTGATGACGCGGGTCATGTCATCTCAGGATGCAAATACGCCGGCCTCATGATCGTATGTACCGCGATGCATAGAGCTATGAATTGAATATCGACAAGCACAGAGGCAGTCAAGCAATTTCTTCATCCAAATCCAATTACATTAAAAGAATGACTTAAACCTGGACCCATAGTCCCAAGATTCAGAGCTGGCCACAAAGAACTTATCTGAACGACATATCTGCAGCGCGTACCACCAGATAAAAACAAAACGACCACTTTCCTGGCCATGTGTTTCGCGAGCTGCCAACATGAGCATAATCATGCCGCGCATGTCAAATGCTGCCATTGGTGCAGCGGAACAACAGACACAGAGCAGAGTCATGTGCGCTTAAACCTTGGTGCCAACAACGTGGTGGACCTCCTGTTCGGAAGAGGGAACTCTCTCGGCCTCCTCCTGCTGAAGTTCCTTCTCAACGTGGTCGAGGTTTACGTGGGCGACGGCGGCACGGTCTCCATCGATAACCTGTGCAAGCTCCTCCAGGGTAGGGCCCCGAGTCTCGACGTACATGAAGTAGATGAAGATGACCTCGCCAAGAACCCAGACGGTGTAGATAAGGTAAAGCCTCCACGTGTTACCGCCGTATCCAGTGTCTTTATTGGCCTCGTCGGTCTCCCAGGCCTCGAATGCCACGGGGTTGAGATACGCGTTCAGAAGAAGAGCGATTTGGATCGAAATATTGAGGAACATGAGACCCTTAGCACGAAGCGAGTAGGGAAGAATCTCAACTGCATAGCCGATCAAGAGACCAGACCAGCAGGTAGAGTAGAAGACACCATGGAGCCAGACCAGGAATATCATGGCGTTGTTGGCGCCAGCAGCCCTGTGCTGTTCGGAGAGGCCGCAGGTGAGGGTCCAGAAGACGAGTGTGAGGAACATGCCGCTAGTGGAGAAGAGGAAAGAGAAGCGTCGGTTGAGACGTTCAACCAGAAGAGCGCAGCTGATAGAGACGAACATGTCGAGAACAGTCTTACCAGCAGTTATAGCCAGGCGCTCAGTTTCACTCGAGATACCAGCATTGGTGTAGAGACGTGCAGAGTAGTTGGAGACAACGCCGTTGCCAGACCATTGGGAGAAGATACCAAGAGAGAACAGTACGGCAAGACGGTAACGGTTTCCCTTCGTCTTGAAGAAGTCAACGTACTTGGTGCTGTTGTCAGCCTCCTGTTCCATCTTGATAGTGTCGCGGATCTCGCGGAACTCGAACTGGACTGTTGGGTGGTCGACATTGCCATTGGCGTGGTACTTGGCGAGAATGGCTAGAGCCTCATCTTGACGATCCTTGGCGATCAGGAAACGGGGAGACTCAGGGATCCCTAACCAGCTACGTTAGTACAAAGCCGGGCAGACAAAGACGGAACCAATTGTCAGTTTGTGACTTACACCACAGAACAATCAGTTGCAGGAGACCAGGAGCACCCTGCAGAATGGCAGGGAAACGCCACGACCAGTCATTGCCCCAGAAATGGGTACCGAAGCAGGTCCAAGAGACGAGAAAAGACCCAAGGTTCCAGAGACAGTTGTACACAGTAGTGAAACGAGCGCGGTGCTGAGGGTGACAGATCTCGGCCAGAAGCATAGGGGAGCAGATCTGAGCGAACGAATTGCCGAATCCAAGGAGGACACGGCCGCCAGAGTAAGTTGCATAGTCGGGGGCGGCAGCCTGAAGAGCGGCGCCAATGGCCATGATGATGAAACCAATAGCAATGGAGGGGCGGCGGCCCCAGCGGTCGGCAATGATAGGAACCATAGGAATGGAGGCAACGGAGCCAATCTGGTAGAGAGCGACGAGAAGCCCAAGCCTGTCGCCGGTAGGCCTATCGAAGAACTCGTTCCAGCTGTCGAAATTCTGGACGGTACCCATGTACATGCTGGGGACTGTGTCAGACTGATAATCAACAAAGATGTCTCGGGAAACCTACCCGTCCCAGCCAGTTCCCATGGAAGAGACGCAGAGCACGACCGAGTAGAAGGTCAGGACCCTGAGGCCAGGCTCCCTGTACCAGACTACGTGCTCAAACTTGGGCGCCTCATCACGAATCTTCTGCGTCTTCTCGTCGGTCCCGAGACCGATGATCTCCTTGATGCCCATGGTGAACTAGGGCTGATGGGATAAAGGTGGAGAAGGCGAGGCAAGATGATCGTTTTCTGCTGCGCAAAGGATCTGACTTGTCAAGGGCCTGGCGGACTTCCTTCGGTTGAGTTGAAGAATGAAGTGGAAAGGGGGAGGAAGGCAGCCCTAGATATATAGAAGGCGTGCGTGAAGGGTATAGTCCGCAGCGGCCTGGGTCTGGGCAATGGCGGGCAGGCGGACCGCCCTTCAGACCCAAATCACGGAGAGAGAAGTCGGTCCCTCAAAATGGAAGACGCACCCCATCTATCCATCAGACGAGGGGCCCCGCCACCCCCAAATGACCCTCGCCCGGTGGACAGATGCTCATGGGGTTGCCGAGGACGAGCAGGGGTTGCGGGGGTGGGCATGCGCCAGCATCTGTCGAAAGCCAGGTCAGGGTTGAGGTAGCTGGGCCGAGAAGTGGAGTGGGAGTGAGTGACAGACCACCCAGATGTCGTCTACGGAGTGAGAGTTGCATTTTGCCGGAATACCAATCGAGACGGTATTTTGCTGCCGGAAAAGGGGGGCTTTGTTCCACCTTGGCCATCTTTTGGGGTCTTGGAAGTCTTGGAAGTCTTGGAAGTCTTGGAAGTCTTGGTGGCCTTGGTGGCCTTGCAAGTCTTGGACGTTGGAGTAGCGTTGGAAGTTGAGGAAGTCATGAGGCTCTGCCAAGAAGGGGGGCAGGTGTCCGGGGGGGGCCTGTGAGCCCGGGCCGCGTGGCGCCTGCCAAGCTGTGCCCCAACAAGCGAACAGGCATGTCTTCTAAGGTAAGGTAGGTAAGGTAGGTACATGAAGCAGCTGCGGCGGTTGCAATGCATTTACGACTGCCTCGACATGGCAGTCAATAGAATTGCCCGGAAGCTCTGAAAGGCTTGATTGAAATTCCATCTTGACGAGGTAGTCGTGGGGAACATGCAGAAGAACATCTATGTTCAAGTCAAGCTAGCAGACCTGATGTTGTAGATAGTTGTGGGAAAGGGCTTGCAGTGGCGATTGGTTCGTTCGAACGCTGAGGCAAAGACGAATGACTGAGGACCAAACATCGGTCGCTTACACTCCAGACTCTTTTCAAGTGAAGCCACACTTGGACACATACCTGCCCAGGCCAGGGGTAGGTAGTTACCTGAGGTACTGAGGTTGGTAAGGTAGGTGCCTTGGTGCTTGCTTGTCATGCCTGATTCCTTGCAATGAGAATGCTGTGCAATGTGCATGCCCAGCCCTATGGCGGCGCACCTTGCAGAGTTGTAAAACATTCGCTGCTAAGTCGTCCAACACATTTTACTGGAAACCTTGATCATTCTCGGAACCAAGGAATCAGGTCCGCCGACGCTCAAAGGAGCACCAACCCACGAACGCGGTCCGTCGCTTCCTCTTGGGTTGCCTGGCCGCAACATCGTCCTGCAGTGAAGGCTCGCGACTTTGCCGCCATGGCCTTGGGCCACATGACGGCGCCTGGCGCCTGGGCAGACGCTTCACATACCCGCCACAAAGGCTATGAAGGGATCATGGACATCTCGACACGTCCAAAATTCCCCTGGATGGATGCAGGGCTAAGGCCGGTAGTCTACGGCTCTGTGTCAGCCGCCTTTAGCCTGATCTACCTTCTGATGCCGCGGCACGTCTCTGATCGGGCGGTACTCCTTTGGTCTTGGGGAGAAATTCATTTTGCAATGGCCGAAGCAGGAGGCGCGAGCTATGATTTGCTGCTGTGCCCCGATCCAAACGTTTGGATCCGCCACTTCTCAGGTGTAGCACGACCAGCACAGCTTCAACTGACTGTCCTGATGGATCTGTGCAAGGGTGTCACATTCGGCTAAATGCGGGTAAATAAAGGGTATATTAACGCCAAGAATATCTCGGCTACGGTTCTCAAGCTGCTTCAATACTCACGCCTTTCCCTCGCCTGCCTGACTTACGCCGCTCAGCAAGATATTAAGAACAGGTCTGAAGCTGCTTCTTTTGGACACGAACATACCGAACAAAACACCACCGCCGCATTGGCATGGAAGCCAACCATCCATGAGCCGCCTTGTCGCGTGGCAGGCTTGCATGTCGCGGACCATGAAAGATCGAGGACCCGCAGCCAAGATGGCAACTGGAGACCAAGAGGGCGCTGACCAGTTCTCTCGTAGCTCTCATACGGCGCTGACCGTCGCCAAGGTCTTGACCTCCACACCGACTCCATACATCCAGGCATTCTTGTCCACCCAACAAGACTTTGCCCAGCGCTTCGCCGTCCTCGAGCGACGTGGAGTTCAGGGACCGAGGGCCGATGTCCCCTGTTTGCTGGGCGCATTCCGGTCAATTATGAATGTCGCGAGGTGTAGGACCGGAGCACCGTCGGCGATGCAGCATGCTGACGAACGCGTTCATCTGATCTTATGCACACGTGAGCTTCCACCCCTTTTTCCTCCGGTGCTATGCGTGGAAGTCAAAACACAAGACACCGTCCTCGCGTAGTACCATATGGTTAGCTTGTCCAGGCACCAGTCCCCGCGCTACCCTGAGGCGCTGTGCATGAGTGTGCTAGAAGGACACCAATATTTCCACTTGCCACCCTGCATACATGATGAACGACGCCATCGACAAAGGTCTTGACGATCGGGCGAGCAACCTGGATTTCTTGGAGCCAAGTGCTTACGGTGACGCCGGTGAGTCCAGGTCATACCGAGCCAACATCGATTCGCCCATGTCGAATGTTTGGTGATCTCGACCTGACACAAGGTGTGGCCAACCACGCCACAATACACTTAGCCTTCTGACGTTTATATCCACTACGCATCGATTCCGATTCGACTGACTCCTGCTTCGTGACTATTCGATGGTGTCAGACCAAGACTGTGGCCCTGTAGGTGGCTAGCGAACACCCGTCACAATCAAGACCAAGAGAGGCGCCCACTCAGTCGTCCTTTAAACATTCTCCTTGTCTTGCGATCAGCGTTGGCAGGGTGGCAAATGATTGATATGTCGGAAAGGAGAGAATAGTAGCATTACTTCTCATCATCTTGATGCGTGCGTCTACTTCTGGGCTCAGGTCCGCTCGACCTGCAGTCGACGGGACAACTTCCACGGCGGTACCATCTTGTGCGCCCTACCCATTTCAGAAGTCGATTACTTTCGAATACTGTCAGGAGGCACCTGCGGAGCCACGGAGCAGGGGGCTGGTTAGGGGCTGGGGACTACGAGAGCGCGTATAGAAGGGTTGCGGAGGGCCAGAATTCAGATGTATTCTCATCCCAGACCTAACAATTGACTGCGGATATCACGTGCGGAAAAACACTTCACTCTACTCATCCCCACACTCTGATAAATACAGGTGGTAGCTTGTGACGCAACTTTGAGGCAAATTGTTGGTCACTTATGAAGAGCGGACATGTATCTTCACCAGTATCGACGTAGCGGCAACTCCGTGGGAATAGTCTCACGGCACTCAGCACGTCACCTTTATATACTCAGCGCCCTAGTCTGCGGTGTTCCTGCCTACTAATGGCATCCTTGCTATGGGTTCACTTTGAAGTCCACCCCAGACTCTGACGAGAAATGCATGTAGTCTTTTTTTCAAAAGAGGTTTATTCTGAAACTCGTGATCCATTCGCAGACAAACAAGGTTGTGTGATCGAATACGATGCGCTCAGCTCTGCAATGCGGGTGGCGCCCCAAATGAACCTGATGAGGATTTAAAGAGGATCATGGCCGCATCCGCGCCTGTTGCCAATCTCTCTTCACCAGGCGTACTCGAGATTATGGCCCTGGGGCTATAGCTGTAGCCGTCGCAAGCGTATACATTACCTTGAGAACGTCATTTGGTTCAAAAGCGATTGAAAGAACGTCGACATCACGAGTGTACAGCTCCGGAGCCTGTCCGGTGAAATTTGTCCTCAGGGACATTCTGCTCCGAGTCAGGGACGGTAAGCTGATTATCCGCGGGCAATGTTCTAGCTCTCAGGTAGCACTGTAATTCCGCTGGCAGAACATATCGAGCTAGGTCCTGTGCCTGGCACGTCCGATCACGAGTAGCCCCACCCGAGGTTCAAACAGCGCCTCGCCAGCTTCGTGCTCTCGTCAACCTGATTAGAGAATAGGCTTACAAAACCATTCAGATAACAAATTCTGCTGTTGTGGCCTCGAGAGAAGCCCTGATATCTTGGAAGTTTCCATTCCTGCCCTGAAGCTTCATCGCTCGTTGAATCGTCTTGAGCCATCACATCGCTGAGGGCCTGGGTCATGTAGCTCTTAATGTGGCAGCGATGGTGTCGGAGCGTCTGCCTATCGGTGGTCATCATACCGAACACCTGGGCGATGCTGCGAGCATCAATCTCGGATCGGTGAGTTTGACCAGCACCCGCGGTCAGTCTAGATATGTTCCGGACAAACCCTCAGCCAGGGGACTCTAGATGTACTCTGAAAATGCGACGGACTGCGTGCTTCTCTCGGACAAGTGACCGACTGAATGCACCGCAAATAGAATAGCTGACGATCGCCTGTCCGGGGTTGTTATACCGAGTAAGGTCAACACAAGTGGATGCGCGAGAAAATACCCTCTCGACAAGTAATTTCTCACTCCCGGTACACCGTGGGGACCCAGTTGTATGGTTTCATACAACGCTATTGCTCTTATTGTTGTGGCCGGACGAGGCCGAAGGAACGGCGGCGGCAAACCACAATGCGGATTGGGCATAGATTGTTTAGATGTCTCACACAGTCGGGGCTGGCCCTCTCCTAAACGCCCTTTGCCGTCTAATCGGGTAAAACGGATCCCAGATTAACGGCACATCGCCGATAGCTCATCTCATGTCTCACCTCCATATTGCTGCATTTGGTTTGGTGGTGGCCGACGACGCAGCCGCCAAAGAACTCACGACAAGGTGATGTAACTTGCCAATAAGCTTCATGATATTAAGGTACTTACGGTACCAAATCTTCGCCAAGCGCATTGCCTGGACCATGCGACGGCATCCTGAACAGGACGAGATCCACTTGCGAGCCTGCCGCCTTGCTAGTGAACACGACATGTTTATAAATGGGAGATGCCTGGCCAAAGTGCCGAAGTGTAAAGCGGAATGAGCACACAGACTATTGTTTCTTGGCCAGACTTTCGAAAGCCCGAGAATGTACTCTAACCTTGTAGCCGCCGTGACGCTTGCCTCTATCACCCAGGCACATGCGTCAGCGCCAGACCCGATCACGACGATCAAATGCGAGGCGGAACAGCCGACTCCAGCACTTACTACTCTTACTTTTACTGTGGTAGCTGTCGTTGACCCTTCTATCTCCCACTGGGACCAGTTCCTGAATCAGGCGTGTCCGACACCCTTCCCTACCCCTGAACGGTGCGCAGGCACTGGAAAAGATCAGAATAATCCCGACGCACCCCCAGGGGCAGACAACCCTGGACATGAATCAACTCCTCATGACGGGGTTCATGACATCGGCTGGTACGAGGTTTGGTGGTTCGACTATCATGGCGGCGAGCCGCCGAGCCACTGGTATTTTGACCACCACTCTTCCCACCCCTACAGCACCGACAGCTACGTACCGTGGCCGAAGCCCACCGGCGGCGACCTTCCGCCCGGTCCTCTTCCCGTTCCTACCAGGGAGCCTCGACCACGGCCAGATAGATCTACAGTCCCTCAACCACGACCTGATCCAACGTCAAAGGGTCGCCCTCGCCCGCCGTCTGGTTCATCAACTGATCAGCCAATCCCCACCTCTGAAACTCCAACTGTAGCTCCAAAGCCGTTCAGTTCCACAACAGATCAGCCCAATCCGGTACAATCCTCTATGGCCCACCCTGAGCCGACTTCAGACTCTTCCTCTACACCTCCTATGCCTATTGTATCTTCGACCAGTCAGTCGGGACCTGAGCCGTCTTCAGATCCCTCCTCTCCGACCGCTGCACCTTTCGCATCTTCGACGAGTCAATCAGATTCAGGGCCATCTTCAATTGATCCCGCACAAAGCTCATCTGTGCCGCCGGAACCCCAGCCCCCTAGTTCCTTGGCTCCAACTAGCCTCTTGACGAGTGTCGTCAGCTCCACGACCACATCGGCCAGCCCGTCCCAAACATGCGCAGATATCAGTAATGGATCGTTCCAGAACAACGATATTGGAGCTTGGTACATCTCCGATGAAGTCACAGCGGACTCGGGTATCGTACAGGAAGGTCCCGACGGTGTGGAGTACTCGTTTGCTCTGATTCCCTCGCAGCAGCAGTTTGCTCAGGTCTATATCAACCAGTACATCCGCTGTGGTGACCCACCTCCGATTGTCGAGATCGAAGTGCGCTTCAGCTACCAGTTCACTGGCAACTCGCAAGGGTGCAGTATCGCTGCTAGCGTGAACCGGTCGCCAGATAATCTCCTCACCATTCAGGATGACGGGCAGTCGCCTGGCGTATGGCAGCAGTACGAGGGCCCAGTTATCACTGTGCAGTTGACATACGATCCACTGTTCACGATCAAGATGTTGTGCCAAGAGGATACTGCGAACACTGAGGCTATCCTGATTACTGAGATCTCAGTATACAACTGAGGTGTTTCTTCATAGAATGAGTAGTGAACATATCCCATCGCGTGAGAGGATTCGGCGCGTAATATACCTGACAACCACGCTCTACATCTCAAAAATCGCTGCTTCAAATTGCGAGATTGACGTAACTTGTGTCATCCTTTTTTAAACTAGTGAGTGCACCGCCCAGTTGAAACATTGAAGTTATTTGACCGTACAAAAGAATGACCGTAATACCCTTAGGGCTTGCTCTCAATCAAATACATGTTGCAGAATATCCACGTCTTTGTCACGTAACCCATATGGCCCAATTTGTCTCTCAAGCTCCCTAGAAAGCGATAAATTTTTGAGGTGAGATAACTGTACCATCTAGCAGCTGTCGTTGGTGATGAAAACGTTGTACCCGTCAGGGTGGAACAACTGGCCACCGCACTTGTTGCGAATGCCAGCAGACGAGCAGAGGTTGCAGAGCTCAGCCGCACCACGGGCCAAATCGCCCCATGAGTTCAGAGTGACAGCGTGGTCATTCTACAAAGCCATGAGTTAGTAAAAAAGCCAGACCAAATTTTGTTTACAACTTATCTGGAATCATATCACGTACATCGTTACACCAGTAGATGCCCGAGTTGTGAGAACAGCTGACGCGTGCGCAAGCAGCAGGACCAGGGCCGTGACCGGGCTGACCCTCGAGATCCCAAAGGTAGTTCCACCCTTCCTGGATCCTACCGTAGTCAGCGGGCTCCCAACCGTGAACCGGGTGCTTGGAGTCGATGCATTCGTAAGAAGCACCCTCCCACTGGCGCGTCAACAGCTCATGCTTGTCGCTGTTGGCGTTGCGACGCTTGAGCTTGGTGCTGGGGTAGAGAGACTGGAACTCCTCGGTAACCTCTTCAAGAGTGCCATAGAGCGTAATAGATTCGCCACTGGGAGTCTTGAAAACCCAGTCGAGGTCGGTGACGGTGTATCCGTCAGGAGCAGCAGCGATCTCTATGGCATCAGCATCGCCTATTCCACAAAGTTCCTGAATTAGCGTCGATAAAAACTTACAGCAGAGCCGCTCAGGGCAGCAATAAAAGCAACGGCAGGAAACTTCATTGTGATGAGTGTGGGAACGGTTGTGGTAAAGTTTCGAAGATTTGATATGTTGATGTGAAGATACAGGATGAGCTGAGTTTGGTTGTTGAAGCTGGTTTCTTTGGTATGATGATTTGTTGAGTTTCATGAAGCGATCTAAAGAGAATTCTGATGCTTCTTTATACTCGTCAGATGGTGTCATTCCTCGATTTCACTCTTATCAAGTGGCCACAGCGCTACCGATGCTTTAACTTACTCGGGTCATGACTTCAGACCAACAACGAGGATTCTGCAAGAATTGCGCCGCATCGACAGATCGCCATGTCTCTCTCGTAAAAGCGGAAGCAAGCGCCGTCCTGGAATGAAATTGATGACGTCAATTAAACTGGGCGAAGCCTATTCTGTCTCTCAGGCTGAGGCGATTTCCATTCCAAAAGATCCTTTGTGCTTAGTTTAGAATCTCAAGGGTCACCATGTGAGGAGTTTTGATGATCATAATAGCTATTTCTGTGAATTTTTGATCGCCACCGAGGCTAACTGCTTTAAAAGGAAACTCATGACAATAATGGATCAATATTGAGGTTGACCATGATCCTTCTTCTTCTTGGCACATGGTGAAATATTCAGAGGGTCTAGTGCTTGTTGCGGGCTGGTGCAGCCCCATGAGATGTACTCGGGCCCGTCAAGACAAGTTTAGGGGTCGCGCCTATGCGACCAATGATTCTCAGCTTAGTCAACCTGAAGGAATCATCAACGTGGGGGTCTCGATGTATGCTGGGCTGACATGGTAAACAAATAGCTTCTGACGAATGAATTGTGTTTGTTTCCCATGTGTTGCATGAGGTTCGTCATGATACTCCGATCTCAACACCGCAAGAACATGCGAGTTTTCTGGAATGTACCAGTACTTCAATCATCACAAATAGAGTGGCGCCATGCATGCATGTGATCCCTTGTAAACAGCACCATCGCTTAGGAGGGTTATGACGGCTGAATGTGTTGTGATGCGCGAACAAAGAGAAGCTTTCGGATGGCCATTACCACATTGTGCATAGAACCCACAGCTACACCCAAAGGCCACCTGGACCTGAAAACATTCGCACCCATCTATTTGACCTTTTCTCAACACGAGGTGTAGCATCGCAGAATACAGGGTTATTGATCATACACTGCATTGAGATCACATGTTGACGCTCATCTATGCAAGGTACGTTCGGACGAAGAAGTGGGATGGTCGTGTATTCGGAGTATGTTCTGGGATGTGTGAAAGAGCGGCCCTCGTGCATACATTCCTGCAGGGCCATGATCCCGACCCTTGTTCGTAGGTACCTAAGAACCATGTCGAATACCAAGTCCAATCGCGGTACCAAACACGACCCCGACTACCACGCCGACCGAAATTCCGATGGCTATACGTTTGCTGGGTGTGAGCATGGATCCAGACTGCGGGCCTTTGCCGTATTGCTGCCTTTCAGGGTCATTGGTTTCAGAGGAAGGTCTGTTGCTTGCAGAGCCCTGGTTATTGTGAGGCATGATGTATGAGTGGTGGTGTGAAATTGTCAGGTGGCTCTGCGGAGCTACCAAGCAGGGGGGTCGGTCAGGGGGCTAAGGGTTACGAGAACGTGTATATAAGGAGCTGCGGAGGGCCCTCCAAGCTGCGGAGGGCCAGAATTCAGATGTATTCCGACCCCCAACCTATATTCTATTGCCTGCGGACCTTGTGGAAGACCTCTTCACTCTGCTCTATATCAAGCACTGACAGAAAGTCACGTCCCAGTGGTTCCCCTCGTCCTAAATCCACGTCAGCACTCGAATCCCCAAGCAAGTTCATGCAACTCACCACATAAATATTCCCGGAACGGGCTTTGTACCGCCTCGCGCCATCAGCGCGGTTCGAGATCCTCGTGAACGTCCCCTTCACGTATCGGTTGAGGGCCGCGTTCTTGGCAAAGTCGAGCTTATGCCCCGTGCTGTGAGAGTACTTGCCCGTTGGGTGACCGACCTCGGTGCCGCTGGTGATGATAAGGCTGCACTTGCACGCCTTCTTCAGCGTGATGGCGCCAGCGACGGTTGTTGCCCAGATGCCGGAGAAGGATGGGTTGGACTTGGTCGTGCAGGCACCCGTAAAGCGCGAGAGGATGCCCGCGGCCTCGAAGCGCTGGCCGGCTTGGAATTGGGTGAGCTGTGTCTGGGCGCTGATGCACAGGGCCCAGAGGACGGCGGAGAGGAGGAGGAGCAGCTGCAGCATGAGGCGCGTTACTCTCGCATCAATAGGGATCAGCGCTGCCGTCAATTCAAACCTATCAATTCAAACAGTCAAACAACTAATTAAATCACTCTGATTTCACGATTTAAATAGTCAAATAGCCCTATACGGATTAATTAACTATTTAAAACTTATTAAGCAGAATTCAGATTTCGGGCCTATATTAATCCGAGGGTATATCTTAGTAGTACCTAGCTTAGTAATATTTAGCTTAATAATATTTAGCTTAGTAATAATATCTAGCTTAGTAATAATATCTAGCTTAATAATAATATCCAGCTTAATAAGATATCTAGCTTAGTAAGGTATCTAGCTTAGTAAGATATCTAGCTTAGTAAGATATCTAGCTTATTAAGGCTTCTTCTTAGGTCTTAAAGTGCTTTAAAATCTTTAAAATCTCCTTAGAAAAATCTCATAGAACCTCTAATATTTAACTAAATACTATTAAATCTAATTAAATAATTTAATTAATTAAATCTATAGCTATAAATATATTAAATAGTTAAATACGACCCCGATATTTGAATTGATTGAAGTGACGGCAGCGCTGATAGGGATTCAAAGGGCAAGCTGGTGAGAACTCACCTTCATGACTGGCGTTGTGCATAGATCTTGGATACTGCTTTTGAAAGATTTGTCGCCGCTGAATGCAACCTGAAGCAACGAGATGCACCTGTCGGTACCCAGGATTGAATGCGACGTTGTTGCAGCTCAGCCTTAGACGCAGAAAGATCAGTGCGACCTTTTGAGATAAATAGTCGCATACAAGCCGCCGGTGCGATGCTGACCCGAGTAGAGTGTTCGCATGGACGCAAATAGATGCTCGGTTGAGTAGGCCAATGATAGGTTGTATATCGCTGGCGACCAGGTTCACGATAGGTTTAGTCTAGAGCATTACAAGGGTTGTGCATCATACCCCGGACAGGTCACAGAATAAGGCCCAAAGGTCTGTCAACATGTGGAAAATAGGCGCCACGTCTGATTATTCAGCTATAAGGGGATGATAACTGGTTTGAATTCTTCCTGATATTAAATAGGGATGAAGTACGTTGTGGCATCAGGAAGACCCATCGTCGACATCCGCGTTCGGTCCCGAGTACCAACCTCTACTGCTAAAGTCTTTTTATCTTGTCCAGGCAGAGTCTCGAAACCCATTATCGCGTCCGACCTCAGAAGCAGAATACCTGGTCGTTCATATTCACCGATGCATCAGGCTAGGGTTAGGAATACCCAAATGGTCTCGTCTGGGTATTGTGGGGGAGTGGATATTTAGGCTTTCTGGGTTGCCCAGAAAGAACCCATGGGTTGAAATGGGTAGCCCAAAAAACCCATAGAAATTTCTAGGTTCCTTCTAGGTTACCTATATTAGCCTATAGGTTCTCTCTAGGTAGAAATAAATAGCCTATACCCGATTTTAGCCCTTAGGATATCGTACTAATAGGGCATTAAATAGGGTATAAGGTACTCTAATAGGTATATAATAATATTACTATATCGTAAGACCTAAAATAACCTAGACCCCGCTACCTATTTAGGTTTGGGTTATTTTCTGGGTAGTCCATTTTAGCCCAAAAACCCATTTAGGTAGTGGAGTATTGGGTTTTTAGGGCTTTAGGTTCTTACGCTAAGTTTCTGGGTGCCCAATGGGTCAGAATCTTTGGGTATTCCTAAGCCTACATCAGGCTCCTTAGATCTCACCTCCATAAGCGCTTTCTTCGCGGCGCTCACTGTGCCCTGAAGTCTAGACTGTACAATCTTAGTATCCTCCGCTGCTGCTGGTAGCCTCTCCTCTATGACCTCCTTCATTACGAACCCCATTCCATATTATAATCCCTCCTCGACTTTATTAATGAGGTAGTGTAGCTTCAGTTCTTTGGATACCTCCTGGCAAACGCCTCGAGCTTCCTCCGTGATGAGACATTTTCCTCGCTATAGTTCCAGGAAATCAGGCAATTCTCCGACGTATCCCATAATATGTCAGCCAATGAGTCTAAACCAAGCTTCTTTTAGTAACATTCTTGGCCCGTCGTTCCGCACACCGCGCAGCTGGATCATATGCAGACGGATTATTGATGCCTTTGGTCAATGACCCTCTAAGTTCGAAATCAGGGAAGGTGAATGCGATCAATCGGTGCAGCCGCTCAGTATTTCTCGCTGGTAAAAGTGTGCTGAGGGTTTGAGAATTATGCAAACCAAGGAGCTGGAACCTCGCCATCAACACAAAGCCACCATTGCATCGCCTCGGATTTACCGGAGGAATCCCGTAGATCCTGCTGCTTCCAGATTGACTCGATGAGGCTGCGCATGACGCGAACATTCCCAACATTTCGAATTTCGTCCATTCGCTCCAGGACTCTGAGGATTTGAACGCGTTCATGTTCTGTGCGTGCTTCGCAAGCGGTGATAAAAACTGGCCAGGGGCTCGTTGCCACCCGGACCGTTCTCAACGCTGCAAAAATCTGTTGTAAGTATGCAGCGCTTCGCATGTCGTCACCGGGGGCGGGAACGACGCGCTGGAGATACAGTAGAGCTGCTAAGCGATATAGTTCGGCAGTCGCCGATGCATCTTTAATTTGCACGGTTGAAGAGTTGGCCGCTTCATCGGGGCTGAGGCGCTGGGAGGCCATTCGCAGCCTCTCTTCCAAAGCCACTCGCTGTTGAGACTGCTCACCCGGATCGGAGTTTACGCTTGAGTCTGACAATGTCATGCGCATTTGATTCATGAATGAAATGCTACTGAAAACATCGGTGGAGCACCCGAATAGGCCGATGATCTTGATGCAAGTCAGCCAAGTTCAGGAGCGTTAGAATCAAACTAACCAAGTTTGAGGTGGGTTGTAAGTTGCTCGAGTAAGATAACATGCGCAAATCTCCCCGAATACCTCGGGAAGGTTGAGCGAAGCTGCTTAGAACGTCGTAGTAGAGTACCCAGTTCATGAGAAAATCGGACACCGGGCGCTGCTGTTGGTGCCATTGTAGGCTGCGCAAAATCTTCTTCGCGCCGTCGAGGTGCAAGTGAAACTGAGCTTCCTGCTCGTCAAAGACCTAAGCCCTGTTAACTGCGAATGCCCTTTTGATTTATCCAAATCCAGCTTACGCTGTACATGCACAGCATCATAGTAGTAGCTAGCTGTGCCTCTGCATCTGCATTCCAACCAAAGCTTGATGACGCTGTCAGTGACTCATGGAGACCCTTTATTGCACTTATCTTGTATTTCAGCGCGGAACCTGGTCCTTGGTGATGATATGCAGAGATGGCTAGCAAAGAGCTGCACAGAGCTGTTGCGGACCCATCTCGACAGGACAGTACCACCGGCATGATATGATCATGAAATCCATTCCTCGCCCGAGTTGTTGAGCACATTGGGGCTATGATCTGCTCATCTGTAGCATGTGAGCTGGAGAACGAACACAGCTTGCCAGAGGATACAGACAATACGCCAAAAGCATGGCATCTTCGCCAACGATTTGTGAATGCAGCGACAGGGAATGCAGTGGCCCTGCAGATGTTCTCTCTATGAACTGGCGCCAAGTAAGGCGCTTTTCCTTCAGGCAAAAGTCCATCCAGGTGAAGTTCAAGAACCTGCAGTGATTGTCTTGAGGGTAATCATGGGGACTCGTGGCGTTGGCCACGCGGCATAAGATGAGTTCTCCACGCCTGGCACAAGGCTCGTCAGGCCAGACCAATCGAATTCCGTAGCCTGCACATGCTCTTTTTGTTCGAACACAGTTGTTACAATGAGGAATTGTCCTGTCACAACCAATCTTACGGTCTAGCACCAAAGTAAGTATTTGAGACTAGGCTTAGGAATACTTAAAGATTTTGACCTATTAGGTACCTAGAGGCTTAGCGTAAAAACCCAAACCCGCCTAAAACCCATTACTCTATTACTTAAATAGGTTTTAGGCTTAAATAGATTACTTAAAAGAAAACCTAAACCTAAATAGGTAATAGGGCTTAGGTAATTATAGGTTATACGATATAGTAATATTAATATAGTTATACTTACCTAGAATTATAATTAGCTCCCTATATAGAACTAATAAACGATATAGAATAGGATAAATATATATAAGCTAGCGAAGAAGAATCTCTACTCGGATAGACCTAGCCCTATATACCTATATAAGTATACGAAGTTAATAGCGCTAATAAGGACTATAACCCCCTAATATTATAGAACGAACTTATCTACTATAAGACTAAATTATAGAAAGCTAGTACTTAAAAGCGAGAAAGTACTAAAGAAAATATATAACTTATAGTAAGAGATTACTTAATACTTTATTACGCTTACGAATAATACTATTAGTTATTCTAGCCCGAATACGTTTACGACGATTATAAATATTACTTTAAAGAAAAGGCTATATATTAATTTCTCCCGTATAATTATTAGATCGAGCTACGAGTAAAGGTAGAATTCGAATAGGAAAATCGTAAATAGATCCTATATATAGATAAATATAATTAAGGTTAGCTTATATTCTAATTAAACCCCGCTTATTATAATAAATACTATTAAGATAACGCTAAATAGGAGGACTACGATAATAATATATATATAAAATACTATATCGCTAAAGCTAGAGATTAGAGACTCTATCGTATAAAGGACGTTAGGAAGCTACTCTTCCGCGTCTATTATAAGAGCGATAGGAGGAACGATAACTCGGACGGACTATCTATAATATAGCTACCTATTACGCTACTTTCTTCGGGAAAAGGTAAACGTTAATCGAATAGGGATAACGATCGATAAAGGAAATAAGAATAATCTACTCTATTAAACGAACCTATAATACGAATTACCTCTATATAAGAATAAATATAGGAGGACGATAAATAAGCGCGCTATTAGATAGTAGCGCTTAGGGTAACTATATAAGCCCCGAATATATTAATAAGAATAAGATTATATAGAAATATAAAGAGGAACCCAATTAATTTAATATAATAGAAGGATAAACGGTCTTATATAGAGGAGGGATCGTAAATATAGAGACTACGCCCCTCTAAATATTTATCTCTTACTATTAAGGTTATATAACCTTTAATATTATTAATATAAAAGGAAAATAAATTATCCTAAATATCCTATAGCTTAGATAATAGAACCCTTAGATTAACTAGATAGTTAGCCGTATCTAGTAGAGTATATTAGCCCTTAAGGAAAGACCTACGAGTAATCTCTTAAACGACCTCTAATTAGCCCTTATAAATAGGGATAACTTAAAGGAGATAACCCCGGAAGAGCTTATAATAGAATAATAAGAAAGATTATAGAACGTATTTAAGGAATACTAGAAATACGAAAAGATCTTTAAGGAAGAAGTCGATATAGTATTACTTAAGTATATATATTACGATTACGAAATCCTAATTAAGGAAAGGGAGAGCCCCCGATTTAATAAGATCTATAGCTTAAACCCTTAATAGATAGATATTCTCGATAAATACTTTAAAGAGAATCTTAGAAAAGGATATATCTAATTATCGATATCCTTAATAGGATACCCGATTCTCTTTATATTAAAGAAGAATAATAAGGAAAGACTATATATCGATTATAAATAGTTAAATAATATTACTATTAAGAATTATTACCTATGACCTCTAATATTAGAATTTAAGGATATATTAATAGGAGCTAATTAGTTTATAGTACTCGACCTTAAAAGAGCATATAACCTAGTATATATAAAGGATAACGAAGAATAGAAAATGGCCTTTCGAATATAGAAGGGATACTACGAATATCTAATTATACTTTTCGGATTAATTAATACCCTAATAACCTTCTAGAATATAATTAACGATATATTACGAGAATTCCTAGATATCTTCGTAGTAATCTACCTCGACGATATTCTAATCTTTTTAAAAACTAAGGAAGAATACGAAGAGTACGTTTACTAAGTCCTTTAACGACTATATAAACACGAGTTACTAGTAGAACCCGAGAAAGTAAAATTCTATATATAAGAAGTAGACTTCCTAGGATATATAATTATATTAGGAGAAATTCGAATAGAAAAATCTAAAATAATAGCTATTAGGGAATAGCTTACGCTAAAGAACGTTAAGGACGTTAGAGTATTCCTCGGTTTCATTAACTTCTATTAACGATTCCTAAAAGGATATAGTAAGATCGTTAACCTATTAACGAACTTTATAATTAAAGATATCGAGTTTATATAGAACGAACCCTAAGAAAAAGCATTTCGATAAATTATCGATAACGTCCTTAGCGAACTAGTCCTTAGGATAATTAACCCCGAGAAACTAATAGAAGTCGAAATAGACGCCTCTAACTTCGCAATCGGAGGGCAACTTAGTTAACGAGACGAGTAAGGACGCCTATACCTAGTAGCATTCTTCTCGAAGAAATTATACGGCCTAGAACTTAACTACTAGATATATAATAAAGAACTTATAGTAATTATCGAGGTATTTAAAGAATAGAGAATGTATTTCTCTAGAGTACGATACGAAGTTAAAGTCTATATAGATTATAAGAATCTCGTATACTTTATAACGAATAAAGACTTTAATAAACGATAGATTAGATAAGTAGAGTTCCTCTCAGAATTTAACTTTACTATTATCTATCGTAAAGGATCGGAAAATAGTAAAGTAGATATCCTAAATAGGCGCTCAGATTATAAATAAACTACGCCCCTAAATAATAACGTAATTCTCGTAAGCGATAAAGATAGGAACTTAATCCTATACTATTATACTCTAGCGGTCACGACGCGGGTAATACCCGCTAAGTTACTAGAAGATACTACGGAGCTTATCCGATAAGTCTACGAGGCTAAGGCCTATAGATACTAAGGAGTCGCGAAAACCTTCGCTTAACTTAGAAAATACTATAACTTTAAAGGTACTAGATAGGACGTTATAGTAATAATCCGTAACTATAACCTCTATAAGAAAAGTAAAGTAGAATAATATAGACCCTATAGAGAACTTAAGCTACTATTAGTACTAATAGTAGCCTAGGAGTTAGTCTTATTAGACTTTATTACTAGCCTACTACTATTAAAGGAACCCTTAACCGGGATCTCTTACGATAATATACTAATAATCGTCGACCGATTTACTAAGTACTCTTATTTTCTCTTATATAAAGTAATAGGAATAGTAGAAGACCTTACCTACGTATTCCTTAGAAATATCGTTAAATAATATAGATTATTAAAAGAATTAATATCGGATAGAGATAAGCTCTTTATTAATAATTTCTAGAAATTACTTATCGCTTAACTTAGAGCTAAATATAAACTATCTACGGCTTTCTACCTATAGATAGACGGGTAAATAGGGAGAATAAACTAGACTTTAGAATAATACCTTCGGTACTATAATTATTAACTATTAATAAGATAATTAGGTTATATTATTATCTATCGTATAGTTTATATATAATAGCTTATTAAGCGAATTAATAAAGGAATTACTTTTCTATATTAATTATAATTATAATTTAATAGCCTATATAGAACGCTATAAAGTACTAGATAACCTTAAAGCTATAAGTATTATGAATAATATTTATAAAATCTAGGAATAAATTAAGCTCGACCTCGAGCTCGTATATACTAGAATAATTATATATATTAATAAAATAAAGATAAAGGGACTATCCTTATAGGAGGGAGATAGCGTCTACTTTATCCGCTAAAATATAAAAACTAAATAATTAAATAATAAACTAGATTTTAAGAAACTAGCACTATTTAAAATTCTTAAGAAACTCTCGGATACTAATTATTACCTCTTATTATTAGAGAATATAAAGATTTACCCCGTTTTTTATATTATATTATTAGAGCTAGTACTATATAACGTACTACTCGAAATAAATATAGAAGTCGAAAATACTAATAAATATAAAATCGAAAGAATCCTCGATTATAGAAAGATAAGTAAATAAGAAGAATACTTAATTAAATAGAAGAATTATAAATATAAAGAAAATATATAAGAATTAATTAAGAATTTAAATTATCTATAATTATTCTAAGAATATTATTACTTAATATAGGATTAAGGTCGGAAAATTCCTCCCCGAAGCCTAACGAGGACTAATCTACGATACTACTAGTACCCTATTCCTAAAGGTCCTATACTACGTTAGCCTCCTAAGCCTCGAGGCTTAGGTTATCCCCGCTTAGAGGAAGGATACCGTCCTCCTTATTTAATTAACGAATCCTATAAGTAAATAACTCTTCCCTACGAGCCTTCGCTACTTTCCGTATCTTACGAAGACGGGATAAACGACCTAAGGCTATCGCTAACTTCGTTTAGAGCACTTCTAATTCTATTTTAGTATCCTTAATCTTAGCTTTTCGCTTTTTCTATTTTATAAAAGCCTTTTCTACTAAACGATTAACGTAATCCACAAGCGAGTGGTTCACCCATGCGAGTGGTTCACTTCACCCCGACCCGACAAACATTCCGAGGAAAACCTCAACCCAAACGCCGTAAATCAATTAAAATCACTCCCCCTCGTCTTTTGCAGACGATGAGATAGCTACCTGACAAGTTCTCGCGTTGTGGCCGGTCTTCCCGCATACGCTACAGCATCGTTTCTTCGGCTGGGACCACGACGCGGGACCCGGGTTCTGCAGCGTTTCCTCTTTTATCTGGATATCTACTTCCTTCTGAGCAATCTTGTCCTGTCCCTCGCCTACAGCCATGCTTCCTCCTTCCCGGAGACGTAGCTTTTGGCCCTCCGGCGTCGGCTTAGTGTAGCATTTTCCTCTCGAAGGATCATAACCTCTGACTTCAAAAGAGCGATCTGGTGCATAACACCCCGCGTCCCCTTCGCAAGATAGTCAACAGCATCTAAAATTGACGTTGGGGAGCTTCCCTGGTGGCGTGAGATTCGCCCTTTGATGAAGTCAGTCTGGGAACCTGCCTCGAGCAGGTTAGTGGGCGTCTTAGAGACCCAAGAATCACGCTCCCCGTGGGACGTCCCCGGAGGCGTCGTCGTCCTCAACCTCACATCCAGCTTTGACAGGACTGTTTCCGGGTTATGGGGGACAAGCCCCGCTCCTCGAAAGCCTCCCTGGATGTTTTTTCTGTCATTGCTTGCTGAAATGCAGCCGAAAACGCCGGGAAGAAGTCCTCTTTGCTGATGTGCGTTGTACCCGCCCTCATCCTATCCTCGATTTGCCGACCGTATGCTTTCTTTAGTGGGCCAAAACACCCAACATCGAGAGGCTGGAGTAGATGTGACGAATGAGGAGGCATACAGAGTGTGATGATGTTGTTCTCCTTGCAGTAGAGTTCGAAGTCGACCGAGTGGTGACTTTCGTGGCCATCCAGGATCAGTAGGCGATAACCGCCCGAAGTACGGGACTTTGTATGCCTGTCAAAATGCCGAATCCATTCCAGACCAATATCATTCGTCGTCCAGCCGTTTGGAGATGTTGCGATTCTCCAGTCGCGAGAAATCGCGTCGTCCTGGTACCAGCTCGAGAGGTGGTACTTGCCCGAAACCACGATGAACGGCGGGACGGAGAAACCCAACGCGCCAACGCCCTGGATCACCGTAACCCATTCCCGGTTGCCTGGCTGCCTCATCTTCACATTGGACCGTCTTTCCGAACTGGTCACGACCATTCCGTTGGCGATAACGCCCATCTGGAAGCCGGTCTCGTCAAAGTTGTACATGTCAGCCTCTTGGATGCCGTACTTGGCGATCATGTTATGCACGAGGCGGAACCACGCGTTTATCGCGTCCGGATCTTCGCATTGGGCCCTCTTGTAGTCGTACTTGCGAAAGAAACGCGTCCGGAGCTCTGGTTGCCGTTTGACGAAGTTTGCGGCCCAGTTCTTCCCGACGCGTGGCGCGTCACGGTCGGCAAGCAGGCGATTCGCCATATCTCCGACCTCACCCAACCGGGGAGGGTAAGATCGCGCATCTAGGTCAAGGATATATTCGACAATAGTTTTCTCTTCTAGTACTGTTAATTTGGCAGAATTGGGCGGGCTTTCGCGTCGGGAGGGTTTGCCCTTCTGGCGTCGGAGGAGCGTCGTTAAGGGGACGGTGTAGATCCTCGCAGCACTCCGGGCGCTTAGGTTCGGGTCATTGTCCATAGCTTGGATAGCAAGGAATAATTGACCTTCTTTTGAAAGAGTCTCCATCGCGGGCGGAGGTGGAATCTGTAGAATTCAGGTGTAGGTCGTGGGCCCGGGCGAAGTGAACCACTCGCTTGGGTGAACCACTCGCTTGTGGATTACGTTATTAGAAAATAGGGTTATAACCTTATTAGGGACTATTTACGCGTAGAAACTACGTTTATATTATTATAAAAGCGACCGCGACGGATATACTCCTTATAGCGAGAAGAATTAGGGGCGGTCTTATAGACGAGATATCGCTTAAAGTACCCTATATAAGGTATCTTAATTTCGCCCTCGGAGTTAATTAAAATAGCGAGCGCCTTTCTTTAATCGGTTTTAATAGATAAACGTTTTATAATACGATTTAATATTTTATTATAGTTAATAAGGATAATAAGAGAAGAATTACCGTAAGCGGCTAGGATTTATTATTTATAGCTATTAGGATATCGGCCTAAAGGAGGAGTATTATATAATAATTAAGGAAGTAGGGCGGCCGTAAATCGACGACCCCGCGATTAGGGAGCGCGATAAGATAAGAATCGGGCCTACTTAGTAAATTACGTAATAGCTTACTTAGATATAAAGGGTAACTTATCTAATATAAGCTTACTACTTAATATAATAAGGATAGGATAGTAGGTATATAAGGACGGATATTCTAGACTTATAGATATATTCTTTCTCACGATAGTAATTAATCTAAGTCTTACTTTATATCTATTATAACGAGTGCGTAATGCCTTACGATACTATATCGTCTCAGAGTTATAACCTAAGCTTCTATAAATAGTAACCCTAACCCTCTAATAGTGTTCCCCCTTCGGAAGCTGCTAGGTCGTAACATTATAATAGAGGGATTTCGTTATTTAAAGCTTTCTATTTAATACCTTTTAAGGGGAATATCGTCCTTTTAAATAAGGAGGATCTATTATATAAAGTCGAGGATTTAAGAATATAAAAGGGCGAACCCTAGGGCGCTTTATTTAATAATCTAATAAGCTAAATATTATTCCTAAACTTAATTAAGCCTTTAATAAGGAGCTTTTATTTTACGGATTATTATTATGCCCTTAAATCTCCCTCGAAGTATTATAGTAGGAATATTCTAGTTACGTAAAGTCTTATATATCGAGTAGCTATTATTAATACCCTAAAGCGTATTTAGAATATCTTCTTTAATATAGCTCTTTATTCTAAATTTAATAATATAATTAATATAATTATTAGATAAGGGGTAGGTAAGATATCGCGATCTATATATTATTAGGGGGCCGATTTTCGGGTATTAAAAGTAGGTAGAATTAGTATGCGGAGTTGGGGGGGCGCGGAGTTAGGGGTGTAGGACTTACCTACCTACCTTACCTTACCTTACTGCTTTACCGTACGCTGTGATCGATGAGCCATGTAAAGACGGAACCACCCCTCCCTCCAGAGGAATTCGAGCATCAGCGGCCCCTCCATCCTCACCTCCCCCTTACACAGTGGATGTTGGCAATTCCCTCTAAGTCACTCGTATCACTTCCCAGACAGCAGGCCAAACCGTTTTTTTCGTTTTCACGCTATGGCTCAGCCATCCAGCAGTGCCTTCGCGACCTGCCTGAACGACGTTTGCGATGGCCGGTGGGGGTGCGTAGGCTACCCGAGCGACATCCTGTACCAAATCAACTGGGTAGATCGCTATAACCTCGACATCAATATTGAGCCCGCTGCCGTCACAAGACCCGAAAGTACTGAAGATGTCGCGGCATTTATCCAGTGTGCCTCGGAGAATAATGTGAAAGTCCAGGCTAGGTCTGGAGGACATTCCTACGCGTAAATACGTCTGCGGTGCTGTCGTTTCTAAACCCTCAATGCTGACTGTATCAGAAATCATGGATTGGGTGGTGAAGACGGGGCGCTCGTCATCGATCTTGAGAGCTTTCAACACTTCTCAATGGATTCAGATAATTGGCAAGCGACAATCGGAGCAGGCCACACATTACACGACGTCACCAAGAAGCTCCATGATAACGGTGGTCGAGCCATCTCGCATGGCACATGCCCTGGTGTAGGACTTGGTGGTCACGCTACGATTGTGAGTAGTTTCGAATGCTTCCAGATGCTGCTAGAGCACTAACAAATCTACTGCAGGGTGGCCTCGGGCCCTCATCACGTATGTGGGGATCCTGCCTTGATCATGTTGTGGAAGTCGAAGTCGTCACAGCCGATGGGAAAATCCAGCGCGCCAACGAAGACGAGAACTCAGATCTCTTCTTCGCCCTCAAAGGAGCTGGTGCCAGTTTCGGCATCATTACGGAATTCGTCATGCGCACCAACGAGGAGCCCGGTGACGTTGTCGAGTATACCTTCTCACTGACTTTCTCCCGTCATCGTGATCTATCCCCTGTATTTGAGGCGTGGCAAAATCTCATTTCTGACCCTGACCTTGACCGCCGTTTTGGGTCCGAGTTCGTTATGCACGAACTGGGTGCTATCATCACTGGCACTTTTTTTGGCACTGAGGAAGAATTTGAGGCAACAGGCATTCCTGACCGCATTCCCACCGGGAAGAAGTCCGTAGTGGTCAACGACTGGCTCGGCTCGGTCGCGCAACAAGCCCAGGATGCAGCCCTATGGCTTAGCGATCTGAGTACCGCCTTCACTGCGAAGAGCTTAGCATTCACCAAGGACCAGCTCCTCTCCCCCGAAAGCATCACATACCTCATGGACTACATTGACGACGCTAATCGGGGCACCCTCATCTGGTTTTTGATTTTTGATGTGACAGGTGGCCGTATCAACGACGTCCCGATGAACGCTACGGCTTACCGTCACCGCGACAAGGTTATGTTCTGCCAGGGCTACGGTATCGGTATTCCAACACTGAACGGCAGGACTCGCGAGTTTATTGAAGGAATCAATTCGTTGATTAGGTCAAGCGTGCCAACTAATCTGAGTACCTACGCCGGGTATGTCGATGCCAGTCTGGATAGCCCTCAAGACTCGTATTGGGGCCCAAACCTAAACACATTGGGTCAAGTAAAGAAAAACTGGGATCCTCATGATCTCTTTTCAAACCCGCAAAGCGTACGACCTGGGCAGAAGAGTGTTGTCAATTATTTCGATGACAGGACGTCATCAAACGGCTCGGAGGACTCCAGCGGCGGGTCTATTGGTGGTACCCGAGATGAACAGGGCGGGTGCTGGAGCTGGCAACGCAGCGGGGCTGCTTTTGCTGTTTTCGTCGCCCTGTTTGTCGGTCTGGTTTTGGGGGTTTTCTAATTCTCCCATTCTTGGGGCGAGACCCTCACGATTGTTATCGGTCTGGGTGGTGCGTCAGACCTTTCCTCGTCCTTCCCTACGCAAAACCACTCACGCCTTTTAAGAACGCTGGTAGTCCTCTTGCCGAATACAAAGATATTATCTTCTACCATGGACTTGAAATCTATGATAGATGTCGTGCTGCGGCTGCAATCTCTCTAAAGTTGCCTCTGCGCGTGCATTCGGATGGCATACGCTGTGCAGCAACACATCCAGGACTGAGACATGCTTAACATGCTTCCGCGAGAGGGACCTGCAAGGATGCCCATGGCCCCACTTGGCCCATAGCGCGGGTAGCCTCGGTCAACTCGGTGAACAGCTGACTCATTTGTCAAGATCCGGCTACAGGCCAATCCACTATCTTCACGTGACTGATCGCTTGTCCGAATTTCGTAAGGGTTTCCCACCCCACAGACGAGTTGGGTGCAAAAACAAAATCTTCGGGATCCTGCTCTTGACCTCACCGACGCCGAATCGCCCTCACGAACACCCGTTGTCAACCCAAACACCCTCACAACCGATACAATGGCCAAGCTTTCGTAAGTTCTGCCTTCTCGACAACAACCTCTGCGATCGATCATTCGGAACTGCGACTGCTGCGACCGGTGGGCTGGAGAAAGGAACGGCGAAGGCGGGGAGATGAGAAGAACGAGGCTCAGCAAGAGGAGGGGTGGGAAATTGAGCCATCACGACGCCATGCCTTTGCCGAACCAGCCTTAATGCCCTTCCACAGGGCTATCGACAGAAAGTCATCGGACCTGACAACGAGCTCGACAATAATGTAGCGGTTTCCGGCCAGACGATCGATCGCAGGGTCTTGGACTTTCGGTGCAGAATCACGCATGCTAACTTTTGCGCTTCAGGCGCGGTGCCCCCGGTGGCAAGCTCAAGATGACTCTGGGTCTCCCAGTCGGCGCGGTCATGAACTGCGCGGACAACTCTGGTGCCCGTAACCTCTACATCATCTCCGTCAAGGGTATCGGTGCCCGCCTCAACAGGCTGCCTGCTGGTGGTGTTGGCGACATGGTCATGGCCACTGTCAAGAAGGGAAAGCCCGAGCTGAGGAAGAAGGTCCACCCCGCCGTCATCGTTCGCCAGTCCAAGCCCTGGAAGCGTTTTGATGGCGTCTTCCTGTACTTCGAGGACAACGCCGGTGTTGTGAGTTTCCCCCTCTCTATCAATATTTGGCTACAGACAATGCTGACGTGTGTAAGATCGTCAACCCCAAGGGTGAGATGAAGGGCTCTGCCATCACCGGCCCCGTCGGCAAGGAGGCCGCTGAGCTGTGGCCTGTGAGTAGCAACCTCCTTCACGTCGACAAGAACCTACTAACAAGTATGTCCCCAGCGTATTGCCAGCAACTCCGGTGTCGTGATGTAAAAGGGGAACTGCTTCGAGGAGGACAAATAACGAAGCTAGGATTTGGTCACCGATGCGAACGATGATACCGAGCAGGTCCCGCCGACAACGATAGAGCGAGGCGGGAGCGGACCGAGGGGGATGACCTGGCACGGGGACGGTTCTTTTTCCTCGCTGGATTGGAAGGCTCTGCATTTTGGGCTGCGGCGTGTAAAGGGAGACTTCATACCAGGCATTCGCATCAAGGCAGATGAAATCCGATGATTTGAGCAAAGTCACACGATGCTGCTACCTGCCAACCTTGCGTGATGTACACAACGGGGGACTTGGGTTTTACGAAACTGATTTCCACCACAGGCTGACGCTTGTGACATTTAAAGGATAATTGGGTTGACGCTTGTGATATTCAAAGGATAATTGTGTATTCAGTCGGGTCAGCGACCTCAGCGATTCCCGACGCTCCTACTCCCAGCCACTAAACCTTCATACCCATGCTAGAGAACCTGACACTGTCCATGATGCACCGACCGCTCAGCGGGTCAACGAATTGTGAGACCGCACAATGTGACCGCACGAGAGCACAGCTTGAGCCAACGTCAATCTGCATGGGTAGGCCACAACATTTTGACGCCCTGCCTCTCTCTGTATTTGACGACGCCTATCAACGCTTAACACCTACCCCCTTCTCCATACCACCATCCTCCAAATCGTACAAAACTTGCTCAAGTATCGGAGCTATTCCCTTGGCCATCTGGATTACTACCCCGGCTTGATTCACGGTAAACAGGCAAAATAGTATCAAAGCTGCGCTCTCCAAAGCTCCCTCTCCGTTGTGTGCAGCTGCACGCGGCCCTGTGTCGTACAGCAACAAACGGCTCTCGGGCCAACTCATGTCGAATGGCGGTTCGAGTTACCAATCCTAGACCAAATGATCCGCAGCTTCAGTTTGTCATGGCCGTGGACAGATTGCGCCATCTAAAGCCCCGTTTGAGACCAGTGTCGATCTTTGGTATACCCTTACTGCTGGAATTGGGTTCCGTTGGTAAAAGGGTTATGCCCATTGGATTGCGGAGGAGCAGGTGCAGCTGCCACCATTGCTGCCTGCGCATTGGCCGCTTTTTTCGCAGCTAAAGTGGCCTTTCTTTTGTTGACAGCATTCTGCATACTGCCATTCAGCCAGCGTTCTGTGCAATAGTTAGCTCCGTGTGCCAAAAAATTTGCCTTGGCAGATGTGCTGCTTACTCTTCATTGAAGCAGACATCTTCTGCGACTTGGTCATCAAGCGGTAGTCTTGGTCGTCGCCAGCCTGGCTCGGGGCAGCGGATGATGCTGCAGAGTGTGGCGCCGATGGGGCAGCTGAAAGACGGGCGACTTGTGCGGACGGCGCTGCTGTTGAGGAATCACGGCTTGGTCGTGAACCACGGTTTACGGTCCATTTGTCGTCACCCATATGCTTGAAAGTGATCAAATGAGACGGTTCGCCTAGGGTGGCGCTGGCAGCTTGAGATGCTGCAGCCATATCGCCGAGAATGGCTTCTGATCGTGTGGCCTTGTGCGCTGCTTGGGGGCGAGTGGACGCTTTGAAGTTGATGCGTGTCTTCTTTTTCGGAGGCTGAACAGCTTCGACAATCTCTTCATCATCTTGTGCTTCGCCCCTTGAAGTACGCTGTCGCTTGTTCTGGCGGAAGCTGTACGTTGATCCGTCATCTGATATGGTAGCGTTGGACGAAGATGTTGTGGGTCGTGACTCGTCTGAGCTGTCAACAACTGTTTCGCTGCTGATCGGCCTGGAGCTGGTCATGCGTGCATTCTTGCCACGTTTTCTTGTGGTGCGCGCTCTCTTAGGTAGTGGCTCGTCCAACTCCTCGGGTTCCGTATCTTCAGGATCTGCCGCGTCAGACTCAGGTTCTGCGACGACAATCTTTGGTTGCCGCCCGCGTTTTCGCTTGGGAGGCACCTGAGCCAAGTCTGAGGCTGGCGTGTCGGCTTCTGTATCCGCAGCTGCGGCCCTCTTCCCCTTTGGTCCCCGTTTTTTGGGCCCTGGCTTGTTCTTTGGCGCCGAGTCTTCATCCTCATTCGGGTGGTAGACGTCCTCCGGGTGCGGATTGAGAGGCGGTCTGCCGCGCCTTTTAAGGATAGGCTTGACGACGGTAGCGGCGGCGGCAGCTTGGTTCGCTGGCGTCGCGGAACGAACATCGTCTTGTAACATTCCTTCGTACAGTTTGGGCGGATTTCTTGACCTCTTGCCTGTGACCACCAGGCCATCTGCGTCACCTTCTGCGGCCTTGGCAGTCTGTTGAGGCTGGCTTCGCAGCTGTCTGCCTGCCATGATACCATCACGCTGGGCAATGGGGTCTTGCTGGCCAATCTTGGACGGATGAGGATCATACTCATAGCCATAAGCCATGGCCTCAACCCTGTCCTGCCACCGCTGGTGGAAGGTGCCCTGCTCTTTCTCCTTGATGGGAGCGCGATAGCCACGAGTGTCAAAATCTTTCTCCACATATGAGTCAACCTTGGCGAACTGAGAAAGGTTGGCCGTCTTCTTCTCATACTCGGCGTCCTGAATCTCACGTCTCTTTGCGTTCTCCGCGTCATCGACCTGCCGACCGCACTTTTGCCATTCTTCCTGCCAGACCAGAAGCGTCGTGTTGACGTGGGCAAGGAAAGCCCACAGCTCTTCCGTCGACATGTTGCTGTGATCTTTGACGTATTCCCTGTAATGGGCTGGGTCACTCAGCTTGGGAAATCGAAACTGTTTCCTCATGCGTTGAATCCCAGCTGATGCCACGGCAGCCTTGCTCTTGTCTTCGCCGGCCGATGGAGTGTTCGCACCTGTCTGCTGCGCGGACGCGGATACAGGAGAACCCACTCGTGGGGTTTGAGGCAGAGGCGTGGCAGCACCAGAGTCGACGTCTGCCAGGCCATCGGCTTGAAGACTGTTGTCTTCTTCAGGCTGAACAGTTTGCGATGCACTCTTGTCGCCGTCGTCCCGATCGGCCTCGTCCTCATACTGGTCGGCGTCATCGTTGGCGGCGGCATCATTCTTGTCGGCAGCTTCCTGCTCATCGTCATTGCCTTCACCATCGCCATCGGGCGCATCGCCGTCTTCATCAACATCACCTTCGCCTCCAGCTGTCGCCACCTGCATTGTCGGCTCAGGATGCAGTACGACTTCGCCTTCGACATATGGCGTCAAATGCGACCAGGCATAAGTCTTCACCTGGATCTCAGCACTGTCCTCACCAATATCCATGTTACTAGGCCCATGGATATTTCTGTCAATGCTCTTCCCTAGGTGTTCCTGGGACGGCTGTGTTGCCCCATTCGTGCAGTGGTGGTTCTGCCAAATCGTGGTGTGCGTCTTCAAACCCATCGGACCAGCCTGTGCGTTGTTTTCAACGGCATCGCCGTACTGTGTATTCGACGGCTCATGTCGAGAAGAAGCGTTCGGTGCAAGCTGGCGTTCCGTACTACCGGCCTCGCCAGCGATATCGCTCTCAGACCTTGTCTGGACGTGGGCTCGTCCGTTGACTGTCAGTTGCACCGCGCTTCCGTCATCGCCGCGTCCACTCCGGTCTAGCGATGATGAGCTTGTAGAAGGAGCTGCAGGTGCAGCGGCCATCTGCGTATTGGACTGCACCCTCATGCTCAGAGGCACAACTGCAGGAACCCCATGGCCAGCGGCGGATTGTTCGGCTGACGAGGCACGTGGCGAGGAGGTGAAGTGAGCGGCTCGGCTAGATAGTCTCTCAATCTTCAATTCGGAATGCCGCTCAGCCTGTGTGTCTGAATCTTGAGAGAGCTGGGGAGCCGTGATGATTGAGACATGATTGATGTGTATGGGTTGTGGATGTGCGATTTCCAGGCTACCCTGGCCGTTGTCACGAGAATTGGCCTGCGCACCATGGTCTGGCTGACTGCCGTTGCCGAACCGATCGTATCGCTCGAAAGACGACGTCGGGCGTGCGTGTGCTCCGTCTGGTGTTGCAGATTGTCGCTTGAATTTTCTCTCGGCTGCTGGAGACTCAACTTTGGAATCATGGTCCGACACCTCGTCAGACGTGTGCAAGTCGCTGGAATCGCCGACAACCTCAATGGTATCCTTGACAACAT
This sequence comes from Verticillium longisporum, assembly GCA_019188255.1. Taxonomy (NCBI): domain Eukaryota; kingdom Fungi; phylum Ascomycota; class Sordariomycetes; order Glomerellales; family Plectosphaerellaceae; genus Verticillium; species Verticillium longisporum. The sequence goes on from JAETXT010000012.1 coordinate 2,737,171, forward strand.
CGTCTGAGGGAGGGAAGTAGGGCTGCGGGTCTGCAAGGCGTTTGGCTGGGGTTTTACGGCGACCGGCGGGAGTGTCATCTGTATGAGAGAACTCCCGCGAGTTGGCGCGCCGGCGCTGAGTGCTGGGCGGCGTGAAGCCGTCACCGACCACCTCGCTCTCGGCCCTTCGTCGACGAGTAGCGGTACGCGGGGCAGGAAGGGCAATCTCGGGAAGCTCGTCCTCGAAATCATGTGCTGAGTAGTCGATCTTGGCTCGCTTACGAAGATTGTGAGAACCCTTCTTGTTGGTCTCGTCATCATCGTCGGGATTGCCATCAAAGCCAAACGTGCGAATACGCTTCCTTCGAGATGCAGCGCCGCCAGAAAAGGGCGAGGAGGCAGTCTGAGCAGAGGATGAAGCAAATGGGGTAGACAATTGCCGAGCGCCGCGTCGCCCGGCAGGGGCGGTTTGTGGTGTCTGGTGGGAGAATGTGGCAACTGGCGATGTCGACCGAGCGCTCTGAGGATTCTGAGCGTAGTCCTTAGGGTCGGCTTTTTCTGCCATGTCGAAGCTCGTCGTCAGCGATGGCTGTGTTTTTCGCCGACCCAAGCGGCCAGCACGAGGGCGATCCATGGTAATTGGCGATGTTGTTGATGATGCGTGGTACAAAAAATTGGTGTAAATCCGAGAGGGTGGTAGTGGCAGACTCAGGCTTAGTCTAAGATGAAGAGTAGCGACATGCGGTGGACGGATGTCGTGACAATCTCTTCACCGAGGGAAGGAAAAGTAAAACACACGAAAGAGACCCAAGAGGTAAGATGATTGACGTGACTGTTGCGAAGGGGAGAGAAAGAGCTGTCGCTGTGAATGTGTGGGATGGAGGCTGTCTGTTCTGTCGCCCTGAGGACAGGCAAAAATCAAGTTGGATGGGGCGGCTTGGAGGTGAGAGAGCAGTGAGCTGTGAAAGGGAGGCAGGGGTTGTGCTTCTTTTTCTCGATTCGGGCAGGCCAAGAAATCCCCCCGAGTATTCAGAGGCTGCGTTCTCCAAGATTTGAGAAAAGAGCCGGCGTTCTGCCAGATGAATATCAAAGCCTTCAGTAGGATAGACCGTCTTCTGTCGAGGACTCTCGTCTCCGTCAATCGTTTTGCTTGGGACTGTAATTTGATTCCCGAATGGGCCACGGCTGCACGACTGGTGCCAGGTACGTACCTCCCCTGCTAACCTTCACTAAAAACCCACTTATTCCCCTTGGACAGGCGATCAGTCCAATGAACGATCGAGAAATCTGAGCCGTTCGAGTGCTAAACCTCACCTGGCCTAGCCCCACTCCCCCCCACTGACAGCTTGCATGTCCTGGTGACGGATGCTCTGAGCTTCATGTTATCACGTTACCGAAACCAACGAACAAGAAGCACCCTGATTTTGTCTATTTTGCAGCCTCGCTGGTGCTCTCTGACCTGATTTCATAAAGACCTCACGCCTTCCGATTTCGAAATCGCAACAAATCTTTCTCCAGGCTCGTCTTGACCAACCTTAGAGCCTCCCTGGCGTTCCCAACTCCATACACCCCCGGTAGCAAACACCATCCCCAGGATCGTTACCATGACTTCCAAGAAGGGCAAGACCGCAGCCGCCGGCGACGACATTGATGACCTGTTCGAGGGCATTGTTGATGATGCCCCGAAGAAATCACTCGAAAAGAAGTCCAAACCCACGACAGCCGCCTCCAAGGCCAGGGAAGACCAGGACACCCATGCCGAGCTTGAGAAGGACCCCGAGCAGCCCTCCCGCCCACACACACCGCGCATTCGGGAGGCTGCTACCAAGGGATCTCCTGCTCGATGGACTGCGACACCGACTGTCGCCGACGACAAGTCTGCCACAGCTCCCCGCAAATCCACCGACAGTGCCAGATCCTTGCGAGCCAGCTTCACCCCGAGCGCCACAAGCTCCGACGTGCAAGAGTCGGAGAAGAAGGCTGTTGTCGAACCATCTGCTGCGGCTCCCGCTGAAGCTCCTTCTGGCGGAGGCTGGTGGGGCAGCGTCTTCTCCACGGCAACTGCTGCCATGAAGCAGGCAGAGGCCGCCGTAAAAGAAATCAGAGAGAACGAAGAGGCCAAGAAGTGGGCGGAACAGGTGCGCGGCAATGTTGGCGGCCTCAGAGCCCTGGGTGAGTGATCATACTGCGGCTTCTCGCAGGCGTTTCTAACCGCGCTCCCAGGAGACAACCTTCGCCAGCAGGCCCTTCCCACCTTCACCGACCTCCTACACACTCTTGCTCCCCCAATCAGCCAGCACGAACGATTGATGATCCACATTACGCATGATATGGTCGGCTACCCTTCGCTCGATCCCCTCGTGTACGAAGTCTTTTCCCGCGTCATGGCCCAGGTCGAGGGCGGCGACCTGATGGTCATCCAGAAGGGTCAGGAAAATACCAGCCGGAGGTCGAACGATGTAGCTTCCGGCTGGCGTGACGGCCCCTGGTGGAAGCAGTCCGAGCTAGCTCGCGATCTCGGGTTGATCAAGGGCCTGGTGGAGGGCACCAAGCTTTGCCGCGCCGGCGCCGAGGGCTATGCTGGCGAGTACTTTGCCGCGCATGGCGGTATCGGAGAGGCCAAAGTGCGAGCTACCGAATCTGTCAGCGAGACCAACCCTGTGCGCAGTTCGGATCTTTTCCTGGCGATCCAAGCCATAAGCGTCGATTCGGACGCTGCATTGTTCGCACGCGCAGCTGCCATTGAAAATGGTCAGGATTCACCCGCCGTTGCTGATCCCAAGGAGACGGACGGTTTTGTCTGCTTCGCCGTTTTCGTGCTCGACCCTGTTCACGAGATAGAGTACTCAACCGTCAGTCAGACCATACCGGCGAAATGGGTCAAGTGGCTTGACGCCGCGAACCCTCTGACCCCTGGTAGCGGTGAAGATGGCGAAGACCAGCACCTGCGTGTGTTGGTCCCCCACGAGATTCGGGAGATTGTCGAGAGTGGTGGTGTCGATCCCAGGGAATGGGCTGCTGAGTGGATTGAGGAGCAGCTGAGTCTCGCCATCGGCATCATTGCACAGCGGTATGTCGCCCGAAGGATGGGCGTTAGCGAAGGGAGCATTGGCAAGGGCAAGAGGGGTGTTGGTGAGCTTGTCGAGGATGGCGCGGGTGAGGCAGCGAGGGCTGGTCTGATTTGAGTCGCGTTGACGCGCTCTGTTGGTGTTGGGCCCGTACCATGATTTATCATTAATTGTTCGCGAACCCGGGACTACGAGAATGAAGCTTATCGACAAAGGACTCTCGCGCCAGGTGGCATCCGGTGATCTGCTGTGCCTAGGTATAGCCATGTAGGTACCTCATGGAACTTGGTTTCCACAGCGTACTGTCATCGGGCAACCTTCAATACTACCTAAGCTTATGACCAGCTTTGGCGCAATTTCCTTCGCACAACTAAATCTGCGAGTCAAAGTTTCAGTCAGCTTGATAGTTGACTGACAATAGAACAGCAAGGCTTCCGTGTCGGCCGGCAGGATATCGTGCCATCCGTTTCTCGACTTTCAAGGCCAACGAGCAAGCGCCTTCGATAACGGGTGGGCACGGGCCGTTCCATTGTTGTTGCTCAGGGCCGCCCACGCCCACAGGGCTTATGTCAGCCTCGGCGGGGTCTGGGTCACTGTAGAAAATTTTACTGACGATGCTGCAAAAGATCTCTACGTTTTTCTCCCATCATTCCATTTTTGGCCCCAAAGCCGTCTACGATTTCGACATTGATGGAGGCAGCGCGCTCAAGTGAGCGGCTGCTGAACCAATTGGAGCGCCAGACTTGTGCACCTCGTGACGCCTTATCCGCCGTCCATCGCAGCATGAGATAGCAATCAACTCGGCCTTCGGGCAAAACATACGAGTCTTCGCTCCGCGGAGGCCCTCTACTGCTGTCGCGTTTTGCGATGCGCATCGAGGGTGGTTGCGATCGCTCACAGGCCCCTAGGACCTACTACTGCAATAAAAAACCCTGGGCCATCATAGTCCGCGCCCCGATTGTCTCACGACTTTGCGTCTACGAGGCCCTCCACCTGGGCGAGGCTCCAAGCGCTCCAACATGCCACCGTGTCCCCCCCCTCTGTACGATCAAGTCCATGACAATTTCATAAATGCAGCGACTTGTCATCCCTCTGAAGAGTTGCTGTTCCTCTTTTTTTCGTGTTTTTTTTTTCTTTTTTGGGAGGCTGCGCCTTTACCAGCAGTGGGCATGCCTAGCTCCGCGATCGATCAAGCTTTGGAGAGCGGAGCGGAGCCTGCATTAGTTAGCAGCTGCAAATAGATGCCTTGCTGCGTGCAATCGCTGAGCGACTGAAGACGTCAGCGACAGCTCCAAATGACCTTTTGCGTTTCCCACCCGTCAGCTCGCATCACATGACAGGCTACTTGCTCAGGCTCCCCTCGATAACCTTCCCTTACACCCGTGCGTGTCCAGCTGTTTGCCAAGTCTTCAATATCTCGACCATGAACCATGTACCTAAAACTTGCCAACAGACTCTGAACTCTTTACTGACCCATCACTTTCCCGAGCAGGGCGGCAGACGAGACATCCAGGTTCGCCCATCTGCCCTTGAGCACCAGTGGTGCCATCAAGTGTGCCATCACGGGCACGGCGCTTCTGAACACACCTTATCTCAATAAAGGCACCGCCTTTCCCCTGATGAGCGCCGCCAATTCAACCTTACCGGCCTTCTCCCAGAGAACGTCCATAGCCTGGATCAGCAGGTCAAGCGAGCTTGGCGCCAGTACTCGTCTCGTAGCGACGACCTCGCCCGCAACACATTTCTCACCTCACTCAAGGAGCAAAATGAGGTTCTGTACTACAAGGTCGGTCGGTAGCACGCTTGAAAAGGTTACCCAGCGATTGTTGATCATGTATATAGCTTCTGCTGGATCACCTAGCAGATGTGTTCTCTGTAGTGTACACGCCCACCGAGGGCGATGCCATACAGAATTACTCCGAGCTCTTCAGGAGACCCGAGGGCTGCTTCCTCAACATCAAAGACGTCGAGCGAGTTCATCATGACCTGGCGCAATGGGGGCACCCCGAAGACATTGACTACATTGTTGTTACCGGTAAGCTGCTATCTCTTCCATCGCCCGTGTCTCAACAGGAGCTTAGACTCTAACACGCACAGATGGCGAGGAGATCCTCGGCATCGGGGATCAAGGCGTAGGTGGCATTCTCATCTCAGTGGCGAAACTCGTTCTCACTACTGTCTGTGCCGGCATACACCCGAACCGTACCTTACCCGTGGTTCTCGACTGCGGTACGGACAATGAAGATCACCTCAACAATGAACTGTACTTGGGATTGCGACAGAAGCGTGTGCGCGGGGCCGAGTACGACCGCTTCGTCGACACGTTTGTGAAAGCCGCCCGTCGCCTGTATCCGCGCGCGTACATCCATTTCGAAGACTTTGGTCTTGCGAACGCCCGCCGTATCCTTGACCAGTACCGTCCCCATATCCCGTGCTTCAACGACGATGTACAAGGCACAGGTTGTGTCACACTAGCCGCTATCCTGGCTGGCCTTCACGTGAGCAAGCAAGAACTCACCGACTTGCGTCTCGTCATTTTCGGAGCCGGATCAGCAGGAGTTGGTATAGCTGATCAGGTTCGAGACGCTATCGCGGCCAAGGGCAACATGAGCAAGGACAAGGCGGCTGAACAGATCTGGCTCATTGACAAGCCAGGCCTGCTTACAACCGCCCTCGACGTATCGCCCGCTCAACAAGGCTTCTGTAAGGATGCGTCAGAGTGGGAAGGCAAGGACACTTCGCTTCTCTCCGTCATCAAAATTGTACAGCCGAATGTTTTGATTGGCACGTCGACTGTGCCCAAATCATTCACCGAGGAAATTGTAAGAACCATGGCCAAGGGCGCCGAAAGACCTATCATCCTGCCGCTTTCGAACCCGACACGGCTTCACGAGGCGGCTCCCGAAGATCTACTCAAGTGGACCGGCGGAAAGGCGCTCGTTGCTACAGGCTCGCCTTTCAAACCCGTCAAGGGGCCCTGGGGCGAGAACGGTTCGGAGGTGGAGATTGAAATCGCCGAGTGTAACAATTCGGTCGTCTTTCCGGGCATAGGTCTCGGATCTGTGCTTTCCCGCGCCAGCCTCATCACAGACAAAATGCTCGTGGCGGCAGTCGAGGCAGTCGCGGGACTGGGCCCAGCCCTTAAGGATCAAAGGGCCCCGCTGTTGCCGGGTGTTGATATTGTACGCGACGTCAGCGTGCGGGTTGCGAGGAATGTGATTAAGGCTGCCGTTGCTGAGAGTGTGGCAACCGAGAAGGACATCCCAAAAAATGACACTGACCTTGACGAGTGGATTAGGGATCAGATGTGGAAACCGGAGTATCGGCCGCTGAAGTTTGTGGGGATGGAGGACGCGTCCAGGGAGGCGAAGGGCCAGATGAGGGTAGCCGGCAGTGCCAGCCGGGTAGGTTTGTGGTGAACACCTCATATCCATTTCTTCTGTTATTGTTTACAACAGATTTCTGGCACTTCAAGTCGTCCGAAGTTTATGCTCAGTCACTCTCAGTCCCTCTACAAGACAAAGGCCACGTGAAACTAGGATCTGGGTCAAGGTAGGCCACAAACGACCGCGCATTAATTATGTACTAGACGAAAAGTTGGGTGCTCTCAGATCACATTGCCGCGGACCTGCTTGATGGTCTTAAGGTTGATGTTCCTCCAGAAACCGGTCGAGACAAGGGCACCGACAAGCACAGTGACACTAGTGATGAGCATGATGCGCTGCGAATCGCCGTATGCGAGTGCAATGCCGTGCCGCTCAGGGGTACCGTACCGGTACGCAAGTTGCGCATACATGTTGTTGTAGATGTTCTCGACGTTGTTGAATCCCTCGGGCATATGCTTGATGAGGTTGTTCTTGAAAGTGCCTGTCCATATGGCGGCGGCGATGGTGGAGCCGATGGCCATGCCAACGCTGCCGAAGAGGTCAAGAATGGCGACGATGACAGCAATGTGCTGATGGTCTGACGGTGCCATCATGGCCATCTCGCCGCAGAGGACAATGGGACCACCTGCGAAGGCGATGAGGATCTGAGTCATGATAACATAACCAATGTTCTGATCAGGCTGTCGGAACTCGATCATAAGACCAACGCCGAGCATCATGAGCGGAATGAGGAAGTACAGCGCAAAAGGCTTAAAGCGTCCAGTGTAGCGAATAAGCAGACCGACGACGATGCCGAAGAAGCAAGAGCCTGTGCGGTAGATGTTGATGATGTACGTCGTCTTCTCGACACCCTGGTTCCAGACAACTAGGAGCATCGAAGAGAAATAGGCGCCCCAAATGCCAGAATTGAAAAAGACAAACGTGAACATGAGCCCACCGCAGAGCACGGTTCGGTCGGCAATCAGTTCGAAGGGAATGAACGTGACAGGAGCGAAAAACTTTTCGTAGCAGACAAAAATGACGATGAGCACGGCGCCGACGACAATCATGCTGATGATCATTGGGCTCTTCCAGCCTTCCGACTGGTACGAATAAATGTTGAAGGGCAGAAGGAAGAGTGCCATGCCCGCAGCAAGAAGCAGGAGGCCAACAGCATCAATATCAATCAGATAACGTCCGACAGACTTGAGCGTCAGGTTCTTGATAGTGCTTTGCTCAGGAAGCAGGCCCATCTTCTTGGCTTTGTTCTGGTTCCAGAAGAAAAGGAATATCAGTGGCAAGACGACGACCGGTGTAGTGATGGCCCAGACACCAAAACCCCACTCCCAGCCAGGGCCAGCGAGAACGCTGTCGGCAATAGGGCCGGCGGCCCATGTGGTGAAGATATAAGGCGAGGAGGCAAATGCCAGCATGAGAGAGCGGTTCTTGAGGGTCGAGGTATCGGCGATGAAGACTGTCAGACAGTAGCTGACACCCTGCGCACTAGAAAAGGTCAGTCCATCGGCACCGACTGGTAGCGGGACAAGGCAACTTACCCAACGACAGCGAATACTTGCGCAGCAGCGTACGTCTCCACGTTTTTGCAAGCAGCCATCATGACGAACCCAAGCACCCAGACGAGAAGCATCAATGATAGTCCGTGGGGACGACCCCATGTGTCGAGAATCTTTGCGAGAGGAAGTTTGGAAAGACCGCCGATGATGCTCGCCATGACGGATGTTGTCGCCGTCAACGAGTGCATCGAGAAGCTGCTTGTGACAAACGGAGTCAAGGCCCGAACGACAACCTCTTGAAGCGAGAGAATAACGTAGATAAACCAGATGCTTTCAAGTGTTAGATCGTAGTTCGCGTGAGACTGCGCCGGCCGTGCGCCTGTCAACCACTCACATTACATATGCCAGGGCGAGATGCCAGTTACTCCAGACCATGGCCGTCGCCTCGACTTTGCGAACACCGGCTTGCGCGCCCTCGGAGAACCCCTCCTCAATGGTGAGGGGGCTGACCTTAAGATCATCGGAGTTGTGCTTTTCATTGTGAGCCCCCTCGGCTGCCACTTGAGATTCGGCCGCAGGACCTTTGGGAGTCGACACGTCCATGGTCGTTGTGATTTGCTGCCAAGCAGAATATCGAAGTGTTGCCGTCGAGAACAAAATGGTCGGCGCTCTGCGGTGTCGTACCGTGTTATCGGCTGTAATGAGTGAGGGGCTTGACAGATGGGCAGAGATCGGACACTAGCAACACGGGCATCTGCCAGGGGCGCCACAGGGGTGATATATGAAGACGCGCCCAAGGACCAAGGCCGAGCCGCTATCGGCTCGGGCGGGCGAAGCACCCCGGGCGAGGATCTTGCTAGTGCGGAGGCGACGGTCACTTGAAGGTCCAGGGTTTGAAGGCAGTTCGCCAGCTACCATCCTTGGTTAGCCCACTAGACCGCCAAAGAGTTTCTGGCCAGCCAAGGGGAATCAGCACACACATCGGGTTGGGTGGGGGCGCTGTGTTCGAGAATCGGCTGAGAAATCCGTATCGGGCAGACGGTGGAAATGAAGCAGGCAGCCTCTTCGTGCCAACCAACCTCTGCCTCGCGTAGCGTCCCATGATGCGAAAAGACGTCGTAGCTTGTCCGATGCTCACCCCATGGCTCGTTGTCCTTTGATGTCACTGACTCTCAGATCCAACCCGTTGATGCTTGAGCGGAGAGTTCCAATATCGACGAGACCAGGCTTGGCATGCTTGTTGCACCTTGAGGCAGTTTCTGCTTCCTCGTGCGGATCGAGTCAGAACCCGGGACAACGAGCCGAGGGTGAGTGGATGACACCGCGAAGCGAGCGCTGTTAGTCCAAGCAATCATCAGGCTGGAAAAAGTATTTGGGTGTGTAGGCCAGGATCAACATGCCTGTGAATCTCTTCTGGGATTGGCCTTTGGTCGGCTTAATGGTCGGCTGGCCAGCACCATTGTGGGTAGAACCGGGGTTCGAGCTAGGGCCGCTGCAAATTTTATCAGATTCATCTTATCAGATCATCTGCCCCGCTATTCATGTGACTTTGGCGTTCCCTGGTCGCGCGACCTGGCAGGTGTGCCGCAGACATTGACAAAATCACGCCTTCTGTAACACGTTGGGCCTGTGGCTTGTCGAATCTCCATATTCGGACGGAAAAAATGGCGCATGCAAGGCACTAGCGCGAGGTCTTGAAGACTCAAACCAGCACGCTTGGTTTCCCGACCCATCACAGAAGGCTTGTAAAACTGTATGGCTTTGCGTGATCTTACTCTTCCACAGATGAAAGTTTTAGGGTACTTGTATCCAGACTATATCCGGTGGCTGCCGGTTGGTGCTTTGACAACTGCATGTGCCAGCCATACACGCCCAGCGGCTGACGAGTCACAGGAAGGTCCGCTTGCCAACAACGTCACAACGCAACATACGGTCAACGGACCGGGCATAGAGTGCCAGCTCATACGGGTTAAAGATTTACGATGTTATTACCGGCGGCCCCGTACGTCTGAATTTGTCGCCGGCTGGTCATTCAAGCTTGAAAAGACACAGTCGTCGCATGGCTAGGTTTTTTGTTCGGGCAATATACCCACCACCAGCTGACTTTCTCAGCACCAAGGTGTAAAGACAAGGTTCTCAATACGAGTCGACTGACATCTCAGCCTATAAGACGGGCTGAGGACTAGGGCGCATGATACCAACGTCCACCAGAGCGACTGGCGCCCAGTTGAAGCGGACGCCGTAGATCCTTTGCCAAGATACTGGCTCTTGGAACTATTGCGTCCCGTGTGCCCTGTCAGTGCGCGAGCGCAGACTTTGCGGTTGGTGGCGTACCAACCGCTGATCTTTATTGAGCGGATCTGCAATTACCATAGGGCGGTTGAGCCAACTGCAGCTGATTCATGAGTACCCCAAGCTTCGAAAGAAGCTCGGCTCCGAATAGGCTACGGGAACCGAGCTTGATATGGACTTACAGTCAATAATCTCCTGAAAGCCATCAATACCATCCAAAGAGATTCAGATGTAGGCCAAGATATGTGTTCAGCAAGGATTTAGGGTGTTCTGCACCAAAGCAAACTGCCTACCATCTCAGGTGAGATGAGCAGCGTACTGTGCATTACGATGGTCCTAGTCTCGAGGCAAGTATTTTTGTAAGATTATGTACTTCAAAGGACCAGAATACCCTTCAATGGTAGATCTCGGCTGGTTTTGCCAACGAAAACTCTGTACCCCCCCTCCTGAAGGTGCCATTTTTGTGCGTCAACATTCCATACACTGAGATCTCTGCGTCTCAGGGGAAATTTCACAGTAGCTGTCTCACCTGCTTTTATCAGTTGCTTCTCAAAACCCCGGAGCTGCTTCAGTGGCGTGTGATCATCGCCGGGAATGCCGAGATATAGCTGCGCGACTTCCTTTCCGTCGACCTTTCCGTTGTTTGTCACGTCCGCTTCCACGACGACTAATTCGTCCCACAGATCTTTGTGCCCCCCCCTCAATAACAGGGCCTGTTGGGTATGCACCAAAATTGCCATTGGCCTTGGAGATATTGAGAGAAGAGTAGTCGAAACTTGTGTAGCTCAGACCGAAACCAAATTCGAAACGTAGGTCGACCTTCTTGGAGTCGAAATCACGGTAGTCCACGAAAGTACCTTCCGCAAAGTTCGACTGAGGTTATGTCTGGAACCGGCTAGGCACGCCTCGAGACGTGTAATCAGGCTTCAGTAAATCGCCGTAGTCGGACTCGTTTCGGGCAACAGTATACGGAAGACGGCCGGAGAAGTTTTCTTGGCCGTAGAGAAGTGAGATCAATGCTCTTCCACTATCTTGGCCAGGAAGATGAGCAAAGATGACAGCTGTGACATTGGGGTGTTCAATGAAGGAGTCGACGAGGCGTGGTCCAGCATTATGGAAGACCACAATCGTGTTGGCACACTTGTTGGCCACATTTAATATGAGCATGTCAGTGTACTGGTCGCGCAGCGAAGGGCGGTCATACCCTTCTGTTGCCCAGACATTACCGATGACAATGCAGACATCGGAATTTGGGTTGATGGAAGGATCTCCGGACTCAAAGTCATGGTAAAAGAGCGGTTCCATCCTCGTAAGCCTGGGCTACGAGAGCATCGCAAGGGGCGCTAATCAAGCTCCACGAGGGCGCCGCCGAGCCGCCAGCAGAGATGACAGTCCCGTTGATTGCAATGTCAGATGTTGGAAGATCGAGGTTACCGAACCAACCCAGGTCGACCTCTGTGATGTTGGCGGACCGGATGCCCATCTCCCATGATGCGAATCGGGTACCATTCGCTGCAGGGACCGGCGTGTTACTGCTGGGTGCGCGGGTGGAATAGCCAAAGAGAGATCAGCTTCATGTTTTCGGAACGCAATGGTAGCGCATTCTTCTCGTTCTTGACAAGAACATGGCCCTCAACAGCGCTGTCGAAAAGAGTCGGCCTGGAACATTTGGTACGAGCATCGACAATAGGGTGCGGCTCCCAGAGCCTTTGAGCCATGCCATTACCAGGCTTTGGAAAGTCTTCGGCGTCCTGCTTTAGGTGGAACCAGGATGCGATAAGTCTGGGCCAGCCAGTCAGCTGGATCACACCCAAGGCTCACGAAACACCCGCCTGGTCACCATGTTATCAATCTGCGCCTCTGGAAGGGATCCGTTGCTAACTGTCTCGACCAATGATGATCCAAATTTGCCAGCGCCGTTAGGCATAGCCACGTCAAGTCCACTCAGTGCAGAGACAACGCCTCCCTTCATTGCGCCCCAGTCGCTCACGATCCACCCCTGCAGTAATGAGAATACTGAGTGACACAAGATTCAAGTCCGATGGACGCACCTGGAAGCCAAGCTCCTCCTTAAGCAAGCCATTTTGCGACTTGCTATTCTTACAGACGTAAGAGTTGTTGAGTCTGTTGTAAGAGCACATAATATTGGCCGTGCCAGCGTTAACTGCATCGTAGAAAGGCCTGAAAAGGTCAGTTAAGCCTTGCTTGATCGAGGAGGGTTGGTTTTACCAGAGATAGAGCTCATGCATTGTCCGATCATCTACATTGGACGAGATAGCCTCCTGAAAAGGACCATCGTCTCGAGTGGACAGTCGGTGTGTCTCCTGCTCTTGAGCGATGAAGTGCTGCGTGTTGTTAATCAGAAGTTGGAATGCTAAAGGGCCACGCCACAAACCTTGGTGCTGGTTATGACTCCATTCTCCTGAATTCCTTCCACTGTTTCATGTACTAGACAACCGAAAAAGCTGGAGTCAAAGTCAGCCACTCAAGTTGTGACCATACTTCGGATGGCTATTACCTTCCCAGTTTCGACCAGCCGATACGACGCGGCCGATAGGGCCGATGGAAGGGCCATGCAGAACGCTGACGCCCTTGATCTTAGCTTCTCGGCCCATGTGATAGGCCCTTCTATGCGCAAGCTCCTTGTTCCAGCTTGCGCCAACGTGGGTTCCCGGCGGGAAGGCACTGACGTAGTCAGTTCCACGCACGCTGTTGCCCGAGTCCACGAGGCACATCTCAGGAAACCTGAGTCGAGGTATGCCGGGAAATCCAACTGCTGCAACCAGTATTAGAAGTGGTGCCCGCAGATAAGTTGGCCTGTCAAAGTCAGCATTCATTGTACTGTTGTTAGACGACAGAGTGTTTTACCTTTTCTTCCAAAGTCATCTGATTAATGAGAGACTTGGCCTTGGCAAGAGCATCTGACCAACGGCCATCTGATGATAGCTCAGGGGTAGGGTACACTGCTGGCGCCTGTCCAAAAGAGAAAGAGTCATCGACGATAGGTTCGTCTTGAGCCACGACCTGGGAGATAGCTACGAGGCCAAGAAGGCCATAAACCAGGCTTTTCAACATGGCGCGTCAGATTTTCATCGCAAGGCACAGTACCTTCAATGAGCACAAGCGACTACAGCCGATAGAGATTGGGACTAACCAGACGAAGGACACGACTGCGGTCTTTATATTGTCAAAATGGCCTGCGAACCTGACGAATACCTCACCTCCACCAACGCCACATGAGTTGATCAAGCCATGATCTCTGACTAGGACGCCAATTTGCCAAGACACCGTGAGCAGCCGGCGCTTGTAAGAAGAATGGTGGGGGGCTACATCTTCAGCTGCATGTAATGAGTTGACGAGGAGAGCACAAGATCCAAGGCTGCTATTGACGGCTGTGACGGAACGGACTTGCTGCAGGCAGGTACATGTCAATCCCAGGATCTCGTTATTCGGCCCTTCTCACAAATAATCCAGTCTCGATGCCGTCTGTCACTTCGATGCCGTCCCCGGTGGACATGAGCCATCAGCCGAAGGGCTGGCGCACGTCAGGATTGCTGGCAGGCAAGGCGCAGATCGACTGCCAAGAAACCAGCGACATCCGGTGGTTCCGCAGTGCGAAGGTTTATAGCATCCGAAGTTGATCATGGGGGTAGGTCGTGGAGGGCAGGGGGGTTAGGGGCCCTGCGAGACGAGCTGAGAGTGCTGTAGGGCACGATTCTGGGGATTAGGACATAGCGTGCGGGGAATCCTTAGCTGATCGCTGCTTCGGACCAGGGGAATTCGTGTCCGTGACATCATAGCTTGGCGTACGGCAGACCTTCATATTTTCGATCGACAGTTATCTACGGGTCTACGTTTCGGTCCCTCCGTCCATTTGTTGCACGGTGAATAATCTGAATCTAGAAATGGGCACTGCAATAATTACCTTGGGAATCAATGTCGACCTTTGTTTTCGTTGGTTATGCTATGATCATCGATTTGAGATGAGTGGCTCTGACACAGGGTTTCTGGCCCGGTGACAGATGGCTTGGCGCATACCTTGTTTTCTCCAAAAAGAAGTCCACACACCCAACTTGCACTGACGATGGTTGCCCTCATGAGTCAGAGATGCGTCACGAAGCCAGTGCCATGGAAGGGCCGAAGTTTGTGGCCCTCGATCTTGGAGACCCCAGAAAGATGCTCGAGCTTTCTCCGCGGGGTCTGGCTACTAATTGCGGGTTGTCTGTGGTCTTCCATGGCGGGGATGCTCGCTTGAACCCCGCAGCATACCTGTGGAATATTCGATGGCTCGGCTGCCGTGCGGTGTTCCAGCCGTATCGTGGATCCTACAACAGAACTTCCCCGCCACTATGCGGTTCGCGGGGGATTGAAACTTGATGTTGATCAGGCAGGCTATCCCCCACAGGAGGGATGAAGGAAAAGTACGATTATCTGACAACAGCGATCAATCTCTAAACCCGTGGAGCTCCCGAGATGGTCTGTAATAAATCAGGGCGGCGGTGACAGAGGATGAGTTGAACATGGCTAAGCGTCATCATGCTTCGCCGGGATGGGCGAATTGATAATGTGAAGTGACAGTTGCGGAGCATTCTTTCGATCACACAAGATCCTGTGCGCGCGAATGAAGGTCAAGATAAACATCCGAGACTGATCCTGCCAGACCGGGTTGTTTTTTTTTTAGTTGTTTTCCGCTTATGTGAAGCAGGTAATCTGGACAGACCATCAAAGCTATAAACAATAAGTGCCGTACATACTCTTACCAATGCAGGTTGGCGAGAACATCACGCCTCCGCATAACTTGGACCCGGCGTTTATCGTTCTGTGCACCCTCTTCATCGTCATTGCCAGCGTTGCCGTTGCCAGCGCCATTGCCAGCGCCATTGCCAGCGCCGTTGCCAGCGCCGTTGCCAGCGCCATTGCCAGCGTCATTGCCATCCCCATTGCCATCCCCATTGCCAGCTTTGCCGTTGCCAGCGCCATTGCCAGCGCCATTGCCAGCGCCATTGCCATCCCCATTGCCAGCGTTGCCGTTGCCAGCGTTGCCGTTGCCAGCGCCATTGCCAGCTCCATTGCCATCCCCATTGTCATCCTCATTGCCATTGCCGGCGCCATTGCCAGCTCCATTGCCGGCATCGTTACCAGCATCGTTATTGTTGTCGTTGTTCTGGCCGGCGTTGCCATTTCCTTGACCAGGATTGCCCTCGCCAGCATTATCCTGGCCATTGTTGTCATTGTTTTCGTTACCGTTACCGTTGCCGTTACCGTTGCCGTTGCCGTTGTCGTTGCCGTTGCCATCGGCCGCAGCCGGGGGTGTAGATGGAGCAGCGGCACCACAGTCGGCCGTGTTTGTCGCAGCAGCCTCCCCGGGTGCGGCAGCGCCGCCGGCACCAGCATTGTTGTTCTTGCCTGCTCCATCTCCCTTTCCCTTTCCTTGATTCTTGCCCTGACCTTTGCCCTGGTTCTTTCCCTGACCTTTGCCCTGGTTTTTGCCCTGGCCTTTGCCCTGGTTTTTGCCTTGACCTTTGCCACCATTGGCAGGCGGAACTTCAGTGCTATTGTTTGCAGCACCGCCGCCGACGGCCCCGCCTGGAGCAGCAGCGTCGCCAGCACCGCCGGCACCTGCTTTCCCTTGCTTCCCTTTGCCTCCTAGAAGATCATCGAGAGCCCCACCTGCAGCTCCTTCTGGGTTGAGTCAGCTCGGTATGTTGTGAATGAGAAGGGTATATGCTCACCATTCTTCTTGCCGGCTGCGCCTCCACCGAGAAGACCGTCATGAGCGCCACCAGCTCCAGCTAGAAATTTATCAACACTGCGACTTGGGATTGCTAAACATGGGGGCTCTCACCGTTGTTCTTGCCACCAGCGGCCCCATCACCAGCCCCATTGCCAGCACCACCAGCGGCACCGCCAGCACCAGCGCCAGCAAGAAGACCGAGAAGCTGGTCGAGCTGCCGAGGCGCTACCTGGCGCTTTTCTTTGATGGCTGTTTCCGCGTTTCCGGTTTCGTAGTGGGCGATAGCCAATCCGTTAAAGGCAAGTGCGGCCACAACGGCATGACGGAGAGAAAGTGTCGAAACCATGTTGAAAGCGGTTGGTCAATTGACTTGCAAGAGTCGCGATACTTGAAAGGCTACAAAGATATCCAGACGTCAAGCCTTGGATGCGAAGGAATGGAAAAGTCTACCTGTAGACTGTTACTGACGAAGTGGAAGGAGAGACAAAAAGGACAATAGTCTGCATGTCGCTGTGAGGACTGCCTGGATGGACTGGAGATGTGCAGGCCAAGATGGCTATTTAAAAGGCAATGTGTTCGCGGAGCAATGAGGGATGGACTGATCTACTTACCACCCTCGCCCCTGGCCCCTCCGCCTGTCTGATGGCCATACTGGTAGGTAGGTGATCCTAGCGGCAACTCTTGTTTGGGAAGGGCCTCACCCCCTATAGAGATCAGCGCAGTACGCTGGGATAGGGGATGGAATTTCGTAGCGAAGCACTGGTGAGTCCGGATTGCGGTCGATGTGTTTGGGATGTGCTACCAGCGTGCGACAAAGGGCGTGAATGGTGTGGAGGACCAGGGGGCGAGCGTTTAGCCTCATCGGGACAGAAAACCACGAGGGATATTGAGTCGTGAATGAGACTGGACGAAACATGGCGGCAACACCTACAGACGCGAACCCCTGCTTTTCAACTGCTCAAGGCGTGTCAAACTTAGAATGCAATGTTGCGCTGATGTGCGCTATGGAAGTCAACAACAACTGAGCCACGCTGGAAAGGTTGGACGAAAGTTTTTACTCGAAAGCTTAGCGTCGATCAAGTGTCAGGGCATGTTTCCCCTGCCGACCAGGCGCAAAACAAGCTTGCGACCCCAGCTTCTCTTGGAGCTGAAGACTATGTCTGCGGGGGCGTAGCAAGGATGTTGGCCGTGCCCATGTCGAGGCTCCGTTTCAGAATCCCCGGACCACCGAGTCCCGAGCGGCTCTGCCAAGGCCTGATGCCCCGTCCTCCCCGACACGCCAGAGAGGTTCGACGAACCGTGACAATGCAATCCGATCCGGCGTAGTCGGCAATTCACACAATCGAACAGTCTGTGGGCCGGCCGTCTTCGTGCTGATCCTCTTATGGCGCTCCGGTAAGGAAACAGGCGCAACGGCGTCGATCGGCTGACGACGCCTCGGATCATCGGCCGCAGGTCAATCAGAGCGCCCTGTGTCTCGCTCACTTTTACATGAGCTACGCAGCTTTGTCTGATCGTCGGTCCAAGATGTGTTCTCAGCTTTGGGAAACGAGGCTGTAACCCATCATGTGGAGAACCGGATGAATGAGTCTTTCGATGAGGACCGGTCTCGATTTGTGCAAGCATCAGATAAATTACCACGTACTGAAAGGTGTTTGAGCTGCCTGAGTGATAAAGATGAGAAGACAAATAAATCAGCGCCAAGACCCACGCAGGTTGAGCGTTGGGCTGGTGCCTTGGCAGATCTGTCAACCGACGGTCTGATCTGCGTTCCAGGACTTCGTGATTGTGGAACAATCAACAGGACAGCGATTGCCGATCAGCTCGGCACCAAAAATAGTGACAAGTCAGCTGTGAAGGCCCGCTTGACCCAACACATGGGATGAATCTCTGACGTTTAATGTCGAAGACTCAAAAGCTTGACATGCACTGCATCTCGTGTTTGGTGATGAGAAGGAAGCCCAGGATTTCCAATGTCAACCTCCGATTTGGGCCGGCCCCGATTGACACTGCTGTTTGTTCCTTTCAACTTTGACCAAGTTGCGTCATTCGATGTCAGAGACATCAGATATTTAGAGAAACCAGTTGAAGCCACAATTCTTGAGAAATGAACCGTACGCCGCCTGAAGGGTAACATGTTCCCCAAAACAAAAGAAGGAAACAAACAGCACAGCAAACCGACCTTCTCCGTGATACATCCTATCCAGCAGGCTTGGGCCTGGGCACAAACCGTAGTGGCCTCTGTCGCCCATGCCTATCGCATGCGGCAAACTTCCACCAGTCTCTGTGCAACCAGAAGTCGACACTTCTACAGATGAACTTGACAACTCCTGGCGCAGGAGGCCACTTTGACCAATTTCCTTCTTCGAAAGCAATGTCATGGTTTGAGAAGCACCAGGGTAATCCGGCCACAAGGCCCATTTCTTCCTGTTTGAGACACTTCAGTCTTGGGTGACGACAGTACCGCAACAGGCATACGAACCATGTTCTTCTTGCCGTCTTCAGAAAATCCGGTCTCCAGTTGCCCCATCTTCTGGACGCCAAACCTTTGTAAACCAACGATCGTTGGAATCTCCTCGGTAAGGTGTTGCACCACACTCTGCCGAAAGAGTCAATCGAGGACAGAATCCTGTTCCCCGAGAACTGAGTTGGGTCATTGGCGCATTCTTTGAGATAGAGATAGAATGTGACGAGCTCTTCTTGGAAGGCATGGTGCTGTTCTACGTTTCCACTCATGATGCCCGTTTCGCCAGAAATCGTCTGGAAGAAGTCGGATTCTTCACACGAATGGTGCAGATGCACCAATTTATACCATATCAAGCTATACTGAATGAAAGCTGGCACCTCCGGCAATGGGATATGTGGTGCTTGGAGGTATATCGAGTTGAGGCCGCGGACGATCATGTTATGAACGCACGCCATCTCGCCAGCGACACGCTCGAACATATCGGGCTTCACGGGTTTCACACATCAGTGACGAAGTCGGTCATCACTTCTTGGGAATACTGACCTCGAAGGCTTTCGAGAGCTTCTTCCCCTCATACGCCGGAGACGCAGTGAGGGGGAACGGATGATCAGCATAAACATCTGCCATGGCGAGTAACTGAATAATCCTAGGAAGTGAAGTTCAGACAGGATAGTTGAGGAGAAAGTTCGCTTGATAACCTGGACCTCGTGCATGCTGTACTGTCGCTCTTTGTTCTCAGCCGCACATGATTGTAAGCCGAACTCTTCAGTCGTCAAGCTAAGGTTTGGTGAATGCCATACTAGGTGACAATACCAATCCCGCGTGAGGCAGTATCTCCAAGTGGAGGGGAAATGATTGGCGTTTTCCCGGGTTGATCTTCCGCGTGGCGCGCTCAAGCTTGATTTAGAGCCTTACATGACATGAGCTGTTCGCTCAATAGCTCGTGCCACATCCAGGCGCCCGTAGGTATGCTTCTCATCAGATTTATGAATGAAAGGCTAGCTAGGCATTGGCAGCGGGGTGGGTGGAGATAATAACCAGTCCAGTCAAGAGATGATTAGGCCTGGTACGAGGCTTGGTTTCTGGTGATTGAGATTACAACAAGATGCATTAACAGAGACCGCTCTTGGGAGCCTCACAGGTACGACGGGACGAATCTTGGAGATTCAACGATGACTCAAGGAAGGCATAAAGCTTGTACAACCTTGAACAGACACAATGTCGGCGACAAATGTCAACTGAGAATGAAATTGTGGTATCCATTTGGTTTCAGAGTAACATGTTCTAACGAGTGAATGTGGCTTGCAAGCATTTGGCGAGCAAGGATTTTCGCAGCGTTCCCCTTCATAACAGGTGTCATCAATCAGTCGTTGGGCATATAACGACAACAACTGTGTTGCGCAAGAACCGTCGCAGCCCTGGTATCTGGTGAAAAGAAAATCAAGATGAAAAGTCGCGAACTGGTGTCTTAAGCCATTGCAGCTTCTTCGGCAGCCCCCGCACTCTGTTTGTTCTTGCGGCGGAAGATGTTTTTGACATCGTCGCGGAACCGTGTCGGTGGCGAGTTGAACTTTGCCTCGTAGGCATCAACGATAGGTCGCTCCCAGATGAGGTCGGCCTCGTGCGGACGGACGATGCGCGAGCGCTTAAAGAGCTTCCATCCAGTGAATGAAATGATGGCGACGAAGACCATGGTGTAGTAGGAGAAGAATGTGAGGGTGTTCCAATTTCCTGTGAGGAAAGTGGTGTAGCCGAAGGTGAGGACCATAAGAGTCATCCAAAACACACCAATGTAGGCGCAGTATGGTTGAAACCATCCCGTGTAAGGTAGCGTCTTGCGGTCCAACCCTTGGGCCTCACAGGCACGGTAAAAACAGATATAAGTGACGCTGATCACGATGTAGTTGATCAGACCAGATGCCGACGTCAAACTCTGCAGTTTCGTCACGACACCGGCTGTGTCGCCCGATACCTGGAGGAACGAGATGAAGGGGAACACCATGACTACAGCAAAACAGTAAACGGGGATACCGTTGCTTAGACACTTCTTCAGGAAGCTCGGGGCCTGCCCCTGCAGGGCAAGTCCATACAAGCAACGCATTGCGCAGTACGTGTAGGCATTGCCGGCACTGAAAATACTGGTGCAAAGCAGAGCATTGACCACGTGGGGAAGAACCCCGACTCCCATGTTCTTCATGGCGATGACGTACGGCGAGCCGTTGGCGGTGCCGGCTCCGGCGTTGTCGAGATCCGGGTCATTGTAAGGCAGGACAATGGAGACGCACAGGGCTCCGCCGATGAAGAAGAAGCCGAAGCGCCAATAAACAGACTTGAAGCCTTGCTTGAGATAGGTCCGCGGACGCTTGGCCTCACCGGCGACCATGGACAGGTATTCAGGGCCGACGACGGTGAAGCATGCCGAGTAAAGGGCCGCTAGGTAGCCCTGGAAGCGACCGAGGTCGCCTGTGGTCTGATAGGCGGCGAAAGCGCCAGGATTCTTCCAGTATCGGAAACCGTAGGCATCATTATCGGGGTTGCCACCGACCATGGTCACGAAGGTGAATGTAAAGACGATGAGAATCAGCAGAATCTTGCCGCTGGCGAGCCAAAACTCGGCTTCGCTAAAATAGAGGGAACACGTTGGTCAGCATTGGTATACAAGAGGACGCTTCGCTGGCAAACCGAGGAGGGTCTTGCGGCGTTCATGGCCCGTCTTGCATCAGGGTTCATGGACGCTCTACTTCGTCTTCCCCTGCCATTGAGACTTACCCAAAGTACTTGACGGCGACGACATTGAGCAAGGCGTACAGCACGATGCATCCAACACACACAGCAGCTTCAGGAATATCGTCACGCCAAAAGCCGAGCACAAGGTTCAGGGCCGCAATCTCAAAGGGGATCAGGAAGGCTTCATAGAAAAAAGTTCCAACCAGCCATGAACCCCCAAGCTTCGTCCACCCACTTGCCGGCGAAGCGGATGAAGGCGCCAGAGATGGGCATGTAGACACACATCTCGGCCAAGCCGTTGCTGACGCATGCGAGCACGATGGACTGAGTGAGGTAGCCGAGGAAGAGAGAAGCTGGCCCGCCGCGCTGGAGACCAGTACCGATGCTGACGAAGAGGGCGGTACCGATGGAGCCGCCAATCGCGATCAGCTGGATCTGACGATTGCCGAGATGTCGCTGGAGCTGGTCGGCGTTGTCGCGCTCAATAACGCCCTCCCGAAGCTCGCCGTCGCTGCTGTTGGCGCGCAGGGACTGGCCTTTCTCTTGGGTAGCCCCAAGGGACTGTGCCCCAGTGTCGTAATCTTTGGGTGGTGCCGCCATAGTGGGCAGGAGGTGGCTGCTATTGTTGAGAGTAGATGATGGAGAGGGAAGGCAAGGTATGCTGTGTTAAAACAGGACACAAGAGGGCGATCAAATCGCACGAGGGACGGTTATTGAGCCGACGCGCGCAAATGGAAGCTGCGTGCGGTACAGGTCTCAGACTCAGGAATGTGAGCAAGAGAAGAATAATGAACTGCGACACGGCCCCGTGCACCTCGGTTGGGGGATGGGTGCGACATTATGTACACAGGGAGACGGTTGAGAGACAAACACAACCCTGATCAGCATTTCTCGTCTGTTAGGTTGCCAGGATCCGATCCGCTGCACGACGTACGACGTACTGCTTCCCGCCTGCGCTTCAGCTACAGTGATAGTGACAAGCAACATGGGCATCTCTATGGTGGACGTCAAGAAAAACGGGACTCGGCACGGCGCCGGTGGTGGCCAAGTACCCACCCGGTCGGCCCCCTGAAAGGTCCCCCGAGGGAGGTCTCAGCGCCTGTTACCTTCTCTTCGTCCACTGTAATCCGTGGGTCGGTCTACAGGTACTTGGCTGTACGTTGGTGCGCGTGGAGCTGAGGCCCAAGCTAAGTGACCCCATCGGTCCACCATGGGGGCCCCTGGGGATTGGCACTGATGCTGGATTCCAATTGACTGGACTGATTACTAGCCTGGGCTGGCCTGACTGGATGAATCTTGGTTCTGGGGAAAACTCTGCATCCAAACTGCATATGGTATGGTGCGCCAAGTGTCGCGTACCCTGTCGAACACTTGCCGTCTCTCCAGACTCAGTCGACATGGACGCCTGGAAATATTGCATTGGCATTACATGCATAGATGTTGGGATAAGGGTCTATTCCCCACGCAGCCCAAGGCTTGCGTTTCTTTCTTTGTTAAATGAATCTTTCAGGCTGCTCATGACGTGGGGCAGCCTGGCCGCACGCGTCCCAAGTTTTCCCTTGCTGCTGGCCCTCGAATGATAGTCCCGTGTAACACCAATGAGAAGCGGCACAGCGACGCCCACTGCACGTCAAGATTTGACGCAGATTACGCCCAGAACAATGATCCAGTAGGACGGAAGAGATCGCAGGCAGAAAGGCAGGCAAGGCAGTCTCTGGCCAACTGCCGGCCGGTCGGTGTCAATCATGCCTAGCCGCCGGTCACTTGATCGGGATTGTGTCCATGTTGGTACCGACGCGGCCCCCTCATCGGTCTACCCACCCCTCCTCCGGTTTCTTTTGTTGCCGCCATCGAGTCAGTCTGATCAGCTCATGCGGCTTGAATACCACGTGAGCAGTTCTGGCCTTGACGTTGCCACCATGTGTCGCCTTGCCACGCGTTAAGGCAGAGTCGCTCAGGTAAAAGTCTCTGCTCCCATAAGGTAGAGTGGGCCAGCCCAAATGCCCATCCATCTTGCAAGACTATGAGCCATAATTTGGGCATCGCCTTTCGGCGGGTTGCGACCGCGGAACTATCTTGATAGCGCGCCAGCAAGCAGACGACCAGTTTTCTTGGCGTTTGACAAGGGTACATCGGCAACACGAGGCTTGTTGACGCTGGAGGCAGCGAAAGTCCTTTCAGCCGTTAGCTTAATGAGGCCAGGGCCGCCGAGACCCCCGGCTCGGTCTCCTAGTGTAATGAAGAGACAGGGAGACAACCAGTTGCTGGAGCGTAAATTCCAATAGAGGAGGATCGCGCTACCCACATCCTGGCTCCCCACACACAGCACAAACCTGCATCGTACAGTGTCGTCAGAGGCGTTACGAGTCGCACGACCCAGCTTGCCCCGCTTGAAGCCTCGAGGTTATTATGTGCTCGTGTGCGTACGTAAAGCACCCCGGAAGCAAGAAGTGGGTTGCAATCTATGGATAATGACGCAGGGCTTGGGGAAAGGATGTGGGCGTCAGCA
This sequence comes from Verticillium longisporum, assembly GCA_019188255.1. Classification (NCBI taxonomy): domain Eukaryota; kingdom Fungi; phylum Ascomycota; class Sordariomycetes; order Glomerellales; family Plectosphaerellaceae; genus Verticillium; species Verticillium longisporum. The sequence goes on from JAETXT010000012.1 coordinate 2,760,826, forward strand.
ACAGCACGAAGGGATCCTGACCGGACGTACGACAAGACAGCGTACGTCCAGACAAGCTCATGAGTTTCGCGGGTGGCGGCATTGGCAACAACTTGATCCTTTCTTGTCGCTTCTTGTCATTAACCATTGGATTGCCATGGCTGTACGATACTGCTATGGCGCATTACCTACTGCTGTCTACCACAGGCTGTGCCCAGACACCAAGGCTGCCTTGGCTAGGTATGTTACCTGGGCTTTCCCCATCCCCAGCCAATGCAAGCACGGCGGAGACAGACGAGTTCTGCCTCTCGTGCTAGCCTATGACGGCCCGTCCTTGAGCGCGATCTGCACGTCTCAGACATGTGACCTGCCTGTTCTGGACAAGCGTCGCATGCCTTGACGCCGCTCGAGATCCCACTTGCGAGATTTTGCTTCTGGGCTCTGCCCTGAGGCATACAGTACTTCGCGTGCGCCTGAAATGTCCCTTAGCACCGAAGTGAGACGACCATGACTACAGGCGAAGAATGCTAAACCAATCAGGGTGCTGCACTGAGCAAGACCCGCATGTAAGGCCCGTTCCAGCTGTCACTAGTGCAAACAGGTCCCGAGGCTGCTGCGCTGCATCGTGTGCTGCAGCATTTCGTCATCGATCATGAGAGGTTTGCCATCGGGCGGCGGTCATGACAGGCCCCGAGGCCACCAACGCGATGCTCAGATCTAGCCCCGCGATGGAATCTCTTGGACGAAGGGCGGGAAAACCAAGCAATTCGGCCATGTGCTTGTCGGCTCACAGTTAGCGGCATCTTGCGGCCGGTTAAGAGATCGCTGCCTTGTGGCAACTTATGTACATCCAAAACACCATGATTCACACACTGGTTCAACTTAGCTCGCCTGGCAGTACAATGTGCTTCTTTTTCACCAATAGACTGTCCAATTAATCTGCGTGGAACAGGAGGTGAGATTTTAACTCATTGAAAACCATCGCCGAGGTAAGAGCCAGGAAGTGCCCAAGGTACCTACGTGTCGTTGTAACCTGTTTGCAAATAAATGTCTTGGAGGAGAAAATGGCTCGGTGGCTGCTTCTGGCTGCCGAAACTGGTTTTGGATTCATTGACTCGCTGGTATTTGCATATGCATTGATTCCATGTACATCAGCATTGTAGTATACCTAGCCACAGAAGAACTAGCGGCCCTCCATAGACAGCTTCTTGCACGATACCCGCGGCAATACTGCTTTCTTTTGCTTGAATGAGGTGATGGTCAAGCAGGTCGCTGTCACGCGTAAATTGACGAGGGTTAGGTACAAGACTTGATGGCAAATGTTCTGTTCAATTTTCTTCTCGTCCTTCATCCCATGAAAAGTTTCGTGTTTGTCATGATACTCGGCTTATTCTTTCGCAATGCTCCTGAGCCCTCATAATTCTGCTCCTGTTGACGCGATGAACTCCCAGCGTCTTTGTGTCTCCCTTGAAAGTAGAATGTCACACTGACGTCGATTGTTGCTCGGTTCAAAAGCAAGGGTCTCCAAACCTTGAGCGCAGGTCTGCGTTCGAGATATACAATTCTTAGAGTCTAGCATTCAGATTTGCTTCTCCAGGACTTTCTGCTGTGCATGCTTCTCATTGCCTTCTGGAAAAGTCGCCTTTGGGTCCTTCTCATCAGCCTCTGCGGGAACCATGCGGTCTGCGTATTTCTTTGCTGTGAATTTGTCCACCTGAAACTTCGTAAGCACTCATCACATTGTTTTCTCGTCTCTGTCTCATACCTTGTAGACTGCCCACATGTATGCGAGCATGACACCGCAGCAGCAGAGCAGGGCGATGCAACCCTTCTTCCAGTACGGCGCATCGGCAGCTGAGTAAAAGATGATGCCCCAGAATGTCCATAAAACCATTGAACCAATGTTCATAGAGTAAATCGTAACGCTGCGCATGGCGTCGTCGCCGCTTCTTTGCAGAATGATACTAGCCCAACCAAAGATTAGGGGATTGACCATGTAGGCCGAACCGGCGAGGTAGTAGGCAAAAAGGTAGCCCCAAAAGGCAACGATGGGACGAGCAGCATGGCTCCGACGATGATCTGCAAAAGACACGCAAGAATAGCCATCGGGATGCGCTGGCCAGTGACGTCCATGTGCCAGGCCGCAAGCAGATTCGACACGATGCCAACGGCCTGGACACCCAGGGGATATGTGTTGATCTGAGTCTGCGTGAAAGAATCATCGTGGTACTTCAGCCATAGCAAAAAGGTGTTCTGGAAAGGGAACCCCTCTATACTGGCGCATACTGGAGACCAGAAGAACAAAACCCAGCTGTGATAGGGTCAGCTTCTACGACGTATGCTTGATGGGATCGGGTCCTACAAGATTGGGTTTGCGAATACACGCTTGAAGAGAGAGATAGGATGGATGTTGTGGCCGTCCTCTTTGATGGGTGGTAGTCTTGCTACGGCCAGCTGTTTCTCTTTTCGGAGATGTAGTTGGCTTTGGTCTTTCCCGGCGTATCAGGGAAGTACATGAAGCCAAACACTGCGATTGGAAGTGTGATGATTCCGTCTTTGAGGCTTGTCAGCGTCTTCATAAAGCGCGGAGCAACCGTTCTGCTTACCGATCAAGAACACCCATTGCCAACCTCCGAGGCCACCAAGCCCTTTCATACCCCTGTGGATAGCGGCCATCATGACACCTGCAAACATGGTGCCTACCTGACCTGATGCAGTGAACAGAGCAGTTCGCTTAGCGATTTCTTCGGGCTTATACCAGGCTCCGATGATGTAGATGGTGCCCGCATACGTGCTTCCCTCAGCCAAGCCAAGAAAGAAACGAATGACGCAAAGCTGGGTCACCGTTTTCACAGCCGCGCTGGCCATCTTCATTCATTAGCCACCAACAAGCCAGTATTTTGCCAGTGAACCATACCGTCAAGCCAGCCCAGACGACAACCATGGAGGGGAACCAAATTCTTGGCGCCACCTTTTGTATTATGATACCATGAGGAAGCTGCCCGACAGCCATTCTTCCCCGGGGTCAGCCGCGCTTATATTTGGGGCAAGTTCGCTAGGTTCATACCCAGCAGTGGTCAGAGAAAGGACCTTGTTATAATCAACGCCGCGCATGTCAAGGGCTTCGCGGAGGCCGGCAACCTATTTGAACATCAGGTAAGGCTGACTGCGGCGACACCACTTTGGGCTCACATAGGCATTGGCAAACGCCGCTCGATCTTTCTCACTGTAAGCTGGTGCTCCGTCTCCTTGTCAAGTAGTCACTTACCAAGGTAGTTAAAGAAGTAACTTAGACAACAGTAGGTCTGTGAAGGATTAGCAAACAAAACTGCCGGGACAAACGCAGGCCGTACCAAAATGAAGAAGTCTAGCACATGTTGTCAGCTCTGTGCATGTGTTTGTGCCCTTAGCACTCACCTAGTTTTCTGACGAGTCGCCTCTCTTCTTTACTATCCGTGGTGTCACCCAGGAAAAAGTCTTGCCCATTGTCAGTTCTGTTGCTCTTCGCCAAGGTCAAGTGTCTCATCCCACGCACTCCGGATTTTTGGCCGGATAGAAGCCATGTTGCCTGATAGTTGGAAGCTGGTGACTGTACTTGGCTTGACGTCTCTCACAACCGCAGGTCCTGCGTCCTTATAAGGAAAGCTGGCACGGGCTAAAGTTGGGCCCATCTCATCTTATCAGATGAATGTCCCGATGACGGGAGCACGACTAAGCACGCCGCTAGCTAAGCAAAGAGGATGGCCGCCATGGACCTTGTTGATCTCGAGCATGCTGATTCGAGGCAAAGCTCTGCGGAGCCGGAAGACGTGGTGACATTCAGGGTCTAGACTGCGGATAGATTGAAACGCTTGAAAGCTTATTCGGGATGACCAGGGTAAAGACTCCATCATACCATGTACATCAGGCCAGATGCATGATTCAAGGCAAGGGTTTCTGAGTCGCGAGATTCAACAAGGTGGCACATCCCCGACCATGGGAATTCTTCTGAGGTATCATCAGGAGTAAAGAGGCGGCAGCTCATGCAAGGGAGCAATGAGGTCGAAAGAATAAATCTCCGCGAACACATGGCGCGCGCGGCGCGCTGCATCTTGACCACTCGGCTGGGCCCGAATGTTGGGTGCCAGAGGCGGACAACCCATCCACAAGGCCCCACAAAGAGTACCCCGTTCTAACTGACAGAGTACATCAGGGTCTAAAATCTCATTGGCCCGCCTACGTGTCTACGATCAGAGTTTTCCAAGAACAGTTCGATTTATGCACTTACTAACAGTCTAGTTTGAGGGATTTCATTTCTCGCGTAGAACAGTGCCCAGTATGAGCCATGCCCTGTCCCGGACTGTCAAGCCTCCGGTCGGTCATGTCGCCGCTCACCGCAAGCTGTCAGTCGTTGGCATTCACCTTATCAATGGCATTGCACCTGGGGCCAGGTGGCCCGTGTGCTCAGTACATGGTACCTCCCGTCGCTGAGTTCCAGGCACTTTCCTACCCTGTGGGATATCCCCCTCAACACGAGCGAGCCATGCTTGATCAGCTTTTAGAACCCAGCCGCTGCCCTTGCGGCCTTCGTTCATTTCTTATTGTTAGTTGCCGAGGATATCTGTTCTGATTGATCAACCAGTGATGTTTACCACTTCTTTTAAGGGCTCATTGTGTTTCCGAAAAGAGGATTCATGAGGTTGTCGCCCCGAATCAGGTCACCTTGCATTGCACGGCTGCGTAACCTTCCATGTGTGATACTGCTTCCGAAACAGCTCTTCGGAATCTGTTTCCTCATGAACTGTCGTCTCGAACCGAGGCTTTTCACCACTTCAAGCCACCTTTGGGACGGGAAATTGTCGTCATGGATGCTCGGGAGGTGATGGACCGAACATCATACCCTTCCCCCATGTCCCCAGGAACAGCTACCCCGCATTCACCTGGTGGTTGGACGGCCAGGGTGGCTCCCCACAGACTAGACCTGGGGTCGGCGATCGATGGTGCCGAAGAGACGAAGATGATTAAGGATCCGGATGGTCGGATCTTAACAAAAGGGGGCTGCGTGGTCCTGAGCCTGGGCAGCATATAACGGCATCACTTTGCTGCCCGTTGCAAAGGGCTTCCTCGACTTCACAGGCCAATACATCGCAAATGACAATGTTGTCCGTTCTTGTATATACGATTTCCGTTCTGTTGGCGTGCCAGGGTGCACAGGGGCAACAAACGCAGTCGCCGCAGCTCCTTGCTAGCCTTGACTACGGAACATTCAAGGGGGCTTACTCAGAGCGGTACAACATTTCGTACTGGCAGAGGATCCCTTTCGCAGCGCCTCCTGTCGGTGAAAACAGATTCCGCGGCCCGCAGCCTCCTCTACCAGTTCTAGAGGACCCGTATGATTCTAGTCGACCATTTGATATGTGCCCGCAGCGCACCGTACGTATTGTAACATCTTCACATGTGCTTTTCCGGAGCTGACTTGAACAGGTCAACGGTTCAGAGGACTGCCTATACCTGGGACTCTACTCACGGCCCTGGACTCGCGATCAGCCCCTGAAGCCAGTCGTTGTAACGTTCTACGGTGGTGGGTTTATTCAGGGCTCAGCCTCTTTTAACATCCCACCTTCTGCGTACCCTATTCTCAACGTGTCGACATCGTCCGACATGTTGTTCATCTACCCCAACTATCGTACGAACGCATTTGGATTTCTTCCCGGCAGAGAGGTTGCGGAGGACCCTCTATCGGACCTCAATCCGGGTCTGCTAGACCAGGAAGCTGTGCTCAAGTGGACGAAGAAATACATTGCTCATTTTGGCGGTAATCCCGACAATGTGACAGTCTGGGGACAGTCGGCCGGTGGTGGAAGTGTTTTGGCACAGGCACTTGGGCGTGGGGGAAAGCAGAACCTCTTCCACAAAGCCATGGCCAGCAGTCCTTTCTGGCCCAAGACATACGAGCATGACAGTAAAGAGGCACAGGACCTCTACGATGAGCTGGCCGCGAGAACTGGTTGTGCAGGACCTAACAGTCTCGCATTTCTCAAGAAGGCTGACGTCCAGACCATCCGCGACGCAAGCCGTTTCCTGTCGACCTCGCAACAGTACAACACGTCAACCTTTACGTGGGGGCCCGTCATCGATGGTGATTTCTTGCGCGAACCCCTTTCACAGGCCACAGCCAAGGGTCATGTGAACATGAATCTGGCTTTTGCCATGCACAACACCCAAGAAGGCGAGAACTTCATTCCTCCCGGTTTTCAAGGTGCAACAGATGCCGGGTCGCCTCCTTACAATTCAAGCGCCGAGTCCTTTGATACATGGCTCCGCGGATTTCTCCCTGGGTTCAGGACGTGCGAAATCGAAGCTGTGAAAAGACACTACCCAGCAGAAGGCATAACGGAGACCATCGAGTACAGCACAACGTACGTCCGTGCCGGTCAGATCTACCGAGACGTGGTCCTCACCTGCCCTGCCTATTGGTTCTCCGGATCTGCGCAAGATGGCGGCTGGCTTGGCGAGTACTCTATGAGCCCATCAAAGCATGCAAGTGACACAGTTTGGGTAAGTTTTTGAGAACGTTGAAAAAGACAATACTGATGTGTCACAGTGGAATCAGATAAATGCTATTCAGCGGTCGGATCCTGCCAGGTATCAAGCTTACACAGGTACGTTCAAATTCACCTGCAGAGCATTGACCATAATCTAATGGAAAAAACAGGTGCTTTTGCTTCCTTCTTCATGACGGGTGACCCGAATGCTCTTAAACTGTCGCCTCCTGACGTTGCCGGGGTTCCTACGCTCGACTCCAATAGCGAATGGGTTATCAAGGATGGTGGACTCAGCACAGCCAAGCTTGAGCATCTTGGCAAGAGGTGTGAGTTCTGGCGAAAGACGGCAGCCAGAGTGCCGATGTAGTACCATAATAGCCCTTAGATACAATGCTTCTACACTGAGATATGCCGTCCATCTCACAAGTATGTGGTGTCAACCCACCACTCAGTCTCAAAGCCGTCCCCGAGAATGGTCACAGGCTGCACTGGTGCATCAATGAGCCTGCAAATTCAACACGCGGCCCGACTGCGCCTGGCCCCGTGTTGCCGTACTCTCGGTAAAAGATATTGGCAACGGTCTGTGTTGCATCCCATGCCGACCAGCCTGCCGCTTTGACGACGTTGCCGAGCCAGCTGTTCTGAAACACGACCCTGGAGAACGGCCTCCATGGTCTTCCCAGAACAGTTGACCCCTCACCGCTCGTGCCGGTGATGTTGGCATGGTTGAACACGTAGAAAGACTTGTTCTGCTCCGACTCTCTTCCATTCGCTGTGATGAAGCCTGGCCCTATAGTTTCTATGTTACAATTTTCGAACCATGCCGAAGCTCGCAAACCAAACACAAAGTCGACGGCGCCATTGATGTATGAGTTGGCGTAGATTTGCCGACCCTCATTGGCGTATATAGTGTCTTGATATCCGGTGAAGCTGCACCTTAGGGTTAGGGTTAGGGTTAGGGTTAGGGTTAGGGTTAGGGTTAGGGTTAGGGTTAGGGTTAGGGTTAGGGTTAGGGTTAGGGTTAGGGTTAGGGTTAGGGTTAGGGTT